>OZ010591.1:47516744-47856744 GCA_963932145.1 Acanthosepion lycidas
CATTAAATAGTAATAGATAGGTTCCCCTATCGCCCGATTCATACTTCGCCCTGGTCTCTTGAACAGGGGTAGAAATTTATCTCTTGTTTCATTTTTTGGACTGGGTTTCCGGTTCCTTCTAAATTCTTTCACTCCCAGTAATCTCTTGCGTCTTAGTGGCATTATAGCCTTGCATTCTGTGAATTGATTAAAATATATATAAATATTATTCTATTCGAACAGAAAGATTTGTAAACTTTTCAGAAGATTAAAAGATAATAATTATTTCGTTTCTTCTGTTCATCTATTGTTTTGAACAGATTTCGACCGGTGAATTCTTCAACTTTCTTTGACGAAAACATTGTATTAATCAGATAAAGATTGAGATATTAGTGTGAACATATGTATATATTATATTATTCCCTTCTCCTATATATGCATGATTCCGTCAATAAATACATTATTCAATCTGAAGAAGTCATCTGGGAGCTCGAAACATGTAACATGATTTCTTTCCATTTGTCATTCAACCAATATAGAACACTGAAAATTCATGATTTTATAATCCCTGAAATTCAAGGAAGTTTAGTCAGACGTTTTTAGTCTTTTTATTGCCAGCTCCTCATTCAACAAAAATCCACTCTTACCATTCCCTTCACAATTACAACAAATATTGCTGCCATTCTCTTAACAATTACCACAAATATTGCTGCCATTCTCTTAACAATTACCACAAAAAAGACACCAGCATTATACCCGACTAAATTAACCGTAGTAAATGCTTATGAGAGTTCTTACTGTTGTTAGTTGCTTTTTGTTTAATGAAATTCATTAGCTGAGACCTAGGATAAGGCAACGTTATGAATATTTGCATTCTGATGTTAAGCGATACTTAACATGTACAATTTTTATAGTATCTTTACATTGACAATACTGTCTTGAGATGTTCAATTTCATGCAGCTCAATTCTAAATATCTCTTCTAAACAGGGGATGCTAGCGATCTTGTTAATATTCTTGTCATTACCTGTTTTTGATCGTACACTGGACTCCAATTCTGATTAGTATAATAGGATTTTAAAGGTCCCACAGGTTTTTGTATTTTCCTTTTAAATTTCAAGATCCTAATATTTATTTTTTGTCATATTATTTAACAGTAACATTTTTATCCGATATCAGTGAGAATGCATTTTGTTTGTATTTTTTAATCACAATATCTGGTTGATTCGCTTATATCTGTCTGTAAGTATGAAGGGTAAAGTCCCAAATATGGTGACTTTGTGGCCTTCTATCACTGGTTCACACTGATGCTCATACCATTTTTTCAGTATATTATATACATTATATTGTAATTCTGTAATATTCCAGTGAATATCCTGTCCAAACTTAGTATTATTATTATTATTATTATTATTATTATTATTATTATTATTATTATTATTATTATTATTCCTTTTGATTTCTGTTGTATAAACCTTTCCATCCAGGTCCCAACCAGAGAACTAAAGTCAGAAATGTCTTCATGACAACACCGATCATTTTATTTAATTTTCAAATTTTGCATAAAGCTCATTGTAAGGTGCGAGCTGTATATGTGACTACATTCTTTTTGTATTTCTTTAAGGTCTAGACTACCATGAATCCTTTTCGTTTTCCAGTCAATCCGAGGGCTCCAACTACAACTGAATTTTTTCATGTCCCAGTGTGCCATTTTTTTTTAAAATTTCAACTTCAAGATCCTTGAATTTTGATAATTTTTTGATGATCTTCAAAGAGACATTACAATCTGCAGGGGCGGCCATGCCTTAAAGAAATAAAAAAATTCTTCTTCTTCTTCTTTTTCTTCTTCTTCTTCTTCTTCTTCTTCTTATTATTATTATTATTATTATTATTATTATTATTAATTTTTCCTTTGATTTCTGGTGTATACTCTTTTCTTTCCGAGTCCCGATCAGAGACCTAAGGTCAGAAATGGCATCATGACATTTTCCACTTAGCCTTTATGAGAAAAAAATCACATATTCGTGAGGGCTGTACTTGTGATAACATTATTTTATTTCTTTAAGGCATGAGGTACCAGGAATCTCTTTAATGTGTCTTATAAAATCTTTTCCAATCAACCTGAGGGCTCCAACTACAACTGGAATTGCTGATGTCTTCATGTGCCACATTTTTGAGATTTCGATTCGAGGTCCTTGTATTTTGATAGTTTTTCGATTCGAGGTCCTTGTATTTTGATAGGTTTTTTTTTTCTGAAGATCTTCAATGATACTTTACATGTCAAAAAGAAGGAACATTTTGTCTTTACGCCCTCTGATCCCGATGTCTGGGCGATTATATTTAATTGTTCTGCCTGTGTGTATTGTAAAGTCCCATAAAATTGTCACAGACCCATAACTGGATCTTGGTGGGGTTCATGGCAATTTCTTACAGTTTCCTTTCTATAAAAGTTATAGATTTTCCAACGCAGATATTTTCCCAGTTTTGCCGTGTATATTCAGTGGGTGCCAATACCATGCAACCTGATACAAGATGGTCAATTGTTTCAGGATACTTGTCACAGAATATATATTTTGGGATAACTTAGTTTTCAGTATATGTGCGTGTTAATTTCTAGCTAATAAACACTGGTCTTGTGCAGCAAAAAAAAAAAAAAAACTTTACTTTTAGCTTTTAATCCTCCACTACGTAGCTACTGATGGTTATGGTGTTGGTCTACACCAGCTTGTTTGTAACGGGCAGTATATTAACCGTAAAGCGATTTATCTTACCATCGTTTATGTACCTGGTCGACTGCATTTGCCTTTGCTTTCTTTTTTAATTATTTTGTAGCTGAAGTCGGTTTATTATGCTTTACTTGCATTTCTTCAACTATACTTAAAAGACGATTTTGAATTTGTTGGCTTCCTTTATTACTGAATAAAGTTTCTTACTTCTTGCATGTTCTTTAACACAGATCATCATCCAGTCTTCTGTAGTTTCCAGGTATCTTTGAAGGCTAATTGCTGTAATTTTGTAAGTTGAACTAATCCTCTGCCTCCTTCGATTCTGGGCACATATTGACGATCAACATCAGCCTAGGGATGATACATGCGTCAGTAAGTGAGAAGCTTTCTCATTCTGGCGTCCATTCGCTTAATGTCAGCTATGATTCAAGTAAAGATGTTGCAACTGTGTTGCACTACAGAGACATCCAAGGTGTTTATGGCTAATATTCTGTTTTTTTTTAAATTCGGGCTCGGAATTCAGTACCAGACGCTCAAGACTGTAGTACTTTATTACCTTCATTTCTGTATGCTGTATTTCATCTCCTTAAGCTATTTTCTAGATATCTATAGGCCTCTTTTTGTTCCAGTTCCGTAATCTTTGTGACAAAATCTAGACGTATTGTGTTTCTATAATTCTCCCTTTCTTGAATATTACTTTTGCACATTTATCTAATCCGAAATCCATATCTATGTTTCAATTGTACAGTATTGAAGAGACGCTTCAACTGATTGTCGTCTTTGACAAAGAGTTTGAGATCATCCATGTAGACTAAGTGATTGAATACTTTCTTCTTTAGTTTGTATCCAGATCTATTATTGTTTACTTCATGTATAAACGACGGGAATTAAGGACAGACAAAGCAGAAGGTTTGACATGCAGTCTCTTTGAAAGATTTTCTTTATCGGATATTCAGGCGGATGCATTTGGCAGTGCCTCTTGTTTGATTTCGGTATAATGAGGTTTTCCACATTCCTATGCTGTGTTTAAGGAAATTTACTACCACCTTGGAGATTTTGTACATTTCCAAAGTCTTAAGGAACCAAGAGTGTGGCACACTACCATAGGCTTTAGGGTAATCTGTCCGCGCTCCACTATTATTAACAAAACAAAAATGATTAACGTAACTTCCAATAAAAGAAAAGACAGTGTTTAACAATGTTTAGCAGTATTTCGATAGTATGTCTTCTTCAAGTTATATTTTAAAATTGCATACTCTCTTTAGCAAGTCTACTACTCGTCGTTCCTCTTCAGGTAGTTGACTACTGGCTTCCCCATCCTCTCTTGTCTTCGATATGCCCTGTGAAGGTAGATATCACATAGAAATCCAGCGCTATTTTCTGGGTTCTAACGATTTTTTTTGTTCGTTTTTAGTACTTTATTTAGCTTTAGGAATGCCTAATCGGATTTCGGGGTCGCATTTTCCATCCTCTGTGAAGGCAATCTTCACATACATTTGAACTTCTTTACTTGTTTGATGCTGACCGCCAATTCATAATCAGCATTTTGGACCTCTACTCTTTCTATTACTGTCTGTCTTCTTGAAGTTCATGGCGAGTCATTTTATTGCTTTCCTTTATTAGCTTGTCTAGGTGCTCCTGTAGTTTTTTCTGTGTCAACTAGATAGATAGATAGATAGATAGATAGATAGATAGATAGATAGATAGATAGATAGATAGATGTTGTCAAAAAGAAACAAACAGATAGATAGATAGATAGATAGATAGATAGATGTTGTCAAAAAGAAACAAACAGATAGATAGACAGACAAATAGATAGATATATTTGAGTTAGTCCTTTTAAAAAAAAAATAGTAGCGAACTTCATAACTCTTACAATTTGATCAATTCAGGTAATGATTTAGGTCAACTGGTGTTGACCTCGGTGTCCACTTTTCTATTTACATACGCTCTATCTTTGGTATTTTTAAATTTCATCCCTGGCACAATTAACTTCTATATTGACTATATATTATGTCGACATCTTACGGCGTCATTGTCTTTATGTGCTTCGGATGCATATAACTTGCACATATATATGCGGGGATCCTTCGTTTAAAACGCACAGATAAGGAACGCGTTTATTAAGCTTCTGGCGAAATTTTGCTAGCGTCAAATAAGTTGTTGGATTTCGAGAGGAAATTTGTACTGGAACTTGTGTGTAATGTTTTGCTGGGCTTTTTCAAGGAAGGGTTGCAAGTTTCTTTACAATTGCCACCCGGCAATTAATAAAAACATGTTTAACTGCCGATATATGCTACACTTTATTTATATGATCCTGTAGCACAAAAAAGACAACATCTCGACAACCTTCTGACATAACATCATCAAGTTAACAGTGCTAGCAATGAATTTAAACAGCTCATTACTCAAATTGACAAAATTAAAGGAGTTATTAAAGTCTACCACAGCCGCCAAACAATTAGCTCATGTTGGATACCATTTCTAAAACAAACCAGGATGAACACGCACACACACACACACACACACATATATATATATATATATATATATATATATATATATATATATATATATAAATATAAAAGTGAACATAGAAGTCAACACTTAGAGGCGACAGTCTGTTTCATGCTATATGCAATCGTCATATATATATATATATATATATATATATATATATATATATATATATATATATATATATATATATATATATATATAAGCTGCTGTTTAGATTTTAATTCAACTTTTCTTGTGTTCCTATGAGTGTTTCTTTTTCGGACATAAAATGTGTAAAACTGTCCGAATGATCTAAATATCCGAGCGCTTTCTGCTATTCTATTATCAAAGATATTTTTATTTTTAACTGAAATTTTTAACTATAGATTTTCTATATATTGTATGTCGAGTGCTGGAATGTTTTCGGGCAGTTTTTACACATTTTATTTTCAGAAAAGAAAACACTTACAAAAATACAATAAATGTTAAATAAAAAGCTTTTTAAATCGCTATCCCTTTTCAGTCGTCATAAAGATATCGCAACGAAGAAATTATATAATATAGCTTTTCGCTCGACTCATCTTCATAAATATATCGTCGGCATAAAACAATATTGCTGAAAAGAATAAAAGATTTTCAACAACTGATTTTAAAATAACACCAAGATGGTGAGCAGTAAAAATAATATTAATATTAATATTATTTTTAAAATCTCCCTCCCCTTCAGATGGGACGCATAGAAAAAGAACATGAACAAGAAGAAGAATGGGTATAGTTACCGTATATATATATATATATATATATATGTGTGTGTGTGTGTGTGTGTGTGTGTGTGTGTGTGTGTGTGTGTGTGCATGTGTGTGTATTACCAGAACTGATTCGATAAAAAAAATGAGCATACCACGATGAAATAATGACCCAAAATGGATGAAAAGAAATTTTTATCGTCAAAATCATTGTTATTATAAAGAGGAAATACCAAAGGATTTTTTGATTATTAAATTATATTTTGTGATCCTGTTTAGAATGTACGAAATTTGTTTTATTTTGCATCAGCGAAGGTGGGTGGCAAAGCAAATTTTAGCGTCTTTTTCCGGTGAAAAATACATTGATTTGTAAATTCTTACAATTTCTTTCAGGCCTTATTAAAAAATGAGTGAAATTATTTTAAAAATGTTTTGCTTTTAGAAAATTTTGTTAAAAAACCTCTTACATCTGTGACCCAATCCCCACATTTAATTTTATAAAATTTCGAGAAATAACATTTTGTAGAGTTTAATATTCATATTAGTCAAAAGCAGAACTCCTTCGAGAATTTAAATCGTTAACTTCTTTTTGTAAAACACTCCACCAGTTAAAAAAAACCGCTCTGAATCGTAAAATAAAAAAACAATAAATTTAACACATTATTTAATTTGAAAAGCTTTTAATTGCTTTTATGTACAAGATATATTATGGACACTATTGTTTTATGAAAAAAAATTGCCAGAATTGTTTTCATTTTATATGCCTTCATTGAACACCAATATTTCAAAAATGTTTCTTAAATTTCTTTTGTTTGTAAAAACGTGACAGTTTTTGTAAATACGGACGTCCATACACTTCATTATCAGAAAATAAGAGCGATAACTGTAGTAAATTTAAAGTATAGAACACAATAAAACATTAGATTACGGAGAATATTTTCGTAAAATTTTAAGATTACTAGATACTTCAAAATTATATAAGAAAAGGCTTTCACTTGATATTCTTCGAGTAAATTTTACAGATATATTTACACTGTAGAAAAATTATATATACTTCCGTCTTTCATTCAAGCTGTCAACTTGTCAACACTTAAAATAAACAGCTACGGCCGTCATAAAAAAAATGATTTTCTGCGATCTTTTAAACTTAAAGTAAGTAATGTTTGCTTCGAATCAGATTAATTAAAATTTAAATCAGCAAATTTCCTCAAATAAATTTTCAGAAAAGTGTATTTTATTTTTGGAAGACTACTACAGCCAATTGGGTCATGCTGAATAGCATTTCTAAAAACGACAAAAAAGAAGTGAATGATGACAGATGGCTAAATTTATTTTAAAACTTAAGTATATGAAGCGGTGCTCAGAAACGAGTAGCCAGTCATCACACACACACACACACACACACACACACACACACACACACACATACATACATATATATATATATATATATATGATACAAATATACTTTTAAAGTGTCGCGTCTGTTTCATACTTTAACTCAATCTTTATATAAAGAATTAATGGATTTTTTTTTTAATCTGACATATTTTATTACTTGAAACGTTATTTTTATTGGTTACCTGTATTTGAGTGGAACCCTCCGTTTTATAAATATTGTTTATTTCGTCTAACGGCCTGCACATTCAAGAAAACATAAAAAAATCCGTCGGGATTCGAACCTGCGTTCCCTTGTGTAGGAAAAACCACAATCTAATCCGTCGTGTTTTAAACCGCTCCACTCTGGAGTGGCTCATAGCTAAGTAAGTTTCTGTTTGTGTTAAAGCACATCTCTTCATTTTTTCTAACTCAGTTTCCGCAAAAGTGAGACTTAGATAAAATACTTGCGCATCTATATTTCATTTCATAACTGTAAAATCGATGGTCCGAATCCTGGATAATTTAAATTAAATATAAATATTAAGGAAGATCTTCATGTAAAATTGCATTATATATTGGCATACAAACTAACTGTCAACAATGTTGATTTCCGTGTCCACTATCTAAAAATACTTTCTCTCTAATACGGAACATTCTTTCCAATAAATATAGCAAATTTTAAACAATATATTTGGTTGGTGCAAAAATAATATCGTTTTTGACGTTAAAAAAATACGTCAAAAAACGATATTATTTTTGCACCAACCTAATATATTTGTCTGCGCGTGCCTGAGTGTGCATGCGTTTGCACGAGCGCTTTTTTCTGTATCTATTTTGAACATACATCTATGTGAATGTGTCTATATATATATATATAGATCTGTATATATGTACATATGTTTTTGTAAGTTTCCCTCATGCTGCTAGTACTGCATGTAAATGTGCTTGTTTGTTGGTTTATATCTCCATCTCCTTTACCCTCACTGTGTATCGCATGCTTTCGGCCTTGTGCCACATCTAAACGACGCTTAGAAGATCACCATCTCGTTCAGAATGGATTCTTTACTTCTTCCAGCACTTAGCTATTATTACACATTACTGTACTCTCTTAATATAGGACCTAATATTCATCAAATATGACATCAACAACAAAATTCTCTTATGGCACTAACTTAACAATTTCGGTCCTATTGATGGTTCGGTTTGGTTGATTTTGTTTAGAGGCATATCAACACCTATGAGTTATTTATTGCCGAAATCTAAATATTTAGAATGCAATCCTATGCCTTCAGCTACCCATATTGTTAGTCATTTTGCTTAAAAATGTATTGTTGTAGCTGCTATAAAGAGATATTGCTGTTTACTTTACTATAAATATATATTGTTGCTAATTTTGATATAAATATGTATTTATATACTTTCATAATAATTTGTTTTTGTTTGGGGGTTCAATATTTGCGCATAACCGGGAACCCTAACAGGTGTTATCAACCCGGATCAAGGTGGACATAGGAACCACAGCAATCAGAGGTCTTGCGGCCGGTTGTAGTTTATCGCTACTGTTCTAATGAACATTTATAGCAAAAGTCATTGGTGAGTATAGATCAGTAGTTAGAATGTAGGACTTCCAGCCATGTGGTTTGTTGACTGATTGATTAGTTTTATACGGTTCATCATGACTTTGTGTGTTATTTAAAGCTGAAATATATTTTGGACTGCAAGAATATATTTTGCAAATGAATATTGTATCAATTCTTTTCTTCCTTTTCTTGTGAACAATGATTTTACTGGATTCAGATCCCACTTTCTGAATCCTATTCATTTATTGTCCTTTCTCCTTACTAACGTTTTCTTCTTTTTTTTTTCTTTTTTTTCACTCTCAGTAACTTCTTACGTCTTAGTGGCATTATTGCCTTGCTTGGGGTGGAATTATAAAAAAAAACTGATATCAACGTGCGGTGTTTGAATTCAAAAATGAAACGAGCCTTGTTCACATCCGATTAACGATAACTGGTAGACTCCAAACAATCTGAGAAAAACGCTTACGAAGGATCGATTCTTTCACTCGTGTGTGAACAACGACAAAACAAAATGTCCGATTTTAAAAGATTAAACTTAAATAATCTTTTTAAAAATTAATGAAAGATTAATTATTAAAAATTCAATTTAAAGTTTTCTTTTACACTCGCCTCTCCTAGAAAAAATAAATCAATACAACATTGTAGTAAGAATTACGTTTTGGCGATAGATTTTGGTAGTTCATCCAGATGGTCTAGCGGGAAATATAACTATTGGCTTTTGGTTGTTAACTGATTTACACAGATGACTGAAAAACTCACTTTGTATTGCCGCGCACTTAATTTTCCAACAGCAAATGGAAGCTAACATTATTTTCTCATTAAAGAAAGAAATTACGCCAATTTTATGGTGAATCTCTGCGTAGGGGAAGGAAATGACTGAATGCACATAATCTCTGCATTACAAGAGAATAGGTTTGTGCATGTACAAGTTTAGCTTTCAACTCTTTCACCCGTTCTACTTCTCATTTCTTTTCACTAGTTATCGTCTGCTTTCTTCCAGTATAGACGCGCGTCGTTTGTTATCCATAATTCCAACAAAAGCTTACTTAACTACCAAGTGTTAGTAGATTTCGCCACTTTTGGAACATACTCAAGTTTTCCCACGTTGTCGATTCAAGAATTCATAAAAGTTGATATGTGATGGTGAATAAACTGGAAGAGTTGTTTGTTATTTACTTCGAAAACATTATTAAGTCGAAGGTCCATACTGTTATATAACTGAATAGCTTTGATTTACCGAAAGAATTAAATGTCAAATCAGCAGTAGAAACGAACAGACTGGCATGGCGTCAGATCGGATCAAACCTGTTAAGATGCCAGTGAAGCGTGACTAGTCTCCTTTTTTAATAATGAATGCAACTAATACTCTTGACTTGTTATTTTCTATATCAGTTTCATTAAAGCCATTATTTTCTTTTCCGAAAAGCTATTGTGTTTAGCAAACAGAAAGTTAAACTGACAGCTGAAGATACAAGATGGTGTAAAATTGAATGGTGTTTACATGAAACAAAAATCATTTTTTAACAATTGTCGCAATAATGGATTAGGTTGATATTGACAAGACTGATCAGAGTAGTAAATCAATGTTTTTCTTCTTCTGTATTCATGTCCTGAAGGGACACGGAATACAGAAGGCAATCATGGCACTCCATAACTTCCTATCTGTTGTAGCTCTTGGTCTATTTATTATCCCTCCCGGTGTTTGTTCTGCTATTCATTTACAGAGGTTTTTAGGTAAGTTACTGTTATGGGGTCCACCCCTTTTTGATACAAGTGGACTCGACCAGAGTGTTACTTGGACTGCTGCCGTTAAATATCCAGAGTCAGTCAGAATATAGGGAGAGTGAGCAGAGATTGTGATTGAGTTGGAGGTAGAGTAATAGTGTGAGGTAACCGCTTGTAGACGTCACAGTTACAAGCACGTAAACTCTAAGGAAGTCCTACTTCGAGACTGTATAGATATATATATATATATATATATTATTATTATTATTGCTACTAACCGCGTTTCTGGATTTACTAACCGTATTACCAATTGTATTTATTTGTTATATTTCATTCCTGCGTTTGTCATTCATTGGAGACCGAATTCCATCTCGGAATCCACTACAGTTACTTGCTGATTATCTCTGTCCTTATCACATTCAATATGTCTTGTAAGTGTTAAATTTTCCTAGCCTTCTTTTCTTAACAAGTATCTCAGAAATGTCAACTTCCGCTTTCTGATTATAAGATGATATCCTGAAACCAAATCATTTTTATCTGCGTTAAAAATTAATATTTCTCCGTGATCAACTGTTATAATCTTCATCTTCTGTTATATTAAATGACGTGTCCTTAAACCAAACGTTTTGCAAATAAACTATTCGAAACCAATTCAGTATTTATTTCATTATCTATAACGAGTAGTAAAGACACCCAACAAACACGCAGAGACTTCTAAAGGCAACCTTGAGTATATATTCTCATCATTATTCATGTCCGGAGAAGATATGTACGCCACGCCGAGCATAAGCATGCATCATATTATACGAAGTGCTGATGAAGTAACCCCTGTATGCCCATTTCTTTTCCGTCGATATTCTAAGGATTTGAATTAGTTGGCATCTCTGCCAACTTTTACTGTGCCATGATCAGCTGCAATAATCGGTTGATCAACGCTGCTTCAGATGGACAATTCCTGATAATCTTGTGTCATGACGGAAACATTTCCAGCGTGTCTCTAAATTCTATTATCTCCTGGTTCAGCATTTGATGCACTGACATTGTGAGAGATATCTAAAAGCTGCAAAATTTATTGCAGATTGATAAGGGGACAATTGACAGCAAAATCCTATCCGAACTTGAACTGTCTCCCAAAAGATCTAAACACCTCCTCACATTTCATCTGCATACGAAGCCCAGTTTACATCATTCAATATTCAATAATTACTTTTGTCCTTTGTGAAGCGCATTTCGCACACAGCCATCCTCTAAATAGCACAGGCAATCTTGTCTCTTCACAGCTTTCTTTACCTTTAATATTTACTCTGTTTGCCATATTATTGAGAAGAGGGCGGTAGATTGGCCCGTTGTCTTCTTAACGGTTTTGAATTCAGAATTGTTCTTTCTTACTGGTTACTCTATCAAGGTTAAAGAACTCAGTCGTCTCTACTATTTTCCTCACAGCTGGTGGGGGCAGAAAAAATGGATTAGTTCGTTTTCAAAAGTCATTTGTACGAATGAATACAACACCATCAGTTTGGATTCGAACTCGAGATAACCGATTTCATTTTCCGAGCCAATTCACACAGGCAGATAAGGTTCACCTTATCTCCAAATCTTTCTTTCAGCTACATATCAGCTATGGTATCACGATTCAGTTGTTTTAATCAAAAAGTAGCTTTTTATGACATATATTCTTTTCTGGCTGAAGGAAATAACATTAAAATGAGATGGCAGTGCTATTTTCATTTTTGCGACATTTAGACAATTTATCCATCGCACCCTGTAATTTGGATCATGTTTTCATTATTTTCTTTAGCTATACCTGTTTTGTTTTTCTTACCATAACACGCTTTTATTTTCCTACATCAAATCACTTCTTCTACGTTTTTCTCTCAGACGTAGGTGATAATGACTCTCCACAACTTCTTGTTCTTTATAGCTCTCAGTAAAATTTATTTGTTTTTTTTCACACTTCTAATTCTTGTTCTCCTAACGATTTACACAAGCTGATTAGGTAGGTTATTTACAGATTTCCTCTATCATCCCACTTGCATCTGTCCTGTATCAGATTTTTCTAGCACTCTTTCCTCATTATGTGAGCTAGAAATTTCAATTATTTCTGATATTAAGTGTCATTTTGTTTCCATTTTCCCTTAAATTTGGTCGTTACACACATGTTTAGTCCATGTTATTTTCAGCATTCTTCTGTAGAAATATATTTTTGTTGCCTCAATCTCGTCTTCATTGATAAAGTGATTTTAAGATTTTCTCCTATGTACATATATCATTTATTTCTTTACAGCTATTTATTTTATGCACAAATAATTATTTTTAAATACATTTTCAAATTCAAATTTTGTAGTTCAAATCCAAACCGATGGTGCTGTATTCATTCTCACAAATGCCTTTCAAAAACGAATGAATTCATTTATTTCTTCCCCCAGCTACGGAGAAAATAGTAGAGCAGACTGAGCTCTTTAGCCTTGATAAACCAGTAAAGAAAAACAATTCTGAATTCAAAATCGTTAAGAAGACAACAAGAGACCATTCTGCTATCAATCTCGAGACATGGCAATGAACACTATATGAATATTAAGGATATATGAAGTTGTGGAGAGACATGACTGCCTACGGTATTTCAATAATGGCTATGTGCGAAATGCACTTCACAAATTGCTAAATTCTCAAAGATTTTCAAATTGATCACTGCGTTTATAAATAACAAATTTGCAATTGTAAGGACTTTTTTTTTCAGCTATTCTGTAACGTTGGCAACAGAATAACATTTCAAACATCCAACTGGTTTTCACATCGTTCATCTTTGTCGGATATTTCATATGAGTCATTTTATCATCCTTCTATCTGCATTTTGAACTCACAACGCAACTCTGACACTTGATCGCTAAGTGTAAGATACTTCATCAGGCATTGTAGATAATAATGTACTATTATCTAGCTCTAGCATCAGTCCTATGTGATAGCAAGTAACAAGAAGCCCATTCACTACCGGCAACTTATTCAGTATTGTAGCTGATTTTAGTGAAGGCTTAAAGTTTTAAAGATTTTAAGAATTCTTCGAATATGTAATTTTTTTACAAATTCTACAACCATTTTTAATTTACCTTTAAAGATCCAGTCTTTCAAGTTCTACCTACTTTATTGGTAGAGTGACATTCACTGATAAGTCTTCTCACGATAGGTAAATTTCCTGGCCTGGTGAAGGTGGTTGGGTATGCGGTTCTCAGTTGATCGCTGTTCCCAACGTATTCACATCTGTTTTTAAACTCTTTTTGAGACAGTCTGCTGCATTCATGCAACTGATGCTTCCAACATCAGAGATATTTGCAATTTTGCTATGCCTTGTCTATCTTCATTTGAATTTCATGCATTTCAATGTTCAAACCAGATGTCTGATGACTACTTCTGGAGACTAGATGATTATTTCTCCCCTTAATATTTTGAATCAATTCACCTCAAGCAAGGCAATAACGCCACTAACACGCAAGAGGCTACTGGGTGTAAAAGAGAATGAGTACACTTTGGAAGAAACCGGAAAATCAATCCTAAACAAGAAACAAAGGATAAACTTCTACTCGTGTTGAAAAGAACAGGGAGGGTGTGAACCGGATGATAGGTACAACCACCGCCATGCTCGGCGTTCAAAATCCTTTCTCGAATTTACGGTGAACTATTATTGGCACAAAACTGTCCTTCACGTTCCAGCTTTTTCTCACTTCGTGGTTATAGTTTTATTATTTTCCCTGTTTTTATTTATTTATTTATTTTATTTATTTATTTTGCTTTATTTCGTCTTCACCGTTTAGTCTGTTAGCCTCACCACATTCACAATCCAACTAGAACCTATTTTCCTTTTTTATGATTATAAAAAATCTGTTTTCTCACTTGGTTGGGGTGGTTGTTATGAATGAAATATCTTAGTATCTGATTCTTTTCTTCATTTCTACGGCAATTTCTGATTTGGGTTGATGCCATTTCCTGATATCTTTGAGACAAAAAACTTTTCAGAGTTCCCAAATCATCGGTGTTCCTGTGCGGTCCTGTTTTTACATCCCTTTAGAACCTTGCTTTAGTTCCATTTTTATCTATAATAGCGATATTTGCCTTTTTCTGATATCGTCCTGTTCACACTCCTCCCTAGTGTCTTGAACAGAGTAGAGGTTTAACTCTTGTTCCCTATTTAGGATTGGGTTTCTGGTTCCTTCTAAGTCTATACTTCTAACATCTCCACCTGAACTCTGATTTTATTTCACTAATTAATTATTTTTTCTCCTCGCCCAGTAGGAGCAGATAGGTTCGCCTATCGTCCGCTTTATACTCCTCCACGATGTTTTGAACAGAAGTAGAGGTTTATTCCTTATTTCCTGTTTATAATGTTACTACAGGTATAGCTAAAGTGATGATAGCCTTCATTTTATTGGCCCCATTAAGTTCGTTTCCTCGTATCAAACGCACTCTCCTATATATTATAGGAGTGTTCTTTTGGGATCATTGACTTCCTGATTGAATGTTGTATTCCGTCTCTTTCATTAATTCCTAAGTATTTGTATGCACCATCTTGGTCTAGTTCCTTAATCTTGTTGTTGTTATCAAGGTCTAAATCCGTAGTTTTCGTTAGGTTACCACCTTTGAAGGTGGCTTTAGCACATTTGTCGATTGCGAACTCCATTATGATGTATTCGCAGAAGGTTTTGACAATGGTGAGTAGGTTTTCCTGCTGGTTGTCATCCTTGGCATCATCAATATAGAATTTAGGTGATTTAGTTTGCCATTCTGTGATTTGTATCCGTAGCTATTCCTCTTCGGTACGAAGCTGAGTGGCACTAAAATGCAAGGCACAAGAGTAGGTGGTGACAATGAATCTCCCACTTTTGATATTGATTGGTCTCAATGTTAATGACCCGTTTGTATGATTTAGGTTTACTGTAGTCTTTCAGTTTTTCATGCTCACCGTTCTGGATTTGACAGTTGTCGGGGTATACTCTGTATATTTTTAGGTTCTTCTCTATCCGTGAGTGTCGTACATTGTCGAACGCCTTTCTGTACTTGATCCATGCTATCCATAAATTTCTTTTCCTTGTATTCACCTCTTTGAATATTGTATAATTGATAATTAGTTAGTCCTTGCACCCGTAACTTCCTTGCTTGCATCCCTTCTGCTCTGCTTGAAGTAAATTGTTTTTTATCAAGGAAGTTGTATGTCATCTCGTTTATGATAGAAATGAGGATTGTTGGAGGGCAGGTGATAGTTACTGTGTCTCTTCTGTTTTGGGAAGTAGGTATGTTACTCCACACTTCAGCCACTTGGGGAATTTTTCTGGGTTTATGATTATCTCATTGTATGCCCATGCGGTGTCTTGGTGGATGCTAGAGAGGTATTTTATCCAAAAATTGGCTATTCAGTATATTCCTGGCACTTTCCAATTTTTGGTTTTGCAGATGGCAGTGATTGTTTCGGTAATATTGATATCCGTCCATTTTTGACACACTGTGTGCGTGTGTGTTGTTTCTGTTGTTTCTTGATCCATGTAGGTCGTTCATTGTGCATTTTGCATTTTTCCCACATTTACACCAGATCTCCTCGACTTCCTGGATATTAGGTGGATCATTTATCTCTATTTTATTTTTTCTAGTTCTCGATATAGTTTTTTTGGCATCTTTGAAGATCATATTTTGCCAGAAGAATCTGTTTCTTTTTTCATAATGTCTGATTGTCTGTGCCTTCGCTTGAATTTGTTGTTTCAGCTTCTCTTTAGCTTTTGGTATTTCAGTCTTATTATTTATGGCTTCGTTTCCTTTTTCTCCTTTTCTTTTTTTCATTTTGGAGCCCTTGTCTACTTCACTTAGAAGTGACAATTTTCCTCGTAGTTTCGGTTACTATTTTTTCTTTCCAGGTCGGCATTTTCTTTTTCGTTTATTATTATTATTATTTTTTATTTTCTTTGATTCCTGGCGTTTACACATTTCTTTCCGGGTCCCGCCCTAAGGTTAGAAATGGCATCATGACACTTTCCACTGACAAAAAAAAAAAAAAAAAAGAAATTACATAGATAAAGCCATTCGTAAAGTGTGGGCTGTACTTGTCAGAACAATTTTTGTATCTCCTTGAGGCATGGACTTCCAGGAATCCCTTCAATTAGTCTACTGCAATCTTTTCCAACCAGTCCTAGGGATCCAACTACAAGAGGGATTGTCGATGTTCCCATATGCCACATTTTCGAGATTTCTATTTCAAGGTCCTTGTATTTTGACAGCTTTTTGAATATCTTCAAAGATACATTGCAGTCAGCAGGGACTGCCATATCAATAAGGAGGCACCGTTTTTGTTTGTGGTCTTTAATAACAATATCTGGGCTGTTGGCCTTGATTGTTCTGTCAGTGTGTATTGTGTAGTCCCATAGAATTGTAACAGGTCCTATCTCCGTAACCGGATCTGGGTGGTGTTCATACCAGTTTCTTTCAGTTTCCTTCCCGTAGAAGTTGCAGATTTTCCAGTGCAGATATTGGCCCACTCTGTCATGTCGGGTTTTATATTCAGTGGGTGCCAACATCGTGCAACCTGATACAAGATGATCAATCGTTTCTGGATATTTATCACAGAATCTGCATTTGGAGCTGACACAATATTTTAGTACATGTGCTTGATAATTCCTAGTTAGAAAGCATTGGTCCTGCGCAGAAAGGATAAAACTTTCAGTTTCCGCTTTCAACCCTGCACTGCGTAGCCACTGATGGGTACGGGTTTTGTCTACATCAGCTTGTTTGGTACGGGCAGAGTATTGGCCATGAAGTGGTTTATCTTGCCATCGCATCTGTATCTGGTCGGTTGCATTCGTCTTTGCTGTCTTTTTTAAGTATTTTGCAGTTTCAGACGGTGTATTGTGCTGTAGTTGCATTTCTACGCCCATTTGAAACTCCATTTTGAATTTGTTGGCTTCTTTCATTACGGAGTAAAGATGCTTACTACTTTCATGATCCTTGACGCAAACCATCATCCAATCTTCTATAGTTTCCAAGTATCTTTGGAGGTTGTAGTTTTGTAGGACAGTTCTAGTTGAACTAATCCTCTGCCTCCTTCGGATCTGGGCACATACAGACGTTCAACATCAGCTTTGGGATGATGCATGCGATAGCAAGTGAGAAGCTTTCTCGTTTTGGCGTCCATTCGCTTAATTTCAGCTATGGTCCAGTTAAGGACATTAAAGCTGTATTGCACCACTGAGACAGCCAATGTGTTTATAGCTGATATTCTATTTTTTTAGTTTAGTTCAGTATTTAGTACCAGACGTACACGCCTGTAGTACTCTTTTCTTATTTTTTCCTTCATTTGAGGGTGTTGTATGCCATCTCCTTCGCTAATTCCTAGGTACTTATGAGCTTCATCATGCTCCAATTCCCTAATCTTTGTGACAAAATCTAAATCTATTAAGGGTGTTTCTGTAATTCTACCTTTCTTGAATGTTACTTTTGCACATTTATCTAATCCGAAGTCCATACCTATGTCGTCACTGAAGTATTTTACAATATTGAGGAGGCCTTTCAACTCATTGTCGTCTTTGGCAAAGAGTTTGAGATTATCCATGCAGAGTAGGTGATTGAATATTTTCTTATTTATTTTGTAACCATGGCTACTGTTGTTCAGTTCATGTGTAAGAGGGATTAAGGATAAACAAAACAGAAGGGGTGACAGAGAGTCTCCTTGAAAGATTCCACGTCAGATATTCAGACGGTTGGATATGGCAGTGCCCCCGGTGTTACTAAGTTATAGTTTGGTGTTCCACATTCCCATGCTGTGCTTAAGGAAATTTAATACCACAGGGGAGACTTTGTACATTTCCAAAGTCTTAAGGATCCAAGAATGTGGAACACTATCAAAGGCTTTACGATAATCAATCCACGCTGCACTGAGATTTCTGCGTCGTCTCCTGCAATTTTCCAGGATCATTTTATTTATCAGAAGTTGATCTTTGCAGCCATATGAACCTCTTTTGCATCCCTTCTGTTCCAGCGGGAGAATGCTGTTTGTTTCGAAAAAGGAATAAGTACGGTTCGTCAGTACAGACGTGATCAACTTATACGTTGTGGAGAGACATGTTATTGGTCTATAATTTTTCGGGTCGTCTGTTTCAGTTGTTTTTGGTATGAGGTATGTAATACCTTCAGTAACCCATTCCGGGATTTTATTGGGGTTATTTACAAGCGTTGATAATGTTTTTGCAAGAATTTCATCGGTAGATGACAAATCCAGAAATGGGGCAACTTGTCATTTCCTGGGGATTTCCATTTTGGGGATTTCGTTAGAGCTTGCCTAACATTATCTGTGGATATATTTTCCCATTCTTGCAGAGGTGTATCCAGCAGTCGTTCTTCCTCACGCCGTATCCATTCTGCATTTGGGTTATATTCCTTTGGGCTGCTCCATATATTTTCCCAAAATGTCTCTACATTATCAATCGATGGTGGCGTTTCGACATGTATAGGTGTTTTTCCAATTTCCCTGTAAAATTTCTTAAGATCTGTTCGGAATATTTTATTTTGGCGATAGAACTTACAACGTTTTTCGTATCGTCTTGTTCTCTGTGCCTTTAGCTGAAGTTTCTGTTTCAGCATTTCCTTGATTGATGGAATATCAATTAGGGATTTAATGCTATATTTCCGCTTGATCTTTTGGGATTTATGTGTGGAAATATTAGGGTTTCTGGTGAGCTCATCTAATATAGAAAGCTCACATCTGATTTGTTTTATTTCTCGTATCAGTTTGGTTTTCCAAGCTGGTTCTCTGAGTCTGTTAATTTTATTTATTGTCTTGACCCCAAGCTTCCGAGTCGCTGATAGAGCTGTTGCGTATATGACGTTGTTAACTTCTGTGATGTTTCCCGGTGGTTTATCTGTTAACAGTGTTTCCAGGGCAGCATTGTATATTTTCACGATGTGCTTGTTGGAATTCGTCATATGGATTTTCGGGAGCTGGTCTCTGTCTGACAATTGTATGAAAGTTACTCTGCTGAGTACTTGGATGACGTCATTTTTCGCTTCGGTGATTTCAGCTTCGTAGTTTTCTAACTTAATGTACCTGGAGTCATCTTCAGTGACAATTTCTGGAGAACTGCAGGTTGTGTCTAAGGTAGAGTTTTGGGTTTCATTTCCTGGGAGATTAATTCGTATTTCATTCGCTTTAGCGTCCACCTCATCCCCTGTCGCATTCCTTATTTCTACATTCGTCTCAATAGTTTGAGTGATTGGTCATAGTATTTTGTCTTATATCTAATTTTATCTTATCTATTTCTGCCTTTGAGAGTCTGTTGTTTCGCATGATATCCCTACGGACATTGGAAAGCATGTTTGGATTGAGGTTAGGTCTTATATAATTTCCCACCATACTTCTCCATATTTGGTATGTTTGATTGGTGGTGTTCTTTGCTGGGTTTTCGAGTGCAGTGAAGAAGGATGTCATGACTTCTCGATACTCTTCGCGGCTCCAGTTCGTTCGTTTACTTTTTACTAGTCGATTTGGTATTGAGTCACTTGGTCCAAGGTTGGCGATAATCCGGGTTTGGTGACCTAATGTCTCTTCGTGTGTGGAAGAGTTTGTTACAGTGACAGACTTTTCGTCCTCAGACTGGTTCCTCTCTGAGGGACGCGACTCTTGCTGTCCCGGTTGTTATTCGTATTCATTGAAATTGGTAGAGATGCGTTTTAACCTTGACCGCCAAGGGGTAATTATGTTCAGGTTACCAGCTTTAGGACGAGTCTCGAAGAAGGTCCAAGAGCACGCCCAGATAATGAGATTGTGGGTTTATTAATATATCGAAGTTAGAATAGTTCATAACAGTGTATGGTATTCAGTTGGGTAGACAATACTAAGTTTTAACTTAGTATAAGTCCGAGTGACCACTCCAAGGGGGATAATTAGATTTTAGTATATAGACATAAAAAAAAGAAAGAAGGTGAATTGCATGGCACAAGTGACTTTCCACAAATGTTCAATTTTCCGTCGCCAACGACAGATACTTATCACATTTTATGGGGTAGGCTGGACTTATACTACAGATTGGTAGGAGGGAATATCAAAGAATTCATTCAACAAAGGGGTAGGAGCAAGGAAATAAAAGTTATGTTTTTCCGGTCATCTCTCAACCTACTAGCCGCTAAAAGATATACTTTTAAATTTTCACTCAAAGAGATGATAGTCAAAGGGCAGAGCATTGTAGGAAAATTACACCTGTAGCCATAAAAAAAACAAATATAATACAATATGATCCCTGTCAATGCGGATACATACACATGTACATTCTATATATATATATGTATACATACACATATATATATATATATATATATATATATATAGATATAGATATATATATATATATAGAGAGAGAGAGAGAGAGATTAGCAAACATGTACATATACACGCACCGACAGAGATATGGGATGCCTAGGGTAAGAGAAAAATGTTTTAAAAAAAGAGAAAAATGGACACGGATGTTAAAACAAAGAAAAAAAATGAGGAGAGAATTTTCATGGTTTTCTGTCCGGGTCCCAACCAGAGAACTAAGGTCAAATATGGCTTCATGATATTTTTCACTGTTCATTTTTGTAAAAAAAGAAAAAAAAACAAACAAACCTAAGATTACGCACATAGATAAAACTCTTAGTACTGTGTTAGCTGTACTTGTGGGTACATTTTTTGTATTTCTTTAAGTCATAGGCTACCAGGAATTCCTTCAATGAGTCTATCAGAACCTTTTCTAATAAATCCGAGGACTCCAACTACAACTGGAATTATTGATGTCATCATGTGCCACATCTTTTATATTTCCACGTCAAGATCCTTTTATTTTGATAGGTTTTTGAAGACCTTCTAAGATACGTTGCAATCTGCAGGGACTGCCATGTCAATAAGAAAGCACAGTCTGTTTTTGTGGTTTTTGAACAAAGATATATGGGCGATTAGTTTTGATTGTTCTATCTTTGCGTACTGTAAAATCACATAAAATTGTTACAGGTCTGTAACAGAGTCTGGGTGATGTTTAAACCAGTTTCTTGCAGTTTCGTTCCCGTAAAATTTGCATATTTTTCAATGCAGATATTGGCCCATTCTATCACGCCGGGATTTATATTCCGTGCGTGCTAACACTGTGCAAAGCGGTTTGTTTACATTATTATTAAAATTACTCACATCTACACAAAAACTCTACGTAAAAACATCCGCGAAAATATAAAATTTCATGCCTTCCTCCAAAAAGCAATATGCATTCATGAAAGTGTAATATCTAATCTCCTAGAGATGGAAAGCCAATGATGCCGCATTCTACATAGAGGCTATGGGGAACTTAACACTCCCAGGACATATTCAAGGCATGACGACCAAAGTTAAACAGCTAGTAACCTACTTAAAATTTGGATGACGGAATATAGCGATAGTAAAAAGGCAAATGTTACTTAGCAACAAAAATATATCAAATATAGATATCAAAAATGGATATGCTACATAAAACAAATTCAAATCACATATATATATATATATATATATATATATATATATATATATATATATATATATATATATATATATATATATATATGATTATTAACTAATGAATATCAAGCACTTAAAATCCCATAGGTAATAATTTTTATTTCACGAAAGCTATAAAAATAGAACAATTCGACAGCATTTAAATAAGAAAGGGTTTAGGAACGTAAAATGGCTGCAGAGGCCTTGCCTTCTTCCTCACATTAAAACCTTCCATTTACAATATGCTATCAAAATTGGAATGTGGATAAATGGAAGATGTATTGTTTGCAGACAAGAAAAAAATCAATCTTGATGGCCCAGATAATTTTCAGCGTTACTAGCATGCCCCAAAATAAATTTTCTCAACACGACACAGTGGAGGTGGATCAATTATGGTCCGGGGTTCATTTTTGTACAATGGAACTCTTGATTTATAGGAGGCAAGAAAACGTCATACAGCTGCTAGTTACACCGACATGTTAAGAAAGTCATCGATAATTACTGCAGGCCCTCGTCTATCTTGAGAAAACTGGATTTTCCAATGCTGCAATCCACAACACCCGATCATCAAAGGTGTTTTTTTTTTAATGGAAAACAACATTCAGCTTTTGAGACATCCACTGTGCTCTCGAGATCTAAACCCAATCGAGAATGTTTGGGGATGGATATAAAAGGATGTTTATAAACATGGATCGCAATTTGAAAATGTGGATGCTCTTTGTGCTGCAGTTTATACGTCCTGGGCATCTATCCGAAGTCCCCTCATGCAGAAATTAATAATGAGTATGCAAAAGTGAATTTTCAAAGTAATTCGCAAAAATGAAGTATATACTAAATATTAAATTGTCGTTGTGACTTATTTGTTCTGCATTTTCTACTTTTATTTACGTGTTCTCATCTTTATGACCAACCAAAAAATACTTTCTCAATGTTTGTTTAAATTAATCAATTAAAAGCTTAAAAATTTCTCTTGTTTGTTAATAAACTGCGTTTTTCTAATTAAATGTAAATGTTTCGCAAATATATTTCCATTAAAGTTACTGTATTTTATATATATATTTTTTAACTCTTTTGTATCTGGTCATAAGATTTGACCAGGAGTGTATATAGGTCTTAACTTGGGAAACCATTTACTTTTAACCATGTGTGTTTTAGCCGTTCCGCCACAGATGCCCTTTCGGTAAAGCAGTGGTTAATTACGTCTTTAGGTCGCTTGTTAGAATTTGTGTCTATATTCTGCTAATTTTATTTTTATACCCAAAACGTAAACACAAGAAATTAACACATTATTTTCATGCGTATTTACAAAAAGAAAAAAAAATCACAACGATCAATTCCATTAATTTTTGTCTTTAATTTATTTTAATTGACCCCTGAAGATGATCTTGGATGAAATTGAAACTACTTTGGAAAATAAAAGAAATAACCAAAACGACGGCGTCTTTTTTACACAATTTTGTAAGAACACTAAGAAATTGATTCGTGAATTTGAGGGGCTAAAAATAAAATAAATAGACATAATATATTTACATTATTCAACCAAACACGTTTGAATGAAGATGTGCTGCCTAAATACACACACGAACACGCACACACACACACACACACATATATATATATATATATATATATATATATTGTATGTGAGGATGTTTCTTCAAACTCTACAATGTTTACCTCTTCAAATCGAGAGTCAATCGTTATCTATTTTCGCTATCCTCATAATCTTTACATTCTGCCACCTTCTCTTACACGATATCAATACACATCCCATTCATTAATCATCTACATTGAGTGGCTCTTGAGCTGTGTATTGGATGTTAAATCTATTTCCAGAGATACTGCATTTGGGTAAATTTTGTTTTCATAGATATTGAATACATATGAGCGGACTCTATTAATATGCTATAGATGTAAATACTGTTTCTATCGATATAGCACATATAAAAAGCAAGTTTTTATCGCTATTAGATAAATGGAAAGACTTCTTCCATAGACATTGCATTGGTGTAAATATTGTTCCCATAGGTATAGAATGTGTGAAAATGCGGTATCGATTGTTATTGAATGCATATAATTGCTGTTTTCATCAATATTGCATATATTTAAAGTCTTTCTACCTAGATATTGCATATGTGTAAACTGTTTCCAAAGATATTGCATATATCTAAAGGCTGCGTAACTCTATAATGAATGTGTATAAAGCTTTCCTCATCAATATAGCGTGATCAAGAATGCTGTTTCCATTGATATAGAACGTATGTAAATGTTTCTTTCTTCGATACTGCATGATGGGTGTAAAGATTATTTAGATATTATGTATATGAAAATTCTATCGATATTGAATATTTGTAATGTTTGATTCCCTATATATCAATGGGGTAAATACAATATGCTACATAGCGAATGCATGTTAAATCTATTTCCATTTATGTTACAGGTGTCAATAGCTGCTTTCACATATATATCGAGAGACAGCATGAATGTCATTTCCATGGCTATTATATGCACGAAATGTATGATTCATTTATTATTGCATGTATGCGAAAGTTATTTCTATAATTTTTACTGCTTGGATGTGCGTATAGAGTAGCAATTATCGACATCGAAAGTGGTTTTGTGGGTGTCGACTTCAGATTTCTGTCGGAATCACTGCGTTCGCTTTCGCACCTTGGAAAGGTATGAATCCTTCTCTTCTCATCCAAGCTAGGTGTTAAATATCAGGAAAGACTCTACGCTCTAGCTTTGGCTGGCAACTAGTATGGAGAAGGACAACGGTGAATTCAAAACAAGTTGGGCGTGATGCTAGCAGCTCTACCTCGTAAAAAGCGACTTGGTACGGAAACTATGGCAGAGGCACATATTGTGAGATGGTCGTGGCCCTATACACCCTAGGATTTCAATGGATATAGAATGTATTTAAACGCTGTATCGATATATATATTGACATCAACATATGATTTGGTGTAAGTGATGTTTCAATAGATGTATCTGTCATGGCTGCTACCGTAGTATTGCATACTTGTAAAATCTATTTCCATGTATATTAAATGTCTGTAAAGGCTGCTTTCATAGGTATTGGTTGCATTATGAGTCTCTTTCTTTAGAAATTGTATATATGTACTTCCTGCGGTCGTAGCAATTATGGATAGCATGTGCATAGAGGACATTTCTGTAGATATTGTATTTTATAATAACGCAAATTGTGTTTCTGGCGATTTTGCAAAGATGTAAAACTGCTTCAGTAGTGCGTATAATGCATATTAAATGTTTGCAAAGTTTTCTGCTATATTTTAGGCCTATGTCCACATAACGAAGTTACGCAATACTGAGCCTGGTCAGTACCTACATGTGTAGCCGCTTGGGAATAACGGGTGCTTTAAGTTTGAATGTGCGAGTGGTATGGCCACATCGCATTAAAACACCGATCCCCGTATGATCACCGAAGTTAATTAACGTCGAGTCTGGTCAGTACCTGGATGGATGACTGCTTAGGAATACCAAGAGCTGTAAGTTTGGATGTTCGGATAGTGTAATGGATAAGGACTCGGAACTGCTAATCGAAGTATCGAATTTCAATTCCCATTCAGTTCGTTATATCCACTTACACGGAAATAACCCCTCCACCCGGCAAAAGGTAAATTCGCCTTTTCTTTTGCAGGCTAACCGTTAATTAGTAGGACTCAACTATTATTATCTCCAAAACAAAACAAAAAAAATCTTACAATCTAAAAATGTTTTCTGTCTATAAATAACCTGCAAAGGGTTGATATCAACGAATCACTCAATGCTATAGTTTATTTATAGCAGCATACAATACTTGTAAAATTTATGAAAATCATCTTTGCACAGATATTGCATACATGTATAGATTGTTATGTTACTATAGCATGCGTGTAATTGCTGATTTCATATTTAATACAATTACATCAATACCTTTTCCATAGCTATTGTATGCATGTAAATGCTGTTTCCTTAGATATTAAATCACTGTATAGACTATAGATAATCCAAACGTGTAACTTTTGCTTCTATACCTATTCTGACGCTATTATTGTGCCCCCATGATTGTGACCCTATGATTGTAACCCTACGATTATGACTCTATGATTGTGACCCTATGATTATAGAAGCTACTACATGTATGTAAATAATACTGAAATTATATTGTAAGAAGCGACTGTTATCTTGCCAGTCAAATGTGTCAACGCCCCACAAGATCTACAATTTATAAGCCTTCATCAATTCTTGTGTAGAGAATTGTGAAAGCATTTGGGGGTCTGGTTATACAATCGATATTTCTGTGAGGATTGAACGTGATAGAAAGATTCGTCGAAAAACACACCATTTTGTTGGTGCCGGCTATAAATCAAATTGGCGACGCCCAAGAACTAATAACAAGAATCAGAAGCTGCTCCTGCCACTGGCCGGCAAGTTTTCAATTTCTGGTCAATGATTCAAAAGGTAAATTCTTTAGAGAAATGGCATAAAAAAGCAGAAAGAAAAAATAAGCTACATAATTTTTATTCTCAGCCCAGAATAGTGTGTGTGTGTTTGTGTGTGTGGTTTAATATCTGGGAAAATTTCATATTAAACTGTTTGGTCCTGACCAAGTGTTAGATATTTCAAGTGACCTGTGTATTCACAAACATGGGAAGCTATGCAAACATATAGAATTGAGAGCGTGTGCATTGTTTTAAAATAATTTACTTTATATATATATATATATATATATATATATATATATATATATATATATATATATATAACGCACATCCACACATACGGAAGCATGGCGGCACGCGCACAAACGAACACACGCACAGAAACAATACGTTAAAAAAACTTGCAACACTGTTAAGTACATAAAAATGAAAAATGAAAAAATAAGCAGTTAATTGCTGATATCCTCTGAAGAATGGACGGTCGGGTCTACGCAACTCTGAAGTTTATTTATAGTAACACACATACACAGAGGCCCAACACAAATAACGTCAATTTAAGCTAAGAATATGTAAGGGAGGTAACTTAGTTTAAATTTTTTATTGTTAATGTTTTTAAAATACTCAACCAGCTTTACATTTTTATTTTATTTTTTTTATTTTTTACATTTTGAGCATCCCAAAACATTTCATTTATAGACATTAGAAAACATTGTTGCTATACTTGTAATTAATTTTATTTATTTTTGGTTTTCTTTTTGTATATAGAGCTCTTCGAGAATTTGAAATTCTCGTTTTTTATTATCATGGTGGCGTATACTTGTAAAGTTAGTATTTCTCTAAAACATGTGGACAGGAATGTTATTTTAAATGTTGTGCAATAGTTCTTGAAATGTGTAATGTAAGCCTCCTTGATAATGTTGATGTGAAAAATTACTATTTTAGGGTTAGAATCATTTATAATTATATTTTATAGTAACTTTGAAATTCAGTAATCCAACCCAACTTGCTAGAGGATAACGTTGATCTAAATTTTTTGTCATTTTAAAATGTCTATTTCGGGTATTTCACATAAGAATATGCTGCTGCTATGTTAACGTTTTGATTCCCAAATATATATTTGGAAGGTTATTTGTTAAAAGATTGGTCAGTTGATTTAATAAAAAAAAAGGATCTGTGTGGTATAAATAGACTAAATATCAACGTAAGCTTTGAACTAACCAATGAAAAACATTTACACGTTGCTAGGACACCAGAATCTGCTAAGCAACTATTAACTCTCTTTCAGCGAATTTCATATTCTCCAGAACTTTGTATCATCCTCTCGCTATTTTCTTTCATTTGTTTTTTTCCACTATTTCCTTTGTATATTTGTGTAAAGTTCTTTTATACTCCCCCTTTTTACTTAATCTTGAGAACAATATTTCACATCAATCATCCACTGATCAACAGATAAATCTAGCTAAACTGTAAATGCATCGATCTTACTCTATACATTCAAAAAGAATCGACTAATTTCAAGGCTTAGAAAACTCTTTATGTCTTATAACAGTTGACATAGTTTATTAAATTGTATCTGCAGATATGTATTAATCGTGTCCTTTTCTAGCACAAGGCTGCATAAATTGAGCACCTAGTCCTAATCTAGGAAGTGTTCTAAGAGAGGACGGAAAGTGCGACATTGAGATCCGAAAACACAAAATGCATTCCAAATTGGCCAAAAATGTACTCCAAACTTTAAACAGAGAATTAAGAGAGAGAAAAACTTGGTTAGAAATAAATAAAAGACTACTGAACTGTTACATAAGATTTGTCATCCATATAGAAGCGAATGCTGGACAATCTCTTCAAAGATGAAGAAGAGACTTGAAGCAACAGAAATGTGGTTCTACAGAAAGATGCTGAGGATACCATGGATGGAACATGTGAGCAACGGCGAAGTTTTAGAGAAAATGGAAACAAAAAGGAATCATGCTTAATATCAGGAAGAAATTTCTGGTGCATTTAATGAGGAAGAAGGGCTTGGAAAATCTGATATTCACGGGACAGATTGAAGTTAAAAGGGACAGAGGAAAGAAGCGCGTAACAAACTTGGTTTTCATTTTTTTTTTCTTTAAGAGCAAATTGTACATTCGACATACATTTCGTATTGATTAAATCTTAAACGACGAAGTCACCATGAAATTCGATAGTTTCTTGTATCAATTGATCATACGAAGATTAATGTATTATATAATACATTAACATTACATAAAATCTGTAATAAGAACGACCGTCCTGATTATGACAATAAACTGTTAGGATCCCAGCTTACTCCCAAACTAGGATCAAAATACTATTAAAGTATAAACTATTTTATAGTAAAAATACCAGCAATATATTTGCCTAGTATGGACCAGGAGAAGCATTAGCAAAACTAATGCAGCAACATGGAATAAAAATATAGAAAGCTGATTCAAAATGCATAAAGTCCCCAAAAGTCCCAAGTGAGCTAAATGTTAGGGACCCCAAAATCCAGGCGGCGGCGGCGGCCATCTTTTTAATCATTCAGCTCACAAATCTGTGTAATACCCCTTAACCAAATAATTTGATGATGAGGAAACCAATTATTACCTTATTTTTAAGATATAAGGACAACCTGACCTAAAAAATAGATTACTCACCTAAACAGTATAGAGAATAAGCCATTTTACTATAGGTAGAATGAATATCTTAAAACAATCTGATGAATCTATACAAACAAGATACAGCTACTGCTATACTACGATCTTGCTGAATTTGAGTTTCATGAGTGCTGTTGAAATTGTACAAACAGTTAAATCCTGTGTATATGGTTGTTCTGTCATTCCAAATTATTCATCTTCATTATCGTCAATTGGGGAATCATTCGTACAATTTAACCCGATGCAGTTGGAACACATTTCCGTGTAGTTTAGTCCTGGTTTTCTGCACATGCATCTTTTACCACATCCTTTCTTACATCTACATGGAATCATGTGTAAGATATGAGAAGGATCTGGGTCTTTGTCATTAAATATTGGATTTAGAGTGCCATCACACAGCTGCCAGCCCCAACTGATTGACTCCGATTGTCCTGGTTTCTCTAGCCACTCCTAAACTGCGAAGTAAACACCACATGCATGGTATTTAGCTGCTAAGTGCTGACAATCACTTTTAAAGTCTTCCTTTTCCCTATATTGTAAAGTGCAGATACCGAGTGACACCCAGTAATTGCATGATCAACAAACGGGTGATCCCTTCCAGTGCTGGTTTAATACTATCTGATAGCATGTCTGGCATATTGCATGTATAGATTCGGGAGAGCGTTATCAACCAGTATGACGAGTAAGTCGATGCTTCTCCCAACTACTATAACTGAATTTTGAGTGCTACCAGCAACTTCAATTGCAATACTAGATATCAGAAAATCTGCATCTACCGTACTCTGATAGTCTGCTACGCCTGCAGCGGTAAGTAACCATCATTAATTTACAAATGAGCCTTGCTTTATTTTAACGATTTGCTAAAATTGAATATTGGTTATCGGTTCAAATAGAATATCTTGGGATACATTCTGGCATTGGGCACGGTGGCTATGTTCTGCCACCATTCTTGGCATGCTGAAATCAGGGTACTCATCAACGCACACGACAGAATGAGGTCCATAGTTGTTTATGACATAACTGGCATAGTTTTAAAAACATCCATATAAGTGTAGTTCGGTGGTCAGAGCACACTGTGCAGAAGATGGTTTCTGTCTATCATATGCGTGCCGTTTGGTAAAGCTTCTGCCGATAACTTTTCCACACTGGCTTTTAACTCTTTGGCAAAATCATTTTTGGTATTCTTCCTCATGGCACCATTCTTAAAACGGGCAAACGGGTATTTACTAAACTCAGGTGACCTTGCGACATTCCGTATGATGCATGTTAAACGCATGAAGTTGCCATTTCTTCTGATTTTAGCGTCAGGATAATTCCTAACGGTCAGCTTTGCTGCATCTTCCTCACCAAGGTGAAACGCACTGTCAGCATTGGCAGATGAAGGGGCTACGACTCCTGTAGCAACGCTTACCAATTTACCAGCATACTCTCCATTGTAAGAAAATGGTGAATGCGTGGATAAGTAGGAGTTAAACTTGATGAGTAAGCCTGAGGTTTGTGTATTTATCTGTAGTGAAAACGTATGTACCACAGAAACTTTCGAGGAAGACACACACAAGGTTAATTTGCGGCAGAATATATACAATTTTTGACTGGGTACTTGAGTTATTCCTAAGCCGCCTCTGGTCTTGAGCATTCTCATTAGTGTTTGTTCAGTTGTTTGGTCCGTGAAAATAACAGACCAAAGTCTATAGGATCGCCTAATTGTCCAATATCCTCCCAAACTGGGGTTCATTTATAACATGTGGTAGTCGCTTCATTTGATCTAGATAGAGTTTGTATAGGTTGCATGCCCTCTGGCATGAAGAATTGGGATCTTTCTTGAAACACACAGTAAGTGAATTTCCCAATCCTCTGTATGTTCTGCCCGAATGAAGAGCAATAAAACTTACTATCTTCAGATACTGGATCCAGAATTCTCTGGTTCTACTGGACAGAGATAGTTCCTTTTGTAGATCCTCGACTATCTCGAACACCTGGGTAGTCACACGCTCTGTAAGAAAGCTCTCAGGTAAGGATGAGTAATTCAAAAGCATTTCATGAACCATCGAGCCATGACTGATGCAGATGAAAGTATGTTGATGCGCAAAGCTCGTGCATGGGCATGGCCACTGAGCATGTTCTTCACAGAGTCTGTGGCATATACTGTTTTCTATTGGTCACTCAAACTAGATTCACCCATGATATGACTAATAGAGCCTAGGTATGACATCAATAAATGACATCCACCCAGTCAAATGAAAATGTTCGGCAGATTAGAACTCTCTGTGATTTCAGTGGCTTTTGCATACTGGTCAAAGGTAACTGGTGAAGCACCCAAATTGAAAAGGAGTATTCAATGCAGCTTATATCAAATTCTCCCTGGGTAATTACCGATTGGTTGAAACCACCCCATGAAGGAGGCTTCAGTGGGTCGCATATGGAGTAACTAGTGTCTAGGGGAGTTGCGAAAAGAAAACTAGAGGGTTCAGTACTTGGTGGTTCAAATGGACCAACCATCAACTTCTTGAGGTCAGGAATCACTGGGCTAATATACGTTTTGAGAGGCAATTCACCAAATGTATATGCATATCAACTCCTCCTTATGGGTTATTAATATTTAAGTGTACGAACATTTACTTGGTTCGTAGTTGCAGAAATATTGGTAAATTATATTTAAGTTTGTAAGCACTAACATGGTTCGTTGTAACATATATTTTGGGAATTATTAGTGTGCAGAAGCACTTACTTGGTCCGAACTTTCATAAATGTTGGCAATATATATTGAGTGTATAAAAACTGATTTGCTTCGTAGTTACAAAAATATTGGTAATATTTATTTGAGTAGATACATAATATTGGTAACACATATTGATTGTAGAAGCTCTTACTTGGTACGTAGTTACATAAATATTGGTAATTTATATTTGAGTGTTTAGGTATTTACTTTATTCGTAGTTACATAAATATTGGTAATTTATGTTTGTGTGTATAAGCAATTACTTGGTTCCATGTTACATGAATATTGTTAATTTATATTTGACTTTGTCGTAGTTACAGAACTATTGTTTATGTATCCGAGTGAATATACACTGATATGGTTCGTAGTTATATAAATATTTGTAATTTATATATAAGCACTTACGTTCTTATTTATGTATAAGCACTTACTCTCTTTGTAGTTACGTAAATATTGGTACCTGGTTCAGAATTAAATAAATACAAAAATTTTTATTTGAGTGTAAGCATTTACTTGGTTTTTTGTTACATAAATATTGGTAATTTTCATTTGTAGGTATAAGCACTTACTTGATTCGTTGTTACATAAATATATTTGAGTTTATAATTACTTAATTGGTCCGTAGATACAGAAATTGTTTCGTAGTTGTATAAATTGACAACTACTCCCTTTCTTGAGATCATCCTTTTCTGCAGGTAGAGAATTGGCAAGGAAATGCATTGCTAGTAAAAGAAGAAATTCCATTACAGAGCCATTCGTGGACAAATTCATTTGTTCATCAGACTCACAAAGCGTAAATAAATTGTGGTGCGCATTCCTAAGATATATGATGTAAATATATTGAAACTTTGACTCTAGCTTGATAACCGAAATTGTGCTTAATTAGTAAAATGTGAGCGTTGGGTTTAGAATCCAAACGTAGATAGAAAAAATGATTTCCATGCCCCATTCTAACAAAAAAAAACAAGAAAAAAGTTCCTTCCACAAGCAATCAGTGTGGAATTTTGTTATTGCCGAGGGTTAAATTCTAGCTGACTTAATCTTATCTTTTCTAGATAATATCGTGTGTACAAGAAACAAAAAAAGGTATTAGAAGTCATTTAGCTGTTACCGGCTAAATACGCCTTTTGAGAAAAATGGCGGCTTCTAGTAATACAAATATACCGTAATTTTTGGAATATAAGACGAACTGGTGTATAAGACCCATCCTTATTTTGAAGACCAAGTTTTAGAAAATATGTTGTAGTCGTATTTGAACAATTTTTATTGAAGAAAAATTCAATCTGATACTTTAAAAATTAGTCTATATTAGTATATATTAGTTTATCTTGTTCTGAACCCAAAATAAAGGAAAATAAGAAAAAAAAATTCACTTTTATTTTGCTTATAAAATCCTCATTGATTTCCCTGTCACTTGAAAAACAAAACTTTCATAATTAGATACTATATAATGATCAAACAGAATGTCATCTTTGATCCCATATATTGCCTTACTTATATCACATGTTTTAAATGACTTGATCACTATATCACTTCTTATTTTTCCCCAATAATTCATCACATATGCTCATCTGAGCAAGCGTTGTTTTTTCTATTATCTACTGCTGCGTATAACAGACAATTGTATTTTATATGTGACATGGTTATTTCATCTTTCTCTCGCTCTGTTTCTCTGTCTATTTCTCTGTCTGTCTGTCTATCTCTCTCTCCCTCTCTCTCTCTCTCTCTCTCTCTCTCTCTATATATATATATATATATATATATATATATATATATATATATATATATATATATATATATACATATATATATATATATATGTGTGTGTGTGTGTGTGTGTGTGTGTGTGTGTGTGCGAAAATATATAGAAAATAGGAAAGAAACTGGTTTGGTAAATAATCCAAAGTTCCTTAGTATTTTTGTTATTATTTTTAAAAGATAGTGCTCGATACGAAAGTAGAGCATAAATATAATTATTTATTTAAAAATATGATTCCAACTCGCTACATAAGAGGTCTCATGTTTCAAAACAAGAGCCGAAAACTTCAAAATAATATTTGAATTAACTTGACTTAAAGTAGGCTCTGTTCCATCTTCAAGCGAAATTTTTTTAGGAATAACTTATTTCTGAAATTTACGAGTTTTAATATATATATATTATATTTATATGTATATATATATATATATATATATACATATATATATCAGGCAGGCGCCGTCATTAATTACTCAGGGTAGGCAGCTTATGACGTTTATGCAGTAAATCAACAAAAAAAAAATAATAACCTGCTTAATTTTGTAGAATTAAATGCCTATTGTTCTACGGGAAGGAAAATGTAGCTGCTGATCTATTTCATTCAAGGTAGTCACTGCCTACCTGGCCTACATAGACGGCACGTCTCTTATATATATATATATATATATATATATATATATATATATATATATATATATATATATATATATATATATTGTCCATACCTTCGGTGTATAAAAGACAAGTAGATTTTGGCATCACAGAAAGTGGAACTGGGATATTGATTTCAAATGGCGCCCTAGTTTGTCCACTTTAGTACATTAGGAAAAGAAATTAATCCATTCCTTATTTCCCCAGTTATGGGGGAAATAGTAAAATAGATTTTTCTCTATATCTTAGCAGCTAGTCTGGGGAAAGGACAACGGGTGATTCAAAATCTTGAAAGGAAACCATTATATTTCCCAAGAAATCGTGAAAATTCGATGATAATAAAAAGAGGAATATATATAGAGAGAGTTCTGATTGGCTACTTCCTCAAGGGACTTATAATTTAAAATGAAATTATGCGATTTAAGTTAGAATTCTCCCCAAAATATTAATAATTGTACAGAGGTTAATTTATTTTTAATTCCGTATCAGGACCCAATTTAAACTTAATCCAAGATCCTTTACCCAATTTTTAAACGAACTTTTTCATCTTTTCAGTTAGCAATTATTTGCTTCTTAGATTCAAAAATATCTAAAATGTCATTTGTATACAACCGCTTCCTTAAGGTCAATGATGAAAAAAGGTTTTGAACGAATAAAATATAATCTTGTCAAGGATCATCCTTCTTTGAACATTGTGGACTGGCGCTAGAGAATCACAAACAAAGAACTGTACCAAATAACAGAAACCACATCACTTGAAGACCATCAACAGCAGCAACAACTACAACGGATAGCACATGTAACTCGAAGGGAAAATAATGACATAATCAAGATTTTAACATTCCGCACCACATCAAATGAAAGGTTCGGAAGGAAACCCCCATCAATACAGAAAAGAGCAATAAAGGATACCTATGTTTTAAGAGAAAGATTTTATAAACTTTAAAAAAGTGTTTTAAGGGAATGATTTTGTAAACTTCAATCGGAAACAGCACTGGTTGCTCGGTCAATGAATGACAAATATTTCCTTGGAAGACAACGGCTAATATTACGATTACTATTCTTTGCGCTTCTTATTCGATCATTGTAGTTAAGTAATGTCAAGCGCAGTCAGTATTGGATGAGAGAACGTTTGAGAATACCGGGTAGTGTAAGCGATCTCTTACAATGTGAAATACGTTTCGCCTTTTAAAGGGTTGATAAGCTGTAAAGATAAAAATTAATTAAACTCTACAGTCAGATTTATATTTTGTATTTCTCTGCTTATCTTCAAAACAATTCTTCTTCAATTCTTCCGTCGTCTTTCTATTTTCTAATTCTCTCCCAATTATTGTTTTCTGGTTTCTTATTCTTCAACTTCCTTTTATCACATTCGTTCAAATTCCTCTTTTCCTTTTCCCCCGCTTCCTTTCAACCCTCGCCATTTAGACACAATTCTTGTATCGCAAATCTTCCAAATCATTGATTTTCTTCTCTTCCAGTTCTTCCTTTTTCTCTCTCCCTATGTGGAGGCACGGTGGAGTAAATGATAGCGGCTCGGATTGAAGAATCGAAGAGACGAGTTCGAATTCTAATCAAATCCATTGCATTCACTTACGTGCTAATACACTTGGAAAATGTATGAATCATCTTCTTCTCCCTCCCCCCAGCTATGAGAAAATAGCAGGAAAGACACAGTTGGATAGCAACTGGTCTACTGCAGAAAGAAATGGCAAACTTGTGCGGGAAAAATCTGCCTCGTCAGTCATGTATTGAAAGACACATGATCGCTTTAGCGTGTATCACGCATGGTACATGTGTTTCAATAACCGAAGTATTCCGCCATCTCTTCTACCATTCGTTCCAAAATCTCTATTCTACTTTTGGTACCAATTCATCATCTTCCCTTTTTTTCCATTCATCCCAATTCTGATTTTCATCCTTCATTTTTGCCACTTCCTTTTTTCTTCTTCCTTTCCTTCCTTCTTCGTTTTCGATTTTCATTCATCACATATTTTTCTATCCCTCCAATGCCTTCTCTGTATCGTTACATTCGGCCCAATTTCTTTCTTTTTCATCCACTTCATTCACTTTTACTCTTTTTCTTTCCTGTTTTTTGTAAGATTTTTTTCTTTCTCCATTTTCTTATTTTCTGTTATGACAAATCCTACAACCACTTCTACAGTCTTCCTCCCATCCACCCCAATTAATCGATCTTAATAATATGCCATGTATTTTTATTCATTATATGCATACCTTTTACAGTGATCGATTTCTCTAACATATCATTCATTCTCCTGATCTAGTCAACTGCAGAATAAGAAATTAATTCATTCCCCTATTTTTCATCAATATTCATTGCCTATCTATTTTTCGCACTTTTCATTGATTTATAATTATTACTATCATTTCAAAAAATCTGCTGATTTGTTGAATTGGTTCTGTTTATAAGCATCATTTATCTTTATATTACACTCAGCACATACCTCATTTTTCTCTTCGCCACTTTTCCTTTGTTGGTCGCTGCCATTCCAACTTTTATTACATTTCGTAGAAGAATTCTAATCGACTTTCGTGTAATAACGTTACTTTTATTTTGTCAACATTCTTTCGAATCAGAAATGCAGCATTCAATGCACTTTGAATGTCTGTTCAAGTCAAGCAAAACAGAGTTTCTGTAACCAGTAACATTTATAAACCATAAGTGTAATCTAAAACAGATGCAAGAAATATCGTCAAAATAAACTTTAAAGCATTTTGATAATAACTAGCAGGCATTTAGGAGTGCCCTCTTGTCTAGGATAAAACAAACATTTCACATATCAAGAGCTTCCCATGACTTTCAAGGTATTTTATAGTGCTTCATTGAAAAACTTTATGCTCATGTACGCACATTTTGTGAATGATTTGTGCAATAAAATACAATAATATTACAAAAACAATTTTGATAATATCTACAATTACGATGAGGCACGAGATACGGTTGTCACTGATACAAATGTGCGGTGATATCTATAGATTAAGTTTCAACCATCAATTTTATTTGCACTCTCCACATTAAGTAATATACTGTAGTGAGCGATACTCAAGCAGAATATGAACGAATTCCCATTGTTCTTGTCTATGGAAGACCATTTATATTCTCCACTCTTCATATTTTTTTAATCGGTATCACCCCATGCAAGGCAGTAAAGCCGCTAAAACACAAGAGTGTGGAAGAATTAGGAACTGAAACATTAATAATGAGCGTGAAGCGAAAAGAGTAATCAGAACAGTATGTAGCGATTGACATTGCTTTTAAATTTTTGAAGATTAAAGTTGGCTGGAAAGCAAGGAGTTCGAAGGGATTTCTACAAGCGAGAAGTGCAAGAAAATAATCTGTTAACATAGAATTTACGGTTACATCTAGCCAGCTCAACTGTAAATTGATGAGATCTCGACACCAATCTTGTACTACGCTTAAATACAAAAACTCTAGGGACCATAACGATGAGCTCATCCGAACAATTACCATGAAATTATGAATAGAAAAGACATAGGTAACCTTTTCTCTGCCTCGGATCATAAATCACTAACACTTCAAGAACAACTCTACTTAGTTATCTTGTCCTTGCAGGCCATACATGGATCTCATGATCCCAGACGCATTAAGCTAAATAAATCTGAATATCTAAATTTATTTTTCAGTAGTATTAGCAGTCTGCTAACATATTTTCATGGGTTAGTTATTTCCTGATGATTTGATTTATCAAGTTCTCACTCTATATTTCTTTTGGAAATAAGAAATACCAAACAGATTCAAAGAACAATGATAGTCTTACACTCAAAAACTGAATTACTCAAGTTTTATGTCTCATGTTATTACTGTCTTTCATGTTTTTGTTTCGTTGCTAGGAAACCTAACATCGAGCGCGTTTGATGGCAGCCCAGTGTCGTCTCAGTCGTCAGAAAACAATAAGCAGGCCATCAAAATTTTGCACAATGTATTTTTCCTTTGTATCCCTGAAAAGATATCAGACTCAATAGTATTTTCATTTATTTTATGAAACTAAATTGTCAATCAAGAATTATTCCATGATATTCATTTGCAAGAAATGATCGACAGTGACTACATGCCTCAAATGTGTGGTATTGTGTACGATAGTATTTAGCTGTATCGCATGCCTCATCATAGTTTTCCCTTTGAAACAGAAGTGGATGCTCAAAGTCTATACTAAGCAGATTCCGAGAATGCTACCAGACTACATTAAGGAACTAACGGTAGACTTGAACCAAGGGCAGAACAACCATGACAACAGTTATCCAATGAGCACAACACGCACGTGACTTAAAAACAAACAACAATTCGTGCGAGTATATCCGCAACCATTAAATTAAAAAGATGGTATATCACAATTGAGAAGGAAAAAGAATATGTTTAGATTGAGTTTGTGAATCCTTAGTCTGGTGTGTTCAATTTTTACATGTTTTGTCTGCTTCTATTGTTAAATTATTTGTATTTAATAAAGAGCATCATTTTAATTAATTAATTACTTTTTGACCAATCCTAATGTGGATAGATAGATATGAACGTGTTGAGATAGATAAATAGATAGATAAATAAATAAATATCTGCTGAGTAATATATATATATATATATATATATATATATAATAACCATATATATTGTGAAACTAAATTACCAATGGTACTTGGATAAGTATATTTCATTTTGATCAAGAGGATTCCCGAGGAGGGTGGCAAAAACACCCACTGAATTTTTTTTCCTTTGATTTAAATTCAATGTAAATTTGAACAAATGAGTGACTCCTATCCAAAATATAGAAAGAAAAAGCCAGAAGATGGAGATCATATCGGCAAGATCAAAATGAGACAATATGGACATCAAGCTGAGCAATAAATCACCAATCAGTGGATAGTACTTTACATAATTGTCGCGACGATTCAACTGCCATATCAATGTTGAAATCTGCTCATCTGTTCATTCAATCAAGTATTTCATCAAATACATAACAAAGGGGTCATATCTAGCAATTTTTGCCCAAACCCCCACTGAAAATTCTCTTTACCTTTGATTTAAATTACATTTAAATTTGAACAAGTGAATGACTCCTATCCAAAATACAGAAGTTTATATGTCAACAAAAATATTATGATATATATATATATATATATATATATATATATATATATATATATATATATATATATATATATATATATATATATATATATATATATATATATATATATATATATATATATATATATATATATATATATACCAAGTATAACTTTTTCCCTATTTGTCATACAATTTATATATATATATATATATATATATATATATATATATATATATATATTAGAGAATATACATAATATCCAACGTGGATAGCACGACTCGGAGTTTCATGCGATTGCTGCAATCTTCAGATGCAAATGTAATCTGACCGTTAATTCGCGTTGTCGTAGTGATGATTCAAAATTTTGTGTTAAAACTTGCTTATTTAATTATTGTTGCCTCGTAAGGATGTCTTTCTCACCAACCAACATCTTCTGTTAACTTATATATATATATATATATATATATATATATATATATATATATATATATATATATATTGTTACGAGGATGCATTTCTATAATAAGGAATTCGACTGAGTTCTACTTGTTATTACAAAAAAGTTTTCATTCATGAAGTAGTTGTAGAATAGAGAAATTAGAAATAGAATGTTTGGAAGATTCTAGATCATTCTAGTATATTCGAGAAAAATCTAGATGATTCGAGAAACATCTAGAAATATGCAAATTAGGTGTTAGCCCCTATAAAAATGGGATTTTGGAAAAGGGTTGTCAGTTGTTGAAGTGACGTTAGTTGTCTTGCCTGGACTTTTTTTTTTCTGACTGCTGTTTTGCTGCCCGTTTGCTCTTTTTGATATTGTCCCTTGTTTTTTGAACGTCGTTTTTGTTAAGTTTGTTTTTTATTACTGTCTTTTTGTGTTCTTACGAATTTTTTTGAAACATTTTGATTTTTTCTTTTCCTTTTTTACCCCCCCCCCTCTTTTTTCTTTTACTCTAGATTTCCCCACTTTTTTCTCAACTTTCTCCTTTATTTATATCTGTTTTCTTTTGTTTTGTAACCTCCGTCTGTTTCGTTTTTGTTTTAACTTACCGTGAATAATTCTTTACTTTTTAATATCTTTTAAGTTTTCCGTGTTTTTTCTTTTTTTTGTGTATTGTATATTTGTCTATCTAATTTTTCTAACCTTTATTTGCTGTCTATTTGTCCTTATTTGTCCATTTATTTTGTTCTAACGTTTTATATTGTATAATTTTTCTACTGTTTATTTTGGTGTCGGCCATTTTGTAATTTGTAACTAGCTTTGCCTAGTTTTCGATATTTTCGTATTTTCTTTGTTTTTCCTTTTTGTCTAGCGTTTTTTAATTTATTGTTTTGCCGTTAGGCGAACCTTTTAATCTTTGTCTAATTTTTTGTAAGTTTTATTTCTTGCCGTGTTTTTATTTGCTTGTTGTCTCGCTTTCGGGTGAGCTTTGTGTTTTTGTGTTATTTTTTATTTTATTTATTCCCCCACCTTTTTCCCCCTACACTTCCCTTTAAATATAAAAAATGGAAAAGGACAAAAAAGCTCCTTCGTTTTTAGCTATAAAAAAAAGCCCAACTTATCAGACTACAAAAAGTCTATAAGGAAGTACTTATTCAACCCTCCTAAAAAAGACCCACCGGATAAAGACAGTATTGAAGATTACCCAGCCATTGAATCAAGTTTCTCTAGCGAGGATGATATCGCTGGGAAAAGTTCACTTACTTCCAGTATGGAGGCCAGTAATGGCAATAAGAAAAATGAAAATAAGAAAACTGAAAAAAGTACGGAGGCCAATAATGGCCATAAAACCCTATTAGACACGAGAACCAAGAATGACTCTAAAGAGGAGACTGAGGCCGGGGAATTGCCCTCTTGTTGGAAGTCCCTCCCGAGTTGTATTATCAATGTAGCGGATTTCTTGGACCGAGCTAAGAGCTACGCACACGTTGTCGTAGAAGGTGGACTCTTAGAAGACGCCCAGGAACTAAGAAAAATTGAAACACGAATAGTGTCAGTTTTCGTCGTGGACAAGCGTACGCGCAAAATTTGTCGCTCGACGAAAGACACAGTGATAAAATCACTGGAGTCCTTGGGGTTCAAGCCCCTCCGAGTTGTGAAAGGAGCCAGCTTTTTCGTGTGGGACGTATTGTTACCCACGCCGGAAGATTGCGTGGCAGCTTCGAGCAGGGACTTGATCACTAAAGATCTGATCCTGAGAACAGAGTACCTAGGCCAAAGAAGGATCTGTTTCAATATATGAAGTCCCTCGGAACATCTCGCGGCCTACTTGTCACAGTTCGGTGAAATACTGGCCGCATCTTGCGATAGCCTGAGCGTGGGGTGGTTTCGATATTCGTTTAGATCAAAAAGCCTTCTCCATCCCCAACTGTCTGGTAGTAGGGAAATTGAAATTGCCGGTCATTGTGACCGGCCGTAAACCGGTATGCTGGAAGTGTAGAAAGATTGGTCACCTTTCCTCTTCCTGCCCAGAGAAGAAGACCTCTGGAATTCAATCTCCCGTTGACCAGAATCCCCCTCTGACCGAGTCTTTACCTACCGCCTCGCCTGTTATGGGCATGCCAGCTTCTGGGACCGGTAAGGAAAATCCTCCGGTTGGTCAAAAGACCACATTCTCCAAAGAGTCTTCGCCCTCTGCTAGTGCAGTTGCGGAGAAGGGGGAGGGGGAATGGCTAGTTGCTGGTAAGGCCAGAGGGAAGTGCCAGACAGCGGGTCCTCAGTCCCCTGAAGCCCCAAGGACGAAAGGCACTAACAGCCACACTCCCCCTGGCAACAGTAAGGGCAATACCCCGGCCTCTCAATTATCTTTCAAGGACAAGCAAAAGAAATACGACCCCGGATTTGAAAAAACGGAAAAAATTAAGGAACTTAAAAAAAAGTGGATTCGCAATCCCAAAATGCAACTCCTTCCACGTCCTCTACCCGGTCCATCCCCTCTCCTAAGAAACGACCCTCGCCCCAGATATCTCCTTCCAAATCGCTTCCCCTCAGTCGAGATCCCAGCCCTTACAGACATAGATCTTTTTACACACTCCTCAACACACCCACCCCTTCCCCTGTTAAACATAAACCCTCCAGCACTCCTCTGCATACTCCCAGTCATTCCCCTGTTAAAATGCCACCTCCCGCTTCCAAGCGACAGAGAAGCCCCTCACAAGAAGGAAAAGAAAAAAAAAAAAGAAGACACAATTGCCTTTTTACAATACAGGAGAAGACGTCTGTCGCATTTCCCCTGCCCAGGCCGAGAGAGCCAGGGACTATGGAAACCGTATTAAGGATTTAAAGTATTTGCTATCAATAAGGCAGTTTGCCGACCAGGATATTGAAGAGCCTCAAAATTTCTCGCTGGCCCAAAGGGTTCTCACGGTGATTAGAACTGGCACCGGAGCAAAACATATTTGGGCAATGCTTGAGGAGGCCATCAATTCTTGTAAAATGACGTTGCCACTCGCAATCACCCAGAACGAGCAGCTAAAAAATGTAAAACAATTTTGTGCAGGGAGGGTCCCAGTTTTAGTTCACTCCTCCCTATATAGAGCTCTTAAATTGACCTTTCCCTGGGATATCGGCGGGATCTCCCAAGACGGTACCATCAAGACTGAGATGGGCCATGGGTCAATGGGAGAGGCGGTCGGTATCCTTACCCCGTCCATGTTCAAAGCAGTACTTCAACCCTAACCGGTCTTCACTATGGCTCTCTGGTTAGCTAGTCTAAATGTCCGGGGCCTGAGGTCCGAGTCTCGCAGGGCGAGGCTCTCTCGTGACCTCGGGGTGAATGTGTGTTGTGTACAAGAAACCCGGTTTTCTACTCATGATCGTGAGGTCATACTGTCTAAGGGGTTCGCCCTTTATTCAGCATGTTTTGACGGTCGTTCGAGGGATGTCTCTTGGCTAGTGAGCAGGTCTTTGAAGGCTGCATGTACCCTTGTCTTCGCGGATCCGGCGGGCAGGCTTTGCGTGCTGGATGTTACCGTAAAGGATAAGGTTCTACGTTTCATTGGGGTTCATGCGCCCAATAACCATGCCGAGCGGCCTGCTTTGTTTCGGCAGATCGCACCGTACTTGACGACATCTCGTCGGGTAGTATTAGCGTGGGATTGGAATGCCGTCCTTGACCCCGATATAGATTGTATAGGGCAAAAACAAGGTACTATCAACCCGGACGTGAAACCATTTCGGGACTTTATCGATGAGTTTGATCTTGTCGATAAGTACCGGAATGAACACCCTCGGGAGATAGCATGGACTTGGACAATTAGTGGCAACTCGGCTCCTGGGACGCTTGCGAGCTACCTTGACAGAGTCCTAGTTAAGAGAGTCGACGTAGGGCTCTTAGAGTGTCCAAGCTTCCACTATATAGTTTATACGGATCATAGGCATGTCCGGGTCCGTGTAAACTTAGATAAGCCTAAGGTTAGAATGGCTGGTTACTGGAAATTTAACTGCTCATTATTTGGTGAGCAGGATTTCCGGGACCAGCTACTACTAATCATTCAGAGGGAATTGACGGGGGCGGTTGTGGGAAACGCCTGGTGGGATAATTTAAAATGCAAAATTAGAACTTTTGCTGCCAATTTTAGTCGTCGACTCAATCTAGATAGATTAGCGGCGCAAACGGCTTTAGAGGAAATGGTTGATCGGGCCGTGAAATCCCGTGTTAGTGGGGATATAGCCTTAGGTAAGGCAGAGTTGGCCTCCTTGCTTATCAAGAAGGCTCAAGCTCTGGTAGTTAGGGCTAGGATAAAAAGAATGTCTTCTGAGGCGACGAACATGGCCGCTGTACTGCGTGCAGAGGAGAATCGGAACGCGTCCAGGCGACATGTAGCGTGCGTCACATTGCCGGATAAGCGGATCGTGACTACAAACGCGGGCATATGTGAGACCTTTCGGGATTACTTTCAGGATCTTTTCACCAGGGAGCCCGGTCTGAGATCTGCTCAGTTCGGCACCTATTTAGCTGACTTTCCCTGCCTTGATGCAGCTGAAGCGGCTAGGTGCGAGGGTCCCATTACTGAGTCGGAAATCTGGGAAGCGCTGAAGCAGGTTGGCCTGGATAAATCTCCGGGACTAGATGGTCTTCCCTACGAAGTTTACTTGAGGTTGTCGCCCGTTTTTGTTCCTTTGCTGGAACTGATTTTCAACCACTGGATGAAGCAGGGGTCTTTTCCTCAACGCTTCACCAGGAGTAGGATCAAGTTGCTGCGTAAGGACAAGAACGGTGGGGATGGGTTAGGGAACTTTCGCCCTTTAACGATGTTAAATACTGACTTAAAGATTTTGGCGAAGATCTTAGCCAACCGTTGAAATGCCTCCATAACGATGAGGCATCACTCACCTGGCTGGTGATTCGTGAAGCCCTCTGGGTCGGCAAGAGACTTTGTTCAGCAGGCTTGGAGAAATATCCAAACTGTCGTCGCTGTACTGGCGAAGTCGAGACCATTGGTCACGGCTTTTTTCAGTGCAAGGCGGTAGTGCCGTTGTGCAAGTTTGTTGAAGGCCTCATGGTGCGTATGTTGCAGGGAAAGTTTTTTGTCCTTGAAGCTAGCTCTGTTTGTAGCAATGTGGTGCCGCAATTGACGAAGGCTGAACACTATGTGTTCTGTTGCTTACTAGGGGTTATAAGAGTCGTGATTTGGACGACGCGTCAGAAGGGATTCTATGAGGGCGAGAGGTTCACTTCTTCCCAACTGATCTTGTACTTTAAGCATCAGCTTAAAGTCAAGATTAGGACGGAAAGGCGGCGGCTCACCTCATCTGAATTCAGCAAAAGGTGGGTGAATCTTGCGCGTTTGTGCCGTGTAAAGGGGGCTGACTTGGAGTGGCATTTTGATGCTGGTTAGGCATCAGGATATTGTTTTCCTGGGTTGAACATGGGCAACCCTTCCCGAGATTAGTTTACTGTAGGTCTTTTATGTTTGATTTTTAGTTTTTTTTTTCTTCATTTCTGTAAACTTAGCTTGGGTGTGTTTGCTCATTGGCCCCTATTATTTCTGTCCCACCTTTTTTTTACTTTAGTTTAATTCCCCATCCCCTCCCTCGTTTAGGTGGTCAGTGATGTCAGTTCTCTGGTGGATGCGGGGCGCCTTTCGTTTCGCGTGTGTGCTTTTTCGTATTTGTTGTTGTGTATGAATGTGTGTGTGCCTGTGTGAATGCCTTGGAAGAATGAGTGTTACCTTTATTTTTCATAAGCCCCGCGTCGATTTTCGTCCGGTTAACAGATATTTCTGCCACATATAAGGTTTGTGGGGGGGGGTTATTACTAACACTCTTTTTGTTTAGTTTCTTGTAAATATATTGTCATATTGTATATACTCATTGGGGATCTTTTAAAAATATTGTTATTTTATGCCCTCCCCCCCCCCCACAGACGATGTTTGTACATCAGGGGACTAGTTAGGATTTTCATTGAGACAAAGAGGTATTTTGGTGGATGTAGTAAGAAAGGTATGGTTAAATGTGTTGTTTTGGTGATAGGAATATTGTTTAGTATGATAGGGTCAGTGGTTGTGGCTAGCTAAGTTTTACTTTAAGACAAGTGATGACCGTCCTTTTCCCCAGCCCCCTTTTTGCCCTTGTGCCACATTTGTTGTAATTACAGGAATAAATATTAGTTGTTGAAAAGAATTTCTGCTGTTATCAACTCCGGCTTTTGATCCAAGGACTATTATATTCAGCCGAAAAGAATCTCTATAAAAAGTTGCCGACCAACCAAAACCCAAAAGAGAATTTCATGGAACAAATTTGGTAAATAGAATTTTGACTAATTTTCATTGACCAAACTAAAAATTAATATTTATTTACACACCTTTGTGGATTTCCAAATATAGTACTTAGATTACTTCACTAGCCCTAAAGTGATAAAGATATTTGATTCCGTTTCCTTCTCCCTCGTAACACTTCGCCAGCAACTCTGTGTTTTCTGTTCTGTAGGCTACAATTGTTTATCCTGTATATATTTTATGTTCTGTTTTAGTAAATTAAATATTTATTTGTGATTTAGCTCTGTGTTGTGTTAAATCATTTTTTTCCTTTGTTACAATTATCAACACGTAACGAGATATATATATATATATATATATATATATATATATATATATATATATATATATTCTGAAGCGGTAAACGATTATCATGTTTAGTTATTATATTTTTTACATATATATATATATATCTTATTGACTCTCCAGTCGAGTTCAGCATATAAGGTTCCGACAATCACCTATTAATTATCTGCATGCTTAGGATGGTCATGATTTTTGAGGCCGGCTCGTGAAATGCACAAAAGGCCAAAAACATTAGAGGAGAAAGTATTGTATGCAACTGCAGCAGGAACACTGTTAGCTGTTTTATTTGGCCTTCATGTTTTACGTAGTCAAATGATGCTTACTGCTTAATGGTGCTTTATTCCTGAATGGCAGCTGGAACGTTACTTTGATTTCTTCATATCTATCTCTTCAAAGTTCTTGAATGGAAATTTCACACAAGAAAGGTTGGTTTTCATTTTATTTTATTTACCTAAGGCAAGGTCTACCAACATTTCTATGGAGTTGACTGTAGAAAAGAACTTTTAGTATACGATCATCATTCATCCTTGTTACATGGCCAACCCAAAGCAGTTGTGATTGTACTATGAATGTCTCGATGGTACCAATCTTGCATTTCTCAAAAAGTCAGCATTTGACACTCGACCATCAAATATCAGGCCACAGATTATACGGAGACAGCCTTTATAGAAGACATCCAATCGATTATTGTGCCATCTGTAAGGCATCCAAAATTATACAAAAAGCCATAGAAAAGAACTGACAAAACGACAGCTTTGTACACTTGGATTTTAGTCCAAAGCTTTATTGCCCTTTCGTCCCTCAACCTATGACACAGTTAACTAAAGAAAGCGCTGTCTTTTGCAATGTGATTAACAATCTCGTCATCAAGTGATGCACTTGAATTTACTATGCTCCCGAGGTATTTGAAAGATTCTACATATTTGAGATTCTTTACATCAACTTGTAAAGGGACCTCAGGAAGCATATGAACAGGAGGACTCTGTTTTACACGCCGAATTTGCTTCGGTGTCACACAAGTAAGGTAAACTATGAACGGCGCTACTGATGTAATTAAATGCCTAGTAAACGAAAGTGAGTAAGTGTTATGATTGAATTTTTAATTTCTTATCTGCTTATATATTTATTTATTTTTAATGGAATTATTATTTTAATTCGATAAATAATTTACCTTCTTATTTATTTAAAATATAAGGTCATGTGTTTCAGTGTATTTTACATTTGCCTTAATACATTCTCTCAGGGTGCGTAACGTTTTCTCTTTATATATATATATATATATATATATATATATATATATATATATATATATATATATATATATGTATATATTATATATATACACTCCGTGCCAAATTATTTTCGAGATAACTTTTTTCTAATATTTCAAAAAACCCTCCAATCAATTCACACAAAATTTTCACACAATGTTGGCAACACGGACCTGCGCGATCACTGAAATTTTCTTACTGGTCTGCGCAATGTAAACAAACTGGCGGCGTATTTTTTATCACCACGGTGAAAATTTTGTTTGAATTGATTGGACGGTTTTTGAAATATTAGAAAAAAAAGTTATCTCGATAATAATTTGGCACGCAGTGTATATATATATATATATATATATATATATATATAGTCTCTGTGTGTGTTTGTGTGTACGGACAGTGGTATCAACGATGCAGGTTAATTTGATGTTATACGTCCATCAGCTGATAACCAGATAAGTAAAGCATGCAACTGTCAATCAGTATTCAGTGTTGATATGTGTCCACAAGTAAACACTCTATCCTTAATACCAAGCGCGGACCCCCAACAAATATACGATTTAAAAACAATACGGGGGTGGGGGTGCGGAAAGGTTCTCCATCCAAAATTCTGACATAGGGTTATTTGGTCCTATTTACATCACTGTATTTACATAACATATGTAAATATATTAAATATAAAACACGTATTATATTAAATATGAAACAAATATTACATTAACTATAAAACAGCTATTAAATAAAATATTAAACGTGTTTGATATGAAATGTAAAACGTGTATTAAATTAAATATGAAACATATTAAATATCAAATTTGTATAACGTATAAAACATGTATTAAATCAAAGATAAAACATGTTTTATATAACATATAAAACAAGTATTAAATAAAATATAAAAGCTGTATTATATTAAATATAAAATATGTATTATTATATAAAACAAATTTTATATAAAATATAAAACGTGTTTTATTTGTCTGTCTATATTTATTGTAACTATTTACACTATTTACATTGTTCGAACTGTTGTCCTCATCTTCACTGTCATACCCACGACGTTTCGGCCACTGTATGCTCCGGCCTTCTTCAGGTGATTTACATTGGAATTTCTAACCGAAACCTTTTTTCAGTCCAACGAAGGTAGGAGAGTACAACGGCCGAATCGTCGTGGATTTGACAATAAAGATGAGTACAACAGTCCGGACGATGTAAATAGTGTAAATAATGTTTTATATAAAATATGTATTAAATAAAATATAAAGCATGCGTTATATGACATATAAAACATCTATTATATTAAATATAAATCATGTATTATGTCAAATATAAAGCATATATTATATAAAATATAAAAATATGTATTAATACTACAAGATTCCTATGCACTGTCTTAAAAGTCCCAAGTTTTATATAACTAATTATTTGATGTTTCTCTCTCCACCTCATGAAGAAGCTGTAAATGAACGAACATGCAAATTTTGTCCCAAGGCAGTGGAGGGTGCGGCTGCTATGATAGAACGGCTGGAAGAAAAAATGGTGACAATCAAATCACATGAAGACTGAATTGAAAAACAACAATAATCGAGTCGAGCCGGCTGATATAATCGGAAATGAATTGCGAAAACTGATCTTTCTATCGCCAATTATCTGATAATTGATTCGTCAATCAAGTTGCAGGTTCGGGATCTAATCAGCCTTCCTTTTTGAGAAAGAAATTTCCTCGTCTCCCGTCCTCTCCAGCATCCTTCCTTTTGCTTTCATTAGGTCTCGTGGTGATGATTCTGAATTGCAATTACATTTAAGTTCATTGCTTCACTTACGCGGCTTTTATAGACGGCCCATTATCTTTCACTATTTCTTTTTTATTTATTTTTCACTCCATCCAGATTTCTTTCCTTTTTTCTTTATCGACTGGTGTCTGCCTTATTTTCTTATCTTAAAACGACATTCTTTTCTGTTTTCTGTTCAACTAATACCAAATTTTGATGGGTTTATCTTTCGCTTTTATTTAATTCCCTTGATCATTCTCTCTCTCCCTCTCCCTCTCTCTCTGACTCTTTCTCTCTCTCCCTTTAACTCTGTCTCTCTTTTCAAATACTAGATAGGTTAGGCAATTGTCCAATTCAGACCCGCTTCCTCCTAAGTCTTCTTCAACTCTATAATTCTAACGTCTTCGCCTAAAGCTTGAAATTTTATTTACTATTTATTTATTTATATTTTTCTCATTAAGAATAGATAGGTACGCATATCGCCCGGTTCTCACTCCTCCTTTGTCTTTTGAACGTGAGTAGAGTGTTACCTTTTGTTTCCTGTTTAGTACTGAGTTTTCCGGTTTCTTCTAAAGTATTTTTCATTCTCTTTCATTTCCAGTAGCCTTTTGCATCTTAGTGGCATTATCACCTTGGTTAGCGTGAATAAAATAAAATAAAATTGTTCTACCCATTTGACATCTGCTGTAGCGTGACAATGAGAAAATATATCTCGCAATCTAACTCATAAGTATCAGGAGTGTTAATCTTGCTGAATATATCATAAACATGACAGTTATCTAACTAAATTTAATTGAATAAAAACAAATGTTTTTCTATTAATTTTTGCTCCCTTCCGTCGAGTAGTTTCTTTTTCTCTTGCTAATTTCCTCTTTCATTTTTTTTTCTTTCTATTTTCGTTTAGAGAGTTAAGACCCAAAGAACTGTTTTAACTTCTAGGTAAGCTTTGTTTATTTGGCAAAGATATTAGAATAATACAAAACTTATACTGGGAACAAACAACCAACATATGGATAGAAAATAAATTCGGTAAATACACAAAAAATGGAAAGGTGTGTAAGACAAAGATATGTTTCTCATAAAATTTATTCAACCTCTACAGTGTGGCGATCCTGAGATGATTAGAAGTTCTACTAGGATTCATTATTGGCGGGTACAATCTTAACAACATTAGATATGCAGATGATACAGTGTTGACAGTCAGCGCATAAAGGAAACTACAGGAAACTCCAACAGAAGGTAGTAAAGAAAAGCAAGAAAAAAGGACGAAACATCAATTGCAAGAAAACAGAATCCATGGTTGTCAGCAATAGGAATCCAACTAGGAATGGAAGAAATCAGGCAATTTCGAAAATTTATTAATGTCGAAAAATGCAACACCGAAATTCGAAGGCAGATTCGAATTACGAAAGTGTCTTCCAAAGGCAAAGTAAACTAATCAGAAAAGGGGAAAACTTCATTCGAAACAAAAAAAGAATACTGAACTGTTATTTCATATGGCAGTGAATGCTGGACACTCCTCCTCACAACTGTGGAAGAGAACTTAAGGCAACAGAAATTTGGTTCTACAGGAGGGGGAAGAGGATACCATGGACTGAACATGTGAGTAATGTGGATATTTTAAATAAAGAGAAACGAAAAGGACACTTACACTTTAAATCAGAAAAAGACAGTTGAGGAAAGAAAACTTGAAGAGTCTGACACTCAGAGAACTTATTGAAAGCAGTGAATAGCTTATCTAAAGAGTTTGTGTCAATTTTTGGCAGACGGAGAGAATGAGAAATAGCAGAAACATAAACCTTACTAATAGCTACAAAGGAAAGGGACGTGGAAAGTCATGATCACCGACATGCTGAAGTGTGACGACACATAGCAAAAGAGTTTCTATTTTATTTTGTTAATCATTCTCTCATTCTTCATCTCTTTACCCTCCTCATATATTTTTCTCTAAGTCTTCATGTTTTTCTTTGTCCTTCATTTCTCCTTGTGTTCAGTGTTTTGCTCTTTTTCTTCAGCTTTCCTTTTTTCTAGTCCTTCACTTCTTTCTATTCCTATTGATTTAACTCCAGATTCTCTTTATAAACCGGTTTTTATTTTCTTTCTTTTCCTCTTCTTTTATTCTCTTAAAACCTTTTTTTTCAAAATGAAAAAAGGAATGATAGAGGTAGACAGGAGGAAATAAAAGGACAAAATAAAACAAAGATAGCTTGACGTATTGTTTTTTTGTTTTTTTTTCTTTTAACCACAAACACTAAGGTGGAAAATTTGTCTACTTTGTGTTTCAAATAGACGAGATGGTTATTCTTTTCGAGGGAAAAATCTACTGAGGAAATCCTCCCTACGATCACCTCATTTTGTCCGAGAATTCTCGCATCCTAAATAAAGAAGCAAAAGGAAATTTCCGAAACGTTCAACAGAAGATATGATTGGAATGAGAATCTTCCGGGTGGAATTTTCTTCAAAAAAGAATAAACGTCTTTGTCTGTTTCAATCTCATAGACATTTCAATATTTTGTTAAAAGAAATAAGTCTTTCTTTCTTTCTTTCATTTTGGCGTCCGTTCCATAATCTTTGTTAACTTTTTTCTCTTTCTTTTCTTCGTCCTTTATTTTTTCCTATTTCTTTTTATTTGCTTTTTCATTGTTTCTTTTATCTTTTACTTCATTCGTTTATTTATTTTATTTCTTTATTCATTTCTTTCTTTTTCCAATGTTCAAAAAATTATACAATAGATCGTCTGCTGCTTACAACATCGAGCAAAAGTCATTAGTGGCGACCCAAAGGCATATTAACAAGAAATGGTAGGTATAAGCAGTACCCTACAACGTAACAACTACCCTGGGTACATGAGAGCAGCTCCAACAGACTGAGATAAAAGGGTTCAAGAAAATAACAACACTACAAAAGATATGCAGTCTATATAACATCAGGACGACCTTCAAAAGTGATTCAACACTTCACAAAAACCTTGATTAGAATGATATTTCAATTAAATAATTATCTGTTTATAGTGTGTTATGGAAGTTCCTGCGGGACACAATTTAGCATTGTTTCATTTTTTTATTGTCTCCCCGAAAAAGACACCACACACACACACACAAACATATATATATATATATATATATATATATATATATGATTATAGCGTGTTAATTTATTATTTACTTTATTTATTTAAATTCTTTGATTATTTAATTTTTTTCGGGGATTTATCTTATTTGTTTAGTTTAAAATATTGGCTTTTTCTGAAGTATGTTACATTATATGCGTTGTCGCAAAAAAATTTACAATGTTTTGTTTATTGCTGTGTGCTGATGCATTTTTCTTATTTTCCATAATATTTTTGGTGTAATTTTTTTTTCTTTTTGAAAATCTCATATATGTTTAGAAAGCATCGTACCGTTCGCATATTTTTGTTTTGTGTGCGTAATTTCTGTTTCCAGGGTATTTCAGTTACTCTGATATATATGTTTTCTTAGTTACCTACTGATTTTACAGCGGCTTGGCATATTATATTTTGTATGACCATTTAAAAGATATTCGTTCTTTGCCTTACAGTTATAGGTGGATTTGGTTAATTTTCTGTTGTGCTTTTTTATTATTTGTCTCATGTTCCCGGTGCAACCGTGACTGTTTTTTACTGTGTTTCTGCTCTGTTAGATATTTTGTGGGGAGTGCGTGATACAGGAAAGTGTTTGTTTATGAGTTTAGTGAATATTTTTCCTACGTTTGTTTTTACGCTTTTGTTATACGGTAAGTTGAACTATATGATATTTCTTTTTCTGTTGACTTTTTGTACTATGTGGTGTGTATGTGATTGTTGCCGAAAATCCACATTCTTTTAGGGTTAACTTTATATATAAGGAGCAAGAATTAATTGAAATGGTTTTGTTAAATATCATCTAACGTCATATGTCTGAGTGCATCTTTTAAAATATGAGTATCTACGAAAAATATTAATAAAAAATCCATTACTTTCTCTAAATCTTTGTTTACGTTTGGATACGACACTATATATATATATATATATATATATATATATATATATATAATGTATATTTGAGTACCAGCACACAGCAATAAACAAAACATATATATAATGTATATTTGAGTACCAGCTGTTCTTTAAAACATGTTTTGTTGAATTTGACAGATCAGGAAAATTTTATGAATTTTTTATTTAGTTTTTCCAATATTCTTATATTTTTCCGTTGGGTGGCAGTAAGGGAGTATAGTGTAAAAATTGTCCGTCGTGTCTATTTTCCCAAGTGCTTTCGGTCACTTCTATAGCCATTTTCAAACGGTTTGTTGGTTAAGTGTTGTTAATTTCTTTTTATGTTTATCTGTTTGAGGTATGTGCATGTTGTGTTTTCCTTGCGTCAACAAAAGTAAGCTCAAAGATTTTATCCTTTTTTCGACTTTCAAAACAGAAGAATCAAAATTTGCACTGGCCTTTTTTACACATTCCTTTAGTTTCTGTACTTGTACCCAAATCGAACGGCCGCACGTACAGGTTATAGACTGATACAAGAAAGATAGTTCGAATGTCAGTCGCCGTTCATAGCTGCATACATTCCGCCTCCCGCCATTTGACAAAAATCTGGCAGTAAGACACGTACTTAGCCGAATTTCTTCTGTCACTTGAGCGGGGGTGGTCGTTGAGGAACCATGAAAACTGAAGAGAACAAAAACAAAAATGCGAACTAGTCTATTGAATCGTACAACAATCTCAAAACAAAAGACAAGCATGCAAGCATAAAGGGAAATGCATCATGGGAGAGATTTGTAAGAGCGCAAACCAATCGACATGCACAAAATGTAAGCAAGAGTAATATTTCTCACATACACCCAGATACATAAAACACATGTTCTCGTTTATCCAATAAGAAATAAGTATACATAATTCTTCTTCCCCAATCATTTCTCTCTCTCTCTCTCATTTTATTTTATATACATTTACAGTCAATTAAAAAGAGCGCGTACATATATGCACATAAATACAAACACACACACACACATATATATATATATATGCAATACTTCTGTGTTTTGGCAGAAACTCTTCTTTAATACATGTTTCGTTGAACAAGACTGACAGACCAAGACTTTTGTTTAATTTTCATTCTGCTTTGCCTTTATGCGAATAAGCGTTTTCTTTTATGAGTTCAATGAGTGTAAAAAGTGACGGAAGCCCTTCTAAAATACAAGAAATCAGTGCTTAATGACATTATTTATGAACTCAGATACACTTTAGTGGTCGTATTTTACAATTAAGAATATATTTACTGTCAGCAAATATTATGCCATCTACACTATCACTTACTCAGAATTTACTTTAGTTACATATTGATAATGGCTAATAGTTTAGCCGAAAATGCTCAGAATCAAAAAAGCTTTAAACTATTTTTATATTAAGTCCAGAAAAAAACTTTTGTAAGTATGCAAGAAAAGGTAACAAGATTTAAACAAAAGAACTTTGTCAGTTTTGTTTACTGCGGTATATAGACCTTTTGAATTTCAACGCAGTACGAGGGTGGCATCGAGATCTCATCAATTTACAGATGAGTTGGCTAGATTTAACCATAACTTCTATCTTAACAGTTTCTTATCTTGCACGTAGAACTCCCTCTCGCCTCCACGATTTCAACCTACTTTGATCTTCACAAATTTAAATGCAATGTCAATCGCTATCTACTGTTCTCCTGATTACTCTTTCCTCTTCCTGTTCATTATTAATGTTCTGTTCCTAATTCTTCCACACTCTGTAACCTCTTGTGTCTTAGTGGCTTTACTGCTTTGCGTGGGGTGATACCGATTAAAAAATTATGTACAATAATATAACACTGAAAGGATTATATACAAATGGCCTCAGTGCATGCATTAGTACTTACAAATTTATACACATTTTATACATATTGCTTTGTGGGTTAAATATCTTGGCTTCGAATATAACGAAGGAGAAGTGAAAAAAAAATAGGCAACGCTATTATTATGGTTTTGGTCAATTCTTTTTGGATGAATCATTTGATCTGTAACAGTAAAAAAAAAAACGCCAAGATGAATGTCGTTGCGACAAAACAATAACATAAAATGATATCAGCGGTCAACAAACAAACAAAAAAAAAACTTCACTTGTCTTGAGTTTTCTGTTATTGCACACGCACTTTGCCATTTGTGAATAGGAAACCATTTTCCTTCACCTGATCCTCTCAATTTATAAACAAAAACGCTATTAGTTATTATCTTAATAATCTGTGATCATTTTTAGCACAAGACAAGTATATGCCACTCAGTGAGGATAGAACTCACTACTGATTAGTAATGACCAGCACGACTAACTCACTAAGCATTACCCAATACAAGGTACAAGGCAAAAATTATGAGACACCCAGTGGGTATCGAACTCATCCACTCAACTAGCTCGCTAACACTTACAATATTCTGAGATGCTTGTGTGCCCAGCTCAATTTATTGATCGTCTACAAATGAATAATTATTGCTATCATTCTCCTGCAGAACTACAAACAAAACAAAAAAAGAAAAAAGAATAATAGTGATGCTGACGATGATGACGAGTGGTCAGCCCAGATAATAATGGCATCCTATCTCTAAAGCATCACACTTTTTACACACGTTGACACGGATCAATGTGCACAAACGGAAAATCGTACGAACACAAAGGCTGTTGATGATGTCGCGTCAAAAGAGACACACACACCCAATACATGCATGCATATGCACACACTAGTGAGTTTAGGGTCAGTATAAAATCTTTACCTTCCCAGTTATTGTCTTTTAGTCATTAAAGCACCGACTAAGTCACACGCGCAAACAGATGTTCATAAATTTATACATCTTCCGTGTATAAAGAAACCCAGGTTCACATAGTGTCAAAAATATGTATAGACGTTTGTACCGTAATAGGTACTTGGCTTGAGTTTGTCTTAACAAAATATGCCACTTTAAATATATGATCATCTTATATACACGTAAAGTGAAATAATAGCCTACACACACACACACACACATATATATATATATATATATATATATATATATATATATATATATATATATATATTATGTGTATTTCGGCAGCATTTTTTCATTGATGTTTCATTAAATAATATAGACAAGGGTTGTCTACTTATTTTATGTAAATTCTTTTCATATCGTCTGATAATAATTAAATGAAGAAAGAAAATCACAATATCGATACATATTTTTTAATCCTATCTAAGCTTTCGGCTTACATAATCTGTTTCCGTTTACATGGAAGATTTCCAAGCAAAGACGAACTCGTGCATATAAGACGCTGGAAGCAAAAATCGCACCGCAGCTCATGAAAACGAGAAGCATTAAGTATGGGAAGCCGTTGGTATAAACCAATGGCTTCTATTACCAATTATAGGCATTTAAGAATATTTGTGGAGATTTCATAGTTTATTTTGTTCAGGTTAGGTTTCAACTGTTTTATGTATATAGCTTCAAGAATTTTTAGTTTTTGTTTATTGTTTTCATGTTTAATTATAGTTGTGTTTTCAACGAGGATTTTCCGGAATTGGATATGCAGCCAGGTATGTTTTAAATGTTTAAAAATGGATACTGAGTTTAACAGTCAGCAGCGACTGAGTGTCATACTTAAACGTAATCTTGACCTCAATGTCTACTTTTCTATTTATACACACTCCATCGCTGTAATTGAGTACTTTAACCCAGAAATATAGCATAACTTAAAACCATATTTTATCATATATAATGCTGTATACATTTTCTACAAAAAATGGGCGAAACATTAAAGATCTGTTTTCTGATCGGCAGTAGCATATATAAAAGCCATGATTGTAATTTTTCGTCACCCAGTCCAACAGCCAGTCAGTGGGATTGAGTCCTCTTTCTACAATAGGATAAATGTTAGAATAATAACTCCTGTTCACACTCCTCTTCAGTCTTTTGAACAGGAGTAGAGGTTTATTTCTTGTTTCCTGTTTAGGATTAGGTTTTCGGTTCCTTCTAAAGTATTTTCATTCCCTTTCACTCCCAGTAGCTCCTTGCGTCTTAGTGGAATTATCGCCTTGGAGTGAGTTGATTAATAAAAATAAATAATAAAATATATTCTCGGTAATACACAAATTTACAACAACGTGACCAAATTCAAGCACAAAACAAATTCTGAAAGCAAATTCACTTTCATACATTAAGAAACAACAGACTCTCTCTGTCTCTCTCTGTTTCTGTCTCTGTCTGTCTGTCTGTCTGTCTCTCTCTCTCTTACACACACGCACACATATGAACAGAAGCACGCATTCATCTCGGGACTCATACATCCTTACATATTCCCATATATGCACCACCAGCAAAATATAGACATATATCGTTCACTGTTGAAACTAAACATTTACGCTGATATAGAAAACGAATCAAAGCCTTTTTTTCTTCTCGCTTTCTTTTTTCAATCATCTTTCACGTGGAAACTTAGCCCAACATACACTACACAAGTAAAATTAATCATATTACGACTTGTGATCAGTTGAAAACATAGCAACGCTATCGCCCTTCCATAAATTCAAGACTCGTCGCTCACACACGTCCAAATAAAAATATCTACATACATTTGCCGGTACATATAGTAAACCTTAATAGTGAATTAATTCAAAAGTATGTCCTTTATGTTCAGCAATTACCGGCTACATTTTGGCTGCACAAATAGTAAATAGAAGAGCGGTTCCAATAAAGACTGTAAATTCATTGGTGGAAATGGGCGAAGTTGATATAGGAGCTCGTTTATTGGTTGGTCCGTTGCTTGGTTTGTTTGTCGGCTGGCTGATCTATTATATTTACCAACCTCATCTAATAAGTAATTTGGGACGTAACTCTTTGCTTTTTCTTGAAGATTGTATATAAAGAAGGGTTTTCTTGCTTAGGATGGCTATAAAAAATTATTATGAGCAAAACTTGCAGATGGAGAGAGAGAGAAAAATAAATATCAGTATATTACTTTTCTTTTTTCGCATTAACAATTGTTAGATTGCAGCAGCCACTTTGAATATATATGGCCTCGTGTCAGATTTATACATGTTCCATAAATACTTTTCTTCAAATAATAAATTTCTTCAACAGATCTGCTGATATATCTATCTTGGCTGTGACTATATGCTTACACATTTATATGATGGCATCTGGTGAATTACAAACTCACCGAGCAAACATATACGACAGTTATTGTAAAATCATTTGAAAACAAGTGTTGTTAATCAAATTTTACCACGTGAGAGAATTTTAGGATTTCAAACTCGATACGAGAGACAAGAATAGATATAGCAACATACGTCAGAGAAAAATATTCCAAACAGTGCAAACAACATTTTGAAATTGCCCTTAATGATACTCACTACAAATGACTATTGTCTGGAACAAGTTCTAAAAACATGGAAATCTTTTATCTCTACGAAAAATAATATTCGAGGAAAAACGAAAATATATTGTCTATGTCTTGCACAGCTGAAGCAAAGAAATTTCGGGATTATTTGCTAATTTTCAATCACACAACGATAATTCGAAATATATTCAAGATATTTAGGCGTGAAAATAATGCAAGCAAGAGGAATACACTAAAGTAAGCCTATTTAAATTTTAAGAAAATGAAGATTATAATTTTTGGAAGAAAATGTTGACTAATGAAAATGTTTTCGTCTTGCCGTGACGTTTTTGGTTTTGCATTTAAATCAATTCTGTTGCGGAAACTCAAGGAATTTAATCATAGATAAATAAATAATTCATTATTTCTTTGTGCTCAATAACACTATTAGTTTTAAAAGCTTGAATCGATGATTTTTACTACTTTTCATTGTTTAAACATGTAAATGTGTCAATAGCCGAACGGTTAGACATGATCTGCGTCATAGATATATATTCTTTTAGATATGGACGTATGATTTTAACAGACTATATTACACGTAAAATTAAATACATTATACAAAGATTTAAATCATAAATAAAGATTCAATAACATTTCAAGTTTACGTAATGTTTTTTAATAGCAACAACCTAATGAGGTCCACTGTGAGAAATAAAATTCTGTTAAGATGTACAATGTTAGAAATTTTTGTTCTTGTTGATTTAAATTTGGTCGTTTGAATTTCATCAATTTTAAATTATTCATATATATATATATATATATATATATTGAATGAAAATGCCTGATCCTCTGAATATGCAAGTCAAACTTGCTAATAAGAAATTTCTTTCTTCTGTCGTTCATGAAAATGCGACCTCCACCAGAAACCTGGACTATACTACAGTTGACAGCAAACGTTGCCCAACAATGCCTTCCCAGGGGTCACTTTTCAACAACTTTGAAGATGTTCAGGTCAGTCTTAATTTACTTTCCTCCTATTTATTTACAATCATTTGTTTCAAATCTCTGCACATGTCGCTGTTGTTTGCTATTAATTTTAAATTTATTCATGCTTTTTTTTTAAAAAAGTAAATAAATTCAAGTGAATGACAAATCGAAATTTGTTTGGATAAAGCTTTTCCACTTTTGCTCAAGAATTGTTTAAAAGTCATTATCAATCTTTGTATAAATGCCTTTCTGTAAAAAAACAAAAGAAAATCTCACAATTTAACATATTTAAAAGAATATTAAATTATTTCAGGTATATTTCTTGTTTATTGTTACAAATCTTTATATCACTGATGCGAAACGACAGAAACCCGTTTTTTAACAATTCTCTACCAGAATAATTTTCGTTGCCAATAAATCTTGAATTTGTATGTGTTTTCAATTTTCCTATTTTTAAAGACTTCTGTACAAGGACTTTCCTTCTGTAATCCATTTTCAAGTTTTTATCACTTTTATATACATTTACGTATATACGTTTTGATCTTAAACGCTAATCGAATAGAATATTAACCGATATACCATTATTAAAACAGAGAAAAGTCGTGTATCTCGAACCAATTTTCGTTGCTTACATCACTCACATATAAATAGATCAATTCGACACTTATGTACATATATAAACTACAGCTCAAAATTTTGAAGCCAGACCCAAAATTAGCATGAAATGAACTGTATAGAAGAGTGGAAAACATGAAATAGCGCTCTTAGTCATTAAAAAAAGAACGACATCAATTATCGAATTTATACTTTGGCAAACCTTTGCAACGAATGCCAAAATTTTGTGATGCAGTAATTAAGGCTAAAGGAGGATATTTTGACGAGAGCAAAGATTTAGTCATAAAATGCATTTTTCTTTTTGACATAATAAAATTCCATGTCTCACTTTTTTAACCGTGTATAATGATTTTCACTTATTTAACGTACAAAAAACTTGAGTCAATTTAAAAATTACCTCAAACTTTTGAAGAGTAGTGTAGATATATATATATATATATTGAACTATATATAATTATATAATATATAATAATATATGTCATTTATAAATATATATAACTTGAAATAATATATATACATATTAGAAAGTGGTTACGATGGATGGCAACAGTACATTTTTTTATGACATTTTAGTCGTGTATGCCTCTCAAGCCATATACTTAACCATACACTAAAACCTATCAGAACAGCAACAAATTACTTCAGATTTATCCTGTTCACTTTGCCATAAAGTAGTAGAAACAGGTCCGGATTAGCTTGACATGTGAAATCCTATAACATTTAATATACAATCCAATATGACATCACAAGAGTTTTTTTGTGCTCTGTGGATAAAAGTGTGAATTCTTATAGGACTTTATTATACATTGTAAAATCTACGATTTCAACATGACATTTACATATTTCCTTTTTCTATTTACTTAATTACTTTTTTTGGATCTGAATTCATATTTTTGAAACATAATAATTTCGGTTCGTCTATGGTAATTTATTTTGGATATAAGTTTAATAAGAGAAATATATTTTTGTGAACACGTACGATTTAGTGTAAAATTAGTTTTACTGTAAATTTTCAGTGTAATAGTTGTCTTAAATTATATTTTAATGTGTTAGAAAAAGTCATACTCGATTACAGAGTTGCGTCGTATCTATATATATATATATATATATGAAGAAATCATATACAACATCGTATGTATACGCAATATATATCTATATATAAGGATGTTGAAAAGCTGTCAGCCGGAACATGTATATCATATATTTCATCATTTGTTTAGATTACAGTGGTTTTCTACTCCCATATTCAGAATAGCCATGCATGTATGCACACATGTAGTCTAGCGTGTGTATATATATATATATATATATATATATATATATATATATACACACATACGCTAGACTACATGTATGTATATATACATGGTTATTAATTCTGAATAGAATAAGTAGAAAAACAATCCAATAAGATATCAGGAGAGGTTTTTGTGGTCTATGTTGATACGTGGCAATGTTTAACCTTTGTGCCCTCAAAATAACGGTGTCAAAAGGATGGTTATTCCCTTGACACCGCTATTATGGTATGCACTTTTGACTGTTCTGGAAATGTTTATTTACAAGATTTTAAAAATATGTGAACCAAGGGCAATGCGATATTTATTATTTGTTTATTATAAAGATTTATTATTTACCACTTGATAAAGATATATATTTGAAAAGAAATCTTTTTATTCAAAAATTTATTTTAAAAATTACAAAATTATCAAAATATGTAAACCAACTACAATGCAATATTTATTTACAATTATATAAATAACTATGAAAACAATTTTTTTTATTCATAATTTTATAAAAATTTTAATGAACTATTGTTGTCAATTCTGAAGAATAAAGAAAATGTATAATCCACTTTTGTATAAATCCCCTTATGTCTGGATTTCAATAAAATTGTAATCATAGTTTTTTAAAACAATAAGCATTTCCGAAGGAGTCAAAAGTGTATACAATAATAGCGGTGTCAAGGTAATAACCGTCCTTTTGACAGACTTTTTTTTTTACTGGCACGAAGTTTAACCTTTGCCGTACAATTTATACTGCATTTATGTAAAAACTACCGCAAAAGTCACCCACCGTTGCAACTTGTACAAAAGGCAATGTAAAACTGTAGAAAGCCTAAAAGGCGATATCTGCGTTCCCCACATTTAAAGACGGATAAAGCGATGGTATTTCTCGAAATCGAATTACGGCCATTTATTATGTGGTAAATGTGTACAAATGTTTGTAAATAATGCTTTATTTAGCTAATTCAATATGACTTTTCAAGTTTAATTAAAATGTCAGTTTCAGATCATAAAACTTCTTAAAGTATCTTGTCATGCCTATCTTTTGTTACAAAAGCCACGCATCGTTAATTTCTACATATCTATAAAACGTGTGTGTGTGTGTGTATGTATATACGCTCCGGCCTTCTTCAGGTGACTGGAATTTCGAATCGAACCCTTTATTTCATCCACTGGGATTCCAAGCGCCATGCCTCTTCCGAGTATCTCAGTTTTCAGTTATTTTCCTTTAGTAACTCAACTCTTCAAGTTTATTGTTCACCTCTGCTGTGCTAGGTATTGAACTCACAACTGTTTGAGTCAAGTCACTGTGTTACTTCAACCAACGCTTTTATTCACTGGGCCATTTTATACACAATGTAAATAGTGTAAACAGTTGCACTAGCTCATCTCAAAAATATAGACAGATAATCTATATATGTATATATGCATATATGTAAATATAATATGCATGTTTCATTAAAAACGACAGACAAGGTACTACGGTTAAGCTTTTTATTTAATTTTTCTTGTGTTCTAACAAGGGCTTTTTTTCTGGACAAAGGGTGTGTAAGAACTGTTCAAATGTTTTATATTTCCGAGCGCTTTCGGCTATACCTTTAGCCATTATCAAGGATGATTCGATTTTTAAGCTTAATTGAGCGTGTGCGTTCTGTGTATGTCTTATTGTGTGGTAATGATGTTTTTAATTTCCGAATACGGTTATCACATTGTGGCTTTGTTCGTAGTTAATATTGTTAAGAGTTGGCTTTTTCTTTTTTATTATTAAAGCTTCCATTATTTTTAGTCTTTTTTTGAAGGTGGATGCAGTTAATATATTTGTGTTTTCTACTAGTATGTTCCTAATGGAATCGGGTAAATTTGTGTGTGTGTTTAAATGGGTTCTAATGGAGCTGTGATCAGATAGGTGTAACGTAAGACGTCTGGATAAGCATGTGGTTGTGTAACTGATGTAATTATTTATGAGTCCGGTTTCATCAGGAACACAGTTCCTTAAGGAGCATTTGAACTCATAGATAATATCCGTTCTTTGTAATTTTGACTTAGCTGGTGTGTTGTCATTTTTGAGGATAAGGTTGGCTGTCTTAAATTTTTTATAATAGATAATTAATTTGATTTTTTATTCGGGTCAATTGGAGTAGTATATTTCTTTATAATATGCCTTAGAAAATATTCGTCTTGTTTGTAATTAATATGCATTTGGCTTTTGTAATAAATAAGTGTTTTTTGGCTGTGTGTTCACTATCGTTATTACTTGCTTTGGGGAGGAATAGTCTAATTTGGTGGTCTATAAGGTGGTTAGGGAAGCTGTTGTTGATTAGTATTTGTTTAACATTATTAAGTTCTTTGAGGAAGAGTAGTCGAGAGGATGAATTCTGGTGTGCTCTATTTAGAAAGTCTTTTATTACACCTAAGTGGACATTCGCTTTTGAAGTTAAGGTGGTACAAGTGTTTGCTGGTAGGTTTTTTGTATAATGATGTAATGAAAGTGTTATTGCTGTATTCAACGAGGACATCTAAGAATGGAAGTTTGTGAGTTTTGTTTGTTTGTTTTTGAAGGAAGTAGACGAAATTTTAGGAAAGACGTTTGCAAGACAGTCTTTTTCGAATCCGAAGGATAACCGTGATGAATTATAAATGTAATTGCATGTTTTTTATGCATTTACTTCGAATCAGTGGTTATCATATAAGTCTTTTTTTTAAATCTTTATCTACAGAAAAACGAATGAATAAACATTTCGAAAATGAAATGACATGAAACGCTCGATCCTCGAGCCACATTTTTTTCATTTACCAGTGACTTCAGCAAAGTATACATAGGACCAGTTTACACTAGCTTCAATAAATTAAACAGAGATTCAACTTATAACATATTCAATAAAGTAGGCAGGTGTTCAACTTATACCAGATTCAACAAAATAAACATAGATCCGGTTTACACTAACGTCAACAAATATGACACAGGCCCGGTTTACAGGGGGGGGGCTTCATAGATCAGTTTCACCTACCCTCAACAAAGGAGACAGAGTTTCAACTTATACAAGATTCAACAAACATTTATAAGACAAAAACACAATAAATTAATAGATAAGTAGATATAGGCTCGGTTTACACTGGAGTCAATAAAATACACATATGTTCGATTTATACCTGAACAAAATAGACACAGGCCCTGTTTAAGATCAAATAGACAGCGGTTCGGTTTCCAGTGGCTTCAACATTGCATACATAGGTTCGGTTTACACTAGCCTCAATAAAAATAACGAAGGTTCAACTTATACCAATCCAACAATGTAGACATAGGTCCTGTTGACACTATCCGCAATAAAGTAGACGGAGGTTCAACTTATACCAGGTTCAATAAAGTAGGCAGGTTTCAACTTATACCAGATTCAACAAAATAGACATAGGCCTGGTTTACAGTATTGTCAAAAAAGTAGACATAGTTCTGGTTTACACTAGCCTCAATAAAGTAGACAGGGCTTCGATTTATTTCAGTATCAACAAAGTAGATATAGGTCCGATTTACACTATCCTCAATAAAGTAGACAGAGTTGAAACTTATTACCAAATTCAAAATAATAGACATAGGTCTGGTTTACTATCGTCAACAAATTAGACACAGGTCCGGCTTAGAGGGTCTTTAAAAAGTATATATAGGTTCGGTTTCCCCTACCCTCAACAAAGTAGACAGTTTCAACTTATACCAGATTCAACAAATATGACATAAATCCAGTTAAAACTAGCTGCAATAAAGTATACAGAGGTTCAACTTATATCGAATTCAACAAAGTAGACACCGGTACAGATTTCAGTAGCCTCAATAAAGTGCACAGAGGTTCAACTTATACCAGATTTAACAAAGTAGATATAGTTACGGTTGAGACTAGTCTCAACAAAGTAGACAAAGGTTCAATTTATGCCAGATTCAATAAAGTAGACAGGGGTTCAACTGATACCAGAAAAACAATGGAGACATAGTTCTGGTTTACACTATCGCCAAGAAAGTAGACATAGGTTTAGTATACAGTAGTCTCTATAAACTAGACAGAGCTTTGATTTATACCAGAGTCAACAAAGTAACCATAGATTCGGTTTGCACTAGCATCCATAAAGTAGACAAACATGCAACCTATAGCAGGTTCCACAATGAAGACATAGGTCTATTTTGCAGTAGCCTCAGTATAGACAGAGGTTCAACGAGTAGACATATGTCTGGTTTACACTAGCCTCAAAAAGTAGAGTTTTAACTCATACCAAATTCAACAAAGTAGATATAGGTCCAGTTTACACTAGCCTCAATAAAGTAGACAGTGAATCAACTTATACCAAGTTCAACAAACTAGACATAGTTCCGGCTGACACTAGCCTCAATAAAGTAGAGAAACGTACAATTATACCAGATTCAACAAAATAGACATACGTCCGGTTTACACTAGCCTCCATAAAGTAAAGAATGTTTCAACTCATATCAGATTCAACAAAGTAAACATAGGTCCAGTTTTCACTAACCTCAATAAAGTAGGCAAAATTTCAACCTATACCAGATTCAACAAAGTAAACATAGTTCTTCTTGACACTATCCTCAATAAAGTAAACAGAGTTCAATAAAGTAGAGAGGGGTTCAACTTATACCAGATTTAACAAAGTAGACATAGGTCCGGTTTACACTAGCTTCAATAAAGGAGACAGAGATTTAACTCGTATCAGATTCAACAAAGTAGAAATAAGTCTGGTTTGCACTAGCGTCACCAAAGTATACATATATCCGGTTTACACTAGCCTCAATAAGTTAGGCGGAGGTTTAACCTCCGCCTAACTTATTGAGGCTTATACCACTATACCACAGACAACAAAGTATGAATAGGTCCGCTTTAAACTAACCTCAATAAAGTAGTGAAAGGTTCAACTTATACTAGATTCAATAATGTAGACATAGGTCCGGTTTGCAATCGCCTCAATAAAGTAGACCGATTTTCAACTCATATCAGATTCAATAAAGTAGACTAGGTTCAACTGATACTTGATTCAACAAAATAGACATAGGTCTGGTTTACACTATCGTCAACTAAGTAGACATCGGTCCGGTTTGCACTACCGTCAACAAAGTAAATATATTTCCGGGTTACACTACATCCTGAAATGGTGACATAAGTCCACTTTTACACACGCATAATTTTACAACTTTTTATATTTTTAAAGAAAGACGAGGTATTTTACGAATTTATTAATTTTCGTATTTTAGGAGAAGCGTTTCTATTCCTAACTTTATTTTCCATTGTTTTGTTTTTTTGTTGTTTTTTTTAACATTCAAACAATTTTAACAACGGCAGCAACAATAAAATACGCCTACTATATATTATTTATTTTACTTTGTTATTTATTGATTCATTCATACTATTTCCTCCTATTTTCCATATAATAAATGTCAATGTCAGTGTGTCACACTTTTTCAATTAAAAGAACACAACTCTTAATAGCTCATCTCCTTCTATATAATAAATGCGAATATCAGTGTGTTACCGTGTCACACTGTTTCCACTTTACTGCTAGAGGCCATTTGGGAATCAGGGCGACTGCGTGATCAAATTACAAACATTCAACAACCAAATCCGGACCCGCAATCCTGAAATTTTGGATTCCCAAATTTTCATTATGTTGATGAATCAGAATATTTTGCTCAGAAATTATCTTCCAATTCTCCTCTTGACTCATCTAGAAAATATTTGCTTGATTTTCCGCTTAGAACTGTGTCTCTGCTGCGTGATATGTATATAACTCCACCCATGGTTTCTGCTATCTTCTCTAAACTGGATCCCCATAATACATGTGGACTTAATGGTATCCCTGCAATAGTGCTAAATAAACATGCTCCTGAAATGGATCTTGTTCTCTCTAAAGTCTACAATAAACCCCATGCTGTTTCTTGCTTTCCTGCTTTTTGTACGCGGGTGAACTGTATGATCCTATAAACTATCGACGTATTACTTTTTTGCAAGTTTCTATGGGGGTCTAATCAACCCCAAATTAATTAAAGATGGAGTCCAAAAGATGTATATAAGAATACAACCTACTCTATAAATACTTTCTTTCGTGATGCAATTCTCTGGATTTTCGTAATTTCAGTTTCTTTTGCATGTTGAAAGCCTTTGATTTAAAAACCAACACACAATCTCATCTCAAATTGTCAGTTTAATAATGGTAATATTAATAGTAATATTGACCATTTCCTTATAAGGAAACATTCAGTATCCATTTAGCGATTTCACTAATTGTTATCGCTCTTTCCATTATTGATGGGGGAGCGCTTCCTTCCTAAACATTTGTTCGAATAAGTGTATAACGCCAACATCTGGATGATGTCATTATTTTCTCTTCTGCTTACACGTGTTATCCATTTTATTGGTTCTTGCTGTCGTTCAAAGTCCTCATGTGGTGTGGTTTCTGTTACTCGGTACAATTATTTGTGATTGTGTAGCACCAGTCCACGAGACCGGAGAATAGTCCTCGCTAAGACCTACAGGCTCCATTCGCTCGATGCCATCTTTAATGATTGAGATGTTAGAAAGGCGGTTGCATACCAGATGACAGTTAAGATATTGCATAACAAGTTTGCAGCCAATACGAATCAATATGAAAGTGTCTACATCTGACGAGCTTATTTAAGTTTTCAGGTTAACGTTTTGATTTTGTAGTAATTTGCTATGTTGTGCGTACATATTCTACGTTTAATTTCCTTGTCTCCCGCGCTAAATTTGTTTTAACTGATCCACACACCGGAGCATTTGACGTCTTTAGTATTTATTCATTTTACTTCATGAATATTTATGATAGATTACGCGCCCTTTATGCTTTCGTTCCAATTCCAGGTCATAGTTTCTGTTTTGGAAATGTTTATCTTGAATTTCCTCTTGGTTGGTAACACTAAGCAGAAAGGGTCAATGTTGGACAAATACGGACATTGATTTATTGATTTTTGAGTTTTCTGGTCCAACCTTTTGTCTATCGATAAGGAAATGCAGTGAAGAAGAAACGTGACACATTAACAAGTTGAAAAGAAAAACAACACAAAAATAGATTCTTTTCACGCATTTCTAGAATAACTGTGTAGATTCTTCTCTAGAATAATAATAGTTTGTAATTAATTCTAGATAATTTTCCTGTAATCCTTTCTAAAACAATTGCACACATTATTTTTTGAATAATTGTATAAATTTTATGAGATGTAAAACTGCCATTATTGATATATTGATACTTAAATTTACAACCTTTCGGCTGTTATGCTCCTGGGCCATCTTCAGGTGCATGTATTGTCACTACTTCAATTTTCAAAATAATAGTTGCATATTTATAATAATGATGTAAAAATGTATTTAGTTATTGTTTAATAAACGTTAAACTAAGCCACAGTTCTGAGTATCAGATTCCCTTCTATGCACCGTATCCGATCAGGACGTAAGCGATCATGGCTCTCCAAAACTTTGTATCCTTTGTAGCCCTGAACAATGTTTGTCTTTTACTATACGTCTCTGTCCAGCCAGCCATTTACACAGGAAGATTATTTTCTGTTTCCCTCTTGCCTTCAGTATGTCTTGAGTGTCAAATTTTCCAAGCCTTCTTTTCTCATGTCCGGAAATTTCAACTCTCTTTCTTATTTTAAATACAAGCAAATTCCATTTTATTTCTTCCTTATTGATATGCACCAACCATAGTATTATTGTGAACAAAATAAACTTTACTTCAAATCATCTTTCTTGTTGTTTAACACTTAAAATTGTTGATAAAATAAACCTTTGAATGACGCAGATCCTGTTGAATGTTAAACATATTCATGAAACTAATGACAACAGACCTGTTTTTTTTTGTTTTTTTTGCAATCTATTACTCCCGCCCATTACAATCTACAACTTACAGATGTAAATATCTGTCATATAGAAAGAAAATGAGTAACTACCGACAACGAGATTCGAGCGTGACACTCTAGAATTATGAATATACCTTTTTCGCAAGGTGCCAGGCTACTGACTGCGGTGATTATTGAGTGATTATTGAGTGGAATTACCCAGTTGAATTCGTGTGAATTATTGTGCGTCGATGATTTGGGTTTTGATTTAGGATTTACTGGATGTTAAGCCGAGCAGCGCTACTAACAAGGTATTCACTGAAACGGTTAAATATCTTTGGTTCTTTTTTCTTCTTTGTTCTTGTTAAGTATTCATTTGCGGTTGTAAATAAATACTATTTTAACATTGAAGTCTTGAGTTATTAATGGCCACCGTACGTCACAAAATATCCTAAGAATAGATCATAAAAATTAGCATTTTATTTATTTATGGGAATGCATTACGCCTCAAATTATTATCCATGTTACGTTTTAACGATATACAAAATAAATGCTTGGAAAATGGAATCTAAAGGTTTATCCCTTGAATGAAGGTAATATGTATGCGTTGTTAATAACAAAAACAGTTCATAATGCGCAGATACAGACAGACGGCAGATAACTGTATGAAACTACTGAATTTTGAAATTTTTAATGAATAGACACCTTGCGAGAAGGCTGAAGCTTTAAAATGTGTCATAATACTGGTCTTAAATTCAGAACTTGCAAAAATAAAGAACAACGTTGGAAGTCATCACCATGTAGAAATTATTTAATGCATTACCAGATAGATATCATATAGAAATCAATTAAGACATCATCATATAGACATTACCATGTAGAAATCAGTTATAACTACGTAGACATCACAATTTGGAAATTTGTTTAGACAGTACCAGGTAGATATCACCATGTAGAAATCAGTTGAGATATTGCCATATAGACATCATCATGTAGAAATAATTTACGACATAAACAGGTATACATCGCCATGTAGAAATCACTTAAGACATCACTAGGTAGACATCACCATGTAGAAATCTACCGAATTTACATTATTCGGACTATTGTCCTCATCTTTGTCGCCATATTTATTACAACGTTTCGACCATTGTACGCTCCGGCCTTCTTCAGGTGGTTGGAATGTCGAACTGACCCCTTTATTTCGCTCACTGGGTTAGACTGTTCTAGTTCCACGTGCCATGTCTAATGGATGTCAGTTATTAGTTATCTCCTGTTAATTCCCCTCTCCAAGTTCTCCACTGCCTTAACCAGGTATTGAACTCACACTCTTTGGATCCTGTCACTGGATCTAACTAACGCCTTCATCCATTGTGTCCTTGAGACAGATGTAAAAATCTACTGAGACATCACCTGTTGACTCTCGGCAGAAGAAAACAAATGAGCCTTCAGAGCGTTGACGTCGGCTGAAGCAGTTTACTAAAAAACTTTGAAACGTATACTATTCTGGATGCTGGGGAATCTGTTTCATACCAAGAATTGGCCTTTTTCAACATTTTTATAATTGCTTTCGTAAATTTCAAACACTTTGCGTAATTATGATTACGGCATAACATCTTTTGGAGTTTCAGTCATGTGGAAATTGAGAATTCATAAAACTATTGTCCGCTTTAAGAGGGAAATAAAAATTGACTATAATTTATATATATCATCTGAAATATTAGGCACATCAATAGTGAAAATGTCTGTGAAACCCTTCATTAGGTTTCCTGAAAAACTGAAAATGACATAATGTGAGACCCAATGTATCCATATTAAATTTGTCAACTCTAGTGGAATTGGCAAATAGGATTTATACCTATTTGCATATGTTGGTTATAGAAGGAATAAATAGAGTAAAGACGACAGAAAGTTGACTATTGATCACCTGTCGAAGAACAACCCCATACAACAATATCGCGACGCTGGGCGGTTGTTTATTTCACTTAGACGAATCAGGATTTGTCTAGACTTGGATCCAGCTTTTTGAAGCTAAGAAACTGAAATAAGAGGGAGAAAATGAAGTAACCGACCGTTTCCTAGCTTCGACATGTTGTGAAGCTAATAATGAATTTCTGTTGGAAGATTTACAGGATTTAACTTTCGTCAAAATTTCGGAAATTGTAAAAAGAAATTTAGAACCGAAAAAGAAACTTGTCATGGCGGAAAGAACCAAATGTCTGTCCATTAAACAGAATGAAGATGAATCAATTATTCGTAGATTGAGAGAAGCTAGAAGATTCTTCAAGTTTGAGAAATTGAGAACTGAAGATTTGACTACAGAGAACGAACTAATTCAATAACAGTTGAGTGAAGGTATGAGTGATATATCTCATAAATATAGGATATTTGAACAATTACAGTTGGATAATTTGTCTGTAATTTGTCTTATACAACACCAACAGAAATTTCAGTCGAGCTTTCTTTCAGAACAAGAAACTAAATAAATATCAAGTACTTTCTGACTGTTGATTTAAATAAACTAGTCTGAGAAACCTGATTAAAATAACTCTAAGTATATTGATCTTTTTGAGTTTTCAACTGGAAAACGCAATACCGATGAGAAAAGTTGTTTTTATTATTTTCGAAAGGAGCTGGGATTAATCGACCGTAGCTTATTTTCGGGGGAGATATTTTGTTTGTAAAAATACCTTTTGTACGTATGAAGGCAAACTATTTAATATGTTCATTGTGAGTCTGGATTTTAATTCACGGCTTCTATTTGTAAATGTGTAATGATTGTATTGGGTTACTGGGCAATAAGTACAGAGGTTAGATTTGTTGATTGCAAATTTCTAAAAACCACAGACAAGCAGAGAGACTGATATGTGAAGATTCAAATGTAATGTATAACCTTTGTAAAAACTGATCCGGCAATAGACGAAAATAGACGGAACTGGTCAAAATAATCATGCACAACACATAAGCATATCTTTATAGCTTTCCATGTTTCTTCGTGAATATACTGCTGGTGTAACTTAGATTTTATAATACTAAATTAAATTCTGGTTGATTTCATTTCCATGTAGCAATATCTATATAGCGTAGTGGTTATCAAGCGGAAGGTGAGGCAAGTTTATATTCCAAATATGAGTGACGCGTTCCATTCAAACTACAACCTTGAGAAAAGGCATGAATCGTTTCTTCTCTCATGAATATAGCACGGGAAACTGGATAAAAACCACTCTAGAAATCTCTGAATTTACAAACGTGGCGAATTCAACGGGAAGAACTCATGAAAATTCACAGAAGACAAAAAGGAAGTTGCGGAGTACCATGGCTGCATATGATATGAAGAAAAACTGCATTTAACAAATTCTAATTCTCGTTTAACTCACGTTGTCGCAGCAGAAAAGAAAACATAATAAAAGACAGCATGCATGTTTGAACTGTTACCCTAAGGGTGACATTTCAGTTGTATTAGTTCTAGAACAAAACGGTTGAGGGACAGCTTTTATTCTTGGGCCCTCTGTAAAATGAACGCTGTCGCACGCTAACATTTTTTAACGTGTTTTGAACCTTATTACTTTTGTCTATTCAGTACTGAGCTTTTTGGTTTGCGTGTGTGTGTGTGTGTGTGTGTGTGTGTGTGTGTGTGTGTGTGTGTGTGTGTGTGTGTGTGTGTGTGTGCGTTGGTGCCCTCGGTTCTGGTGTCCAATTTCGCCGCACGCTGTACAGTGAAAAGAATAAATAAATCAATAAATAAAATTTATCAATGTTCCGCTAGCAACGGCTGGTCAAACAAGTGAAGATTCTTGAAATCTTTAAACTCAACCAGTTTCCAGGCATATACAAAGGAAATAGTCAAGATACAAGTTAGACAGACAAATGAACAAACAGTTAACAGTGTGCTGACATTGCAGTACCAGACAAGTAATAACAATAGATGTTGCTCAACTGGTATGGAGGGCGTGACATTTTTAGGCAAGACAAATAAAGATAAAATGTTGAGTACGGCGCTTATATTTTCTATTTACTAATTCACATAAATATGTATGTGTGTGTGTGTGTTATTACCCTTTATTCCTTATATTTATGTTTATTTTAAATAAAAAAGAAACTTTTTTAAGAATAATCCCCGTATAAAATATGGACCACCCCACCATTATGATAATCCGATATATTTAACATATTTTAATAATTAACGGTTAGTCTCAATTCAGTACCTGAAGACTGCGTTGTGCATGAAACTTAGAGTTGTGCTACTCGTGAGGAATACACACACACGCACGCATATATATATATATAAACACACACACACACATATATATATATATACATACATATATATATATATATATATATATATATATATATATATATATATATATATATATATATAAACAATAATAAGAATTTACTTTATTAATAATCAGCTCCATATCAAGAAATAGAGAAATGATCATTATTTATAATAAATTAATTCACTTAACTTTTATGAATAATGTGTTCGGATGTTAATTACCTTTTTCGTTAGCTAATAATCTACCGAGGTCTGAATAAAAAAAAGAAAGTCTATGAAACTCTGAGTACAAATTCAAAGAACACAGTAAAAAAACAGAAATTATTATTTAGAATTGTAATGAAAGTGATGATGGCACATACCCTGAATCTATCATCTAAATTCAGAATGTGGAATTAATAAATTCTAAGTATTTCAAATACCTCGGAGCATCATCAGTGATAGCAAATTTAATATAGAAGATAGGGAAATTATATATATGCTAGGCTTCGCTTGGAGTAGTTTTTTTGCAACATTGCAAAAAATAATAAACCAAAATATTAACCCCAAGAATTATATATATATTAGAAAGAGGTACCGCAAACGTTTTTGGTTGTAATGTGGATTATTTTTTTAAACATATAATATTTCTTTTAGTCTCAATTTTTTTAGGTCTACCATATTGCTTTTTAGAGCAGGGCAGAATTTTAGGCCCAATTTCAGTAGGTTGATTCCGTCATTTGTAAGTGTATATGTAGATAGGTTTATTATTTTGGGTTTTGTGTCATCTAAACTGGTTTTCTTGAATAAGAGAAATGTTTAACAATAGCGAAAATATTACAGATGAATCACTGATAAAAAAACAAAACAAATCCAATTTATTCCCAAACAAAAATCACAAAACCAAGGAGCTAAATATATTTTTTGAAAAACTCTGGAACCTCGACCTACAGGAAAATCCAAACCATTCGACAAATTCACATACAGACAAAGACTAGCCTTAGAGAACATTCGAAAAAATAATAACATAATTATAAAAGAAGCAGATAAAGGCATAAAATATTATATGTTTAAAAAAATAATCCTATAATGAAGATGGACAGAACATACTATAAAAAAATTTCTAGGTACACTAGAGGATAGGAAGAGCTACAAATTAATTGACACTAACATAGACAAAAACATTATAACAAAAATTACAAAATTCTGGACAACACATAATAAAATATTAACAACAAAAGAGAAGGATTTCCTAATAAACTTTGTACCAAAAACAAGTAATTTCTACGGACTACCTAAAATTCACAAATCGAGTGAAATAAAAGCAGCTATACAAACACAAAAATCTGAACACAATAGTGTTATGGGACGTTACCCATAATAACATAATGGACTATTCCATACGTAATCAATACTGCGCCTGAAGAGGAAGCAAAGAGTTCAGTCCGAAGTCGGGGGACCGGCGGATCGGCTGATCGGTTGAACTCTCTGCCTTCGGGCGGGGAGGAACCCGAAGGAGGCTACGCCGAAGTGCGGAGTCTCTTTCGGGGAGGTAGACCGACCCTGAACCCGTTTATACCTGTGCCACATGATGCCCTCATATCGAGCGACCAGCTGACCGGCTGACCGGCTGATCGGTGAAATCTCTTCCTTCGTTCGGGTCCCTCCCCGAACGAGGCTACGCCGAAGTGCGGAGTCTCTTTCGGGGAGGTAAACCGAACCTGGACCCGTTTATACGGGTTCAATGGGCACATTTTGGGCCAAACTCGGAGATCCCACGGGCTCGGAGATCCCACGTTAAACCGGCCTTGTGCCACATGATGCCCTCGTGGGTGGGGGTGACTAAATACTGTTCGTCTGAAGTCTGGAGTGATGCCCGTCAGAGCGAACAAGTCAGTCAGTCGAGTCAAGAGTCGAGTCAGAGGCAGTCCGAAACGGTGTCGCGTTCAGTCAATTACTACAAGACATTGGAATAGTGATACTGGTCAAGAATACATTGTTCTCCCTACTAAACCTGATTGTTCGTACTAAAACTTTCTACTTCTCTGTATATATTCCTGTTTGTAATATATCTGTGTTATTCCATATCCGTGTTCGAATTCTTCTTTATTGGTTCTACCTTAGACCATCACCGTGATACAAGGACCTTGGACCATAACAATTAGCATCCCAATCCCCAGTGACCTTACATTCAGACCAATAGTAGCAGGACCAGCCTGCCCACCTAGAATACTCAGTAACCTAATAGACATAATATTGCAACTATATAGTAAACAAGTTAAAAGCCAACTCAGAGACGATATCCATTTCCTTAGCTGCATACCACAAAAGGTAGATCCGGGAACGCTTATGGCAACTTTTGACATTAGTAGCCTATACAGCAACATACCCCATGAATTAGGAAAAAAAGCAATCTCATTCTGGATTGAAAAACATTCAGAAATACTACATCCGAGATTCACTAAAGAGTTCATTATCGATAGTATAGACCTAATTCTAAACAATAACACCTTTGAATTTGACAACAAAAACTATATCCAAACCATGGGTACTGCGATGGGAACGAAAATGGCACTAACATATGTCACCCTAACATTAGCTTACCTAGAAGAAAACCTCTGTGAACGGATCGAACAAATATATGGAGCAAATATTAAAACCCAGTTCACTAAATCTTGGAAAAGATACTTAGATGATTGCTTCATCTTTTGGAAATTCTCAATAGGTGATATTAACCAATTCCATACACTACTTCAAAACTTACACCCAAAAATCAAATTCACGCAAGAATATAATTTTAAAGAATTACTATTTTTAGATATACTCATTAGAAATAAAAACAACCACATAATCACAGATATCTACCACAAACCCACAGACACCCAACAATAACTTCATTTCAAGAGCCATCACCCAAAAAGCTGCCTAAAATCCATCTCCTATTCGCACGTAGGGTTTTTTAATATAGTGACTGATAAAAAAAAAACCCGCTTAGAAGAACTACATAAAACTCTAAAAAAACGATGCTACCCCACAACTCTAATAAACAAAGGTTTTGAACTTGCAAAAAAAATTCCTCTAGACCAACTTAGAAATAAAAAGAAACGTAATGTCGAACAAACTCTAGCATATGTATCAACATACAACAAAAACAACCCGGAAATATTCACAGAAATTACAAAAAAAAACATGACCTACTTAGCAAGAATAATAAACTGAATAATATACTAAAAACAACCAAAATAATTAAAAGCAAACGCCAATCTAAAAACCTAAAACACATATTAACCTCATCTAAATTTAACCAACACACAATACAGGGAGTCACAAAATGCAACAAAATAAGATGTGGGGTTTGTGACATTATAGAAGGGAACTCCTACACTTTTGAAAACCCCAAAACGACATTCATAATAAATAAAAACTTAAACTGCAACTCCAAAAATGTGATTTATGTACTTAAATGCACAAAATGCAAGGAGTCATATATAGGTATCAACCAACAACGGAACAACAGGGTCTCCCTGCACAAAAGCAACATAAAATTACCAGACAACAGAAAACTTTTTGTATCACAACACATCTTCAAATGTAACCAAGGTAAATTTAATATTATGCCAATATATCAAACAGACAATTATTCGTACCTACCAAGAAAAAAACTTCATAAACAAATTTAAACCGGAACTAAATAGATCATAATCCCACACGCAAAAGCACACAAGATGCACACAAGGTGACCAAATACAGTAATCAAACCATTCACATGCATGCACGTACGCTCACATGCGGCTATCTGTGGGGCACGACATATATACGCTTGTTGACAAAATCAGGGGAACTACTCACGGGCACGCAAACAAACAACATACAACTTAGGAAGTACGTGTGTATATATGTACGTATATATGTGTGAATATGTGTATGTGTATGTGTATGTGTATACTGGTTCCATGTAACTTGGGAAGTATGTGTGTGTATATGTGTGTGTATGTATGTATGTGTATGTATGTACTTATTCCTTGTCGTGCGACGGTGTGTGTGTATATGTATGTATGTGTGCATGTGTACAAATGTGTCGATTAATTCCTCGTAGTGAGACAATGTCTGTATATAGGGGGAATATACACACGCATATATACACGCATGCTGACAGAAACATACGAAAATGAAAATAGAACTAAGAACACACAGGGGTCATTGAAACATTAAAAGATAAGATAGCAGTAAGTAATTCATCATTTCCCTCGGACCAATCTTTATTGTTTTATGACCCTTCGCGCAGAACTCTTCACTGCCAATTCAAGAAAGACATTCGGATTACTAACACAAAAACAGAGAATGTCTCATATCGAGAATATTTAACATCGAAAAACATAAGGAAAAAATTAATTATTTTTAATAATAAGTGGAAATCTCCGCTTTTACCTGAAGACGGTCGCGAGACCAGAAACACGTGTAGTAAAATTATGGAAAATAAAGCATAATATTAAAAAAAAATCCACATTACAACCAAAAAACGTTTGTGGTTGCTCTCTTCTTTTTAATATACACACTTTTCTCTCGTTGGAACCACTATAACCTCTTTCATTTATATATATATATATATATAGAGAGAGAGAGAGAGAGAGATAGATAGATAGATAGATAGATAGACAGAAACAATAAACGTTTTCTCAGATCAATGAGTCAAAATGTCTTCAAGCAAAAGAAACCTAAGATGACAATTCTTCATCATATCTTATAGACTGGCGCTACAGAATCATAAGGAACGTTATCAATTACCGTAAATTACAGCGTACAAGCCGACTTGTCGTACAAGTCGACCTCAAGCTTTTTATATTAATTCTAGTATCGTATGCTAATGTAAAACACAGGATCATCTATCCGCCATTTGTAGTAATGCAATCAAACAACAGACGCCACCAAACTAATGCGTCGAACTGTGTTAATATGCCAAATATGGTCATCAAACAAAAGTCGTAGTAGGATATATTTGTAGCAGCCTGCTGGAGGTACAGTAAGTGGTGTACAGTAATTGTTAGGAGTTTTGTCCCAATTGTTTACAACTCGGTGGTAAAGTTTTGCATTTTATACCCGCCATATACAGAGTGCGATGAATAGTTTGTCATCTAAATTAGACAAAAATGAAAATAACACTGACATCTCATTTTAACATATATTTACCAACATTATACAAACATATCTTGAAATACTAAAAAATAAATTTATTCAATAAAATTGCCATTGTCTCTAACAACGACCTCCAGACGACTTCGGAATCTTCTGCAACTCTTCTGAACAGTCTCCTTGTTTAAGTTGGTTAATGCTGCCATAATCCTTGCCTCCAGCCTATCTTTTTTTGTTACAAGGTGTTTTGTTGTTCTATCGCCCCACACATAACAATCAAGGGGCTTACAGTCTGAAGAGTTAGGTGGTGAAATGGTCCAGAAATTATCTGACAGCCCTAACTGGCTTCTCCTGCAGAGTCCTATTGCCAGACATAGGGTTTTTCAGCAATCCCCCTTTTGACCCAGGGCAACATTACCTCCTCAGGGAACTTGATGTAGGCCTCTATGTTGAGCCTGAGGTCCTCACCAACAAATTCAATTGTTCTTTTTTTATCAGAACAATCAGCGTGAGTTTACCAAGCTATCGTACCTTCGTAATCACCATTAGACTCATCCAGCTCTTTCCGAATCCAATGCACTGTCCTCAGATTGACACCCAAATAATCTGAAATGATTGTATTGGATTTTCCGGAGCGAATGCCAAACAGTAGATAATGCCGTTTCCGAATTTCTGGCGTAGTGAATTGCATCATGGTGCACGTTTTCTCACAGACGTTGTCCAACTTACCCTACTATACTGTGCCGTCGACAAAATCGAAAAGAAACAACGCACATGTGTGAAATTAAAAATATAAAATGGCGACAATTTACCCATCGCACCCTGGAAGTCGGCTCCTAGTTTTCGAAAGATTTAGGATTCTGTTGGGAAACTCGACTTGTACGTCACAATTTACGGTAAGATAAACCACATCACTTGAATAGTTCCAACATCAGTAATAAGTAACATCAGTAACAGATGTCATTAAAAGGAGAAGTGTTATAATGAAAATGTTGAAATGTGTCTTCTGCATTATCTTAAAGAATACTAGAAAAATCGATAACCTGAGAAATCTCTTTTCCTGAAAAACTAAAAAAGATTATATAAATTTTTATTATATAATAATAATATATAATTATAATTTTATTATATAATTATTTATAATGAATATAAAATTTTATTAAATTATATTCAACCGGCAGTAACGCTACCTTTACGCTTAATAAAAGTCGAATATTTACGCCTATGGAAACAGTTAATTTCACCCTTAGAACATAGATTTAACATAGATTTGTGTGTATTTGATTAAAAAAATATGCATGTGCCAGCATCCTGAATAACCAATCCTTCTACGTCATTGCGTCTACGATAATTGATAAATCAATATTTCTATGCACAATCGAAAACAAATAACTAATCGGTCACAATCCGTTCATTGGCTTGACTTACAGAAATAAATATTAATAATTGGTGTTGAAGAGAGATTTTAAAAACCAGTTTGAATCAAGTGTTCGAAGACATTTGTTCAAATATTTCAATAGACATGCTTATATATTTACTAACATCAATAACCATGCGAACAGTCCGAAACGCAAACTTCCATAATGCAAAACAGTCATTCAAAAGACAGAAACTCAATATATACTTATCGAAAAGCATATTTACTGAATATATGTATATATATATGTAGGTAAAATGTATTTATGTTAAGTGAGTATGTTACCGCTTCTCGCTTTATCGTTTCAACAATCATTGCAATGTATAATGAAATGTGTACATAAAAAGGATTAGGTAGACAAGAAACATCAAATTAACTAGCTCTTTTATACATGTAAGTATTAGGTTGTTATATAAATTGCTTTCGAATTTTATCATTTATTTTAGTACTTATTATTTATTAATAGTCATTCAACAATATATTCCCTTTCATTGTTTGCGACTTGCCGCCACCAGTTCAATGCCTCGACGATAAAAATCACTAGATTTTTTATTCGAAAAATTCAAGCCACGTTTTAAGCTGCACATCGTTAGTTGAACGAGACGCCCCTATAATTGTTAGAAAATGAAACGAATGAAAAGTCGAAGGGACAAAATCAGGAGAATATGGTGGATGTGGCAGAATTTCCCAACTGAACTTTTTAATTGAGTGTTTAGTCATGTTAATGACGTGAAGGTGAGCATTGTCATGTTGAATAATCATACTCTATAGCTGGTCAGGAATTTTCAGCTGAATTGCCTCTTTCGGCTTCTGTACATTTGTTCACTATACACCTTAGCATTGAATATATAGCTTAGCATTGGTTGCTTTGAAGCATTTTATCTCCGTACACGGCACAAATATGTCGAACAAATATCTTGACAGCATTGTGACCTTGATTAAAAGCAAAAGGAAGACATCGCACAGGCTCATTCTTGTCTACTTTGCATTTAATCTCTAAGGGGTGTCTGATCTGAAAGAAAATTCTAATAACATTAGACAACAGGATAACCAGATTTACTAAGAAGCAAAAAGTGCCACGAAATATTATTTTTCGAGATCATTCGCAGAACATCAAAAACGACGAACGAATATATATAACAAGCTAATTTGTAATCAGAAAGAGACAGCTGAAATTAATGAGATTATATAATGAGGAAAGAGGGCTTGGCGAATTTGATCCTCGCAGGACATAATAATGACAATAGGGACGAGGATAAACAACGAATAACCTACCGAACAAGATTGTGTGATAGTGCGAGAACAAGCATTGGTAAGACCTACAAGAGATAGGAAGTTGTGAAGCGCCATGACAGATAGAAAGATAGAAAAGACAGAACAAAACTTTGTAAACTTGAATACACGTGCGCGTAAAGAAATCGTTGTATTTTATGTTAAGTATGTCGTATCCCCTGTAGAGCACAGGGTCAGGGCACTAGCATTTTAACATGTACCTATAGGTAAAAGCAGACCGGGGTGTACCTAAAAGATCGGTCAACTAAAGCATGGAAACTTCTATCATCTGATTTCAACTGTCTCCTTCGAATTAGTCCCCTTGAAAAAAAAGGTAATGTGAGCAGACAATTGCAGCAAATGGTTTGGTTTGAATGCACTGTTCAGAATACTAAAGCTTATGCGTTATCCTTTCTCATTCAAAATAAAACAATAATAATAGCCTCGCTTGATTGCATCAATTCATTTGTTACACACACACAATATATATATATATATATATATATATATATATATATATATATATATATTGAAAGAAAAACAGACCGCTTTAAGGTACCATTATAATAATTTATTTCATCAGAACCCTTTTAAAGGACGCCGGATCATCAGATAGCACTTCCAAAAAATGAAACGAAAAATGAAATGAAAATTGATGGGTAGTGTAAGTTTTTGTAATTTAACAGAGAGTGTAAGAGGAGTATTTAGAGAGACATGGTAGAGTTTAAGGAGTGTTTAATTTAATATCTCTCTCAATCATACTTAGTATTGGGGGAGGAGGAGTGACCAGACCATGACCTATTTAAAACGGTTAACTTAACGGAAGAGATATATTAAAATGGGAGGGGAGAAAAGAAAAAGGAAAAAGGAAAAAGAAAGAAGAGGGAAGTAAAGAGAAAGAGGCTGTAAATGGGTTTTACATATTTAGGAGGTGGGTGGTAAGTTTTAGCAATTTATGTAAAAAAATAGATTTTAATGTTTGATAGTAATTTAGATGTAAAAAAAAAACCGAAGAAATTAATTTGATGCTTGCTAGGAATTTAAATATTTAACTTTTTTACAAATAATTTAGGGATTTAATATAAGATAAATACTGTATTTATTAACACATTCATAGAGAACATATTAAAAGAAAGTTTTAAACTATAACAGTTTCTTTACCCGACCAATAGTACTCTTTTAATATTGTAAAAGACAGTTACGGTAACATCTTTATCAGTTTGAATCTAATTCATGAATGTAATTTGTAATTATTTTTAGATGGGTAATCTTTCTTACTTAAAGTTTAGGTTTCGAATTAAGATGGAGTAATATTTGAAGGTAATATTAAAGATTTTGTTTTTTTCATATATATACAACATATATACTTGTGCAAATCCTACATATACATACGTTCATTTACGTGTGCAATTACACACATAGGCACCCACATATATCGATATACCCAGGTACCTATACATATTCATACATAAATTACATACACATACATTCACAAATAATTACATATATTTATATTTAAATTTATTTAAATTTTTTCTTTAATTTCACAGTTAATGTTTAACGTTAGGTGATGACTTAAGTGTTTAAATATCCAAACAAATATTTCTAATTTAATATTTTACTATCACTATTGATAGTTAAAGATTGATATATTTAAATTTAAATTAAATTATGAATTTAAAATGAAAATACCTCCAGATGATAAATATTTAATCTCACAATTCTAATTAGAGAATATTAGAAGACAAAGTGAGATTAAATATTAATAAAAGTAATATTAAAACTTCAATAAAATAAATTTGTCCTTCCATTTGAATGCATTTCTATGCATATATATATATATATATATATATATATATATATATATATATATATATATATATATATATATAGATAATATTAGTGGTAAATATACATATATATGCAAAATCCACAGATGCATATATACACATGTATATTTTAGAATAAAAAATTTTCCGAGAGGATAAAATCCAGGTAGAACTCAATGTCCAGGACAGAGTAAGGATGGAATAAAGATCATTGCCCAATCGGGGGTAAATGTAACTACAAAAATGTAATATACGAGGCAACTATCTTTCCCGAGGAAAATATAAACGAGAAAAAAAGATATATAGGTATATCCGCCGGCAATTGGAAGCAGCGTCTATACAACCATAGACACTCTTTTAGATATAGATGCCTTAGAAGTCAAACTTCCTTATCCAAACACTACTGGGATCTGGTGGATAAGGGGTTAACCCCACTTTTGAAATGGAGATACCTGTCAAGAGCCAAAACACCTAATAACTTCCGCGATCGGTGTGATCTGTGCTTGGCGGAAAAAAATTTTATTATCAAAGATAAAAATCAAGATGAACTGTTGAATCTTCGTAATGAGATATTTTCTAAATGTAGACATAAGAAAAGATTCAAAACATAAACACCGTTTGGTAACTTTCTGTCACTTATGTCAGTTCCATCTTGGTTCAAAACATCGGACATGACATTTTAACGGAATGACTATTATGTTTATTTTGTTTATCTCTATATAGATCATTGTGTATGTTTTTGTGATGCGCTATGGGTTTTTTTTTTTTTTTTACGCCCAAATTGTTGAAATTTTACTTATTTAGTTCTTAAATTCTAATTTATATCTATGTATTTGTACGTATTTGTATGTATGTGGGTATATGTGTATATATAAATTGTTGAAATTTTACTTATTTAGTTCTTAAATTCTAATTTATATGTATGTATTTGTATGTATGTGGGTATATATATATATATATATATGTGTATATGCATGTATGTGTATGTATGTATGTATGTACTTGGCTACGGGTATATGTAGGTATATATTTAGGGGTGTGTGTATTGGTATATATATGTATGGATATCTATGGATATGTGTGTGTATGTGTATATATTCATGTATACGTATGTGGGTGTAGGTATATATAGAAGGATATATATGCAGAGATGTGTGTATATGTATATATATATGTATATATATGTATGTATATGTATGTGTGTGGGTGTGCGTATGTTTTGGTATATATGTACCCATATATATGTATGTGTATGTATGTATGTGTATATATATGTGTGTATGTGGGTATAGATGTGCGTGTATATGTGTATGTATGTATAGCTAGACGGATAGATACAGGGATACATTGTTTTTTTGTTTAATTGTATAGAAATGTAAGGTTTTAGGTATATATGTTTATGCGCATGTATGCGTTTGTTCATATGTACAAGTGTGTGTAAATGGGTAAGGAGTGGATGCCTATGGATGTATGTGTGTATATGTAGGTATATGTGTGTACATTTTTGTATGTATATATATATTTATATATATATATGTGTGTGTGTGTATGTGTGTATATATATCTGTTTTTTGTATGTGTGTGTATGTATATATGTGTATGTGGGTGCATGTGTATGTATGTGGAAAATGTGTGTTTAGGGTATAGATGGATATACGTGTATATATGTGTGCGTATGTATATATATGTATATGTATGTGTATGTGTGTATGTATTTATATGTGTATGTGTGTGTACATGTATATGTATGTGTGTATGTGTATATATATGTATATATGTATGTATGTGTGTGTGTGTAGTATATACATGTATGTATGCGTGTAAATGTTTGTGTATATGTATGTGTGTGTATATATATGTGTGTGTGTGTCTATGTATATATGTATATATATGGATGTATGTGTATGTGTGTACATGTATATGTGTATATATATATATATATATATGTGTGTGTGTATATGTATATATATATATATATATGTATGTGTGTATATATATATATATATATATATATATATATGTGTGTATGTATATATATATATATATATATATATATATATATATATATATATATATATATATATATGGAGGTGTGTGTGTATGTGTATGTGTGTATATATGTAGGTGTAATTATTTGTTTATCATATGCGCGGTAATTATTAGAAAGCGCTTAGTATCAGAGATATTGAATCAGATATATGTATATGTGTGTGTGTATGTATATGTATGTGTGTATGTATGTGTGAATATGTGGATATATGTGTATGTGTACATGGATATATGTATGTGTGTATGTAGGTACACGGCGATGTGTATGTATATATGTGTATAAGTTATTGTGTATGTGTGGTTTTGCATGCGTTTTGAACATAAAAATATAGGTCCTCGCCAGATTAGATAATCGTCATATTTATTGTTTATAATATTTGATTTGTAACATGCAATCGATATTATTTTGTCAAATTTTCTCAATTACACAGCGTCCCTTGCAATTTTAATTTCACTCGCCCCATCTTTCTTCCCCACCACTTCTTTCCTTACCTCTCCCTCCTTCTTTAAGATTTGATCGGCCATGGTGTGTGTATGTCACCTCGAAGTGTATCCTTATAATGTTTTAGAAATCCGACAACAGTCATTTTCCCCCTTCCACTCACACCTAATTTTAAATAAAACTCTCTCTGTTAAACCCCTGTCTTATAAACTAACATTCGTCCCACACTCTCATAATTACACTCTCTCTAAATTCTATTTTTATTTCCGGAGTAGGTTTTTTTCTGTTTTCTTTTTGAATTTGTAGGTCTGATGAATTGGATCGTATTTACGATTCCAATGGAATAAATTATGACCATGGAATATTAGTGTTTAAGCCTTTTTATTATATATATATATATATATATATATATATATATATATATATATATATATATATATAATCATATAAAAAACAGTTCTGTACCCATAAACATCCACACATGCATATGTATTTATATTACTATATTTTACATATATTCACACATATTACAAATATTAACTCTCAAATATTTACATCTATATACATATACACATATACATATACAGACCACATGCAATTTTATATCCATGACACTATACACATATATATATATATATATATATACGAAATATATATACATATATATACAAAAATACCTAGCTAAACTTACGCATGCACCCATACACACATATTCATACACACACACACACACACACACACACACACATATATATATATATATATATATATATATATATATATATATATATATACATGCACCTACAATCCATACATACACATATATGCATATATACACCCCTATCCAAAATGCCCATACATACATACATAAAATCACATATCAATGTCCAAATTCATCTACATTTTTGTATACATACGATTATGCATCCGCATCCATGTGTCCATACATTCATTTCAAAACCAAAAATAATATTTTCCTTTCTATATAGTTATTTCTAAATATATTTAGTTAGATTGGGGTGTTTTTTATGTCTACATTTAAAAATTAACTCGTTATGTTTGTTCAGTAATATGTCCGGATCTTTATGCCTTATTATTAGGATCTTCTCTTTTATGTACAAATCACATCGTTCTCTGAAATTTATTGGAATTTTAGCCCTCGAGACGATTGTCCATTTTACTCGTGGGGTTAAGTTGCTCTCCAACAAATTCCAATAATGTTTTGACAGCGGCGTTTGGTGTTATTTTAGATTTATTTGTGAAGGACTGGCGATGGTTATAAAAACGTTGCTTCCAATTTCCCGTAACAGAGAGAGGTTGACGCACATGAATGCACACACGCAAATATAACGTTTATTGATTGAAGATGGAAAACACGATCTTCCGTGAAAGTTACAAACTGTGTCATCGCTATTAATAGGATAGAATCTAGAACAATGATATATGAAACCTGAGATGGCTGATGGATAAAGAATAAATTTCAAATCCGGTAGGCGGGAAGTTGTTTATAAACAAATGCAAAAAGTCAGGAGGCGATGTTTAATTTGGGTCATTAAAAAAAATAGACGAAAATAATATTTTTGATAAAAACGTATTGAAGTAAATTGGACCGGGGAGGTAAGATCAGTGTATGTTTACAGCTAACGAAATCTGATCTAAACATAAGTTGTATCCGCTGAATTTGGTCATCGAAAAGACAATTGAAATGAACATTGAACTAATTAATTTTATCCACTAAGAGATTTGAAATAGATCTGAATTTAAACTTTGTTTATGTCGACACTCGTGTTAAGCGCGTGAACAACCTGGCTTATGACCTTCGGTTTGCTACATAAACGTGAGTTTTGCTGAGTTGGAGAGACTTGGGCGTTAGACGAGAGTGACGTTGAGAGAGAGAGACTGTCGTTGCAATGAGTTGCTCCAGTGGCAAGTCAGAAATATTGACTTCAAGAAATATCATCGTCATTGTAGTAGTCGCATTGAAAAGTCGCTGAAACTTAACGTTTGTCACTTACGACAACCAACTGAAAAGCTACACTTCCACGTAGGGCTGGAATTACGAGTCACATATCCTCCCAAGTTGATTTAGAACGAGTTAATCACACACACACCTCTCTCTGTTGGTATAATTGGTAGAGGAGTGGTCCTCTGTTCTTATGTCAATTGCTTTTCTATCCTTTCTGTAAACTCTTTCTACTGTTGTTGTTTTCTTATATAATAGACATCAATGTTTTACCCATTGTTCTTCGGCTTCTGCAGATATTATTTCCTTGTTTGCCACATTCTAATTTTCCTGCCGCCCACCCTCACAGTCGTGCCTACATCCCCAATCGACCGTGAACGTATGGACAACACCCCGCTTACTGGATCTAAAAACTAACACAACGTGGGCAGCAGGCGGAACTTGACCAGTGACCGGTCAAACAATCTACGGGTACTCAGGGAGCGTGCGGCCAGCTACCCCTGAGTTCGGTTCAGACCGAGTGGGCGCCTCAACCCAAAGAGGAAGACGCCGGAGGTTGAGGGGCTGAAGGGACGAGTGGTAAAGATATTCCTATGTATATCTTCTTCTGTTTAATATCTTCCTTGGGGAAAATTGTAGCTTCGTATATTACGTTTTCTGCCATGCATATTCCCTCTGCTAGACAAACGGATCCTTCCCTGCAATTACAGGTAGATGTGTTCTTTTGGTTTGCATTAAGATCTTTCTGTAGTTGATTATTATGAAATTCTCTTATAATTTTGCTATTGTGAGAGCTAATATTTTTTTCTACATTGCTCATGCAGGAATAACTAATTTTTAAATTAATTTTGTTGAGCATCTTTTTCAATAGTTCATCTTTTCTAAGTTGTTTGTCTATTGGTTTAAGGAAGTATTTCTCTATATTAATATTCTAAAGAAAGGCGGATTGAACCATATAATCTTCCTTTTTCTATTTTTGGACTTAGAGGATGTGTTATTAATTGATTTATATATATAATTTAGTCTTTGTTTAAATTTACTTTTTAATAGGGGTTGATTGTATATCGATTTATTTTGGTTAAAAATAGTTTTACTAGAAGACAGTTTGTTTATTCTTGTATTTACTGTATTTGGAATTTGTTTTATAATTGCTTTCCGGTTGTTTGAGTCGATATTTATGTATATGGGCGATTGGTTTTCCTTTTGAAAGGGTTTATACATGTTATTGTTGAGATCAAATGTTACGTCTAGAAAATTTACTATTTTTATGGTTAGATGATATTTCGATTTTAAATCCTACAAATTTGAATGCCTTAATTATTTTCTTGGATAGTTGGGATGTTAGAGCCCCATTGGAATTAGATATAACAATGAGTCCATCATCCCTGTAAAGCCCTACATTTTAGGGGTTAAGGAATCTGCTCAGAATATCTAAAATGTATATACGTATTAAGTCTGCTATTTGAGCAGAATCAAATTGGGACATCAAAATTGTCTGTTTTTTTTTTAAAACCAAGTAGTGTCATTAAGTCTTAGTATAGACTGTCTAGAATCCATTATGATTTTTACTTCTTCGTCGGTAATTTCAGTATAACTTTTAGCAAAATTTAAGCTATTTTCTAATAAATCTTTAGAAATGGAGGGGTAGAAGTCGATAATATATAATTGGATAAAAGTGGCTTTATTTTTAGATTTTAGATTTTGGAACCAGTTAATGGCGTCAGATGAATCTTTCCAAAGGTTTAAGGGGTAAATTTCTAATATAGATGTGTTTATTCTTTTTAGAATATTTTTGGAAATTATTCCTAACTCTGATTTGGAGGGATTTATTAGTCTGGAATGTATATTATTTTGAAAGTTAGGTTTATGGTCTTTAAAAAGTGGGTAGGCGTCTTTCAAGTGAATTGTACCCATTCTATCAGCAATATTATATTTAAATGCAAATTTAGCAGTTTCTCTGTGTATGAAGGATAGGTCCCTGGAGTTATTATCTTTTTTATAAGAGTTGGAGAGTTTATTCAGAATCAGATGATTGTATTCCGATGGATTAATCTTGTAGATATTTTTGGATTTATCAGCTCTGATCCATAGTTTTTTTGAGTTTTTGATATTTGTAATGTTCTTTTTTAAGATCAGGTTGGAATGAATTGTATTTCTTTCTAAAACTTATTTTATAAGGAGCTAATAGTTAAGTTATGAAAAACTTGGTAATCCGTATGGGTAATCCCAAGGAGGATGAAATCCTGAGAGCTCAATGTAAATCCAGAGTTAATATTTTAAAGAAAAACAGGCCACTTTAAGGTTCCATTATAATAATTTATTTCACCAGAGCCCTTTTAAAGGACTCCGGATCATCAGATAGCACTTCCAAAAATGAAACGAAAAATGAAATGAAAATTGATGGGTTTTTGTAATTTAACACAGAGTGTAATAGGGGTAGTTAGAGAGACATGGTAGAGTTTAGGGAGTGTTTAATTTAATATCTCTCTCAATCATACATAGTATTGGGGGAGGAGGAGTGATCAGACCATGACCTATTGAAACGGTTAACTTAACGGAAGTGATATAGTGAAATGGGAGGGGAGAAGAGAGAAAAGAAAAAGGAAAAAGAAAGAAGGAAGTAAAGAGAAAGAGGCTGTAAATGGGTTTTACATATTTAGGAGATGGGTGGTAAGTTTTAGCAATTTATGTAAAAATAGATTTTAATGTTTGATAGTAATTTAGATGTAAAAAAAACCCGAAGAAATTAATTTGATGCTGGCTAGCAATTTAAATATTTAACTTTTTTACAAATAATTTAGGGATTTAATATAAGTTAAATACTGCATTTAATAACATATACATAGGGAACATATTTAAAAGATTTTAAACTACAGTGTAACCCGGATATAAGAGAGTTATCGGGACCGGAGGAGAAGTCTCTTTTATCCGGGTTTATCTTATATCCGGGTTTTGTCTATTTTGTTTAGGTAAGTATGGCTCTAATTTGGGACCAGAGAAAATCTATCTTATAATCCGGGTTTCTCTTATATCCGGGTCTCTTATCCGAGTTACACTGTATAATTGTTTGTTTACCCGACCAATAGTACTCTTTTAATATTATATCCGGGTTTCTCTTATATCCGGGTCTCTTATATCCGGGTTACACTGTATAATTGTTTGTTTACCCGACCAATAGTACTCTTTTAATATTATATCCGGGTTTCTCTTATATCCGGGTCTCTTATATCCGGGTTACACTGTATAATTGTTTGTTTACCCGACCAATAGTACTCTTTTAATATTGTAAAAGAGTATATATATATATATGCACGTTTCATTGAATATGACAGTTAAGATACTTTGATTTAGCTTTTTATACACTTACTCATGTGATTTTTTTTTTCCTTTCGGAGGATAAATTACTTAAAAACTGTCCAATTGTTCTTTATTCCAAGCGCTTTATTGTTCTGCAAGCAATTGCGTTTAACGAACATAAGTTCCTTGTTCTATAGTTACATGTTGATATAATTTTTCGTTAGTTGTTTTCATCTTGTGCGTTTTTATTGTTTGTGTCACAAAATATGGAGTTCACATTCGCTTGCAGCTGGTTTCTTAAGCTAGTTTAGTGCTATGATAAAATCATCTAAGGCTACCAGCATCGCTATTGCAATTCGGTCTAATTTTTTCTGTTCAATTTCACTAGTACAGATTCCTGATCAGTTTTTAATATTTCCGTTTCATCGACACTTGTTTTCTTTCGCCATGGAAGAGTTCGCAGATATATTCGTTCCATTCCTGAAGTATTTTTCTGTCTCTAATATCAGCGTTCCATTCTTGAATTCTATGCATTCTGCCTGTGAGCGTGTCATTTATCCTGTTAGTTATCTTATTATATTTATACATATCTGCTTTATCTGTTATACTAATTCTTTCTATTTCTGCACATTTTTCGTTGAGCCGTTCCTCTTTAGCTTGTTTGCATTTGTTCCATATTTCTTTGTGTAGTGTTCCATATTCTGTTCCGTGTTTTGGCATTGTTTTTGTCTCCTTTTCATCATGTCGAGAATATCATATTTCATCCATTAATTTATTCGTCTTCGTCTATTTTTCTTTGGGATGATCTCATTTGTTGATCTTACTAAAACTTCTCTTAGTGTGTCAAGAGTCTGTTATATTGAAATTTGGATGTTGTCTTAGGTCTCTTTAATTTTCGCAGTTTTATTCTAAATTTACATATAACTGGGAGGTGGCCGCTTCCACAGTCGGCATTTTAATAGGTTTTGCAGTGTACAGCTGCATCCATGGATCTTTTGTTGATAGTTATGTAGACAATCTGGTTTTTCGTTTCTCCTCATAGGCTTCTCCATGTCCATATTGGTCTTGGGTGTTCTTGAAATCAGGTGTTAACTACTACCTAGTCATTCACATACAACATAGGACACATTTTTCCGCATTCATTACAGGTCCCTAGTCAAAATTTGACAACTATTTTTACCGTCCCTCTCATTGCCTACTTTACCATTCAGCTCTCCCATGACAATTATGTCTTGCGACTGATATTGAATCTTGATTTTCTTTAGCCTAGACTGCAACTTTTCCAGCTTTTCTGTACAATATTCTGTCGGTTCATACTTGCATATATTTTTAACTAAGAATAACTGCACACACGCGCATACACACACACACGCATACACACACACACACGCATACACACACACACAGACACACACACACATGCACACACACACACACACACATGCACACACACACACATATATATATATATATATATATATATATATATATATATATATATATATATATATATATATATATAAGTGAACACTGAGATCAATCCCAAGCGGCAACAGTCTGTTTCATCCTTGGATAAAATCTTTAGACCTGAAGATTCAAGCATGAAACATACGCTCTATCCCTGTTATCGAGCGCTTTTACCCATAAATATAGCATACCTTAAAACTATATTTTTATAAAAATGCTTAATTAAAGATTTATTGGAACTTTAATGAAAGTGAAACATGTTAGATTTATAAACGTTTCCTATTTCCACTTTATCCTATCATTGTGTCGGATTCTAATCCATATTTGATCTATATTTGATCCAATTCATAGAGTTTGGCTTTTCGAACGATGATCTAAGAGAGTTCTTCGCGTCTGTTGCAGGTTGTCTGGAAGATTTGTTTTGGAAAGTGAGGGTGTCTGAGAGATCCAATATAACCATCTTTTTTCCACGTCATTTCTCGTCCTTATCAACCCTCTCTCCAAGTAATGGTACAATCAATAGAATATTTACTACTGAGCAATATGTCTTATTGTTAAGAATATGACTTTTATTATTAAATACTGCACAAAAATAAAATGAATCAATAATATCCCTATATAAAGAATCACTCTACATCCGGTTTAACCTCTACAACCCCATGATTAGTTGTTATGGCTTTTTTCTTCTTATTGTTCGTCACTGCTTATAACGCACAATGTTTAAGAGTCTTTGAAGAGGCCGCATGTCCAAAAGTAATGGTACTATACTGATGGATTGCATAGCTTTTGTGTGTACTTTACGTGTATGAAAAATAAAAGAAGACAAAACAAGTGCATTGTTGTTGGTATCTTACTCATTTCTTAGTACCACTGTTTAATTTAGCCAGCAACCCGACTTCGTTGATATAATACCACAGATTATTTATGATCGCCATGTATACGGTGTCTATGAAACTTGAAAAATTGAAACTTAAGAAAGCGAATTTACTCTTTACTATGTAGATTTCTATTTGCTGATATCCATGCCGATTCAATTCTGTTTATGAACGCTCTCTCAAAAGTCATGATGACCGGAGTCTTGCAGCTGATCTCGCCTCTCATCTATCACTAACAGCTGAATGGAAAATAAAAAAATGGCTTGAAATTTTCAATACCTCAAAAACCGAGCTAGTATAATTTCCGCATCACCTTTCTAACTCTGAGACTTTTTCCAGTATTGAAAGGTTGCACTTTCAGTGAGGCTCTGTGATTTGAATGTCTATTGGGGTTTCAAATTCGCTCCAAACCTTAAGTGGGACTCATGCATAAGATCGATTCATAAAGATGCTAGAAAAACAGTCAACCTATTCTACCGCACCAGGATGTGTTTGACTACTTCTTCCATGTTTTACCATTACAGGAATCAGATGAGACCCATAATAGAGTACCATGTTTACGCTGGAGCTGTTAAATCTTCATTTTCCAGAGTTCAAAATCGTTTACACGTTCTTGCGGGGGGGGGGGTAATTTATTCTCTACTCTACAGTAACTTTCTAGCAGCATCGCAAGTCCCTCGCTACTCTATCGTTATTTCCACGGTAAATGTTCAGATGTATTCTATGAATTCCACTGGTTGGGACCTTTACAATTAGGAATGCCATACCATTTTCACAGAGTTGAATCACGCTCATATCATACATGTTCTAAATGTAAAAAAAATCCTTCTTAGAATGTTTTTGTTTGTTCCCCAAGTATTGCTACTTTTTATAACAGACACCTGCGGGGGTGCTTTCCTGAACACTACAATCTTAACCTCTTCAAAGTCAAATCTTTATCAAATTTCATTATCTTCACTTCCTACCACTTCCTGTTACATTCATATCACACACCGCAATTATCATAACTATTTTAGTAACCTCTATCTAGAGTGGCACCCGCGCCTTATATTGGGTGAAATTTATTATGGAAAAACACAGGATTATAACATTTTATTAAATATAAGATTGCTTCACTGATAATCAGTTTTTTTACTTAAAATTATGATTACTTTTCTAAAAAAGTGAAACCTTAGTCACTGATTGTATTTTAGTAGCAACTTCATTTGAATTCACTATAAGCAAGGATTTCTGCTTTTCATATCACAGCTTATTTACTTTAGCACTGTTCTAGTACTTGCTAAACCTCGCTAAACCTTTCTCTAGCAACCTTCGTCGCTCACTCTGAAAATCGAAAAAACGGTTTGCTACTGATCAGGAATTAGTACAAAAGATAGCGATGGCATAGCATATTCATCAAGAATTAAATAACAGTCAGTCTCCTTAATATACCAGGACTTTCCTCGGTATTCTGAAGTTAGTAATGCTGTCATCTTAGTACTTTCGACTCTTTCCCTGATTTCCCGTTCATACAAATTATTACGCTACTTATTATTAAGTTACTCCGAACTCTTACATTTTCGGCTGCTAACAACCATGCATTCTGTCTTATTACACTTCATATTCTTTTCTTCTTGCTTTCCTTTATTACTTTATCTAAGAAAACTTTCAGTTTTCGTTCTGTGTTTGCCTGTGTTTGCCATCAACCGCTTATCTTCTTAAAATTATATTCTCTGATAATAAATCCTAATAGGTCTTCTAGTTTTCGTATTCTGATAAGTCTATCACTAAAACACAAAAATTATCATCTTTGAAGCTTCTTTCTTATTAAATAACGATAATCAGGATTATCAGTTTCATTTTTTCAAATCAAATGAGCGGGAATGTCGAATATGTTATACGTGTGATTCATATTTTCATTAGTTTTCACATTTTTTTTTCTTCTATTAAGGCACGCACAGGATATAAACAGTCGGTATGCAATAAATTGTCGGAAAGAAAATATCAAAGCGCTATATCGATTGATAATTTGATTAATCCTAGTATTTCGATATTAAAGTCGACATCCCAACAAACGGTGGGGTGCAGGACGATTCACTACTGCCAACTCAACGCACCCGCCTCAGCACTGCCAACTCAACACAGGCCACTTCATCTCCATTTCACCATTTTCTTTATTATTATTATTATTATTAGGTTGGTGCAAAAATAATGACGTAATAATGTCGTTTTTTGACGTTAAAAATACGTCAAAAAACGACATTATTACGTCATTATTTTTGCACCAACTTAATATTATTATTCACACGACCTACCAAGTCTGTAGGCAGACCTAAGGCAAGTAGTAGTGTGTTATTATGGCTACATTTCATGATTTGTTTTTCTAACTCCCAAAGCGTCACATGGACAAAGTTCTTCTTAGTGTGTGGGCTGTACTTATCAAGATAATTTTTTGTAACTCTCTGCAGCTGGAATTTCCAGGTCTTTTTGCAATGTGTTGTTATGTTCTTTTCTTAGCATTCCAAGCGCACCTAATATGACTCGTACTTTTTTTATTTTCAATTTCCACATGTTTTTCTATTTTGATTTCCAGGTCTTCGATAGTTTACTATCATCATCATCATCATCATCATCATCATCATCATCATCATCATCATCCACACGTTTATTTTTGCTTTCAATCTTGCATTATGGCCACTCTCCATCGTTGTCCAACCTCACCTACCGCAGAATAGTCGCAGTGCCAAGCAATGCAGATTAACGAAGTGATCGGATACTAGGTGTGATTCCGATTTGAATTCGATTATTATTATCATTATTTTATACTCGTTGACCATCATTAGTGTCTCGCCGTTGGGATCAAGTAAATGATCCGCTATCCACACCATTTCTATGTGCCGTGTCTCTCCAGGACGTGGACATTCATGACTCACCGCAACGTCCTCTCTTTTGCTGGCTTTTATAATCACTCTCTGCCTTTGATTTATTTGCCATCCATCCTCGGAAACTCGTTAAGTACGGTACTCGCTATTTTTTTCCTTCTTCTCTTGTCTTTACTACGTCCTGTGAGTGTTAAATTCGCTAAACATTCTTTCCTCTTTATGTGTCCCGGAAATGTCAACTGTCTCCTTATGATAGTAATTATAAGATTCTTTGTAGTTCCTGTTTCTTTCCAAACTTCCTCGTTAATTACATGTTCTGTCCATGGTATTCTTATCGTTCGGTGGTAGTACCACATATTTATCACTTCAAGTCTCTTCTTCATTTGCGAACATTTACTACCATATATGAGATTGTGGCTTTTAAAAACGAACATTTCACATAATGTATACATATTAAAACAAAGCGGAGTGCATGGGCAAGAAAATGATATTTTTCGCCATCTTGTGGTGAATCAAAAAATACAACGAAAAAAGAAATAGCAGCAAAAGAAGATAACGTATTACCACTCCTCGTTCTTCACGACCCAATCGAGGACAAAACACTAAATGTGCGTAAACAACTAAAAACCGAAGAAGTATTCTGATACATCTCGAATCTCAGTCCCTGATATTTTTATATTTTTTATCTGTTATTAATCTATTCTTCATCCCAAGGCTTTTGATTTCGCGATCTGTTTTTTTCACGGTTCATAAACACTTTCTAAATTAGTTTTATTGATCGTAAGAATAATTAATTTTTGCGAATAAATATTGCATTGAGAAATTTTTGAGAATAACAATGTGTTTTTCTTACTATTTAACCCATAGATGGGGGGAGATGGATTCATACTTTAACCAAGAGTATCTACCTGGAAATGAACATAAAGAACCCGACAGGAATTCGAACTTGGTTCTCCGATTTCTTATTCCGAACTGTTATCCATTACACCATCCACACATCCTAAAATAAAAGGAACAATGTCTACTTCATTAAGCTGGCACAAGTGTGCTTTCTTATGTTTCAACCCTTGATATCTTCCTGCTTTCTCATTCTTTCTCAACAACCCATACGCTGCCTGCTACTACTATATAGATAATCCAACACTTTTATTTATTTATTTATTTATGAAGTATTACTTTTACATTATTATTATTGTAATTTTATCGTTGTAGAGACGAAATATCTCATACGTAAAATTATTGTTTATTCAACTTTGGATTTCATCAGTTAATATCAGCGAATGGATTTGTGACTTTATGGAGGCAGGTTCTCCAAACATAAATTCTTCTATTTCTCACGAGAATATACGAGAATCTATTCTGTCTTTACTCGCTAAGATTGAGTGCTTTTATATCTTCCTGTAATCCGGTTGAACCGCATGTGCGCATCCTAAGCGCATTTAGGTCGATCATGTTTACATATCGTTGGAATTCACTGACTTCTAGTGAAGACACGAATCTGCACTTGGTGGCTAGGGTGGTGATTTCTACGTCAACGCTCTGATGCATCTGGATTCTCTGACGATCTAGTGTGACACTTAATGGAAAGTCTACTTTGGTATCATTTGGGGGAGCTCAGTACATATTAGGCTTATCGATTATCGGATTCTTTTAGAAAAAAAGATTTCTTATTGATAATAAATTAAATTCTGACCATCTGGGATTTCCTGGCAGTGAATCACATTATTATTATTATTATTATTATTATTATTATTATTATTATTATTATTATTATTATTCAGCCGTTTGAAAACCCTAATTACTCTCGATAGACGAACACAGCAGATTAAAACACAAAACAGATGTGTGTACTTTATTTACGAAACCTTGGTTTTTATATCATTGGAATTAGATGTTGCTACAAACGTTATTAACTTTGACAAATACCAGCTGGATTATAATATAGATTATAATTTAACTTTTAATTCGCCAGGAAAACATCCACAGAAGAAGAATCTCTAGGAAAATATCTCGCAACGGAAATGCATACACAAATAACATCGATTCAAACGAAATTGCCTCACAAAAATTAACCTTCATTGTTATTGTTATAAACGATGCCCTTAGAACCTGCGTAGATAAATGGTAGTAAGTAATTGTAATATGTAATATATCCCCACATTACAGGTGAGCGTGAAATTGACAATTGTTGATATTAGATTAATACTTTCAAGTCTCGGTAATTTCTGTTCAGGATGTAAGCGGCCATGGCTCTCCAAATCTTCCTTCATCTGTGAACTGCAATAACTCCTTGGGAAAGATAGGGGAGTTGATTTACTTTTCGGAATTCGGAGTAGTTCATTTCCTAAACTGGCTACCATCCAAGGTTAGAGAGCTCTGTCTATTCATCTATTTAATCATAAACGTACCAGACTCGACTGAGATTTGAACTCGGTTGGCCGATTCCATTTTCGGCACAATTACCATTACGCTCCCCGAACATCATTCAGTAAAAAAAAAAGAAATTACATTTGTGAATTATTAATATATTGTGATAAAAAGCGAACGCAGACCCAAATGGAAGCAAAATGTAAATGAAATGGCGTAAATTGCCAAAGGAAAAATCCTTGTTTTGCAGCATTGGAAGAAAAATGATTTTGTCGCATTGTTTGTTAATGGCATAAACATATAAATTTGTATTTCACCAGCGAATATTTCATGTTGTTTCAAATTCCTTTATGATTATTGTCTTGTTTGTGTCTTCATTCGAGTCATTAGAGAGATGAGCTCGAATTCGTGTTAGTTATAAATTTAGTTTTGCATAAGCACCGAGATATATATATATATATATATATATATATATATATATATATATATATATATATATATATATATATATAAGTAAAATATGCAGCTCATCAGAGAATCTACTATAGAGCCACAGCGAAGAAAGAAAGCTCAATGCCATATTAACTGAAATTTCCGACCGACCACAGCTCACGGTTCTCGCGCAATCATCAGGCGGTCGGTAACAGTTACGCGTGACAATGGGCACTTTATACCCAACAGCCAAGTTCAAGATATTACAAGTGCTCCTGATTTACATATAGCGAAACTTGACAAAATCCAAAAAAGGATCTGTAATGTAATTGATCCTGACCAGGTATTTCGACTGCAGTCGCTTTCTCACTGATGTGAAGTCACTTCCCGCTGTCTATTCAACAAATATTTTCATGGCAACTGCTCTGACGAGCTTTTTTCACTGGTGCCCCGTATACATGAATTTATGTGTGCTACTAGATTAGCATTTAGGTCCGACCTTTTTTACCGTTGAAATAGCTAAATTCAACTGCCACTTCTACTCGAACATTTTGTTTTCTCGCACTTCCTGCCTGTGTAAGTCACTTCCGTTTACTTGCTTCCCTGATAGCAACAATCTTAAAGAATTAAATGCAACACAAACCGCCATCTTCTGTCTACTTGAATCCCGTCCATCTTTTGTCCTTTCCTCCAGCCTCTCAATTCACTCTCTAACCTCTTGCGTACTGGTGGCATTTCTGACTTGCTTGGGGTGAAATGATTAAAAAATGCGTAGTTGACACTTCATACCATACATGCACCAATCAAACTAATCCAGGCGAGGGGAACGCCCATCCAGACAAATTGAAAATACCATAAATTCACAATTATTGTGAAAAAACACCAAAACAGTTATATATATATATATATATATATATATATATATATATATATATATATATATAATGCGATTTTGACTATAGCTCAATTAATTATTATTATTATTATTATTATTATTATTATTATTATTATTATTGATTTCTGTTTTATAGACATTTTCTTCCTGGTCCCAACCAGAGATCCAATGTCAGAATGGCTTCATGACATTTTCCACTACCGATCATTTTTGTGAAAAAACAAAAATAAGATCATACACATTTTACATAGATAAAGCTCTTTATAATGTGTGAACTGTACTTGTGGGTACAATTTTTTTTTTTGTATTTCTTTAAGTCATGGGCTACCAGGAATCCCTTCAATGAGTCTAACAGAACCTTTTCTAATAAATCCGAGGACTCCAACTACAACTGGAATTATTGATGTCATCATGTGCCACATCTTTTATATTTCCACGTCAAGATCCTTGTATTTTGATAGGTTTTTGAAGATCTTCTAAGATACGTTGCAATCTGCCGGGACTACTATGTCAATAAGAAAGCCCAGTCTGTTTTTCTGGTCTTTGATCACGATGTCTAGGCGATTAATTTTTATTGTTCTGTCTGTGTGTATTGTAAAGTCCCATAAAATTGTTACAGGTCTTATCTGTGTAACCAGGTCTTCATACCAGTTTCCTTCCCGTAAAAGTTGCATATTTTCCAGTGCAGATATTGGACACTCTATCATGCCGAGTTATATATTCAGTGGGTACTAACACTGTGCAAATTGGTACAAGACTGTCAGTTGTTTATCGCAAAATCTACATTTTGGGTTAACTCAATTTTTTCAATATGTGTGCTTGGTAATTTCTAGTTAGCAAGTATTGGTCTTGTGCTGCAATAGTAAAACCTTCTCTTTCAGCTTTTTAACCCTGCACTACCTAGCCACTGATCGGTACAGGGTTTGTCTACATCAGCATGTTTGGTACGAACAGAGTATTGACCATGAAGAGGCTTATCTTTATATCTTTTGAAGGTTATCGGCACAGTAAGTGAAATTAGCTGAAACTAGTTCCAGTTTCTGTCTATATTTCTGAGATGAGGTGTTATGTACACTATTTACATTATTCGGACTATAGTCCACATCTTTGTTGCCATATTTATCACAACGTTTTGGCCGTTGCATGCTCCGGCCTTCTTCAGGTTAATCAGCACACATGCTAGGCCACAAAAATCTCCTGAGCTGACCAAGCATAGAAGTGAATACAATATGGGAACCAGTAATAAGGAGTGCCAGAGAAATTCAGTAATAACAACAAAAATTGCAATATGAGTTCTAGTAAAAGCGTGTAATGATAACAGCAAAAATTGCAATATGAGCACTGGTAAAAAATTGTTGCTGAGGAAATTAAGTTTATAATACCCAGAAATTCCCACAATGATGCTCTCAAGGACACATGAATAAATGTGTTAGCCAGATCCAAAGAGGAACCAAAGAATGTGAGTTTAATACCTGGTTATGGCGGTGGAGAACTTAGAGGTGAATTAAGAGGAGATAAGTGATAACTGACATGCATTAGATATGGCAATGGAACTAGAACAGTCTACTCCAGTGAACGAAATAAAGTTCGATATTCAAATCACCTGAAGAAGCCGGAGCATACAAAGTTGTGATAAATATGGCAACAAAGATGAAGACAATAGTCCGAATAATGTAAATAGTGTCTAGTTCCAGATTCTATTTCGATCACTACTCGGCGATGCTTCTGGGAAAGGCATGAAAGCATCTTCCTCCTGCTATGGGTTAAGTAACAGGACACACTAACACAAATACACACGCGAAACACATAGTAAAAATTGTATATATATATATATATATATGTATATATGTGTGTGTGTGTGTGTGTGTGTGTGTGTGTTTGTGTGTATGTGTGTGTATGTGTGTGTGTGTGTGTGTGTGCGTGTGTGTTATAAAATAACTGATTTAAAAATATGGTTTCATCGCTACACAGGAATTACCATGTTTCAAAAACAGAAAACAAAAATTTCAAATTCAATTATATTAAATTAAAAGCATTAGTTCTGTTTCATCTTCAAGCAAATTTTGGAATAACTTATTTTAAAATTTACTGAGTTTTAAAAGCACATACATTCATAATTTTTGTTTCCAAGTATATAGAGAAATCCAATCATTTATTAGCTATTATTGTATCAATTATGAGTTTCGTTAAGAAAATGCGTTAAGACTAGATATAGTAGGGGTGCATTTTTCAACAAATTATGACAGCCGTTCAACGCATGTCGTCTGTTGTTTTTTTTTATCAACGGCAAAAAGTTTTTGAGCATTTTATTCGTTAAATTTCTCCTTGTATACATACAGATTCTTTCTAAAAGGGGTGTTTGGATTAGAATACGTTGTATTGATCTACAACGTATATAGACTTTTATGTTGGCGGGATCTTCAATAGATGAGTTAATGCATTGGTATACTAATGATTCCGGACAGCATTTATTTTGTAGAGGACAGTTATGAGTATTTCTGCAGTTACATATTTTTTGTTTATTTTCATCCCTCTTTATTTTTATATTGTTCAAATTTATTTGGTTTTGGTCGAAGTGTTTATTTAAGATATTAGCATTATGTTTCTTAATAATTTTCTCTAAGTTTTCAGTACAGCTGTAACTTAATTTTAGTGTATTTTTATTAAAAATAGTACTGAGTTTAGGAAAATGTTTAACGATTAATGCAAGGAATTTTTGTCCTAATTTATTCTTTACCATTTGGTTGTATGGGGGTGTATACCAAATTATTTTTCTGCTTCTGTTTTTTCTAAGCTTTCCATTTTCATTTTTTATGTAAGTTAGTTTTGGGCTTTTGTAACCACTCTCTTTAACAGCTTTATTATAGAAATTAATATGTTCATCGAAAATCTTATTTTCTGAATTTGTACTTATTCTTTATCCGAGATATAAAGCTATATGCTTCATTATAGATGGAGGATGATTAGATTTAGGGTGTATATATAAGGGATTAGTATTGGGTTTTTTTATAAGGTATGTATACATTTTTCATTAAATTACCGTAATTTTTAAGTTTAGACATTTAAATTCTTTATACAATATCTTTCTAATTTTATCGATTTTAAAGTTAGTAGAGTTCTTTTTAACCAACAGTCCATCGTCTCTGTATAAACCAATGTCAGAATTTCACGGTACGCTGTGATATTGTATAATAAAAAAAGACCTATAAAGTCAGAAGACTCAGCTCATCTCATTGTGATGTCAAAGTGGTCATAAGAAATTTTTACCCATTGCTCACATTTATGTATCAGTACCGATTTTATCGCATTTATAATAATGCTCTTTTCTTCTTCTGTTACGTCCGTGTACTGTGTAACAAATTCCAACGCTTTCATGAACATTTCTTTTGATATTGATTGATAATAATTTTCAATATCAAACTGCATTAGTGTACAGTTTGTTTTATCTTTAATATCAGAAAACCAATTTATCACGTCCTTGTCCAAAGTTTCGGCCCTATTTTTTCTTTAATTTGTTGATTAACCCTTTCTAGGATTTTTTTGCTTATTTTGCCGATGCCAGATCTTGTTGGGTTTATTATCCTTGTAGTATGATTGGCTTCGAAATCTGGTTTGTGGTCCTTTAAGGTTATATAGCACTCTTTTTCAGCAAGTTTTCCTACTCTATCCCCAATCTTTAGTTTATCTGTGTTATTTTTACTGCTAATGTTTATGTTATCCACCATGTTGAGGTAATTATTATTTGCCTTTTTATAGTTCTTATGCAAATCCCTATTGATTATATCGTTATAGTCCCTTGCCGCTATTTTATAGAAATTTCCTGTTTTGGCTGATTTCATTAACATTTTACCCGTTGTGTTAATTTCTTTCACTATTTTCTCCAGGCGTTTTTGGAAGTAAAATTTCTTTTCATGGAAATTTATGTTATTTATTATTTCCAATAAGTCATTTTCAAAACCAGACAATCTTTGAATAAACGGTGCTACTTTTTTTTACTGTAAAAACTGTAAACCTCATTCCGTCGACGGAAAAAGTAAGCTTTCCATTTCATTCTTCGTATGAGTTCCTCTGTTTTTTGCATTAATATAACGAAATAATTCCTTTTGTTGGTATTAGAAATGTTCTTCAGAGAAATTCCAAAATTTATTTTTTACATATTTTTTCCCTCTTCAGATTAGTCAACTCCCACAAGTTTATTCCCACTTTCAAAACTAACAACTTATTCCAGCATCTCAATACGCACCCCTCACAGACATATATATTCTCTTATATATATTCCCTTCTCTCCCACTACCTCATTCACTGCGCACACACACACACATATATATATATATATATATATATATAGAGAGAGAGAGAGAGATGGAGTGCGAGAGAAGGCCATGCATATATATTGGTTATATTTGGACGCCAATTTTTATTTATCAAAGTTTTATTAAAGCCCAACTAAAGTTCTTTGTTAAAGATTGTTCAACTTATTTCTTTACATTTCGTTCTATTTTTCTGGTTTCCGGTCCATATTTAAATGTACCTTGTACAATATCTGAGTACTTTCTGACTTTATATGTCATTATCAAAGACGTTTTGATTTTTTCTGTTATATCAGTTTCACCATTTTCAAATATCGGATCTTTGTAAGAGTTTGTGTTACGGTTTTCTTTTTATTAACGAAACATATTTAGCAGGTCGGCCTTAAATTTAATACCATTTCATCAATATTGGGCTTTTATTTATGATTAATGATTTTAGAATTTTAAATCTTTTACTGTTTATGTGATATAGTATTTTTGTGTTTTTAGTAAGGATTTGTTGGATTTCTTGTGTTCTTTTGGTGTTAATTGTGGATAGGCAATTTAATTGAACTATTATCACATACATGACACCTTAATCAGCGAAATAATGTAGTAGTTGTGAAACCAATTTATGTATTTTAACTGTTATTAGAAAATATTTCTTCAGGTGGCTAACTGAATCCATCGACAATATTTTTGCCATTTTTGACAACATTTTTATGGTGTTAACCATGTTGGAGATTTTATTTTTTTGTGTAATAAGTGATGAATTTAATTTTTCTCGTTGTAAGATTATATTATCTATTTGTTAGATAATTAATTACATGTATTAATTAATCACTAATTAATTCGAATAATGAAAACTTTAGAACTTCCGTTTATAAAAAAAACAACTTACCCATGTCTTCATTAGCTGCAACAGCGAATGCCCAGACAAATTAAATTTAGCGTCACAAATGATTTAATAAATAGATCACACCACTTGATACATTCGCTATATTTTTTAACGAATTCAAAAACATAAAAAATTAATACATCCATAACCAATAAACCAATTTAGCTAACCTCGAAAAAGAGGAAATAATAATACAAACAATAATAAAGCAAAAGGAACTACAATGAAACTATTGTACATTAAGCAACGACGCATTAAACACAAACTGGACAACAACAAAAATATACATATCACACCTAAAGATAAAAACAGATTGAAACATCACTTATTACAACAAACTAAGAAAATGGAAACTTCAGTAAACCAGTACTGTTTATGAATTCACCTATCTATGTGTAGATGGTGGTTTACTAAGCGTAAGCGAAAGTATGCGAAACCAAGTGAGGATTGAACTCACTACTGAGTCATAAGTGATCTAGCGAGATAAGCTTGCTAACCATTCCATCACATCGAAGTGAACAATGTGGATGTGGACGTATGAAAGTCAATCAATAAATCCATTACCTAATTATAATAAAAGTATTTCTTTTACTTGATCTCTTTCAATCAATGCGCTTAATTCTATAGTGAATATTAACTACATAAATCGAACATTATGCAGTGAAACTTTCCGAACAAAATTCTGCAACATTTCATACTGTTTATCCTAGCCTATATGTAGAAAAAAGCATTTATTTTAAACAACAAATATTCATGTCCAATACAATTTCTTTTAACCTCCAATGTACATAAATCATTGGCGAATGTTATCCACTTAAGTCGAACATTATGCATTCAAAATCTCAAATCAAAATTCAATTAATAATGTTTCAAGCTGCATACACATTGATAAACTCACGTAAACGTTTCTTCGTACTGACATTACAGTTGAAATGGCCAGATGCAATCATAAGTTCTATGCTAACAGTTTCTTCTATCGAATTTCTCACTTGTGGAACTCACTTTCGGCTTCTTGCTTCCCAGTCAACTTTGATCTTAAAAATTTAAATAGAAGGTCAATTGTTATCTTGTACCTTCTGAACTCCTGTTCTTTTATTCCTCTTTCTCCCTAATTATTTGTTTTATTTTCCTGTTCTCTCAAACTCAGTAAAACCTTGCGTCTTAGTAGCTATTGTTTTGCTTGGGGTGAAATGATTAAAAAAGTGGATATGTTGGTCTATGTACAGATGTCACTGTATATTTCAACGATGTTCAAATACAAATTTGAATAAGGAATTACCATGGATAAGCTTCTCTCTTTGGTAGCGCGATTAATTTAAGCGTACTACTAGATTGGCAGATAGGTCTTATAATTTCACCGTTGGAGTTGATAGATATAACCGCAAGTCTATGCTAATTGTTTGTTCTCTCACACATTTCTCTTGCGGTACTCTCATCTGGCTTCCTGCTTTTCTGTCTACTACGATCTTCAAAAATTTAAATGCAATGTCAATTATTATCCGTTTCCTTGAATGCGAGCTCATTTTTGACACAAACTTGTTGCGTTTTTGGTTGAACATGACTGTCCATTGGCTGTAAATACTGCGCAAATGTTCAGTTTCAAAACAGAATGTAAACTATATAAACTTTGCTAAAAACCGGGTACAAATTATAACGGATGTTTAAATTAAGGTTAAATTTATCTGCTCCAGATTCTAAACGGCCCGTGCGTATGTGAAATGTTAGATTCGTAGCTGCAAGTTTCGTTAATCATTTTTTATGTCATGTCCCTTCAGGAAGGCGATCATGATTACTTTTCTTTATCCTATACCGGGTGTAACAGCAAAATTGTTCAAAACATGTAGCAGCATAATTATCCATCACACAAAATATCTGTCTATATTTCTAAGATGAGGTATTATGTACATTGTTCGGACTGTCGTCCTCATCATTGTTGCCATATTTATCACAACGTTTCGGACGTTGTACGCTCCGGCCTTCTTCAGGTGGTTGGAATGTCGAACTGAACCCTTTATTTCTCTCGCTGGGGTAGACTGTTCTAGTCTTATCTCCTGTTAATTCCCCTCTTCAAGTTCTCCACCGCCTTAACCAGGTATTGAACTCAAACTCTTTGGGTCCTATCACTGGATCTAACCAACGCCTTTATCCATTGTGCCATGTGTCCTTGAGGACATCTAGGCATGAATTTCTGGGTCTTATAAACCTAATGTCTTCAGCACTATTTTTTTACCAGTGCTCATATTGCAGTTTTTGATGTTATCATTACATGTTTTTTTTACCAGAGCTCACATTGCAATTTTTGTTGTTGCTATTGCTTTTCTCTGGCACTGGTCCCCATACTGTATTCATTTCTATGCTTGGTCGGCTCAGGAGATATTTGTGGCATAGCATATGTGCTGATTCCTTAAGTTTTGGTATTTTCCAATGGTTTTCTTTGTCTATGATTTCAACCTAATCCCACAGAGGGCGGTGATTTCCCTTTTTTCTCGATATGTGGTCAGATTTGTCCACTTCCCCTCGTATTACAACTTTTTGGTGTTCTTGAAGCCTAGACTTAAGAGGGAGGCCTGTCTCCCCTTTATATTTCTTTCCCACAAAATGTTTAATACCTAAAAAAAATACAACACTAATTGAGTTTCTTTTTTCCAGGTTTTCAGATAAGATGTTTAGCCATCTTGACACCATTTGTCGTAAGAATCACTGAAAAACCCTTCGAATATTCAGTTAAAAAGAGAGCGAGTTAAAATTGTTTTGCATCAGACCCACTGTCTTCTGAAATGAGTAATGGTGAGAGGAAAAAGATCACCCAGGTCTTCAATAATGGTACCAACATTCATACTTTGGCTAACCATCAAGAGAACGGTGAATAAGTTTAAAAAGGGAGGTCACAACAGGAAGAAGGATCATCATTTCAACTTACAGATAAATAGATCACTTAAAAAAGATCCAATTCAATTCATAAGATGTTTGGCACGTGAGAGAGGAGTTTCAGCTATGACCGTTCAAAAGAGCAGTGGAAAAAGACTTGAAAATAATATATATATATATATATATATATATATATATATATATATATATATATATATTTGAACTATATTTCAGTACTTCACGAGTTGTAAATAATTTTCAATACTTCCTTAGCTATGATTAATTAATGATAAACATGTCATATTCGTTTATGATCGATATTTTCTGTTAAGCTTAGAGAGTAATTATAGATTCTTATTGCTCAAAGTAGAATCGAATAGTGTTATGAAAACCTCGGAGAATTCCAGTAAGATATCATTAATCACTTCTAAGATACAGCGGTTCAAATCATAATCTAATAATTGGACAATTTTCCTGTTACACCATTTGAACAATTTTACTGCTACACCCACTATAAATTGCCATGAGTTCTTGAAGAAAGATAGCGGAGTAGTCTCCTTTTTCTTTACAGTTTCCATGGTTTTAAATTCAAGTTATTCTTTCTCTTAGAATGGGTGCTACCCATGGCTGTAAAATTCATTCTACTTATTATTTAACCAATAGTTGATACAAGGGGAGATGGATTCACCCCTTTATCAATAATTTGAAAGTCAAAACAATGTTAGTCCGAAATTCAAACACATCTCGCCGATTACCCAATCCGCACCGATAATCGCCAATCAATCAAGTGGCGCAATAAAAGGTTTGAAAATGACATTCTTACGAATGTCTTCTGAAATGTTTATGAATATTTCTGAATTCAGGTATATTTACATGCATTTCTAGGTTAATATTAAAATATATATCGCGAATTCATATGAAGATATCGATGAGTCGTGTTTTCGGGCGAATAAATTATTAGCGGAGATGCTTGCTCATAAGTTGATTCTTTTTAACCAAAAAGATTTACGCTAAATTGTAAAAACTCAGCAAAAGGCAATTTTCTTCGCGCTTTTTTTACCCCGAGTAATTTGTAAAGTTTATCGGACAGCAGAGATCAGAGGTCAAATCTCATTCAGCACAATTCGAAGATAAAACTTCTCGATTAATTTCGTATAAATTCCTTGATAGGATTCCAACGAAGATACGAAGATAGGCATTTTCGGTGGGCGTTTTGGTTTGTTTTTGTTTTTACTGTCACCATCGATTGGATTCTCATCGTCTCAGTTTTATTTATTTCTTTTTGCGCAAAAATAAAAACAATATTCACTCACTTTTTTTATTCAGTCAGAAAAGTAATTCTTATATTTCATTACCACATTCATTTTTACTTGTGTGTGTGTGTGTGTGTGTGTGTGTGAAAACGCGATATAATATTTATTATGTATCAAAAACAATGTTAGGGGGCAACAAATGAATGACAAAGTAGAAAAATATTTTATGTTATTCGCTTCTTCCTTCAAGTGATATACACGTTGACGACACATACGCACGAAAGAAAGCAGGACGCTGTTAATTTTAAATTTAAACGTTTTTTTTTATTATTATTATATGTATTAAGTACATAGCATAAGCGATTTAATTTAAATTCTTTTTCCTTTTGATTTTTGTTTCATCACTTTTGGTATTAAATACCCACACTGTGAGCACATTTGGAGTAATAAGAAATAATACCAGGATAAAAGAAAATTAATTAATTTCTTATATATATATATATATATATATATATATATATATATATATATATATATATATATAAGGAATTAATTTTATTTGTAATCCGGCTTATACAAATATATATATATATATATATATATATATATATATATATAACGGCGGATTAAAATAAAATTAATTCCTTATATATATATATATATATATATATATATATATATATATATGTATGTGTGTGTGTGTGTATATATATATATATATATATATATATATATATATATATATATATATATATTATCGTAAAAAAAGAAAGAACAATAAGATATACAATCCGGTGTTTTACTGATATTTTTATTTTTAAAAAACAATTGTCAATGTAAATTTACAGAGCATAAATATTATAAATTAACTGATTTAAAGATATGGTTCATTCGCTACACAGGAACTACCATGTTTCAAAAACAGAAACAAACAACTTCAAATTCAATTATTTAATTAAATTAAAAGAACTAGTTCTGTTTCATTTTCAAGCGAATTTTGGAATAACTTATTGTGAAATTTACTGAGTTCTAAAAGCACATACAATTTGTTTCCAAAGATACAGAGAAATCCAATCATTTAAGCTGGGGCCGTAGCGTGTTCATTTTTATTAACAAATATTGTATCAAATTTGAGTTACTTTCGAAAAGAGTTCATAACTAGGTAGGGTAGAGGTGCATTTTTCAGCGAATTATGACATTCGTTCAACGCATGTCGTCTGTTTTTTTTTGTTTTTTTTTAATGACAAAAAGTTTTTCGTCATTTTTATCCGTTAATTTTATACTTGTATGCATAAAGATTCTTTCTAAAAGGGGTGGGGGTGTTTGGATTAGAATACGTTGTATTTAACTACAATTTTACAATATTATTTTTACTTTTTAATTACTAATAGACTATACTTCGTTTTAAAACAAATAAATGTAACAGAATTACTTAAATTATTATTAAATATCAGATATAAGTATGTATATTACTATTATTTTTAAATATCAAATATAAGTATGTGTATTACAGATCTCTTTTTTAATTAAATATTATTTAAGGAAAATTTTTGACCATGTCATCAAAAAATTACTATTTCATTTCTTTGATGCATTATATTTTTATTTTTTATAAACCTAGTAATATATAGTTTCTCATGTATGCACAAAGGACATGGGTCATTTAATGACCTACATATTCTAGCTTTTCTTATTAATTTCCATTTTACAGTAGGCGTTTTATTGGTTTCTTTTAAGGGCCAGAAATATTTCGATAGGGACGTCTGATTTCGGTATTTATTTATCCTAAAAGAACTTTGATCTTGGTTAAAGCGTTTTTTGAACTTGGGTCTTGTACATCCTATGTAGACTTTAACGTTGTCAGGATCCTCAATAGATGAGATATTGCATTTGTATACTAATGATTCCGTGTGACATTTATTGTTTAGAAGATAGTTATGAGGAGTTCTGCAGTTACATAATTTTTGTTTATCTTTATCTCTTCTTATTTTTATACTGTCTAAATTTCTTTGGTTTTGGTCTAAGTGTTTATTCAAGGTATCAGCATTGTGTTCATATATATATATATATATATATATATATATATATATGTATATATATATATATATATATATATATATATATATATAAACATTTTATTGTTGGTACAAAACTTAATAACTGCCATAAACAGACAAATTTGATTTGTTTTTTTAATGACACGCATGACAACGAAAAAATGAGGAACGAGCTAGCTAACCAGTTTCGAACCTCGCACGACAGAGCTAAATCGAGGTTAATAAATTATAATATAAAAAAAAAGAAATTAAATATAAGTGAAAGAAAAAAAAGGACAAAATTCTTCTGTTTACAGAGTGAAGGTTTCATGGATAAAATATATTTGGCCTCCAATATCATAAGGTACTAATTTGAATGGGACCTACACAGGATGGAAAAATGAGTCCACACTAAAATTAGCAGCACAATTGCAGTTATTTATAAGGTGTTCCGCATTGGAAGACTCGTATGTATTGATCAGACAGTATAGTGTTACGGATTTTTGTAGGCACGTGTTGTTTAATCCTAGAATCCAGCCTTTGAGTCGTTCTTCCTATGTAATGCATACTGCAACTACATTTAAATAAATAAATCAAGAGATTATTATGGTGAGGTGGAAGAACATTGTTTACGCATGGATAGGACAGGTTTAGCAGAGAAAACCACACATGGATTAGCAGCAAAGTAGCATTGTCAAACTTCTATGGAAACCCGTTTAGCCAATACTACCTATAGATGGAAGACGCAGGTACACTGGACATCTCTGTACTGAAGCAGGTTTGACTTTATTAAACTGCGAAAGTTTATTTTGAATTACGGATTGAACAATGTCTAAAGGATAGGTATCATTGCAGAGAGTTGTAGTAATAAACGTTATCTCATCATCCAGTTTGGTTTTAGAACAGATCTTAAGGTTCTATGGGTAACAGACTTTATTAAATTTATTTTACGTTTTATGGAATAAAGAGCCTATATTTAAACGCCGGTTTCGATAAACTGAAGTAAGAAACCTGATGAAGTTCTATGAACCAGGACATCAAGAAAGGGAAGGAAAAAATTGACTTCCTTTTCTTGTTGGATGAATATTGTTAAAGGCCGTAAGAAAGATGTCCGCTTCATTTTTGCTAGTGAAGAAACAAAAAGAGTCATCAACATAAGGATCAGATAATAAACCCTCTTCATAGAAGCCTACAAAGATATTAGCTAAAATGGGTCCTAAAGAGGAACCCATTGAGACTCCATCAATTTGCCTATACATGATGGCGTCAAAACTGAATTCAACCGACATCGTGTCAAACTTCATAAGTTCGACAAAAATATCCTCTGAAATAGGAGTGGGGGACAACTGGCTACGATATAAGGCGTCAGTATATATATCAATTGTCTCAATAAGAGGCACGCTGTGAAAAGGCTAGAAATATCAAAGAAACACATAAATTTGTTAGTCGACGGGTAATCAGAGAATTCAAAAGAATCTTTGACACAAAATGAATTATACCATTCGAAACTGGTTACACCATGTTAGGAAGACCCTATCATAGAGAGAATAGATCTCAATGGAATCCCATCCTTATGTGTTTTGGCTAAACCATAGAGACGAAGACGAATTGAACCAGAGGGTTTAATCAAATTGGAAATGCCAGAGGGAAGAACAGAAAAATCGACCCCATGTGAGAAAATCGAATGCTCCAGTATGGATAATTCAGAAGAGGAAAGATTCGGAATATTCTGACCAACACTGGGATTAGCAGAATAATCAAACTTTTTATAAATCAAATGCCGCAACTTATTTTGAAGTTCTGACGCAAGTCGAGAACAACTACGTTCATGAATAAGTGCAGCATACCGGACAAAGTACGTTCTACCAAAAAAGGATAGTAAAAATTGATAGTTATTCCATAATTTATTATATATAATCGGACCAGACCATAGGAGAGCTTAGACAGAAAGTTGGAAATAAATGCCTCCTTTATTTTCTGTCCTGAATTTTAATTAGCCCTTTTAATCTTAAAAGAAATAAAAGAGGAACAATATTTCATTGGTCAGGTAGAAGTAAATAAAGGACTTGTTGGCCATATATATTTTATCCATGAAACCTTCACTCTGTAAACAAAAGGATTTTGTCCTTGGCCTCCAGTTGATTTCCATTTAATGTTTTCCTTCCCTTATATTCCATTTCTTTTATTGATGATATATACATATTTATTAACCTCTATTTATCTCTGTTGAGCGAGGTTCGAAAGCGGTTAGCTAGCTTGTTCTGCATTTTTTTCTTTTAATTCTTGTCATGTGTGGCAGTATTAAATTTTAAAAACTGCAAGGGCATGTCGATCTTTATATGAATCCTGATTTCTGTGCTTACATGAAAAACTGGAAATTATTAGACTCAATAAAAATTCTTATTAAATCAAAGGAATGAATTAACTATAAATTGTAAATATAGTTTACCTTCTACCTTTCAATTTTGTTAAACTTTGATTATGCTTTTTTGCATATTTTAGTTGTACTGCGTTGCAATATATATGGTTTATCTTTGTAAGATTAATTTGGATTTAATATAATTTTGTATTAATCTCCTGATAGTAGTAGTATCTTGTATAGATGTATTGATATTTAGTTGGTATTTTTGACACTTTACATAAATAATATTACTCTACTTTGTATTCAGCCCTCTTTTAAATTAAATGTCACGAACGTTGGAATTGTACTCTATTAGTTTTCATCTTACATATATATATATATATATATATATATATATATATCAAATAGAAAAAATAAAAAATAAGGTCAGAGGGTGACTCTAGACATGTTAGCGACGAACATATTGTAGCGAAATCCAGAGTTCAGATATAGAGTTACCGTGAGCAATAAATTATTTTTAAGAATTTTTCAAGTTTTTTATTTTTATTTTTATTTTTTTTTTTATACTACGGAAACTTCTTAAAGGGACCAAATTGGTAGAATTAAAAGATTTTTTTATGGAATTTTAATATTTGATGCTAATTATATTGAGTGGCAAACAAGGCAATATTAAAGCTGAAAAAATCAAATAAAAATTGTGTGGACTATTATATACTAATAAAATAATGTAAGTGTAATGCGTAAAATATCTATGGACAATGCTTTTAACTATATTTTAATGTAAAATTTATACAATACCTACTGTTAATTCATTTCTTTGGTTTAACAAGACATTATTTTTAGGAAACTTTATAATATGCAGCTTTTCTTGTAAACACAGGGGACATGGGTCATATAAGAGTTTACAGATTTCCGTTATTTTTTAATATTTTCCATTTTACCGTAGGAGTTTTACTAATTTTATTTAAATGCCAAAAATATTTAGAAAGGGATGTTCGGTTAACTTAGACATTGTTGTTGAAAGAAGATATGTCCTGATACCCCCTCAGTTTAAAGGAATTTTTTGTACTGCCAATATAAAATTTCTTAACTGTTGGATTTTCACTAGATCAAATGGTACATTGGTAAACAATAGAATCAGTAAGACACCTATTTTGTAATGGACATTCGTTAGGATTTCTACAATTACAGAATTTATTATTAATATTGTTTTCTGTTTTGGAATAACGATTGTTACTTCGGTTTAAGTTAAGTGTGTTTGTGCCTGTTGGCTTGATTTCTATGTATAGGTTGTGACAAGTAACATTAGGAGCAAAACGAACCGAGTCTATTTGCTTAGTTTCGCCTTTTCGCTCAGATATGACGTGAAGATAAATTCATGAACAAAGAAAATATGTGGTCTTCCAGCCAGGAAAAGTCAGTAATGATGAATGGGTGAATTTAAGTCGGTTCTCGGAAGATTGCCAGAAAGAGCGGAAAATAAAAGGAACTGAAAAGATACGAAGGTAAATGAGCAAATAAAATAAAGGTGGAATAAATTAGGATGAGGTAGGATTTGAGATAATCTTGCAATAGTTAAATTAATTTTAAATATATAATTGATATTTATCCAATTTGGTTCTGTGGCCCCAATAAGAAGTCATGAATTTGAAGTATATATTTATTGAATCCTAACATTTAAAAATCACAACATTTATGAATAACTGAATCATATTTAATCCATATATCCGATGGCTGTTTTGACATTTAACCATTTGGTGGGTGTTTTGTTATTTAACCAAATGGCGGCTTTTCGCCATTCATTCATCTGGTGCTTATTTCGTTATTTAACATTAAGTTTGCTATTCATTTTACCATTTACTGGTTATTTCGACATTTAATTGTTTGATTGATATTTTGTCATTTAACCAGACCGTGGGTATTTCTTCATTTAATCATCTGGCTGATACTTTGTCATTTTGGTGGGTATTTCGACATTTAACCGTCTGATGGGTATTTCGTCAATTAACCGTCTGGTATCTGTTTCGTCATTTAAATATTTGGCATGCATTTTGTTATTTAACCATGAGGTGGTTATTTCTTTATTTATATATCTTGTGGCTATTTCGTAATTTAACATTCTGCTGGTTATTTCGTAATCATCAGGTAGCAATTTCTTGAAAGATTTCAAGTACAGACACACTTATTTTTCTGGATATTTATCGAGGTTTTACTGCAGCAATAGAAACGATCATAACTCCAAACTATGCTTTTGTGGGACCATACATCATGCGTCGTCGAAACGTTGACATTAATACTATCCGTTTCTCGTACTGCAAATGTAAACGCAACAGCACGCTATTTAAGCAAAATGTTGAATCAGTTTAGCTAAGTACAATGGCAAATAGTAAATTACACCTACATTAAAAGTCAAACCTCTTCGTAAAATTATGCTACAAGACTGAAATTAGTAACGATGTAAATATGGTGGTCTTAGCTCTGGGCACCCTTTTGGTATACGATAATAAAACGTGAAACTATAACATACTATTGCAATAAACCAAATACCTAAGACACAAAACTAAACATTCCCACCCACAAAAAGTTTAGCTTACTTTGGAAATTGAAACTTTCTCCCTTGTAAATTAAACAACGAGAATGAAATATTCAACCTTTTGGCGAGTTTAACAACATAAAATTTGATGGGTTATTTGTTGGGTAACTTTTGGGGTTATTTATTGGATTGCTTGTTAGGCTATTAGTTGGGTTATTTGTTGGATTATATGTTGGATTACTTGGTTTACTTGCTGTGTTTTTTGTTGGGTTAATTGTTAGGTTATTTGTTGGTTTACTTGTTGGGCTATTTGTTGGGCTATTTTTTTGCTTACTTGTTCGTTTATTTGCTGGGTCGTTTATAATATTTGTTGGGTTCCTTGTTGGGTGATTTGTTGTCTTATTGGTTGGGTTATTTGTTGGATTATTTGTTATGTTATTTTTACTGGGTTACTTATTGCGTTATATGCTGGGTGATTTGGGGGTTATTTAATGTTGAATATTAACTCGTATACGGTAAATATCACAATGGATTAAATGATAGGTAAACATAGGTCAGGCTGACATCCGAGTCCAAAAGATAAATATTGTTCATATTTATTTCCGCCTTTGTAAGCATCCATCCAGACAGTGGAGTAGTTTTTTATAGGGTTTAGCTTACATCTCTGCAGAAGATGCAACGTATTGTAAGCTCCTCCTGAATAGCTCTAAAACAAAACCAACAAAATGTTCTTCAAATTATATTTATATTATTTATATAATATACATTCAAGCTAATGTCCTCACCTTTGTTGTTATTGTCACAACGTTTCAGCCAATCTGGCCTTCTTCATATCGCATTCGATCCACGTAACTTTCAGGGACTTTCGAAGTGAACCCTATATCTACTTTAAGGAGATGTCTTGTCTTGTTATTTTTAGTACTGCTTTGTTCGCTGTACTATCCAGAGCAGGGATTAAGCTTAAATTGCTATGCCACCAAATTCAATGCTTTAAGCCATTTGACTATTGTTCTATAGGACAATGTGTCTGAAACTTGTAGCCTAAAAACTAATGTTCTTCTTGTGACTACTGCTGTTGCTGTTGTTATGCTTGACGCCTACTGCCACCGTTTCCTTTCTTATAGATGCTAATGCTGATGCCTTGCTGTGAAGCTTGGAAAACGACTCTGAAGAGAGTTAAAATTCACAGCAAGGCTTTTGTAAACGTTCTTTCTCCGATATTACGCACTATTTCCCTATAAATACAGTTTGAAGCCAGGTTGTTTGAGAATGATAGTTATACGTCCGTACAATTTCATCAATTTCGATGGCGGCAAATGAGACGAAGAGTAGCAAAGTATTGCTAGTAATATATGAACAATGTTTTAATTGTGTTGCAATGTATTAGTAAATTTTTGCACCATACTTTTCAAGTATCCTCTGTGTGTGCATATATATATATATATATATATATATATATAATGAAATGGACTCTGTCCAACAATTATTTTAATATATTTTCTGTATATAAGTTATTTTTATAGATACAAATTTTTAAGTAAATGCTCTATTTATAATAAACAATATTAATTACATTTACCAGACCGAATATCTTTATTCAAGCATGTTTCCAACATTAAATTCCATCCTTTGGTGCTTCGACTCAGTCAAAAGTTTAATATATAATAAATATCAATTTTACTTGCAATATTGCTATCATTTTGTTGGCTTTGTTAACCGGCCTATTATATATATATATATATATATATATATATATATATATATATATATATATATATATATATATATATATATATATATATAGGGTACAATATTTACAAAGACTGCTTGGATTAAAAAAATTAACTTGAAATTTTTTCGCCGAAATATGATCTTTGTATATGTCTGTGTCTCATTGTGGATGTAGAAAGATAAGAAGAAGGATTTATTAGACAGGCTTAACTAAATAAATAATAAAATGCATGAGGAAAAAAACATCAACACAAAGATATCATGGTGGATATTAACTTTCTGGGTGCCTTTCCATTTCCTTCTGGGATTTTGTGTCCGTGGCCAGAAGTAAAGCTTCGGGCGTGGTTTTGTTTGTCACAGTTATTTTGTATAGCGTTTTATTCCCGATGTAATTGTCAAATTCGCGCTTCTTATGTCGATAATTAGAAGAATTTATTAGAGAAACGTTTATTAGATGCTTGAAATGTCAGTTGGCGTGAATGTGAATATATAATATTGCATCGTCTGCTATATTTATTTCCAAGGGAATGGGAAGATAAATACATATTTTTAATGTAATGTCCTATGAACAAGGTAAGACCATCACTACTTTAATGTTTTTATTTGATTGGGTATCCTGTTAAATACTGTATATTTTTATACGGGCCCACAGACATGGAAAGCGTGATTTAGAGACAAACTATTGGAATTTATTGTTGATGCTACGGTTTCAAATTCCACCAACGGGCGTTCTAGTTATCTAACGACGAAGTCTGGGGAAAAGACAAAGTGGAATTATTACGATTACAAACAATACGAAATCGCATATCAGTTTAGTGAGAATAAAAACAAAGTTGAGACAATATAAACCGTCTCGGTGTGTGTACAGACTGATATAGATAGATAGATAGATAGATAGATAGATAGATAGATAGATAGATAGATAGATAGATAGATAGATAGACCAATTAGAGGGTAATTTTAATTCTTGGGCCATGTATATCACAAGCAAGAAAAACACTCAACAAAATTTATTATGACTGTAGGAAAAACAAATATTTAATGCCATTTATCAATTCTACTAATTTCTGGTCGACTCCCTAATATTTTTGCCAAAAAATTCCATGCAAAGGAAAAATTTAGAATTTTAAAATTTTAACAGATATAGTTACAAAATTTACACAAAAAATACTGGAAATACTAAAGAGTAAATTTATTCAATAAAATCGCTATTGGCTTCAACCACGGCTTCCAGACAACTTCGGAATCTCCTACAAGTTTTCTGGGCGATCTTACTGTGAGTTTTGCTGGTTTCTCCCTCAATTGCGCCCCACACATATTAATTAATAATCTGTGAAGTTAGGTGGTCAAATGTAAGGGATGAAATGATCGCAGAAATTGTCAAACAGCCATGACTTGATTCTCTTGCTTGTATGGCATGAATCAGAGCCCTGTTACCAGACACAGGATCTTCTAGCAGCCACCCTCTTGTCCCAGGGCAGCACTACCTCCTCAAGGCATTTGATGTAGGCCTCCGTGTTAAGTCTGAGACCCTCACAAGTCCGTGATTTCCTTTCTTATCAGAATGGTCAGAATGAGTTTTCCGAGTTGCGAAAAATCACAATTTCTAATCACAATTAAAATCATCCAACTCTTTCCAAATCCTTTACACTGTCCTCAGATTTTCACCCAAAAATTATGAAATGTTCGTATTGGAGCTTTCGGCGCGAATGCCAAAAAGTACAGTATGCCGTTTCCAAATTTCGAAATTAAAAAATAAGATGGCGAGAATTTACCCATCGCACCCTGTAAATACGCACACACACACATCACACACACACACACACATAGAGGGAGAGAATATATAGAATTAGATATGAACAAAATTAGATAGACAGATATGAACAGAATTAGATAGATAGATAGATAGATAGATAGATTAGAGAATATACGAGTTTACCATTTGATATTTGTAAATTACCTTCCTATTCGCTAATGTATGTATGTAAGATTTCTAATATTCGAGTGTCAAAAAGAAAAAATCAAATGCCTATTTATATAATTTCTTAATTCGTGTAAACAACTGCCAAATACCATGTCAATAGATTTCCAATAATCGCACAAAATGTCTTTCATTTACTTTGTATTCCGCTCACTGAAGTCGACTGTTCTAGTTCCATGGATGTCAGTTATCTGTTATATCCTGTTAATTCCCCTCTACAAATTCTCCACTGTCTTAACCGGATACTGAACTCACGCTCTTTGCGTCCTGTCATTGGAACTAACCAATGCTTTTATCAACTTTACAGGCCGGTGCATGAATATTTGGGTATTATAAACCTAATGTTTTCAGCAACATTTTTTTACCAGTGCTAATATTGCAATTTTTGTTGTTATTATCGCTTTTCTCTGGTACTCCTTATTACTGGTTCCCATATTGTATTAATTTCTGTGCTTGGTCGGTTGAGGAGATTTTTGCGGCCTAGCATTTGTGCTGATTCCTTAAATATACGAATTTTCCAATGGTGTTCTTTGTCTATGATCTCAACCTGATCCCACAGCCACATTATTTATATCCAGAATATTGTCCCTATCATTGTTGTTGTTATCACTACATTTCGGCCGTTGTGCTATCCGGTCTTCCTCAGGTGTATATCAGTCAGGGTAACCTACAGGGAATCCAGAAGTGACCCCTTTATTTAATCTATGGGAGTAGATTGTTCTCGTTCCACTACCCATGTCTTAGGAAATCGTCAATGAAGTCATCGCCCTATGTTAGAAACTCAGAACACTCAGTGGAACTGGTCCAGGGGTGGTTTATATCCATAACAATCGAATGGTAAGCCTGTTCATCAAAGTTCCTACAGAGGAAGCCCTGACAATGGTTCGAAACTGATTGGAACCAGACCCCTCTCTGATCATATCTGTGGTGGTGCAGCTCAGACCAGGCACCAGGTTCGTTCTCAAGATGCAGCTTCTTCCAGTTGAACGCTTGTCGCTTAATACATAGAAAATAATTCTTTGGTCAGAAATAAAACCATGAAACGAGATTGTAGCAGTCAGCAAATTTTAGTCCTCTGTAACCTTCTGCTGTAGACGAGGAATGAAGACCAAGGCGATGTAGCGGGGTCAACGGTCTAATAAGTGTGTGCTTTTCTTTTCGCGACGGATTTCGAGCGGTCTCTGTTTTTTTTTAGGCTGGCAGGCATTACCGTCTTATAGATACACATCCCTTTTTTCTCCCGTCAGTTTTTGTCGAAAAAAGTCATTCAAGTCTGCTCCACACATCTGACTTTCTTGGTTGCGGTAATTTGACATGGTTCTTGTTAAATCTACTTTCACTGACTTGACCTTCTTTCTCAAGACAATAAGTGTCGAAACAATTTCTGTAACATCTTTCAGAAGTTTCTTTTAACAAGATATTAGCTGACAACTGATATCGCTACATCTAGCCACTTAAAAAATATTGTTAAATATTTTTCTAGTGTCGGCCCTCACTTGTTACAGCAATATTAAAGTTTAGAACATACACAAAAGAATCAAGAAATAAATCAACAAACGATTCAAACAAACAATTTCATCAATACAGAAAATAAAACAAAGAAATATAAGTTCAGTGAATGTCCCTGGAGAAAGAAAAAGTGTTCGTTGGTTAAACAATACACAAAAGTGAAAAATAACATTGCGTTCATTTGATGATAAGGATTTTTTTAGGGATTAATTCGAGGGAAGATTGTTCTCTATTGCTTCCTTTTTACAAACATCTATGCATGTATGAAGATATGTGTCGGACATTAAATTTCTCGTCTTCTTACACCGGTTCAGAACAGTTCGACTTTGTGTTGTTATCCACATATTTCGGGGATTTTCGGGTTTTTTTTAACCGATATCAATATTTCGGATCAGTTTCCCAGTGTCCATTCAATTTCATTGAAGTCCCCCTCATGGACCAATTATTTATTGCAAAAATTTAAAATGAAGCCCTTCATAGGGTGAAATCAATGCATACACTGTCTGATTTTCTCCTCATATCTAAACATAAAAAATGTTCAACCGATACTCCCTGACTACCGCTTCTTCAGGTGATGCTTTTAATGAAATGTAAAGATAGTGATGAAGCTGAATTGGTGCATGTTGTATTAAAAATCACAAATGATATTTCCCTTAAAAAGGTATCAGCTAAAAATTGTTATCGCTATATATTGTACGTAAGTTCAGTAACATTTGTGGAGTCTGTTGGCCAATCTACATCTGATATCACATGCAGAGTGTTGACCTGTAGCTTTGAATGCTGTCTGAGTCCGCATCCAAATTTTTTCCCTGTACCGATGATTTCGATCTGGGTAGTCATCCAAGTGTTTAGCTGTACCGATAATTGTAGTCAGGGTAGGCATCCAAGTGTTGCCATGTATCTTTGATTGCGGTTTGGGTAGGAAACAAAATGTTCCTTGTACTGAGGATTGCGGTCTGGCTAGGCAACCAAATGTTTCCCTGTACTGATGATTGTGGTCAGGTTAGGCAACGAATTTTTTCCTTGTACCAATGATTGTGGTCGTGGTAGGCATCCAAGTGTTTCCCTGTACTGATGATTGCTGTCTTTATAGGCATCCAATTGTTGCCCTGTACTGATGATTGCGGTCTTTATAGGCATCCAATTGTTACCCTGTACTGATGATTGCGGTCTTTATAGGCATCCAATTGTTACCCTGTACTGATGATTGCGGTCTTTATAGGCATCCAATTGTTGCTCTGTATAGGTGATTGTGATCTGGGTAGTCATCCAAGTGTTGTCCTGTACCAAAGATTGCAGTCAAGGTAGGCATCCAAGTGTTTCCCTGAATCGATGACTTTGGTCTTTGTAAGCAACCACATGTTTCCCTGTATCGATGATTGAGATCTGGGTAGGCAACCAAAAGCTTCCCTGTACCGATGATTGCATTCTGGGTAGGCCTCCAAGTTTTTCGCTTTACCGATAATTGTTGTCTGAGTAGGCAAACAAATCTTTCCCCGTATCAATGATTGCGGTCTGGGTAGACAATCAAATGTGTCTGTCCTGATGATTGCAGTCTGGGTAGGCTTCCAAATATTTCCCTCTACTGATGATTGTGGTCTAGGTAGGCATCCAAGTGTTGCACTGTACTGACTTTTGCTGTCTGAGTAAGCATCTAAGTGTTTCCATGCACCGATGATTGCAGTCTGGGTAGGCATCCAAGTATTTACTGTACCGATGATTATGTTTGGGTAAGCATGCATGTTTCTCTCTGTACCGATGATTAGGGTTTTGGAAGGCAACCAAATGTTTGACTGAACCGATGATTGCAGTCTGGATAGGCAACCAAATGTTTCCCTGTACCGATGATTGCGCTATGGATAGGCAACAACATGTTTCGCTGTACCGATGATTGTGGTCTAGGTAGGTATCGAAGTGTTGACCTGTAAAGAGGATTGCGGTCTGGATAGGTATTCAAGTGTTGCCCTGTAGCGGTGATTTGCGTCTGGGTAGGCATCCAGATGTTTCCTGCACTAGCAATTCCGGTTTTGGTAGGCATACAATCTTTTCCCTGTGCCCATGATTGTGGTCTGGGTAAGCATCCAAGTATTAGCCAGTACCAATGATTGCGTTCTGGGTTGGCATCAAAGTGTTTCCCTCTACTGGTGATTGCGGTCTGTGTAGGCTTCCAAGATTTTCCCTGTACGATGATTGTGGTCTGGGTAGTCATCCAAATATTTCCCTGTAGCGATGTTTGCGGTCTAGGTAGCCCTCTACTTATTATTGCGGTCTGGAGAGGCAGCCCAGTTTTCCCCTGTACCGGTGATCGTGGTATGGGTAGGCATCCAATTTTTGTCCTGTACCAGTAATTGCAGTGTAGGTACGCATCCAAGTGTTTCACTGTACTGATGATTGCAACAAAATGTTTCCCTGTACCAATGATTGTGGTCAGGGTAGTGAATCAAATGTTTTCCCTGTACTGATGTTTTCAGTCTGCAACTCCCTCGCTCTCTCTCTCTCTCTCTCTCTCTCTCTCTCTCTATATATATATATATATATATATATATATATATATATATATATATATATATACTAAAAATAACATTAAAAGTTATAAAATCTCTCGGATTAATAAATAAGAAATCCATTACTTAGGTACAAAAAATGAGAAGATACGAAAACTTCGAGTCTATGACGGGAAGGATTTCGCTTAAAGGCACTAGTCAGGCCATGCTTGATCGCCAATGGTTCTTCGTGGCAGAGTCTGTTAAAGCATGTCGGATCTAACCGATAGTTCCCTCTATGTATATAAAATGACAAGAGGAAAACTATTCTTAACCAATATATATATATATATATATATATATATATATATATATATATATATATATATATATATATATATATAGTTCCCTATAAACGCAAATCTTCCTCCGACTCTCGAAACTCCCATATCTTTTCAGTTTTTTATTCTAACTTAAACAAAGCAAATTCTAAAGACGTTTATTTTTTTATTAATCATGCAGTTTTTATTACTTAAACGTCATTATTAGTGGATACCCATATTTGAGTAGACGCTCTTTTTATTTATTTATAACGCACTATTCAATATTGCTTCATTTGCGACTGTATAAGATCGTCGGATCTAACACAGTTTTCTCCTGCCAAAGGAGACGCAAGTTCGTACCCTGATGAAGAGCATATATATTTTTAATAAGATTTCTTGAATATTCAGACTGATAACGCTTGAAAATGGTTTCCCAGATTAAAAAGAGAATACATTTTCGATTCCTGTTAAAAAGTATATTTTCTTTACTAATACTTTTGATACTTAGGACAGCAGACATGAATTTCATTACTTAATAAGCAGCTACGTTTACTCAAAGAACGCTTCCAGTAATAAGAAATATGCATATAAAGAAATTTAAAACATTATTTCTGTTTCATGGTTGTGTGTATATGTGTGCCAGATATTCCTATCTTAAGTGAATATATGCATAAAGCTACACGCTTAAACGACAGGAAAAACTATTTCCCTCGAGCTGTGTTGCGTACAAGATTTATTATGCCTTTTTGTTTTTTAATCACCAACTGGCTTATCTTGAACTCTGAATTCCGCTCGAAGGCTTCTGCTTGTCTGTGCGTGCGCCTTTATCTGTTAATGCATGAATGTGTGGATTTAGCTAAAAGCATTGTTCAAATATGTGCATATGTGAGTTTGATGATTGTATCACAGGGTGCACATCAGAATGTTGCCTCTGTAGAGATTAACTAATTTTCTGTCATTCAATTTTCCACTACTTTATTCTTCTTTATTACTTCTTTATCTCTTTCTCTCTTTTTCTCTTCCATTCACTCATTCTTTCTCTTTCTCTTCTTTTTCACTCTCTTTCTCCCTTCTTCTCTTTCTCTTCGTGCATTTTCTTTTCTCTTTCTTTGTTCCATTCTCCTATTATTTCTCAGTCTATCTTGTCTTTCTATTTTATCTTCTCTTGCTTTTCATTTTCTTCTCGTTCTCTCTCCTCTAACTTTTCTCTTTCTTTCTCTATCTTTTCTTCCTCACTTGCTCCTCATCTCATCTCTTTAACCTATCTTCCTCTTTTTCTATTTCACTCTTCTGCTCTTTTATCCTCTATTTTCTCTTTCTCTTCACTATATTTTATCTCTTCTCTTTTCTTATTTTTTCTCTTCCCTCTCTGTCACTGTTCTCTTCTTTCGTTCTTTTATTTTCAATATCTCACTCTCACTTTCTCTCTCTTTTCTTTTTCTCGTCCTTCTACTTATTATCTCACACTTTTCTATCCCTAATGTTTTCACACTTTCTCGTGGCTTCTTTTCCTCCTCTTATTCTTGTTCTTCTTCACTGTATCCTCTTCCTTCTTTTCTTCTATTTTTCACAGCCATCGTCTTCTTCTTCTTCTTCTTCTTCTTCAGTGCATCCACCTCCTGCTTTTTCTTCTTCTTCCTTGCTTCTTGTACTTCTTCTTCCGTGCTTCTTGTACTTCTTTATTACAGCTTTCTCTTCCTACTTCTTCTTCGTCATCTTCACCGTCTCGTCCTCCTCCTTCTTCTTCATCATCTTTTTGACCGCTTTCTTCACGGCCTCCTTTTCTTCCTCTTCTTCCTCATTGGCTCGTCTTCCTTCTTCTTCACTGCCTACTTCTTCTTCTTATACTTCTTCACCGCCTCCTCTTCTTTCTTCTTCTTTTTCTTCTTCTTCATCACCGCCTCCTCCTACATCTTCTTTTTCACTGCATCATTCTTCGTCACCACTTCCTCCTCCACCGCCTTCTTCTTCTTCTTCTTCATTGCCTCCTCCCCTTCTCATTCGTCTTATTCTTTTTCACCGCCTCCTCTTTCTTATTATTATTTACCACATTCTTCATTTTCTTCATCTTCATCGTTTCCTTCTTTTTCTTCTTCTTCTTCACCGCCTTCCCCTCCTCCTTTTTCAAAGCCTTCTTCTTCTTCTTTTCTCCTTCTTCGTCTTTTTCAGCACCTCTTCCTCTTCATATATTTCTTCACCGCCTTCTTCTTCTTTTTCGTCTTCTTCTTCTTCAGCAGCTCCTTCTCCGTTTTTTTCTTCTTCTTTACTGCCTAGTCCTTCTTATATTTCTTCACCGTCTTCTTCTTCTTCATTACGCCCTCCCCCTCCTTCTTTTCACCACCGCCTCCTCCTTCTTTTCTTCTTCTTCGCCGCCTCCTTCTCCTCCTTCTTCTTCACTCGCCGTCTTCCTCTATTATCCGCTAGTAATTTCTCATTCAACCGTTATTTTTCTATTATTTATAACTCTTTTTTCTCTGCATTAATGCTTCTTCTTTGAGTGTGTGGGGGAGGGGGCATGTGTGTGTGTGTGTGTGTGTGTGTGTGTGTGTGTGTGTGTGTGTGTGTGTGTGTGTGTGTGTGTGTGTGTGTGTGTGTACATGTGTGTGGTCTCTTTTTACTTTATTGCTTTCATCTGAACAACCTTATTTTTTTCAAAACACCGCAGATAAAATGTCACTGATCGCCAACCAGTTCATTGTTGGTTCTGGTACGTATGTAATACACAATCAATATGACTAACCATCCTATTCACTACCGATATCTTCGGTGGGACTAGAGCATTAAAGCAGTGAGGCTTTAAATGTGCCTAAAGAAAATAATGAACCGAGTTTTTATTCCTTGCCAATATCTGATAGGATTTCTTTCATAAAGCTTTAATCTTCCTTCGCTTTCCAACAGTAGCAGAGAACAACTCGTCACTATTTAAGACTCGCCGTCATAATAATTTTTATAAATGCCAGAAAACAACAGAGATTACCAAGCGATAAGAAATAATGTCTCACTTTACGTCTTTTCAAATAAAATGCCTACTTCCAAATTGATGCAACAACTTTCTTTTGCTTTTAATGTATTTTGAGCGCCGGGTCTACGTGTGCACATATCTCTGTGCTTTCAACAATGTTAAAATAGGATATTTGTTCAAGCAATTCTATAGGGATTGATATAGAAAGACTACAGCATTTTGTTGAAGGCTTAAAGTTAAAATGCAATGTCGGCACATTGAAGTTAAAGAAAAAATAAACTATTAATATCAACTGAATTTTGATTTAAAAAATACTACTTTAATTAAAAGAGAAAGCAATTTGCTAAGATGAAAATGTATAGAAAGTGCTTTAATTACTTGATCATCAGCAGTAAATTTGCGTCCAGGTTCTTCCAACATTTCACCTTTTTTGGGCAATTTTTCTATTGTCAAAATGTGGGATACCTAATAACAAAAGCGTAAAAATATAAACAAAAGGGAAAATAAACTAACTGAAATTGGATAGACTATATACCCAAATTAAAAGAAAATAATAATAATAATAATTTAAATGTAAAAATTTTAAATTTCAACGACCCCTGTACATGCGTATGTGTAAGTTACATCCTCTTGGTCCAATGAAATGTCAAAGGGTGAAATGCATCGCACGAAATATTTTTCTACTTTGTCATTAATATTGTTCTGGTATATAAAATGTTATTTTCTCTCATATTAAAAGATAGATTAAATATTATTAAACACGCACACGCATATATATATATATATATATATATATATATATATATGGTGAACTCAACTAAAATAAGGAGGTGCTCAATTTTTATGGACATGCATGTCTCCTAAGATCTGAAGGTGTTTTACAAACATTTAGATAGATGGAACATGTAGTTGAGCCACTTTGCTTGAGTTGTTGAAGATCAAATGCCACATGTTTCCGCGAGTGGGCAGCAAAACCTGCTTTACTGCGTGCGACAAACCCACAGTTGTAGGTAAGGCTATCATTGAGAAGAAGCCGCGAAATTTCTTTAATATTTGCACGTAGTTGACCCAGACGTTCATGTCTGCTTCGCTTAAACCTTTGTATAGATGGAAAGCAGGACAGGCGCCCAGCTCCTTCCTGCTGACACTTTGTTTTCCCAGGAAGAAAAGGGGGATGCTGCATCGCTTCAGATTGTCTTTAAGTTTGTCTTTGGAACGCAAGAGTGGCCTTCCAAATGACCTGCTTGATAGAAGATGGCGGAAGAAGTTGTTTATTGATTATTTTAGTAGCTAATCGGTTTATCATTTTAAAACTACTAAAAAGATTGTTCTTCACAAAAATTGAAAATTCATTCGCTCAATATTATTGAATGCTTTCATTTCATTCATTCATTCGCCTGTATCTATCAATATCTGAAATGATTTTTCAAAGATTTGTTTCTACTGTAAATGATTTCATGTGTTTGTTTAACAGCATATCGACACCTTACGGGTCTTTTAATGTCAAAATTTTATTTTCTTGGGAGCTTTGAAATTATAAAAATATTATGTATGTTATTTTGCTATCAAAATTGAATACATGGTAGATGATACTCAGCTTTTGTTTGTGTGGACATAATTACTAAGAGGTATGTGTATTTTATATCATAGTTTTGTTGAAGTTATATTTTGGAATGCAGTTTGATTTAAGAAATTTTAGGATATATGGATTAATGAAAGTTCTTTCGTGTTGATTGATGAATTGTTGGTAATTTTTCTATAAATAGGTATTGTTGCTATTTTTTATATAAAAATGTCTTGCTGGTATTTTTACTATAGATATGTATTTTTATACTTTCGTGGGGTTTTGTTTTTGTTTGAGGGGTTCACTATTTTCCCATAATTTGGACCCTAATGAGTGCAACCACATCGTGTCAGGGTGGACCTGGGAACAATAGCAATTAAGAGGTGGTTCCACACTCCTCAAAACCTCCAGTCTCCCAATTAAAGGCCTTATATATAGTTTACCGTCAGACGCAGGACCGTTTCTACTGTAAACGGAGAATAATTCCTTGATGAAAACTGTATATTCATTGACTAATTTTTCTCGTCTATTAGCTGATCCAAAATCATCAGTATTTTTTGCAATATCTTTTATTTATATTAATTTATTTAGCATGTTTATTCAGTCTTCAAAGTTTATCTCGTCTCACGCAGTCTTTCAGCTAAATTGTGTAATTAGCCATAAAAGTATGATTCTGTTTTGGATTGAAGAATTATTCGAGAAATCTTTCAATGATTTCTATTTGTTGGAACTGCTAATCTAACAAGAAGTTTACTATGAAGTGAAATAATTGATAGTCTGTGGTTGACAGGTCTAGAAAACTTCCTATGCCAACTCGTTGACTCTGTCATATTTGCAACATAAGGTCCTGCAGAAAAAAAGGCGATTGATCTTTTCTATCCCAACATATCACTCACGCAATGTTGTGCATGGTGTCCGGTTAAATGAAAACACGAAACTTAGATTCATATTACTGAACATTATATTTCGTCGGTTACTCTCGAGTAGTCGTGGATTCAAGCTCTACACCCGTGTTCGATAATGTGGACCTTAATTCTACTCTGGATCTGGGGTTTATATAAACAATTTTCTCCTTCCCACGCTTGAAAAACGAATAGAAGTATGAAATTACGTACTTCTACATCCGGCGGTCGTTGGTGATCACAGATCCCCGCCGCATATACACACCGGTACACCCTGATTCTTTGGCGACATCATGCTACCCTCCGACAAACCATGTCCTTTTGTACTGTAAGTTTATCCAATTCCTGTCTTGTTGTACTGTAAGTTTATCCAATTTCCAGAAATCCATAATGAAGAATTCTCTTTGAATCTCATCAATTAGAGAGAAGAAACGTAAAGGCTGTAATACTGTCGAACGTTCTGTGTCTAGCCAGGATTTTCTTCATATCTTGTCCATTTTTTATGCTGAGCAATAAAAGAAAATGTTGAAAAGCTGACCGATCTTCGTTTCCATAAATTTACATAGAACTCACTTACCTAGTTTCTGAATTTATCATACGCTTTGTAAACGATCAGAGATTTACCTTGAGTTTTTGTGTAAATGCATTTTCCGTTTGTGCCGCTTCTTCCTTCTAAATTACCTAAGCTTCATCAGTTTTAAATTCTGACGTCTTACAGAATACTTTTTTGTTAATGAATTCAAACGAGCGTAACAAGTGTTGAATGCTCTGAATCATTTCCATACAGATTCGGATACACGTACATACGAGGTGTTCTCAGGGAAGGCACAAAATATCATCCAAGAAATTAATAGAAAATGATCTTTTTATTTACTATTTAACCATCTGCGTGAAATTCCCGGCGAGACACGGAAATGATGAGTAACTTGACAAATCATGAGACTGATCAATCTTTGAAACATTTATTCGATTACTGGGAAGCGTCTCGTAAATTCCAGAAGATAAAATTACATCACCCTAAAGCAGTTGTTCCCAAACATTGCGGCGGAATAGGATAGCAACTGAGGCGGAATGATTGAAAGACAAACCATTATTTAGAAACATTTCAAGACATCCATATGCCAAAAATAAATATGATTTCAACATTTAAAATATTATGGATTACTTGTAATTGTGTCCATGAGTCTCAGTATAAATGGTTCTAAATAATTACTGACCGATTTTATTATTGGGATATTTTTGCATTCTGTCAAGTATTAAGAATATAGTAACTAGGGTCTGCAAATTGGAGCAGAGAGTTATCAAGGATAATGTTCTGACTTCAAATCTGTGGATAACCACCTTTAACTCTTTCTCTTTTTTATTCTTAAATGTACTTTTTATCACATAAAATTTGGTGAGGCGCGTGCAAATTTTCATTCCGAAAATGCGATCCAGAGAAAAAAGTTTGGGAATCAAGGATATTGTTGATTTTGGTTTGGCTAAAGTGAATGAAAAGTAGTGGTTAGTACATAATTCCTTAACCATCTTGTGGCAAGGTAACATTCATACTAGTGCAATATATATGTCTGAGTTTTAGACGGTGATACATACTGCGATAAGGTTCAGTATAAGCATGTGTCATACCACAGAGACGCACACGGTCTATTTTTATTCATTCAGACACGTTTGAGAGGAGTTCGGTTTAAGGGCTATCCAGAGACTGGGTAGACATTTCAAAGAACTGCTGCACATGTTGGACGTAATACATCGATTGGTCTTCAGTTATCAAATCTCGCTAAGGTCAACACAGATTAACAGCAAAAGTGGCAAACTGAACTTCGTCCACAGCACAAATCAGATAAAGATAAACAACACAAACCGCACCACAATACTTTCATGTACATGACCTATGTGGACTCTAACAGCACCCTGTAGTTTCACTAATGAGATCAGGTTCTACATTCACGCAAGTGGAGGTCGTTTGCGTGTGCGACGTAGATCTGGGAAGCAACAACATTGTTTGTGTCAAATAGAGGCGAATAATTTAAGGATTAGGGAATTTCCTAACGAAAAATAAAAAGAGCTATACAGGTTTTTTTTGTTTTTTTAATACATGTAGTCACCAAAAATGAATTCCAGCCACATACTTAACCACGTGTTGTGACTATGTCACAAAGACTGTATCGACTCACCACACGAACTCATCAGTGTGGAGTGCTAAGAAATCTCTCATTCGCTTTTGTAGGTAAACCTGAACACCGCTCCTTATTGTTAAACCTGTTTGTACGATTCTGCAGTATAATGTCAGTCTCAATCATGTCCGTCAATATGTTTCACAGTGTTCTTGACCAGCGCATTTACCAGTCCTAACTTTCATTGAACAAGTAAGGGATATGATAGAAGCCCACCTACAACTCCATAGACATGGAATAACCTATTGCAGGATGTTATTCGCCATTTGTAAGATCGTATGCGTGCGTGAGTACAGGTCTGTGTTAAAGACCAAACGTGATACACAGTGTTTTAATATAAGGGGGGGTACTCTTTCCTCAATGCTACCTAGACTTCATGAATTTAATCACACTACTAGATTAGCAGCAGGTCACATCAATTTACTTTTTAATTTCCTAGATATAACCGTAAGTTCTATGCTAACAGTTTCTTTTCTCACACTTTTCGTTTGTAGATCTCTCTTTCGGCTCCATGCTTTCCAACCAACTTTGATCTTCAAAAATTTAAATGCAATGTCAATTATTATCTACTGTCTTCCTGGTTACTCTTCTATTCTTCGCGCTCTATAACAATTTTTCTATTTTCTAATTCTTTCACACTGGCTTTACTTCTTTACTTGGGTTAAATTTGATTTTAAAATATCCAGCATTATTGATTAATCATGAGTAAATTTAACTACATATTCAGGGTGTTGATGCTTTCATTTTCTGTCAGTGTATATATTATGACAGAGAATAATGTCAAACGTAGACAGATAGATGGAAACTTACTCTTAAGTCGAGCATATCTTAATGGTGTTCTTAAAATTGCTTAAAGCGCAGCGATCAGTATCCGTTTTTAAATCAATGAAATGTAGATTGATTTATCTCTTCATTGATAAGTAAATATCACTTCCCACTTTACTTAATGCCCACCAATTACAATAAATAAATATGTTTGTACATCTGTTAACCCCCATTTATTTAATTTTATGTCATTTCGAGAAATTCCTTTTTGTAGCGTTTAATGTTCACATTAGTTATGAGGACACATTCTCGGAGAATTTAAATCATCAAATAATTTTGGTCAAACAGGATCTGCTCTGAATCGCAAAATAAAAAGCAATAATTCTAAGATATTATTTCATTAAAAAACCTTTTAATTTATTTTATGTATAAAATATATTACAGAAACTATTGTCTTAAGAAAAAAAAATAATTGATATTGAATTTTTACAAGAATTGTTTTCATTATTTTTTAATTTTAATTAGAATAATTTATAAAATTTTCAGTCTTTTTAAATTCCGATTTAATCTGTAGTGATCAAGTGATGTTGTTATTTAATTAAGACTGTATTTAATAATCATAAATTAAAAAGCTCGCTACAATTCAAGGATTACCAATATTTTAAAGTAATCTTGAATTTATTTTATATATAAATAAACATGTCGATTTTTGTAAATACGGATATCCAAGTGTAACATTATCAGAAAATAAGAGCTATAGTAAAGTTAAAATGTATTAGTAATTTTCTAAGATTTTCTCAACAAGCATCTTCGTAAGTTAGACTATAAAACTAAACTACCTAAAATTCAATAAAACATTAAATTGCTCAGAATATTATCTTAAATTTTTTATGTAGTTAAAAAGTTATATTAGAAAAAAGACGTTTACATTATATTCACGTAATTGCTACAGTTATGTCCCCCTTAGACATAATTCTCAAATATAAATGTATGGAAAGAATTGTCAACACTTAATAAAAACAACGACCTCCGTATTTTTGGCGATATTTTAAATTAAAAGTAAATAATATTTGTTTAAAACCAGAGTAATTAAACTTTAAATCATTTAATCTTCCTCAAAGAAAGTTTCAGAAAGGTATATTTTATTTTTGAATTTTTTTTAACAAAGACATTTACATTTTTTTTTCGATATTTGTTAAAATGGACGATTTTAGCGTTTTTTGTGGTAATAAAAAACTCATTCCAATCAATTTAAATTCAGTTTGAAATAGAGTAACATATTTTGCTTATTGTAAATATTAAATTTAATCTATTAGCATGGAAGTAAAACTAAGATAAAAGCTTCAAGAAAGATTTTTCATTTTAAAAAATGCATTTTAAACGTTAGGTATTGCGTTTCTTTAGAGGTACCTATTTTAAAGTATGATTCGTAGTGCCTGCTTATTTTTCTCTTTCCTTTATATAGGTTTTCTTTGTCGCTATATTCTGTATTGCTTTTTATGTATATGTTTATTTTTTTTTTACAATTCCACAGAGCTTTAACTGCACGTTGTATTTTATTACACATCATTTTTTCAGAAAATACCATATTTTTATCACCTTTTTTTAGGTACTGTCACACATTATTTTCTGCAGTGAGAACTCCAAATATTTTCACTCACTGTTTCCATTCTAGGGTATTGAGAAGGTATCACAATCTTTTTACCAGAAAATAAGGGACACGTCACAGGTGAGGATTTTTCCAACGCTTCCGATGTGCATTAGACTAGGAAAAATGTGTGTGTGTTATTTTTTATTTTTATTTTTTTTGCTCGAGAACCAGTCGCTGACACCTGGCAAGCCAACACGTGACAATTTGGCGGGAACTCTCGTGTTTGACTCCGTTCTAACAACGAAGATAGATTCCCTTTAATCCAGTTTTGTTTGTTACTTGCGGCTAACATCCTCATCTTTTTTTTATTTTTCCTTGCTTGTTTTACTCTCAATATTTTGTTACAGAGAAAAAAAAGAATTATTCATGCTTTTTTTATCTTTCACTGTTAATTGCGTTCAGTTCTAGTTGTTTTAAATTCCTAATGAAATCACACTAAGTTATCATCAGCTTTTCAAATCCAGCAAGGAAATATTGCGATAAATAAAGAAGAAGGAAAAACAAATGAAGATCAGGATGTTAGTCTAAAGTAATATCAACGAAACGGGTAAAAGTTTTATTTTTTGTTTTTATTGTTTTATTTTAATTAAATAAAAACAGCGTATAAAAACTAAAGCCCATGTATATAATTGCATAAAAGATATCGAATGCAAACAAGTAACAAATATTTACAGACATTACACTATTTAGAGTTCCTAACGAAAACATTAAAACGATTATTGAAGTCATTATAAGAGATGGCCATCAAAAAGCTCAGACCATTCGTTACTCGAAGAATAATGTAATATTTCAACAAAACGCGGTTAAGTAAGCAAACATTACGAATAGAGAATGCTTATCCAATAAACTCATCCACTGATTGTCTTCATAAATTTATTTCTTCCTCACAATAACATTGACTAAAAATGCAGTGAGTAAAATTAAGAAGATTTATTTATTTTCATGTGGTTATTACAAAGTAACTCTGAATTTATTAATGTTCCAGTTTCCGATAAAGTGAAGGAATATTTCGTTTCATTAATTAATATTTATTTAAAAATTTCTCTCGCTATAATATGCAATAGGTGTAAAATCGAATGTGATGACGTCATTTTCTTGCATGGATTACGTTTAAGGCATGAACCCGAGTGGATTGCATGCGTGTTTACTCCATTTTTTAACCATTAAAAAGATTTATCCCTTAATTATTTATAAAAGAATTAAAAAGTTATCTTGTTAATTTTATTTTATTAATTTTATTAATTACTGTGTCCAATGCAATATATAGTGTATACCAGTCACAAATATATAAATTGATAGTTTCATGCGGTTGTTATCGCAGATCTTATTAAAGAAAATGTTCTTTTCAGCAGAGCTCAAACCACTTAACAAGGGGAAACCTTACAAAGAGGTACATTTTTTAAGACATTCGATTGCCCAAGCCTGGAAATGGCAATTACAATAGTTACAAAAAATGGGTATGTATACTGAAGTACATGTTTCTGCCAAATATAACGTTTATATTGGGTCAGAACAAAAGGCTGCAGCCTTTCTTAGGAAATTTCAAAGACAATACTTAGATATTTATACATATATTTGTTCAACCACATATGAGCCATTTTATTCCACTAACGTTTGCAATGTTTGGGGTACCTTCATGATTCCATCCTCCCAGAACTGCAGTAATTGTTTTTACGGATTTCCAGGGTAAAATGAAACTACATACTGAATCGCTACCTATTGAAAAATAAACTACAAACTTTTGTTTCAATCCAACACACACACACACACACACACACACACACATATATATATATATATATATATATATATATATATATATATATATGTATATAAGATAATAAATAGCTATTATCTAGTATCGTTTTTCAGAGGCTGATAATTTTCACTTCCAATTTTTCTATTCCACATACCTCTTAGTTTCAATAGATCGATCTTTAGTGGCTCAAAATTAACAAAAAATAATTTAGTAAATGCCTTAAAGTATAGTTCCATATTTATTGCTATTTTAACTATACCCAGCCAATGAGTTTTATAGAGGAAATATTATGAAATCAAAATTAGTTAATTTAATTAAAAAAGTAATTCAATTTTCCAATAATAGACCATATTTATTCCAACACCCTAATTATTTGACAAGGATTATTTACAGCCAGAAGCATTTTTATTGGCACGAGATTTAAGAGAATGATCAATAATCAACAGGAATTTATTCCTGTTTATGAAAAATGTTCAAAATTTGATATTGAAATTCTAACATAGTTTCCAGTTTTAAATGAAAGTTCACTAATTGATCTTCCCATGTTCGTTTCGACGTCAAAAGCTGTATTTTACTTCATTCTAATAAATGCCATTATTTGAGAATGGAAATAATACTGTTAAAAACTTTCTTCATCTTCAAAGTTAATTATTTTTGTTATTTCTTTATGTTAATAATTTCATTTTAACGTTTCGAAAAACTTCAATAACCACCATCCCACAAAATTTGTCATATCCTATTTTTTTGACTGATTTCGTCCATGTTTTAACATTGTCTGTGTAAAAGCGATTTCGTGCAAATTGTGTATTTTCAAAAGAAAACATGTTAGTTATTTTACAAGCATTTAGACGACATTATTAACGACAATGTGGCTCATCTATCTACCTCATATACATATATATATATATATATATATATATATATATATATATATATATATATATATATACACATGTGAAAAATAAAAATTTAACATGGAGAAGTTTTAAATTTCACCCTTTCGGTATCGTCAGGCGGTTTGTATCAATAGATTTCCCAACGCATTTTTTTTTCAAATTATTAATGAATGCTATATTATTTAAAAATAAATAAATAAACAAACACACGTTGTTGGGTATGATAGGAAGGAAGAAGAAGAAGGAGGAGAAGAAGAAGAAGAAGAAGAAGGAGGAGGAGAAGGAGAAGGAGGAGAAGAAGGAGGAGAAGGAGAAGAAGAAGAAGAAAGGCTATTGTAAATGTATCGGTGGGGAGTCATTGAAATGTACATATTATTTACCCAACCTCATATAAAATTAATAGGATTTTTTTGTATGTATGGTTTATAACTTTAGACCTTTGATTCAAAAGGTTTTTTGCATCTGGAAATGCCATTATTGTTAACTTTTCTTGTTGGCAGATGTTGTTATGTTTGTTGTAAGGTTTCGCCTTTGTTTAACAACAAAGATTCAACTACAAACTGAATTTTTTTAAAGTTATGAACCGTTGCATCCATACAAAAATTCCTATTAATTTCATATGAACCTCGATAAAAAAAAATATGTACATTTCAATTACACCCCCCCACTGATACATGACAACGGACAAACGTATATCATTAGTACAAAAGAAAAGAAATGATCGCAAGAATGTACTGTCTCAAAATGTTCTGTCACTTTGAAATGAACAAATCATGACAACTTTTCTACAAATTCCTATTCTCAGATCTCGATTAACGTTACTGCTAGAATAAGCGATATTTAAAACTGCAACCTCAGGGAACCATTTGATCACTAACAGATGACATTTGAAAAACATAAAAAACAATTTGAAAACAAAAGAAGTTCGCTTACAAATTTAAATAAAGTATCCCAGATGTCGTGATTACTTTATCGTTATAATGTCTACACATTATAACAAGAATTCACAATGAAAGATTTCATAGCATTTTCACTGAAAATTACTTCACCTCGGTAACTTTCTCACTTGCTACCCGCTGCCACTGATTTTTGACTCCCATAAAAAGGTTAACTTGAATAAAGAGTTTGAATTCCTGTCGCGCTATTTGTAAATTTCAAATAAAAAGCGTTGTTTTTGCAACATAATATTTTGTACTTTTTATGGCTTACAAAATTCTTCTTTTTTTCTTGTCCTACATTTCATTTCACACCATCACACCCTCACTTTTTATTTTTACTTTTCTTCTACCTTTGTTCGTTTATTTTGTCTTCGTCTGTGCTTCCGGTTTCTGTTGTGGATGTTGTGGTTGTCGTCGTCATCGTCGTTGTTTTCATTCTATTGTCTTTGCAAACCTTGAAATATTCATATATTGGTTTCAGCGGGATTGGAAGGAAACAGACCATTTTCTAGCATGTTTCTCTAGTTGTTATCGATTTGTTTTCAGATTGCGTGATTTACTATCTAAATAACGAAGCGTATTTGTTTAATTCGTCAAATCAAAGTTCTTCGTAATCATCTTTTCTTTGCAGACTTTTTCTTTGGGTAATTCTTGACATTTGTCACGGGAAGTGCCTTTTACTGAAGAGTGAAAAAACACTGGTTCAACTCAAGGTTAAAATCGATTCACTGAAACTGTGATGCACCACATTATCGACTCAAGCCGCCTGGGAACGTTTCCTTCCTTGAAAATGAGCTCTGTTTAAAAAATGTCTAGAATTTTGAGTTTGGAATGTATAAATCTCTTCAAGATACTGAATATGTTTCCTCAACACAGGCAAATGTTTTGCGTCTAATAATATCATAATTCTAACCATAAAACGTATACTCTGGAAAGTGTGAAACTTTTGCTGACAAAATCTATGAACTTTTTAAGCTAGACAAAAAGCTCTACGTTATTTTTATTTTATTTTTTAGACAAATATAGAAAAATGTAATTATTATTTCATTAATGCAATCATAAATGATGTTTATAACAGCAAAATCGAAAAAAGTTTAAATGTTTGTTGATAAAGCGGATCAAGTTGTAAGCTACGCAAAAAGCTCTACACTGTTTTTTAATCGAGTATAAACAAGTAAAATGAAAATAAATACGTATAAATAAGTAAGTAAAATTAAGTTAAAAAGATTGTTATCGCATTACTTCGAATATGTTTGTTACTTTGTGGACAAATCGTAAAACATTTTACAACAACCATTCAAAGATAACAACATAGATAACAACATCACGATAGATGAATTAATTGAAAACCTTTTTAAAAATTAAATTTGACATTTAGTGATTTGATCATTTCTATCCGTGAAGCTTTAACGTTTGTTTAACCTTTAAGCGGTCATCAGTTGGATTAAATGTCATCAGTTGGATTAACTGTCATCGGTTGGATTAACTGTCATCAGTTGGCGTCAAAAAAACAGTTCTACATTCAAGCGAGGGCAAAATACTCTTTCTGTTATTGGGGTTCAGTGATCATTGTAAAATATCTCTATCTGATTTTACTATTGCAGCTGATCTTGAAAGCGCAGGTAATTTTCAGGTTGAGTCATTAGAGATTTGTCACTGTCGTCTCATCTCGAGACATGAAATGAAACATAATTTTTTTTTTGTTTTATTTTATATGCAGAATGAACACAACGAATACTTTTGAATGCTCTCGAGTATATCTGTAAATTTTGAACAATGTGGATTCAAAATATTTACTTCCATTCCTAACTTAGAAGGATTCATTATATTCGGCCACAATCTTAACAACATAAGATATGCAGATGACACAGGGTTGATAGCCGACACGGAAATAAAACTATAAAACCTTCGACAGAAGGTAGTGAAGGGAAGCGAATAGAAACAGCAAGACAGAATGCGTGGTTGTTAGCAAAAGGATAAATTCAAAGTGCGAATTGCAAATCGGTGATACGAAAATCAAACAAGTACAAAACATTAAATATCTGCAGATTATTCTAACAGAGGATATAAAATGTGACACAGAAATCCGAAGACGCATTGGAATAGCCAATACCAAAAGCTAAGCAGAACATTTCTTTTAAGACAAAGAAAAGAGTGCTGCACTGTTATGTCCTCCTGTATGACAGTGAATACTGGACAATCTCCTCAAAGATGAAGAAGAGACTTGAAGCAACAGAAATGTAGTTCTACAGAAGGATTCTGAGGATAGGATGGACGACGAGGTTTTAGAGAAAATCGAAACAAAAAGGAAACATACTAACATCGGAGAGAGACTTTTGAAATTTCTAGGTCACATAATGAAGCTTGGTAAATCTGATACTCAAAGGACAGATTGAGGGCAAGGAGTACAGAAGAAAACAGATCATAACATACTTGATGAACTTAAGGAAATGGATAGCGGAACAGGGTTTACGAGAAACAACGAAAAGACAAACTTTATTAAGTGCTACAAAGATCAGATCCATGATTGCCTAAATCCTCATAAAGATGAAGAAATGCAAGGTCTGGGAGTGTCAGCTAACTTTAAAATGCCACAGAGCTCCAAATAATGGCTTATTGCTTTTTCAGACTGTACATGGTTATTCTTTTACCTTTTAGCTTTCATTTTAAATGTTCCTTAAATCTGGAACTAGTGATGTCATCCAACACAATATTTTAAAATGTAAAGAAACCAAATACATCAATGCAATGGATTCATTTGCAATGCAAAGAATTTATAGTGAATGTACTTTGGAATATTCATGAACTGAAGTCACAAAGTAACAGTCTCAAGTAAGACTTTATGGAATTTTCTAAAATTTAAAAAATCCTCATCCAGCAAAAATATTCTGACCTAAGCATTTACGAAATTAAGGAACATTCACTATTTTCCAAATTATCTCTACAATAATTCCGAAATATTTTTTCACAGTAGTCTATTTTTAGTAACATATCTGAAGTTTCAAACCAATACCCACCCACAAAAAGAGCAATATTAATTGAAACTGTGCGTGGGAAAAAAACATCCCTCTAACTTGAGTAGTGATCTGATTTCTCTGATCGGAAGGTGTGTCAGGGGTTGAAATTAATCGGAGTCTTTTAACATAATGAGGCGACAGTGCACTGCCGCGTAGAAGTATGTAGAAGTGTGTCTACAAGTTTAAAATAGGCGTACAAGCGTGATACACAAAGAAGGGGCAAGAACGCCTGTCAATTTCCATCACTAACGGAGAGATTTAGCAGGTACTATGTTCTCTGCAGATTTGGATCACTTCCGTTTGTTCCTTTTTGGTGCACACAGCTAGCGGGGTGGCTACATTTACACTGTAACAGCAGCAAGAAAACTGGTGTGATCAAGCTCAAACTTATAGTACCCACTATAAGTACGCATGAGCAGAAAGCAGTGGGACAAACCTAAAGATATGTTATGGCGAAAATACGGATAATTTTTTACTTACCCTCGTAGAAAAGTTCAAATGTATTTTGGTTTTGTTTTTGATTTTATCTGCTAGTGAAATAACCTATACAACAAGGCGATCCTGAAAGAACTAAAAGTTTTACCAAGATTTATTAGCAGCGGTGTTGTGTTGATGACAAATTCAGAAAGGTAATTGAAAGAAATATTAAACGAGACACTAAAGGAAAGCAAAAAAAGGGAGGTGCAAGACGACCTATCACAGTCAAATCAACGCCACCGACCCAACACCGCCGACACACCACCGGCGAACTCATCTCCGTTACAACTCAACATATTGACAATTACACAGCCAGCCTACTCTGTGCTAGGACAACTCAATGACATGCAAACCTAAATTTTTTTCGTCGATTTTTAAAAACAAATAAAAGTAATTTATTAAGGAAAGTTTTTAATACATAACTTTATGAAATATTCAGTTGAAGATCGTTGGGAAAAAGAAGAAACAATGTGCAAAATTCTTTCATATGCCTTCATATGCTTCTTCAATAAAACTTAGAAAAATAGTGTTAGAAACAATAAAAGCTTGCTGAACTAATGTAATATCTAATCTCGTATATGGTATAGAATGCGGGACAGTTCCTTCACAAATGAAGAGATTTCAAGCGATAGGGATGCCGTTTTGTCGTCAAATACTGCGAATTACCTGGACAGAACATGTGAGCAACTAGGAAGTATTAAGATAAAATAGAAACACCATAGAAAATGATTAGAAATAATTAGAAATAATCAGTGGAAATATAATTCAGACCTAGAGAATTTAACCCTCATAGAACATAGTGAAGACAAGAAAAGTAAGTGGGAAAATCGAGTAACCTATATCAGTCTATATTTCTGAGATGAGGTATTGTAACTATTTCCACTGATTACATCGTTCGGACATAATTCACCACGTTTCGGCCGTTGTACGCTCCGACCTTCTTCAGATGATATACGTTGGAATTTTGAACCGAACGCTTTATTTAGTCCACGGGGATAGATTGTTTTAATTCTATGCCCTATGCTTTTTAGGATATCTCTCAATTTTAGTTAAATTCCCTTTAGTAACTCAACTCTCCAAGTTGTTGTTCCGTTGAGTAACCTAAATTTTTTTTTTACGGTGATTTCTGCACAAGGCCGAAGATCCGAAGAGATAGCGGTTTACAGATTAATATGAGGAAGATAACGATTAACCCTAACCTTCAACAGATTAAGTTTGTAGTGATCGAGGAAGTATACCCTTGGGAGTTGGTTCCACAAGGCAGTGGTTCGTGGGAAGAAGCTGCTCGAGTGGAACTTACATTTCCCCAATGGAATACGAAGGGAATGAGAGTGATTCGCTTCAATGGGCGTTGCATGGCTTCTCTTAGCTGTGAAGGTTAGAACTCGTGGAATGTAGCTCGTTAGAGCACTTTCTATAGAAATAGCAATAGAGCAGCAAGAGGTTTGCGACTTTTCGTCTGTGGGAAAGGAGTTGTAAGATAGAAAATAATTCATCAACTACAAGGAAGCGGCCTCTGTCGAGACTGGAAAGTGAAGACCGTGCAGCTCCTCCGCATATATGGCAGCCTATGTTAAGAAGAGATAGTCTAAACAAAACAAAGAATGGTGGTAAAAGCTCAATTCAATTTTATTCCATACACAATCTCACTACATTCCTAATTTCATAGTTTTGAAAAAATATTTAAGTAAATTTATAAAAGAAAATTGTAACAAATTCTGTTTATGTATATTTTTCTGCATTTACAGTTTTCAACGAACAATGAATTTTATGATAACAAAATATTTAATAGCAAGCATAGACATCAAAATGATAAAAATATCTACTTTAGAAAGAGAATGTTATCTGAAGGTGTTCCGTTGCAAAAGTGATGATTCATCAAAAATGAACATTCAAATGGCGTTGGTGGGAAAGGGAAAGCCAGAATGAGAGAAATTCTTTTGTTGGGTTATTTTAGAGCGAGTCCCCATTGTTTTCTTAACACTACAATATTTTTAACTGACGACTATTTTAGGCTTTTATCAGACGTTGCTATTTTTACTCTATTCGTATAATTTGCTTTTCTTTCTTTTTTTTTATGTTCCTAGGAATTCTTTCATTTCCTTCTTTCTTATGAATGCCTCATTTTTTTTAACAAATCTTTCCTTTTTTTCTTCTTTCTTTTTTTCTTTCTTCCTTATAAATGCTTTTATTTCTTTTGTTCATTTTTGTTTATTCCTTTCACAGAAATATTTTCTGTCTTTCTTTCTTTCTTTCTTTCTTTCTTAGGAACGCTTTCATTTTTTATTTCATTTTACTTTTTCTTTCTTTTTTTCTTATAAATTTTTCATTTCTTTCTTATAAATGGCCCATTTTTTATCTTTTCGAAAAATATTTCCATTTCTTTTTCATTCTTTCTTTTTTCGTTCTTCCTTATAAATGCTTTGATTTCATTTTTTGTCTACTCCTTTCTTTCGTAAGAGTATTTCTTTTTTCATGAACGCTTCATTTTTTTCTCACAAATATATTCTTTTTTCTTTCTTTTTTCAGTTATTTCTTTTATATGCTTTCATTCCTTCTTATATATATATATATCTATATCTATATCTATTATATATATATATATATATATATATATATATATATATATATATATATGCATAAATACATATAAATATATGATTATGAATATATATATATGTGTGTGTCTTGTCAATCACCTGTAGATTTCTTTGTTTTCCTATTCTATAAATTTATACACATAAATAGATATGTAGTGTGTGACTCAGTACATATGATGCTAGAATAGACATTGCACTCACTCACTGTCACACCAGACTATCAAAGAAGTCAGGTACATCACTGTTTAACACACTGGACGCTGGGTACATTTCTGGTCGTCGCCCAATGTCAATAGCTCCCTCAGACATGTAAACACAGGGCCGACCCAGCTGAGACTAGCATATGCATTTCGGTAAAAGCGTGTGACAGGTAGATATATAAACACCGACCAGGAAAAAAGACAGTCACTTACATCCCACACATTCGGAGTGGGTCACAGGGCACACGCTCACGTCTACTAGCCGACGATAATTGACGAAATCCTGAATTAAATTAAATGTAATGCTATCCATGAAAGATTTCGTTTCATGTTCTCATAAAAATGTCCAACGACAAAGTGACAGATATGTAGATAGATAGCCATGAACAGACTGAGATAGATAGATAGATAGATAGATAGATATTAACAGACTGAGAAACTGTTGGAGTAGAAGTGGCAGTTGCATTTAGCTATTTCAACAGTAAAATGATGGGACCTAGTTGTCAATCTAGTAGAATGAAGAAATTCATGCAGTCGAGGCATCGGGGCAAAAAGCTTGTCAGAGAAGTTGCCATGAAAATATTTGTAGAACATCGGTGAGAAAGTAGCCGAAGTCCAGATGCCAAGTGAAATCCGAATACACTACAGATTCTTCTTTCGATTTTTTTAAGAATCTCGAGATGTAAAACAGGAGCATATGATCAATATAACAACAGTATTCAATGCACGGACGAATGGTAGCTTTGTAAACGTGCAAGATGGTATATTTATTTCTAAATTTTCACTCACTACAAGACTCAAGAACCATTCATGGTAGAGGGTTAGTAAATGAGATTGTTGTAAGGACGTAAGAGGAGGAAGTAAGTGTAGATTATCAGGAAATGTAACATAGATAACTGTTGACCCTAGTCTTGAAGAGATTAGGATTGTAGCGGTCGAGGAAGCATCTTCTCAGCATAAAGTAGTGGCTCTTGGGAATAAGGTTATCTAAATGGAACTTCCTTCTCACCAATGAAAATTCGAGGGTGGTTAGCCCCTGTAAAAATGGTATATTGATGCAAATGTCTGAGCTGGTAGAACTATGGAATGTAGGTCGTCATGACTTATCTTCATCAAAAGAGCGATAGAGTAGCAATAGGCTTGCAACGTTTCGCCTGTGGGATATAAGGGGGTCATAGGGTAGAAAATTATTCATTGTCTTCAAGGCCATGTAAACTCTTTTAAACTCAAAACTGGAAAGGGAGGATTTGCAGAGCTCCAGCCAAGAGTATCTGTCTATATTTCTGAGATGAGGTATTATGTACACTATTTACATTATCCTCATCTTTGTTTGAATTGGCGAAAGATGAGGACAATAGTCCGAATAATGTAAATAATGATCTAACTCTTGTAAAGTTAGAGCATGGCAGGTGGAATTTAAGGTTAGCTCGTGATAAAGAGTTAACAGTGTAGTTTATAAAATACAAGCCAAATCTACAAACCAGTTTTCCTCTGTTAGGCTGTTAGAGCTAGGTCAGATGAGAGATCTGCTGCTAGGCTCGAATAATTTAAAATTTTAGAGGGGCACCGACAAACTGGCATGATATGCATGGATATTTACCAATGATCAGGGAATGTTCTTAGGCAGTTCATTAATAAAAATCAGAAATAAGGTAGAACCAAGTAGTGAGCCATGTAGGACGTCTGCGTTGATCTGATGTGCTTCAGAAGTCTCTGTCCATTGACCTAACTGATAATGAAGAACTTGATAATTGGGAGGACTCTTCCAGAGATTTTGTAGCAACTCTTGTGCCACACTTTTTCAAAGTTCTTAGAAATACCTTAGGTAATCGCTGTCGTGATGTTTATTATTGAGTGCCTCATTAATTCTGTATCTTATGAGAGTTAGAACATCAGCAGTAGACCTAGAAGAGCGAAATCCATACTGTTTGTTAGACAGGGGGTTATTCCTGATTGTGTTTGCTGATCATAGACTCGATGAGTATGAAGAGACTAATGGATCGATATTGTGATGGGGATGGGCTCTTACACACATTCTTCAAGACAAGTCAGACAGCTAAGATCTTTCATAGACGTGGGAAACACTTCTTCAAATAGCGGTTAAACAACTTTAACAAGATTAGAGATAACTCTGGGCTGAGCTTCTTAAGAACAACCACCGGGATTCTATATGGACCAGTAGCCTTCGTTGAGTCAAAGATTTCGATAAGTCTGGAAACTTCTTGTGCTTTGCCAGTGATATTACAAAGTTTCTGTGAGAAGGGGGAAGTCAAGTAGGGGGTCCTTATCATCTAACGTAGAATTACAGACAAATTTCGTTACAAATATTCTTATTTTGTCTGACGAAAATGAAATAAACTCACTACTATTGATGAGAGTTAGAACTTACACTTTGCTTCTATTAAGAATTTTATTTGAGATTTTCGAGAACTCACGAGAATCAAATTTGCTGTTTTCAACCTTTGGCTTGACTACACTGTGTGTAACTGCTCTTTGGGTATTCTTGAACTCTCTTGCAACGAATGCGGACAGTTATGAATTCAGAGTCATGCAACACCGTTCTCAGTTTAAATTTTTCATGCCAAAAAAACGATCCATTCGGAAATGAACGACATTGTTCTGGGGGTTCTATTTTTAAAGAATGTCGAGAGAGGAGCTTGTTGAGCAATATTGAGTGGAAGTTATTCTAGTCAGCTTTGGGTCGTTCTATGAAACGGGACATCGGAAGATTAGCATTGATTTTGAAAATGGTCTCACGTGCCCAAGAGAGGTAATACTCTTGCGGATCATTCGTCAGGACAGGAGGTGATAAAGTGGTCTTCTTTGCGTGATGCCCGACTATGTCAGGAAAATGTCTAGGCTTATCCAACGAGTCAATTCGTAAACGATGCTTTGTCAGTTTTGTTTGAATGAAGTAACCATTCCTCATTATGAATAATGACGTCGCCACATATATCCTCCATATTATCCTCCATATATTCAGAGAGAATATCATCAATCTTCTCAGAATATTTTTTCAAAGTTAAAACTGCTGGTGTCTAAAAATTTTGTAAGTAATGTAACTCTAATACGTATTCGACGTGTCAGTGAGATTAAATGTTAACAGAATCCGATAAGAGAAGAGAAAAAAATGGCTCTTCTGATCTACGACGAAAGATGCTAAAAAGAATCAATGTGAAATAACACTTCAAGACAACTGAACCGAATCCGGAACTGAGGGAAGAATTACTAACTGTTTCCAACTGAGGGCTTCACACCGTCGGTCTTCATTTTTAACTATCGCTACCACGTTTGTAACTCTTTAGACAGATTGGTTATAGATCCGATCGACCGTCAACCTCAACAATAAAAGAAGAAATTTACACGTGTTAAATTCTCAACTAAGGGTCCTGTTATGGTCCGATTCCTTGTACCACGGTGATAGTCCAAGGTAGAACCAATAAAGAAGAACTCGAACACGTATATGGAATAACACAGATATATTACAAACAGGAATATATACAGAGAAGTAGAAAGTGTTAGTACGAACAATCAGGTTTAGTAGTAATTGTCTGAACACGACTCTGTATCGGACTGCCTGTGACTCGACGCTTGACTCGACTGACTGACTGACTCGCTCTGACTGACAGACTCCTGACGTACCTCACTTCAGACTTCAGACTGAACGGTATTTAGTCACTCCCCTCCACGAAGGCATCATTAACGTGAGATCTCCGAGCCCGTGGGCTCGGCTAAAAATATGCACTTTGAACACGTATAAACGGGATCAGGATCGGTCTACCACCCCGAAAGAGACTCCGCCCTTCGGCGTAGCCTCCTTCGGGTTCCTCCCCGCCCGAAGGCAGTGAGTTCAACCGATCAGCCGGTCAGCCGGTCGCCCGACTTCGGACTGAACGGTATTTAGTCACCCCCCCCACGATGGCATCATGTGGCACAAGGCCGGTTTAACGTGGGGTTTCCGAACCCGTGGGATCGGGCAAAAATATGTCCTTTGAACCCGTATAAACGGGTTCAGGGTCGGTCTACCACCCCGAAAGATACTCCGCCCTTCCTCGTAGCCTCCTTCGGGTTCCTCCCCGCCCGAAGGCAGAGAGTTCAACCGATCAGCCGATTTGCCGGTCGCCCGACTTCGGACTGCTTCCTCCTGAGGCGCAGTAATTATTACGTATGGAATAGTCCAGTATGTTATTATTGTTAAGGTCCCATAACAAGTCCGTTCCATCCTAATGCGTGCTCGCATCGTGTGCGACGTTGGTTTGTGACTAGTCCAATTCAGCTACATGTGGTTTCAACAAACATCTCTTCTGAGAGCTTTTCAAAGCATCGTCGTAGGAAGTAGTTAATGGAGTGATGGAGTATTTGTTGCAGCTATAAAGCTCTGATCACACAAGATATTTCATATACCAAAAATCGTAGCAGTGAAAAGCTAAATATTGACCTGTAGATGTATTTTTGCCGTCGGCATTACTTGATTATATTCAAATCATAAACGTCAGCCTGCCATTCCATGTCCACTTAGGAAATTTAAACTTTGGTTAAACGAATTTAGCTGCCTGCTTTACTCTTCACGCAACCATAGATTTAATGGGCACGATTATATCTTCTGTAAAATTGATATAGAATGGATGTGATGTTTTTAATTAAAAAATTAAAGATTACTCTTTTTATTTCGGTTATTATGACGTATCTCGCTTTTTATCTTGATTGGACTAGCCTTTTACAATTCTCCATTCCCAAATTGTCCCCCCACCTCCGCCACGACTGAGTGAGCTTCTTGATTCTTTTTATCGGTAGATTAAAGCGGTCATTCTCATTTTTCTCAGTTGGGCGTTTCCTCACTAACATGGTTTGAATTTCGCTTAAAGGTTTTGTTTATCTTTTATTTGGATTTAATGTGTTAACGTTCCATCCCCACCTTTACCTAAATGAAACTTTGATGTATTTTTATTAAAAAAATAATATTTTCATACATATTCTAAAAATTTCATAGTCATGAGTGTATTATTGGTTTCCCTGTGATATTTTGGTACATGTTCGTATTTAATGAAAAGGAATAAGCTCCGGTGGCGATTGTGTCATTTCTTTGAGTGAATGAGTCGTGAATTGGGTTAGCTTCGAGTAGGATAGACAATGTTAGCCAGCCTCCTACTATCTCCTTGTGTCACTTACAAATGTAATTATTTGTAAAATAAAATGATGTATGATGTATGATGATAATGGTGCGAAAAACCATGTTTACCTAATTTGCCTAAAATTTTACGTGAAATAATCTGCAATTAGATTTTTAATGTCTGTTTGCTTTGGGTCTTCATAAATTCAGTCGGATACTAATTTTATTGATTTCTTAAGGTTTTTCTTGGTCATTAGGTATCCATACCCTAAGAAACGTGTCTGTAATGCCCTTTCGAAAGCCACTACATAAATAAAAGTCTTTAATTATTTGTTTGTTGGCGGTTAATGAATGTTATTGCTTTGGTAGAATTTTCCTGTTCTTTCATTAAGCGGTGATGTGGTCGGCACAATAGATTTTAAAATGGTGACCTAAAGAATTCATTGTGTATTTTATACTTTAGTTTGTTTCTTGTAAAATATAACTGTTTCTGCTTAAAATTTGATATCTTGTTAAATATAGCCGTGTTTAATGAATTATCTCTCCTTGCTAAGATTTGTAAAAAAAGTGATTTTGTGTTCAGTTTTTCAACCTCATTTGCTAATTGCTTGCTCTCAATACAAAGAAAGTTGAACGCTAATAATTTTATTAATGTTTTTTCATTCTCTGTTCTAAAATGATCTTCCTGTTCTATGTTCTTTGCTTGTCAACGGTATCTTCTGGTCTGTCTGTGAAATCCATATTTTAAGGCTTCCTATTTTCGTCTTCTTAAACCGAGAGTGCTTATATTCTCAACAATATACTTTTCGTTCTTTAATTAAGGTTTTTATGTTTCTACTCCTTTCGAAAATAAATAACCCTATCCAGACAATTTAGTCATGAACGGCTACAGTTACCCTACTGTCAATATAAATTAACAAATGTTAGATCCGTTAATTTCTTTTGCCTTGATAATATTTATCCTGTCTGTTTATCGCAGATATATACAGTATGCTATTCCACATCAAAATGAAAATGCTTTTATTTTAATCTTTTCGTATAATTTTAACAAGTTACTATTCTCAACAAAGACCATCAAATCATAGATTTCATAGATCCCAACCTAAAAAATACTTTCATCTGTTTATGGCAAATGTATGTTGCATATGTTGATTTTCTAAGTGTAGTTTAAATATTGCATAAAGCTGAGAGTAGGAGGCACCCACTAAGGATCTAATTTTCTATTCAATCGTAATTGATCTAGCGCGCCAAGCTTTCTACTCATTACATCACGTCAAAGTTCCCAAATGTATGTTGCATATGATTGTCAATAAATAGCCTATGTGAAGAGGAAACATATTCTTTAGTGATGATATCTTTCTTTTTTCTAATAACAGATTTTACTTTCAACCGCCATTTATGGCTTAGAATAATGTGTTAATGGGTACAAACCCAAAGATTTCTTTTCTGTTTTCTAAAACATTGTTTCATATTCAGTGCAAACTGTATAAATGTTAAAAGGGCAATTCTCTTATTCTATTGTTGAGGTTTTGCAATTTGATTTTAAAACAACACTTGCAAGTTTCAACTCATTATTGATTTATTTATCAATACAAAGCTGTAAAAATTGATTGGATATTTTATTTTTAAAGTTCTCGTCATGGTTTTCCAAAATACAGTTGTAAAACAATTTATAACCTACTCTTTTGATTTAGGAAGTGATAATTTAAATTACAAATAATCTTCTTAGTATTTTTACGGCTCAGAATTAAAGACACGTTTTCTTTTGTTTAGGTTTTTAAATATGTTCCTCATACAGTGTTGCAGAATGAATGTTCACTGTAGGATAGAATTTATACTTTTCAACAGAAATCACTTGTACACATTATTAGACTAACAAAAAAATACAATGTCGATATAACACCATAGAATTACAATATTGATATTCAAATCTAGTTTTCGTTTTCAAAATTCAATTACAATTTGCATAAACTTATTATTTCCAAAATAAAACATATTTCTTAAAGTATTTCTTTTTATATAATTTCTAAATTTTAATGAAATACATTTGAATTCTGATATAACAGTATCCGGCTTTGATGTGTTATATTTAAGAAGTTTGAAGAAATATTTGCTCTTTTTTACTAAGCTAGATTTCTTTCGGATTGTTTCTTCCCTAGCTAACAGATGAAGAACGCGTATTTCTCAATGCTGCCACTCTGGGTGATGTTGGAGTGGTGCGCCAGTCAATTGAGGAGAATGAGATGCTATTTAACGTGAATTGCGTCGACTACATGGGCCGCAGCGCATTACACCTGGCCATCGACAGCGAGAAGTTGGACGTAATCGAGATCCTGCTAGACAATGTCAACTTCAATTGCATTGAGGAATCCCTGCTGCATGCTATCAGCAAGGGAGGGACGAAAATTGTCAAGATCATCATTGAACACCCGACTTTCATGGCTGGGGAGAACAAGCTGCGCAAGATGGACGGCGGCGAGGCCTTTTTCAGGTAATTTCTACAATGTTTTGAGCATTACACACACACGTATATATATATATATATATATATATATATATATATATATAGGGGGTTGGAAGACAGTGGGAGATAGAGTGAAGAGTGAAAGATTATTACATAAAAACTTATTTTTCTATATTCCGCGTCCCTTCAGGACATCAGCGATCATGGCTCTCCACAACTTTCTATCTTGTGCGGTTTTTCTTCCTTTGCTAAAGCTTAAACCTCGACATCTCGCCATCCATTCACAGAAGCTCATCAATGACTCCCTACTTTCCCTTATCGTTCTTGCCCTCAATATGCTCGTGAAGGTTAAGTTTCACAATCCTTCTTTCCTCATTATTTGTTCAATGAATTTCAGATTTTTTTCCCCTGATTTTGAGTGGAAGTGTTTCTTTCTGTAGCCATTTTCTTTAAAATTTCCTTGTTACTTAGAATGTCATTTCTACTACTCTTAATTTTTTCCTCATCCTCATTGGAACTTTTGCATCTGCTTCATGTTTATATCTTCGTGACTCGCATCTCGGGCTTTTTCATTTGCTGGTGGCAATGTTATATTCTGTGCTAATAGGAATATACTTGACAAACACGGTGGCTAAATAAGTAAAAGGTTTATTGTAGAAACCAGTACAACAAGAAAAGAAGTACACTTATGCACACGGTCGTCGCAAAATACAGCCGTGAGTGCTGTTATTGGAAGGTCGGTAGTTCACGCTTAACTCGTGCTCTCAGTTCCCACCTAAACCCCTGCTGTCTGTTGCTTTAAACGATCCTTATATGTAGTAACTCATGGGGGCAACAGGTTATTCCATTGCATCACGTATTTACTATCTTCTTGCAGTTGATGGTTAGTCCTTTTTTTCACACTTTCTTCTACCCTCCTGTCTAGGAGGTCCTGTAGTTTCCTCTCCGAGTCGGCCATCAACACAGTGTCATCTGTGCATCTTATATTGTTAAGATTACGCCCACCGATAATAAATCATGTTAAGATCTCCAGTTTCCTTCAAATAAAATACAATAACATTAAAATAAAATAAAAATTTGACAACGTCTTCAGGTCAAACTTTTGAATAATCGTTCTCAATGGTTAATAGCAAGCTAGACTGAGCTTTCTAGTCGTGTTTGCCAATCAGTCGAGGAAAAGGACAACACTGAATTCAAAAGCGTATTTGGTCCTGGGACCAAATCACGGGTTACTCTTTGACAAGGCATAGTACCCAGAATCCACCTCTGTCAAGACATCGAAGCAGAATGTTGGATGGGGTCAATTGCAGAATCTTAACAGACCTGATTTGGAATTGAACCACAATAGTGTCATGCAAAAAGGTCCTCTGTTCTGGATATTTAATAAGATATAATTATTCCGGGTCAGATTGAAACTGCGGGAACCCACAGAGTAGCTCCTTGTGTCACTTAATATATGTGCAACTGAATCCTCAATGATGATACAAGGGACGACCAAGTTAGATTAGTGTTGCATGTTGATAGCAGTGAATGATCTCAGCTCGGTTTTGTCTCTCGCCGGCGAGTGCTAATTGTTTTTGGTTCAGCAATGAAAGTCTCCAAACACAGAGAATGTTAACTATTTTTGTTAATCATGTCGATATGTACATTAGCTAACTATTCAGTCCCCCCCCCACACACACTGTAACACGTAAGAAAACACGTCTACATCGCTTGACGGGTAAGAAACAACTTCCTGAAACATTTCTCCTATCCCTTTCCCATGCTATCTCAGCCAATCAAAATTGTCTTCTCTATTATGTCTCCCATATGACCCCAACCGTCAAACTCCGGATCCAAGGCCGAGATACACATACTCTAAAATCCCCTCTACTCTTTCGTGTCCGCAAGGCGTGCTCCTTACATTCTTTCTTTATTGGGCCTCGGTCATGTGACTCCTCCGGCATGCACATATGCCATTCCTGAAAAGAATGAACATACACAATAAAACTTTTTTCACGCTTCACAAACTTAAAAAAAAAACAAATACCGGACAATCCTTTGTCCATTCTTGGGCACTAGCTTCCGTGACCCAAATTCAACGCCTCATACGACAGTCTGGATGCAAATCACTGCAATAGTTAACTTTGACCTATTCAATATACTCTCACCCATGTCAGCAGGTACCACCTCTGCCATCCAATATTCCTGGGAAGAACAAAATTCCTTGCCTCTTCACTTGATACTACATGAAATGTATATACAATTCACAGAAAAAAATACTGGTTCAAAAATCACAATAGATGCCGAAAGCCCCACGCTACAGTGCCAGCCAATTCCATTACTGTACCAGGTCCTTGACACCAAAGTTTTACACTTTAAGTATATTATGATCTCTACTTATTTCGCACTGGCACAGTACACACAGCCCCTTATCACCCTATTTATTCATCCACATCCAATTAATTACTTTGTTATTTATGTATTATCAGATTTACAAATCTTAACAAATTTACCACCATTAATTTTCTATAATTACTATTATCAACCATCTGCCTCTGTGTGTCAAAACTCAACTCGCATCAATTCAATTCGTTCTGCCCTTGTTTTCCCTCACGGAGAAAACAACCACATCCTCTCAGTACCTCCTGACTAATCCATGGCTTGCTAGCATCCCATAAGCCACCTGACCAATTCCTTTTGGTCGTCAGGGCCCTTCCTCAGCTCCGGGGAGTATACTAGGGTATATTTATCCTCTGTGAATACTTCACAGCTTCCAGCTCGCATTTACTCTCAACATTGTCCGGTTTCTCTATCTGTATAGCCAGGTGGGATAATTCCCCCCACCAGGATACAAACCCAAAAACATTCGGAAATCTGAAACTATTCAAGCCGAATCTACCTATTCTCACAATTAACTTAATTTTTTCACAAAAAATTAACTCACAAAATTCAACAACTTAATTCTTCAACCAATGAAGGCAAAAGCTCTTAAATTAAAAAAAAGAATTCTGCAGACATTCATTTGTCAGTTAATTAAACAAAATAATTCTAAACTTTTGTAAAAAGACTAAACAAAACAAAAGCTAGTCTCTCACTAAAATATTTCACCAAAATTGACATTGTCGCATCAGTGTGCATGCGTGAGTGTGAGTGTTCACTCTTCGTACTGTGTTCTTTCTTTCTTTTCTATTCGTCATTTTTTCGTAACTTTTATTGTCTGTCCATCAAAACCTGTTCGTTCGCACATGCGACAAAACCAGTCCGCTTACACATTTTACTTTTTTTTTAATTTTTTCATCATTACTTCTTACTTTGGTTTATTGTCTAGATGTGCGTGGAGGGGGAGAGAGAGAAAGAGAGAGGAGAGAGAGCAGTAAAACGTTGTAATATTATCGTACTTACAGTTTTTTCTCTCTGTCTTTATATCTTGATTACTTATTTCTTTGATTTCTTATTCTCTTGTTGAGTCCTCCATCTGAACAGTTTTCCGAATTTTTCCACGTTGTGTTGTAACCCTCATTCTTCAACCATACTGGTCAACGGTGCCATTTCGATAATATGTTGCAAATTGACAGCAGTGAATGATCTCAGTTCATTTTGATTTTGTTTGTTTGTTTGTTTGTTTCTCTCTCTCTCTCTCTCTCTCTCTCTCTCTCTCTCTCTCTCTCTCTCTCTCTCTCTCTCGTTGGCGATCGCTAATCGTTTTTGGTTCAGCAATGAAATCTTCTAAATACAGAGAATGTTGATTATTTTTATTAATCATGTTGACATGTACATTATCTAACTATTCAATGGGGTGTCGCTCTACTCTCGCTGGGTAACTTTTTGGACACGAAAGAGAAAAAGTCTACATCGCTTGACGAGTAAGAACCAACTCGCTGAAACCTCTCCGAGATACACTTCCTCTAAATATAATAGTCAGCTAAACTATTATTTAACATTAGTCAATTAGTAAGCTTCCATTTTGGATTGGTGATTAAAATTATAATCTCTCAATTTTGGTCTTTGTCTTCGGAGAGAACGCGAATAAATGAATGAAGGCTAACTCTTTCCGGGTATTCCAACGCTGCGGTAGCACATCCTGGTTGCACACTAAAAAGAGAGGGTAGGTAAAATATCAACGCCACCACGACGTTGGTTGCAGAGACTGGCAACTTTCTCCCATAATCCAGGTGCACGCGCTGGGCTCCCCACTTTAGTCCAACCTTGTGTGATGAGTAAATACTAGTTTAGTTAATTCATTTTCTTTTTATTCTAATTGTTTCCAGAAAGATTGACCTTTATGCTTTATAGAAAAAGTCAAATAATTTTGCAGCCTGTCATGACTTCTTATTTTAATAAAAGATTATCAATAGTATGTTTACAAGACTTAAAAGAGATGCTTTTTTTTAAATGGTGGAATAATTTTCACTGTCAGAATCTGGTCGGAAATAAACTGAATCGAATGAAAAATTGACAAATATACATTGTTAAAAAATATACATACTTTACTGATATAAATGAAAATATGCATTACAAATGTGCATAAAAATAAACACATTTTATGAATATATATTAAATACACTCACTTAAGAAATATATAATATAGATAGAAATATATGCAGTTTGCGAATATACATAAAATATGCACACTTTATAAATACAGATAAGAATATACAAACTTTTTGAATATAAATAAAAAATAAAAATATGCACAATTTACAAATATAAATAAAAAATAAGTGTATTATAGTCGTGAAATCATATGATTAATTATGTGACTCGAACTGGTGTTTGATGACCACACATTTTGTTAGGTAGTGGGACGAGTTGTTTATGTCGCTACGTTAGTTTCTACGACTGTCTTCAGGCCAGTACAGGAACGTCGCACTGTCTCTTACAGAAAATCAAATCTGCCATCTTTTCACCAGGAAACAGTTTGGTTTTGGGTACTATTAAATAACACAAAAACTATGGTTCATACTGGCTACTTTTATTATCCCCAGTGGGACAATAATACCGACTACTTGCCAATGATAGAAAGGAAAAGCGAATAAGAAAGACTTCATAATGGTAGTAGTTGCAAAGGCACAAAAAAAAGGGGCAAAGCAAAAATTCTCACTGAATGATTTTTTTTAAAAAAAAAAGAAACATCTTTTTAACAGGAAATCTCTCCTTCTCTCTAATTACTGATTCATCAATTCAAGGGCCAATGAAAAGGCACCGCCGTATATTTCTCCGTACATACATACATACATACATATATTAGATCATTTTTATTGGCGGATTTTCTGTGGACACTATCAGGTTACACAGATATGACAAAAATTGGATGATATTGCTCTTTTATTCATGATTCCCTTGAATCAAATCTCAAGCTGTATCTTACCAAAATACCCCCACACCATAACAGACCAAACACCATCCTTAACTATTGGCACCACATATTCATCATTCAATTTTTTCCTGAATTTCTTCTAACATACATTCTCCTCTTACTACCAAAAACCTGAAATTCTGACTCGTCTTTAGTTCTTATGCTTTTTTGCTTATAGCTGTCTTTTCTGCTTATTTACCTTCCACAACAGATATTTTATGCCTATGAAAACGCTGATCACAGCTGATATAAGTTGATTTTCTACAGTCGAGAGCGACACAGATTTTGCTGTCGAAAGGAAAAGGAACTAAATTCAGCTTTCAACTCTTGAGCAGTTTTCCTTTTCCTTTTTGCTCTCATTAATGAAGTGATTATTTTCAGAAGCAGTTGACACTTTTGGTGCTCCAGCACTTTTTCCGTCGATATTTCCACCTATTTCTAACTGCCTTTTTAACGAATATTGTACCCCATGTCTAGAAATCATCAGCTTCTTGTCAATTTGTCGTTGTCTTCTTTGAATAAAATTTCAATTTGTGCTCTCATCTCTGCATAACTGTTTTGATTTTGATATGTCCCGGAAAGGGATATATTTGTTCGAAGTAGCAAAGTGGTTGATGACTACTGTAACCAAGTAGGACAATCTAGCAGGTAACCGTAATGGACTGGTCAATACGATCCAGTCTAAACCAAAGAAGCTTACTGAACCAGGGAGCACCTACACTTTCGATTTGTGAATTTTTCCCATGAACGCAATGTTACATTTTAATTCACCTCTAAACTTAGGTCTTTTTCCAGACACTCCCCTGGTAATTTCGTCTGTGTTAGTCAAGGCCGGGTAACCGATTTGGCTAGTTTATTACCGAGATATCACTTCCTCAATCGAGTAATAATTTTACGGTCTGCCCATTTATTTTTACATTGAAGTATTTTCTTCTTTGACCCTCCTCAATTTCGTTTTTAGACAAAACTACATTCACCTTTGTTTGAGACTTTGCTTTTACTTTACTCTGTTTTGCCCGACAATGGGAACTTCTATGCCTTACATGCCCACAATTAAAACATATTTTATCCCTAAAGAAACAGTCCTTCTTTATATGCTGTCCTCCACACAAACTGCATATAATTTTTATTTATTTATTTTGTATCCACTTCTGTCGTCTTACAGTTTGTACTTGCGAAATGCTCTTCTCAGTCCGAGTATTATCGCTGACATTCTTCCGTTATTTTTTATAGCGAAATCTTCGTATCCTGTTCCAGTGAGGATTCTTGATCTAATTTTTTGTCCTTCGGTGTCGTTAGACCCTGCACAAAAATTAAACACTTGAACATGTCGCTTGACAATTCCTTTAATTTAAACGCCTCACACTGTGCGTTAATCATACCTGCATACGTGACAAAATCATCATCCTTTGTTTTACGATATTTAGACACTTGTATCGTGTATGAAACAGACTATCTCTTTTATCTAAAATTTTCGACAAAAATTCTACTATTTCGCTGAATGTAATTTCTTCTGGCTTCTTTGGGAAGATTAAATTCGCGTATTTTGTATTTTCTTCTGTTCCCAACTTCTGCAATAATAGAGTGATTTTTTCCTCGTCGGACCATTGTTCGCATCTTTTCGTAAATATTGTTTCAAACCTACGAAAATAAGCCGGAAACGTTGAACCACTGTCAGTGTCGTATTTAAATTCAGAGAGTGATTTTGAAATTCCTTCAGCAGAAAAAAATCTAGAACCCGGTTCTTTTGTTGTCCTAGATAATACGTCTTCCCTAAGTGATTTATTGTCTTTTGCTTGTTGTTTGAATAACTTTTCAAACCTTTCTTATTGCTGAATAAATTGTTGTTGTTGTTGTTGTTGTTGGAATTGTTGCTGTTAAGCGACTTGTAGGACCTTAGCTAATTCCGCATTTTGTTCCATTCTGCCAACGTATCCACAAGAAAAAATTTTGCTCCAATTTATGTAGACATTAAAATATTCTAAGTCCAACACAGAGGGAGGGAGGCAATTTCTTACTTTCTGTAAGCGTTGCATCAGTTTTTCCTTTTCTAATGTTCCTCGTTAATAAGCGTTCAAGCAAAAATGAGGGAAAAATTACTTTCTGTAAGCGTCGAACAAATCGTTCTAATGTTCTTCGTTAGTAAGTGTGTTGTCAATTGTATATTTTTTTCTTTTTGTTTTAACTTGTGAGGTCGTTTCGAATCTCATCGCCAACTGATATGTCCCGGAAAGGGATATATTTGTTCGAAGTAGCAAAGTGGTTGTTGACTCCTGTAACCGGGTAGGACAATCTAGCAGGTAACTGTAATATATATATATATATATATATATATATAAACTATCATAATACTTTCCTAATGGCACACACATTTTTCTTTAAACAGAGACAGCTATATATGTTTTGTTTACAACATTAAGCAATGCTGAGTTGACATTTAGAATCTGTATTAACACTTAGTTGAAAAGTCGACTGAAAGATTAATGGTTAAAACAAAATATAATGTTCCTCGTGCAAATTATGCATAATTTATCAAAATATATTGTGGACTAATCCAGATTTGAACTTTTTAGGTAGTAAGAGAAGTCTGGAGAAAAAAATGAAAAGTAAAAGCAAATACACTGCAGTTACAGAAATTTTAGCTTTTACTTAAAAAGAAAAGAATGAAAAACTTCTCATTTTTTGCTTATCGTATATATATATATATATATATATACAGACATATATAAATATGTATATCTATGCAAATACATATATGCACACACACATACACACACACACGCATATATATATATATATATATAGTTCGGACTGTTGTCCTCATCTATATTGTCATATTCACGACAGTTGTACGCTCCGGCGTTCTTCAGGTGATTGGTATTTCGAAGTAAACACTTCATTTCGTCCACCGGGTAGATTGTTCTAGTTCCACGAGCCATGCTTCTTCTGGGTGTCTTTTTTCTCTCTTTAACTCAACGCACCATGTTTTTCTTCTCCACTATAACTATCACATTAACTCTATGATCCCGTCTACAATCAACCAATCAATCACAAATTTAGATAAAATAATGCACACACTTCAGAAAGTTAGATACAATTATACACACTTTATAATTTCTAGCTATAACCGATATACTTAGTTGGGTTGGTTCATTTTGTCATTTTGTCTAGCAGCATATCAGCATCTAAGGGTTATTTAATGGCGAAATCTAAATATTTTGATTCGTTTGGTTTGGTTGATTTTGTTTAATTGCATATCTGTCGCCCTATACCCTCCCTAGTCCAAAATCGCGGCTGATCGATTGAGCGATCTCTTCGATCCTGGACCTGCCTTATTTCACGCTGTGATTTGGTTTTGATCATAAGGAGGCCAATATCGATTCATCGTAGGTATCTTCGTATTGGGCTGGTCCAAGCATGGAGAAGACGCACAGGAAAATAGAAGAAAAATAACACTCGAATAATATAAAAATATATATATTATTTTTATATCAAGTACTACGTACAATAGTTGGTTAATTGTCGTTAGGGTCAAAGTGTTAGCATGCAGGCGTTCGTCGACCCAACCCGCTTCCTAAATCAGATGTGATACTTTGTTAATCTTTTCGGGGGTTCGCGTCAGCAAATAGTCACATTGTTTCGCGCCCGGTGGCTGGCACAAACTCACGGGACGATCTCTCTCGAACTCGCTTGAGGTATTTGTATTTATTGATTCTTGACCTAAACTAGTGTGGAGGTGTGAGGTGGGTAGGTGTCTAGCATTTTCTTTACCTGTCACAAAGAACCCCTTCTCTATTGCCTAGGTTCTGGGAATTAATTACTTCCTAATTTGGAAATCTCCCCCTTTTCTTGGTGACGGTCGTAAGCGTGGATAGCTCCGTGGGCGTGGATAGCTCCTCCTCCCTCCTTGGTGTTTCCTCTGTGCCTGCTACTCTTCAGTCGGCACAAGCAGCTCCTCCTTTCTTGGTTTTCTCTTCTGCGCCTGTCATCTCGGCCACCCAGAAAAGACTAATTCCAAGTTCGTTAATTAAAAAAATTATTTCCCTGCCACTAGTGTTGGTTTTTCCTGGTTGAACAAAAAACAGAGTTGAACAAAAAACAGATGGCCTTTTCCAAGGGAAAACCCTTATCTTTACAATATGTTTTTTTTTTTAATTCTTGTCCAATTCTATCCACCTCTGGCTTTGCGACTGACATCATGGTGACTGTCATTCATCAAAATGTCAAAATACTGCCGTGTGTTTCTATTATAAAAATTAAGTCAAGAAATTATTATTTTCCGACCTGTCGCTTCTGAAGTGAAATTCTCCAAATCAGTTTTATATTTCTTTGTCGTCCGAAATCAGACACAGGCCACATGGCTCCCTCGTGTCCTTCGGCTCGCGTCAGAAGTTCCACGGATAACGCTCTTGGTGGGCGTTATTAATCAATTGTCAGCATATCCCCCGTAGTAAAAATTAAGTGTTGCTCTCAGCCGGTCGTCTGGTTTGTTTTAGAATTTTCGATTTTCTGAATTTATGATGTTTTATCAACATATCGTTAATACTATTCAAAAACCTTATTCATGGAAGTTTATCAGTATACCGTTCTTGCAATTCAAAAAACTTATTTATCAGTATATCGTTCTTGCAATTCAAAAAACTTATTTATCAGTATACCGTTCTTGCAATTCAAAAAACTTATTTATCAGTATATCGTTCTTGCAATTCAAAAAACTTATTTATCAGTATACCGTTCTTGCAATTCAAAAAACTTATTTATCAGTATATCGTTCTTGCAATTCAAAAAACTTATTTATCAGTATACCGTTCTTGCAATTCAAAAAACTTATTTATCAGTATATCGTTCTTGCAATTCAAAAAGTTTATTCATGGTAATTAGTCAGTATATCGTTCTTGTTATTCAAAAATCTTATTCATGGTAGTTTATCAGTATATCGTTCTTGCTATTCAAAAACCTTTTCATGGTAGTTTATCAGTATATCGTTCCTGCTATTCAAAAACCTTATTCATAGTAGTTTATAAGTATATCGTTCTTGCAATTCAAAAAACTTATTCATATCTACCAGCAACCAAAATAGTGCTATATGCGTTATTTAATGCCGAAATATAGATATTTTGATTGGTTTGGTTTTTTAGCGCCATATCAACCTCCATCGGTTATTTAATGCCGAAATCTAAATACTCTGAACAGAATTTTATGGCTTTTTTAAAAATATTTTCTACATAACTTTATACTTTCAGAGCAAACGTATGTTTTTTAGATGTATATTATGTAGATGATAAAATGTGTGTAGATGGTAATATTTTTAAAATGTATTGCTGGTAATTTCACAACCAAAATATTTGCTAGTAATTTTTTTATTAAAATTATTTCTTGTAATTTTACTATAAAAAATGTATTTTTATACTTTTTTAGTGTTGCATTAATTGTCATTTTGTTATAAAAATGTATTATAGGTAATTTTCTATATAAATATATTGTAGGTAATTTTCTATAAAATGTATCTTCTATAGAAATGTATTTCTATAGAAATGTATTGTTGGTAATTTTTTATATAAAAATCTATTTCTAGAATTTTTACTATAAAAATATATTTTTATACTTTCCTAATATCTTGATTTTTGATTTGGTTTTCACTATTTGCCCAAAGCTGGAATCATAATAGTTGCTACCATCCCGAATCAGGGTGGACCTGGAAACAATTAAGAGGTGGTTCCACGCTCATCAAAACCTCCAAATCTCTCTGTTGAGAGGTTTTGCTGCCGGTGCTAGTTTATCGCCATAACTTTAACCTCATTACATTTAGTAGATACACGTATTTGAGTAAACCTCTGTTTTTTATTCTAATAATACTTGGTGTCTACCGGCCTGGGAATTTTGAGAGTCGTTATTAAATAAAATGTGCATATTCCAGAAGAGTTCGAATTTGCTACACGATGGTTTTCCCTTATATAAACAAGTAAAACGACTATATAGCCCTTCTCAGCCACAAAGGACTTAATGGCGAAGCAAGGTTCAGTTACCATTGTAAAGAAAAGCACATCTCTCCCTAAGATCTTCCGAATCCCATACGCCAGTAGACGTCAGTTATTTTGCTTCAAAGAACAGAATAATTAAATATAGATAAAATATACACGCTCTATAAATAAGGGTACAAATATACATATTTTACAAATAAAGATAAAAATGGGGTACACTTGATATTTAAAGATTAAATATGCATGCTCTGTAAATGTAATTATTAATGTTAACACAAACCTTGAGAGTACTATCTGTTCTGCTATTTATCCCGTAGCCAGGGAGGAGAGGTGGAACCATACCTTTCCCAAATGTATTAGTGCGAAATGAATGTATTAGACAATGGAACGGAATTTCTGACTGGAATGTATCATCCCAAGAAAAGAAATCTAACCTACGTATAAACTGTTAATATCTACAGGTAGAATATACATCCTTTACAAATATAGTTAAAATAATATACACACTATAATTAAACATAAAATATATATCCTTTATGAATATAGATAAAAATTTTAACTCTTTATAAATACTGATAAAATATTCATACTTTCTAATTGGAAATCTGCTGGGGAAAGGAATGGCTTGTTAATTTAAGACTTCCAAAACAAAACAAAACTGCTTTCTCTTAATCATCTGAGAATACCCCTTTCTGCCTTCCATCAGCATGACTGATGCTAACCTCCAGGAAAGCTATTCGTTCTCGACTTCTCAGGCTAAAGTTCTATTCTGACATGAACTGAAAAGATTATAATGAATTCATTACTAGCAAAACTTGGTTCAGTTTTGTTGTCCTACACAATATTTCTTTCCAGAATCTATCTAATATATTTTTAAGTCTACTATTCGTCCTTGCTTTGAATATTATTGCGAGATATGGTCTAATGTGCCTACTATATATTTAAAGATTTTGATAATATTAAAAGAAGAATCTGGAATGTCAGTGGCCCTGACGTGGCAACGTGGCTTCATTCACTTTCCCACCGCCGTAATGTAGCTTCTCTGTTCCTTTTCTCTAAATACTTTTATGGTAATTGTTCTGATGAACTTTGCTCTATGGTACCTACAATTTATGAATTTCAGCAGAGTACTAGATTGGCGGCAAGGCCTCATTATTTTACAGTTGAATTGGTTAGATATAACCGTAAGTTTCTTTTCTCGCACTTCTCGCTCGTGAAACTCTCTTCCTGTTTCTTGATTTCCATCCGACAAAAATTTAAATGCAACATCAATCGTTATCTCCTGTCTTCTTAGCTTTTCCTCAATAATCGCTCCTCAATAATCTTTTCTTTTTGTAATTCTTTCACATTCAGTTACCCCCTTGCGTCATAGCGGTTTTATTGCGTTGCTTGAAGTGAAATGATTAAAAAATATATATATAGATAAAATGTACACATTTTAGAGATAAATCCTTTGACGGAACAAAAGGCGTTTATTAATTCATTTAAAACTTCATTTCATTAAAAGAATAAATTTTGGATATGGTCAAAAAATAAAATAAGAAATTGACAAATATATTTTTTGTAATTGCGTTGTTTTGTTTTTTGTTTTGTTTGTTTTTCTGCTGAGCTCTACAAACCTAAAAATATGAAAACTTTTCTGTCTCCTGAGGAAAGTAGTAACGATAAAGTGCTCAACTTGATATGGATTGTTCATTACCCTTATCCTGAGGCCTTGACATAATAAATTGATTCATTGAAATACACGTTGCTGTACCTAACCAGCCTATATGATTAACATTTAAACTTAGAAGTAAGTATCAAGTCTTTTCCAATCAAATCAATATTCACTGTCTTTTTATTCATAAAACAATAAATACAACTTTTTTCACATATTTCGGCAATATTTTACATAAACTTTCTTTATTATACATTCTCGCTGAAACAAACATCAAATAATTATATCACAACGTTATTAAGTAATAATTATCATAACGTTACTAAGAAATACTTATCACAATGCTATAAAGAAATACTTATCACAACGTTATTATGAAATATTTATCACAACATTATTAAATAATATTTATAACAACCTTATTAAATAATATTTATAACAACCCAATTAAAAATGCTTATCACAAAGTTGTTAAGAAATGTTTATCACAACGTTATTAAGTAATAGCTATGAGAAAGTCTTTAATTAATGTTTATCACAGCGTCATTGTGATAAACATTACTTAATAACGTTGTCAATAAATATTACTTAGCAACAGAAAATATTGATAGATTTTAAAACTTGAATAAATGTACAGTAATTTGTTTTAATTAATAACTAATTATTAAATAAATAAACTGAAGCCTACTTCAATAAACAAAAGGTTCAATAGAATGACAGTATTGGAATTACATAAATTAAAAAAATCAATAAAAGGACAAGGTATTTAAATCGATTTTATTCGGATGAAAATTACTGTCAGTGAGAAACTTGTGAAAAGGTAAAAGAATTTTCCCTCCACCTTGAAACCCAGAAAACCACCTGGGTGGTATTGCTCTAATGTGTACTAATTTTGAAAAGAATAAAGATTTTCAATAATATATAAGTTGCGAACCACTGTTTTGGATGTTTGACATAGCTGTGAAGAAAGATTTATAGAATTATATAATACTTCTTTTCTATAAATAAAATAATATTGTCATAAAAATCGTAATATCATCCTTTTGAATCAGCATATTTCTCTTTTCTTTCGTTTTTTCCCTCTTCGATGACCTGTTTTTCCTTCGCCTACATCGGACCTGATGTTTCAAATGAAACGGTAACTATGATGCCATCATTGCTGCTGCTGCTGCTGATGATGATGATGATGATGACACCAATCCCTTTCCTCCTTTTATTGTTCATCTAAATCATAACTGTATTCCTCTTGCCCATGGCGATTTACCATCATATGATAATTATGCAACTGGATTGTTAATGTCGAATACCCACCGTTGCAAATTTAAATTTTCAAAAACGGATATGTCCGCTCCCCAAATTTTCCTCTTTGAATTTTAATCTAAAATTATAAAATGTAACAATAATATTTAATCACGAAATTAACATATATGTAAATTTAATTGTAACACACACACACACGTATATATATATATATATATATATATATATATATATATATATATATCATTGTCTTCTAAATATACAACATACAAATAATAAATATAAATAATAAAACATAAATATATGTTTACTTAATTATACGTACACGTATACTAATTCAAAACCAAACAAATAAACGTATCAACAACGTTTAAACTGCACTATAAACTAACTGTAAAATGAATCACCTATATTTTCTATCCATCCAAAAACAATGTTGTATTGAAAAACATGGTCGCAAATTACAAATTTAACATTCGACATAAAAAAATAATTTGCTCGGAACCACGAAATAATTTCTATCCATCTGTCTCATATTCAAAACATAAATGACTATATATATATATATATATATATATATATATATATATATATATATATATATATATATATATATATATTAACTTTGATTTATTATTTATTTCTGATAAACACGAAAAAATTCTTTTCGCAAATGACTCTAATTTGGGGATCATTGCCAAACACAATTGATAATTTACACCAATATCGACACGTAATAATAACCACCATTCACGATACAATTACACCCCAACATTTCTTCACTCATAATCTGAAACTAACACCCCCAAAAATACTAATGTGTTTAATTTCTGCTTGATATTTATTTTCTTCTAAATACAAAATATTTCCCTGATGTTTTTTGTCCATGCCCCACCGTTGCGCACCCTCTCTTTCGAATTCCGGCCAATTATTCTACAGAACAGAGGAAAAAAGCCAATTCCCGCCGGACATAACTCCTCTCATCTTGGCAGCGCACTACAACAATCACGAAATCATCCAGATGTTCCTGTCACGGAATCACACCATCGAAAAGCCGCACCCAATTTCATGCAAGTGTACCGGATGCGTCACCAAGCAGAACTACGATTCGCTGAAGCGATCGCGTTCCCGCCTGAACGCTTACCGGGCCCTCGCCAGTCCAGCCTACATGGCACTTTCCAGTCCAGACCCCATCATGACGACATTTGAACTGAGACAAGAAATGCAAAAACTCGCAGAAGTCGAAAAAGAGTTCAAGGTAAGTAAGTAACGGGTTGTATTTTTCAAAGAATAAAGAAACATCTATACTCAGAAGAATTATTTATTTTCAATAATTGTTCACAATGTTCAAAATAAAAGATTTTATACAAATTACAGACAATAATTTTACATAGAATTTATCTTTAATACTTGGAATTTACAAACGATACTTTTACAGAATGAGAACACGTCAAATTTATCGACAGTTATAATATGCTTACACTTCCGATTAAAGCACACTTCAAACGATCTCTTGAGAAAGAATGTTTAAAATTACTTAATTTGTGTCAATTTTGCATCCCTATGAAAATGGAAGATTATAAGATGCATCTTAGACACTTGATGCTTTTTTTATCCGTAAAGGCAAAAATACCCCACAAGCAACAGAAGAAAAAAGACATGTACTGTATACAGAGGAGGTACGGTGGAGTAATGGATAGCGGCTCGGATTGAGGAATCTGAAAGCAGAGTTCGAATCCATTAGATTCACTTACCTTCTAATACCCTCGGGAAAGGTATGAATCCTCTTCTCCTCTTCTCCCCGCCCCCAGCTAAGAGTAAATAGATTCTATAGTCTTGGATGACAACTGGTCTACAGCAGAAAGAAATGGCAACCTCGTCAGTCATGTATCGAAAGATACATGATCGCCTATGCGTGTATTACGCATGGCACATAACTGACTGACTGTATACGGTGAAGGTGCTTTCACTGAAAGAACTGTGGTCCGCTAAGTTTAAAGTTGGTCATTGTAGCCTTATTGATAAAGAACACAGGAATTGGCAGAAAGACTAAATTTATCAAAATCTTTCATCCATGAGCACTTATCAAAACCTGAATTACTACGATGTTTGGTTACCACATGATCTGTGTGAAAAGAATCGTTTGAATCGCATTTCATTTGTGATTTGCTGTATAAACATAACGGAAATTTTTAAGCAAATTGTGACGAGTGATGTTTACAAAAATGTTCAGCGTAAGCAACATAGACCAACTTTAACCACCTCAAATACAGGTCTTCATCCTAAGAAAGTCATGCTGTGCATCTGGTAGGAAGCCTGTACTATGAGCTTCTGCCAAGTAACCGGTCAATTGATCCTGAAAAGTACTGCTCGTAATTGGACAAATTAAAGGCAGTAATTCAAGAAAAACGCCCAGAATTGGCGAACAGGAAAGGTATTGTTTTCCATCAGGATAATGCCATACCTCACGTTTGTTTGGTGAACCGGCAAAATTTGTTGCCGCTTGGCAATCCGCCATATTCACCAAACATTGCTCCTTCAGACTTTCATTTATTCAAGTCCTTGCAAAATAATGTCAATGGTAAAAATTTCAATTCTTTGGATAATATAAAAAATCCACCTTAATGAGTTCTTTGCCTAGAAAAAACTAAATTCTGGGAAGTGAATCTTTAAATTGAAAGAAAAATGGTGAAAGTTTGTGCAGCAAATTGGTTCATATATAGTTGAATAAATTCTTAAAGGCATGATTTTGTTTTGTGTTTTAATTTCCCTTAAAAATCGACATGGACTTTACGGACAACCCAATACATGGAATTTATAGAATGTACTTTTACATAGAATCATCATAATTCTCCTTATCCTTCCCGTAGTTACTACGACCATTACGTCATGCCAGTACCTCATATATAATGGACTATTCCATTTTTATCGCGTGGATAGAAGGAAAAGACATATCAGAGACGCTATCCGTTTTCAGTGAAAGAAAAAAGAAATAAAGAAGAAAAAAGTGTTTAACGTCTGCTTCAGTGAAATGAAAGAGTTGTCAATTTCAAATCATTTCATGTGTACCCCCTTAAAATAACGAACAGCATTCATATTTATGATTGTTATTGCAATATTTTGATAATTTTGATAAGCTTAAATATTTAACGATGTGATAGGGGACTTTCTGCATATATTCTATATGGAATATATGTAGAAAGTCCCCATGAGTTTATTTCTGTATCTGTAGAACAACAGCTTCTTTATATCAATCGTTAAAAATGACTTTAATCGAGTGACGCCTGTGAGTTATGGCAAAAGTCATCCGTCTTTAAAAGTTGTGGAATAGCGCCAGAGAATCACAAATAAAGAATTGTATCAAATAGCAGAAATCACGTCACTTGAGGACTACCAAGAACGGCAACAAATAAAATGGTTAGCAAATGTAAATCGAAGATCGATTGATTGATTTTCTTTTACGGATTATTAACCTGTTGCAGGTTATTTAAAACCGGAAATTACTTTTAGTTTGTATGAATATTTTGGAGATAATGTTTTACTGATAAAATTCCTACTAATTAACCTTTGTAACTGGTAAGTGGTACCTGGTAGCTGTGGAGTTGGGAGAAGAGGTTGGTTCATACCTTTCCCAAGGTTATTTGCGCATAAGTGAATATAATGAACACGACAGGAATTCGAACTCGGTTATCCGATTTCCAATTCCGAACAGTCATACGTTACACCCTATCACACATCCAAACTTATGCTAGCTGATCTTACACAAGTGGTTAGCCGTCTAGGTACTGACCAGATTCAATGTTGTAACTCAAAGAGAAAATAATGACATAATAACATTTCACACCACTAGTTGAGAAGGAAAATCAATACTGGAAAGAATGGTAATAACTACTGGACACAGAAAACCCATTACCCTAAAAATTGTTTTAAAGGAAAGATTTTATGAATTTCAAAAGAAAACGATAGTGACTGGTTGATAAATGATTGTTTAATAGGGAAACGGCTATTACCATTACCATTAACAAAAAATTTTAAACAGAATTTTAATGTAAGAAGAGTGCGGGAATCTTCTCAGCTCGAAGAAGTATTTTCAAAAGAAAACATATGATCACACATTTGGTCATATTTTTGAAGTAGGTCAAACCGATGACTTTTTAACACTTCCTATAGACAGCAATTCGACGTACAGACCATAGCGAATATACAGTTTCAGATTTTATTACACATATCAGTGCTTTCACAATCAAAATGGTATTAACTAGTCATTCTTAGTAAAGAAAATGTCAAGATATATCTATATATATGTATGTACGCAATATATTTAGCCTTATAATATCTAGCCTTATAATGATTTGTTTTTGAGGCGCCCAGCTTTATTATGCAAGCAAAAAACATAAATTTTACTGATAACAAATCCCCAAATTATAAGTACTGAAATTATCTTTCATCAACGCAATGACCATCTAACTGAATAAATTATTTTATTATATTAAAGGTTTTAAATGTTACTTTCATATTCTGTATCATTCATCAGCTTTTCAACCAATGATTTTATTTTTAATGTTTCAGCTTTAAAACATTACTAGTTTGTTATTACTTTTCAGAAATCGTCGAGGGTGGATACTAGTTTATTAATTTGGTGTCTTTTAAATTTTTTTTATGATTTTCTGGCCACCAATAATTAATCCTGGTAGAACTTCTAATTCTCTCAAACTGATATTTTAAGTTAAAATGCAAAATATTATATTTACAGTTTGAAAATTGTACCAAGGACGGTTTGTTAATATCAATGTTATTGGGAAAACATTGGCTTATATTAAAAACATGAAAGGAAATATATAAATATGAAGATATAAAGATGAAAATTTAAGATTCAGATATGCATACACCAGGAAAACTTAAATCTCCGGCCTTCACGACAACGAATAAATATGCGTTCTCAGCAGAGTTTAGGATTTTATTAACGACTTACAATTTGCTTTCTTCTGTAGATTCTCGTGCATTATAAACTATTTGGTTAAAGAATTCTTTGACACATTATAAACTTTTCCCTTTGTCTATGTAAGTCCGGAGTTTCATTACGAAATGAACAACAGCAAAAATTTATTTTTGAGCACCTTCTTTGGCAATTCTATTAACACATAGTTTCGGCATTAATCACGCATATCAGACATTATACACTGAAAATTTCAGCTATCAATTTTCTCAGGCTACGGATTGTGGATCCACTCTTATAAAAAATATGCTTTCCTATCAACTCCAAGTTCATGTGCCAGACACAAAACTTAGTGGGTAGAAACAGCAACTTAAAAAACAAAACGACTACTGCGTAAATTTTTAAAAGGAACAACACATTTATTTACAATTAGAAATGTGAAAAAGAGTTGAACAAGAGTTGCACAAAAAATCCTTTTGTCCGCCTCTTTGGGCAGGATGACATTTTCAGGAAGCAATAAAAAGATTTGACTCAGAAACCGGAAAAAATACAAGTCACCAAATATGTTGATAAGATCAACGGATTCGTATACAAAATATATCCACTCAAAAATACAAAAATAAGGGAAAACTCGGAGTAAGAGTAGTCACAATGTGGCGCGAGACACAATCTTTTAAATGACACCAACCTCTATTGTAACGTCTTAAAGGACCTCTCAGCTCAAAGGGGATCTCATATAGGCAAATTCTTGTAGGCTCTGTAGTGTGAAATTTGTCGTACGAATCTGCTTTGGATCTGTCACGTCAAATTTATAACCTCTGACTGGACTGTCTTTTTATTGTGATATCTTGTGAAAACTGCCCCGGCCGAAGTTGACGCTCTGCCGTTTTCTTTTCAACTCTCTTACCCATGTCTCAACTACTGATAGCAGTCTTTTTATTCTCAATGGGGTCATAAAATTCGACTCCAGCCAAAATTTTTAGATACTAGAAAAACATGATTCCCATTGGTCAATATATGCAAAATCCACTTCGAAGTATTCAAAGAAGTAGATACACAAGATCTTGGCACTTCTTCGTTTGATCCTAAAAGACCATAAAAATGCACAAAATTTCACTTGTTTTTTACAACAAAATAAAATTTTTATACTCTCGAAAAGTAATTTTATTCTCATTGTCATACTATTTTTTTTATGTTCCTGTCTTTTTTTCTTTGTATTATTTATAAGTTACGTAATCAACAATTCAATATTTTGTCAATAGAGAGAACGGACCTTTATATATATATATATATATATATATATATATATATATATATATATATATATATATATATATATACAGGCCACCCTCTATTTTTAAGTAAAAGATAAAATCTCAATAACTACAGTGGATTTCCTTTTATTTTGACAAAAGTAAGCACTGATCTATAGAAAATAGTTAATATTTTTAGTCAACAAAAACCACTTCCTGACTAAGTTACTGCTTTAGGAATTCTTGGCATTCTTTTGAACAGTTTTTGAAAAACAAAAGATGCTCGATCTTCTCAATGGGTGAGAAGTCGGGAGATTGAGACAGTCAAGTCATAATTTCAAAAATTTCGTTCCTTTTTTTGCATTCGAGGTACTTTTGACAATTTAGAAGAGCGTTTTGGATCATTGACTTCTTGAAAGATGAACTTTTTTCCCAATTATGCTTAAACGAAATGGTATAGCATGTCTTTGCAAAATCGAATGATATTATTCTTTTTACATGATTTCAATGATCTGTATCAAATTTCCAGCATTTTATGGGAACTTGATAAGTCTAATAAAGGGTTAATGGTAAAAAGAATATATTTCTCGTACAAAATATTCATAATTTAGCAAAATGTATAGTGGACAGACGAATACAAATTTGAACGTTTTATTAGTAAGAGATGTTTGGAGAAAGACTGAAAAATAAAAGCAAATACACTGTAGTTACTAAAAGTTCATCTTTTACTTATAAAATACAAAAATATCTCATTTTAAGTTATTTTTAAGGATATACAGTGTGGTTCCCAAACGTTTGGAGTGTAGTATAGATATATATATATATATATATATATATATATATATATATATATATAACGAAAAGCCACGACGATCCTTATAATTACCGTAAGAATATGGTCGATAATCGACAACAAAAGAGCAATTTAGCAATCCAGCTACGTAAAACAATTATGCATTTTAGATACTTTCAAAATCGATTAATTATTATCAGTAAAATTTGTTTAAATTAACAAAATCCGTTATAAAATAAGAAACGCTCACAATGATGTGGATTCTAAATTAAGAATATACAGAAACTTGAAATATCGTAAGGCAAATATTAACCATATGAACCATTTTTCTGACATACAAGTAATTCGCTACAAGTTTCTATATTTCTATTCACCGATATACTGGAGTGGAGTTTCCGACGGGTAGTTTGCTTTCTGGTGTGTTTGTGTGAAATTCAGATCATGAAACTAGCGATTGAACGTCCCTTCTGTGTTGGTTTGAATCTATGGAAACAGCAAAGTATAATCGTGGATGATTCATCAGATGAAGAAGCTGAATATTTGTGTAAATAACCTAAAAATTACTTTGATTCGGCATCATGAAATAATAGTAACTGAAAGAAAAACAATGTTCTAAGAATTCTATCTAGAATTAAGAACCAAACTAAGGACAGATGTAGGTGTCAACCCGATCATGCCATTAACTGAGACGACCTGTGTATAGAATAGAAGAAAACTTTTAGATTTAGATATTGTATTTATTACTGTAAGCCCAGGAGGAGTTCAAGGTTGTAAAACCATCGTATTTGTAAATAAAACGCATATGATTCTGGCCGGTATACCGACTGCCCAGTTATATACACTTTTACACAGCAGCAAGTATACCAGTCGCTCGAGTTGAAAGGAGTAATGGTCACATTGATGTCCAAATTCCGTCAAAGGTCAAAGTTTGATCCCGCTGCTAAACATTTATTAAAAAAAAAACACCTGGTATTTGAAGTAGCTATATTGAAGGATAAATCAAAACATTTGATATTGAGGGTTAAATATTATATTATTTTTATTGCTTCTGTAAATATTAATGCTTAATAAATTATCTTTGAGACATTATTTACCTGCAAAGCCTGCTAGTTCTTGGATGGCGTCAAATTCAAGGTGTTGGAAATTATGTGATTCCACTGCTACATCCACTTGCCTTAATAATATTTCTATTTGTAGGAGTCGCCTTTAAATAAAAATAAACCAATCAAATTTGGATTACGTCATCCGAGTTTCAATTCCGAAGTAAAAGTATGACGGATTGATTAATGTTTAAATAGCTATAACAAATATAAGTATAACAAAACTTTTAAACTGATTGATTGAATATTAATTTGTTTGTTTGTTTTATCTTTCAGAATTAATTTTTGGTTGAATAATATTTTTTTTTTCTTTCAGAATGAGTATTTGGGTTTGGTCGAGCAGTGCATGGATTTTGCCTGTGAGTTAATGGATTTATGCCGTGGCACCCAAGAGGTAGAAGCAGTGCTGAGTGGCGGCTGGGGTGACTCCAGTTTCAGGGACCCTTTAGCAAGGCTCAAGATGGCGCTGAGATATGAAGAGAAAAAGGTATGGCGAGGCTATTCTTTTAATTCAAACAATCAAAAGAATAATAATTGAATTCGGGGCGAAGATTTCTAGTTCTTGATTTGCTTAAAAAAATCTTTTATTTTCCACGATTTCATTGCATATAAAACATTCTTTTGTTAAGGAATAAAATCAACTATATGATATTTTAAAATCTATTAATTAGTCCTCCAATATATTCTTTCAAACTTTTTCCCAAATATAGAACAGACAATATTAAACTTCATTTAAATTAGTTTCCCCATAACCACACATTCAATTACTTTCAACCCCAAAATGATTAATAATTTTTACTTAATATAGTTCACAAATAGTCATGAAGGCAATTCAGATATGGCAAAGAGAAATTGTAAATTGCTTTCTTTAAATGAAAAGATGACAATTCTTGATTTAATCAGGAAATAATTGTAAGCTGAGTTTGGTAAGACCTACGATAACAAAGATTCTTATGTCACATAGCATTTATTACATTACATTTTTCGTAATTGTTCTATTTTATAATTACTTATTGTTGATAATCTCTTATTGTAATTCAATTATAAATTGAAATTTATCATAGATAGGTATTAAAAACATCGTATAAATAGGGTTTGATATTATACGCATTTTCAATCATCCGCTGGGTTTTCGAACATAAGTGGAAGGATTGCCGTCATTCATGTTTACATGTGGCCACCGCAACGTTTCTGTCGATGTATATTCCGGCCTTCTTCAAGCGTATGTCGATCCGGGAAACCTACAGGAAATTCCCTTTATTTAATCTCGTTCCACTGCCAATGTCAAGGGGTATCTTATTCTGGTCTTATTTTTGGTCAGTTATTAACCTCGCCGTCCAAGTACATATTGAAAGCAATGGTTCGTGAATTTCTTATTATCTTTGTTGCTGTTGTTACAGCGTTAAGGTCGTTTTACGCTCCGGACTTCATCAGGTGTATATCGATTCGGGTAACCTACAGGAAATTCCATTTATTTAATCATGCTCTACTGCCAATGTCTAGGGGTATCTTATTCAGGTCTTATTTTTGGTCAGTTATTAGGTTGGTGCAAAAACAATGACGTAATAATGTCTTTTTTAACGTATTTTTTAACGTCAAAAAACAACATTATTACGTCATGATTTTTGCACCAACCAAATATTACCCACGCCGTCTAAGTACATATTGAAAGCAATGGTTCGTGAATTTCTTAACTTTGTTGCTGTTGTTACAGCGTTTAGGTCGTTGTACGCTCCGGCCTTCATCAGGTGTATGTCGATCTGTATAACCTACAGGAAATTCACGTTATTTAAACTCGTTCCACTGCCAATGTCTAGGGGAATCTTGTTCAGGTATTATTTTTTGTCAGTTATTACCCACGCCGTCCAAGTACAGATTGAAAGCAATGGTTCGTGAATTTCTTATTATCTTTGTTGCTGTTGTTACAGCGTTTAGGTCGTTGTACGCTCCGGACTTCATCAGGTAGGTGGTTTTAACTTCCGGTCTACATCAGGTGTATGTCGATCCGTGTAACCTACAGGAAATTCCCTTTATTTAATCTCGTTCCACTGCCAATGTCTAGGGGTATCTTGTTCAGTTATTATTTTTTGTCAGTTATTACCCACGCCGTCCAAGTACAGATTGAAAGCAATCGTTCATGAATTTCTTATCTTTGTTGCTGTTGTTACAGCGTGTAGGTCGTTGGACCCTCCGGACTTCATCAGATGTATGTCGATCCGGGTAACCTACAGGAAATTCCCTTTGTTTAATATTACTCCACTGCCAACGTCTAGGGTTATCTTATTCAGGTCTTATTTTTGGTCAGTTTTTACCCACGCGGTCCAAGTACATATTGGAAGCAATTGTTCGTGAATTTCTTATTACCTTTGTTGCTGTTGTTACAGCGTTTAGGTCGTTGTACGCTCCGGCCTTCATCAGGTGTATGTCGATCCGGGTAACCTACAGGAAATTCCATTTATTTAATCATGCTCCACTGCCAATGTCTAGGGGTATCTTATTCAGGTCTAATTTTTGGTCAGTTATTAGGTTGGTGCAAAAAAAAAATGACGTAATAATGACTTTTTTTAACGTATTTGTTAACGTCAAAAAACGACATTATTACCTCATTATTTTTGCACAAACCAAATATTACCCACGCCGTCCAAGTACATATTGAAAGCAATGTTTCGTGAATTTCTTATTATCTTTGTTGCTGTTGTTACAGCATTTACGTCAGTGTACGCTCCGGCCTTCATCAGGTGTATGTCGATCCGGGTAACCTACAGGAAATTCCCTTTATTTAATCTCGTTCCACTGCCAATATCTAGGGGAATCTTGTTCAGGTCTTATTTTTGATCGGTTATTACCCACGCCATCCAAGTACATATTGAAAGCAATGGTTCGTGAATTTTTTATTATCTTTGTTGCTGTTGTTACAGCGTTTAGGTCGTTGTACGCTCCGGACTTCATCAGGTTGGTGGTTTTAACTTCCGGCCTACATCAGGTGTATGTCGATCCGCGTAACCTACAGGAAATTCCCTTTATTTAATCTCGTTCCACTGCCAATGTCTAGGGGTATCTTGTTCAGGACTTATTTTTGGTCAGTTATTACCCACGCCGTCCAAGTACATATTGAAAGCAATGGTTCGTGAATTTCTTATTATCTTAGTTGCTATTCTTAGAGGGTTTAAGCCGTCGTACCATCCGGACTTCATCAGGTGTATGTCGATCCGGGTAACCTAGAGGAAATTCCCATTATTTTATCTCGTTCCACTGCCAATGTCTAGGGGTATCTTGTTCAGGTCTTATTTTTGGTCAGTTTTTACCCACGCCGTCCAAGTACATATTGAAAGCAATTGTTCGTGAATTTTTTATTATCATTGTTGCTGTTGTTCAGCGTTTAGGTCGTCGTACCCTCCGGCTTTAATCAGGTATATGTCGATCCGGGTAACCTGCAGGAAATTACCTTTATTTAAACTCGTTCCACTGCCAATGTCTAGAGGTATCTTGTTCAGGTGTAGTTGTTGGTCAGTTATTACCCACTCCCTCCAAGTACATATAGAAAGCAATGGTTCGTGAATTTCTTATTACCTTTGTTGCTGTTGTTACAGCGTTTAGGTCGTTGAACGCTCCGGCCTTCATCAGGTAGGTGGTTTTAACTTCCGGTCTACATCAGGTGTATGTCGATCCGTGTAACCTACAGGAAATTCCCTTTATTTAATCTCGTTCCACTGCCAATATCAAGGGGTATCTTGTTCAGGTCTTATTTTTGGTCAGTTATTACCCACGCCGTCCAAGTACATATTGAAAGCAATGGTTCGTGAATTTTTTATTATCATTGTTGCTGTTGTTACAGCGTTTAGGTCGTTGTACACTCCGGACTTCATCAGGTTGGTGGTTTTAACTTCCGGCCTACATCAGGTGTATGTCGATCCGTGTAACGTACAGGAAATTCCCTTTATATAATCTCGTTCCACTGCCAATGTCTAGGGGTATCTTATTCGGGTCTTATTTTTGGTCAGTTATTACCCACGAGGTCCAAGTAAATATTGAAAGCAATGTTTCGTGAATTTCTTATTATCTTTGTTGCTGTTGTTACACCGTTTAGGCCGTTGAACCATCCGGACTTCATCAGGTGTATGTCGATCCGTGTAACCTACAGGAAATTCTATTTATTTAATCATGCACCACTGCCAATGTCTGGGGGTATCTTATTCAGGTCTTATTTTTGGTCAGTTATTAGGTTGGTGCAAAAAAACTGACGTAATAATGTCTTTTTTTAACGTATTTTTTAACGTCAAAAAACGACATTATTACGTCATTATTTTTGCACAAACCAAATATTACCCACGCCGTCCAAGTACATATTGAAAGCAATGGTTCGTGAATTTCTTATCTTTGTTGCTGTTGTTACAGCGTTTACGTCAGTGTACGCTCAGGCCTTCATCAGGTGTATGTCGATCCGGGTAACCTACAGGAAATTCCCTTTATTTAATCTCGTTCCACTGCCAATATCTAGGGGAATCTTGTTCAGGTCTTATTTTTCGTCAGTTATTACCCACGCCGTCCAAGTACATATTGAAAGCAATGGTTCGTGAATTTCTTATTATCTTTGTTGCTATTCTTAGATGGTTTAAGCCGTCGTACCATCCGGACTTCATCAGATGTATGTCGATCCGGGTAACCTACAGGAAATTCCCTTTCTTTAATATTGCTCCACTGCCAACGTCTAGGGTTATCTTATTCAGGTCTTATTTTTGGTCAGTTATTACCCACGCCGTCCAAGTACATATTGAAAGCAATGGTTCGTGAATTTCTTATCTTTGTTGCTGTTGTTACTGCGTTTAGGTCGTTTTACGCTCGGGACTTCATCAGTTGTATATCGATCAAGGTAACCTACAGGAATTTCCCTTTATTTAATCTCGTTCCACTGCCAATGTCAAGGGGTATCTTTTTCAGGTCTTATTTTTGATCAGTTATTAACCACGCCGTACAAGTACATATTGGAAGCAAGGGTTTGTGAATTTCTTATTATCTTTGTTGCTGTTCCAGCGTTTAGGTCGTCCTACCCTCCGGCCTTCATCAGGTGTATGTCGATCCGTGTAACCTACAGGAAATTACCTTTATTTAAACTCGTTCCACTGCCAATGTCTAGAGGTATCTTCTTCAGGTGTAATTGTTGGTCAGTTATTACCCACTCCATCCAAGTACATATTGAAAGCAATGGTTCCTAAATTTTTTATTATCTTTGTTGCTGTTGTTACAGCGTTTAGGTCGTTGTACGCTCCGGACTTCATCAGGTTGGTGGTTTTAAATTCCGGCCTACATCACGTGTATGTTGATCCGGGTAACCTACAGGAAATTCCCTTTATTTAATCTCGTTCCACTGCCAATGTCTAGGGGAATCTTGTTCAGGTCTTATTTTTCGTCAGTTATTACCCACGCCGTCCAAGTACATATTGAAAGCAATGGTTCGTGAATTTCTTATTATCTTTGTTGCTGTTGTTAGAGCGTTTAAGCCGTCGTACCCTCCGGCCTTCATCAGGTGTATGTCGATCCGCGTAACCTACAGGAAATTCCCTCTATTTAATCTCGTTCCACTGTCAATGTCTAGGTGTATCTTGTTCAGGTCTTAGTTTTGGTCAGTTATTACCGACGCCGTCCAAGTACATATTGAAAGCAATGGTTCGTGAATTTCTTATTATCTTTGTTGCTGTTACAACGTTTCGGTCGTCGTACCCTCCAGCCTTCATCAGGTGTATGTCGATCCGGGTAACCTACAGGAAATTACCTTTATTTAAACTCGTTCCACTGCCAATGTCTAGAGGTATCTTGTTCAGCTGTAATTTTTGGTCAGTTATTACCCACGCCCTCCAAGTACATATTGAAAGCAATGGTTCGTGAATTTCTTATTATCTTTGTTGCTGTTGTTACAGCGTTTAGGTCGTTGTACCCTCCGACCTTCATCAGGTGTTTGACGATCCGGGTAAAATACAGGGAAAGCCGAACTGAATCCATCATTTAATCTACAGGGTGTAGACTGTTCTCTTTCCACTGCGCATATCTAAGGATGTCTTATCGAGTATAAAATTATGAAATTAGTGGATTTCAATAAAAGCGGACAAATTATGCAACAAAAAGGATTTTTTTTATTCATAACGAGCGAAAAATAATTAAAATAAAACTTATATTTAAATGTTTTAGACAAATTCTGTCGAACAATCACGTGGTCAAGATAAACACTCAGTTGTGGAGCAAGCTGAGGTAAAATAAAAGTAATCCAACCTTGAGGAAGAGAGCTATTTATGGTGCAATGGAGCATCTCATTGTGCTAAAGTGGGATAGTCCATTGCTTGGGCTGTGATTGGCTGCTGGTACCTGAGTGGAGGTATTTCTATATAAATACCAGCTTGATTCATCAGTTAGTTTGCAGGGTTTGTATTAAGTTACAACCTGCTTTGTTTTTGTCTGCCATATTGTAATTATTTCTATACTAGATCTACTGTAAATGATGATAACTCCCTATTCCAGAAATTCAAACAAAAAATACTGTATTTCATTCACTGGTTTTATATATATATATATATATATATATATATATATATATATATATATTAAAGAAAAACAGACCACTTTAAGTTTCCATTATAATAATTTATTTCACCAGAGCACTTTTAAAGGACGCCGGATGATCAGATAGCACTTCCAAAAATGAAACGAAAAATGAAATGAAAATTGATGTGTAGTGTAAGTTTTTGTAATTTAGCAGAGAGTGTAATAGGAGTAGTTAGAGAGACATGGTAGAGTTTAGGTAGGGTTTAATTTAATATCTCTCTCAATCATACTTAGTATTGGGGGAGGAGGAATGACCAGACCATGACCTATTTAAAGCGGTTAACTTAACGGAAGTGATAATTTGAAATGGGAGGGGAGAAAAAGAAAAGAAAAAGCAAAAAGAAAGAAGAGAGAGAGGGCAGTAAAGGGAAAGAGGCTGTAAATGGGTTTTACATATTTAGGAGATGGTTCGTAAGTTTTAGCAATTTATGTAAAAAATAGATTTTAATGTTTGATAGTAATTTAGATGTAGAAATAACCGAAGAAATTAATTTGATGCTTGCTAGCAATTTAAATATTTAACTATTTTACAAATAATTTAGGGATTTAATATAAGTTAAATACTGTATTTATTAACTCATTCATAGAGAACATATTAAAAAAAAGTTTTAAATTATAACAGTTTCTTTACCCGACCAATAGTACTCTTTTAATATTGTAAAAGACAGTTACGGTAACATCTTTATCAATTTGCATAAGTATATATGTTGTATATATATGAAAAAAACAAAATCTTTAATATTACCTTCAAATATTACTCCATCTTAATTCGAAACCTAAACTTTAAGTAAGAAAGACTACCCATCTAAAAATAATTACAAATTACATTCATAAAATAGATTCAAATTGATAAATTAAAATAAATTAAATAATTCAAATTGCTAGCAAGCATCAAATTAATTTCATATATATATATATATATATATATATATATATATATATATATATATATATATATGAAAAAGTATCGGGCCTTTTGCTATGTTAATGGAACTAAAGAATGCAAAGTGAAGACGCTTGGCACAGAGTGGTCTTGAACTTTGTCGCGAAAGTTATAATGTGCTCACTCTCTTCAATTGTTTATAGCTGTAAAGTGTGTAGAGTGTGGTTGTCTCTCCACTCCACATCAGTGACCATCGTTTGTGCAGCGGTTTTTGGCCAAACACGACATTCACCAGGTCTGACAACTCCCATATCCCCCAGATCATGTCCCTTTTTCTCTTTCCAATATAAAATCAAATCCCACTTGAAAGGAACAAGATTTCAAAACGCCGAGAAAATCCAACAGAACGCGACTGTGCAGGTGCTCACTATCCCGAAAAAGGAGTTCTAAGAAACAATAGAAACGACGCTGGATAAAGTGTCTGGATTCAGAAGTCTGTGGATTCAGTAGCGAATTGATATGTGTTGCGGTTTTCATTTTATAACACTAGTCCCGATATACTTTATATGTATGTATGTATGTATGTATGTATGTATGTATGTATGTAAGTACGAATGTCTTTTATCGATGAATATGACTTGATAATGTTCCGTTAATATGGACAATCCTACTTGCGTCACTTACACCAAACACAAGTTAGTCACATATCATAGTTCATAGAGAATTGACTAATAGTATCGAACTAATACTATTGAGAGTTTGAGAGAAATAAAGAGGGATTGACACCGACAAAAGAACTTTCAGATGAACATCGTAATGGTTAAGTGCCTGCATCACGCTTGTCAAATAAGACAAGTTCAGTAGCCTCGAGAATTGAGAAACTGTATCACCAAGAGCTGAATAAACATGCCAGCTATTTTATGGACTTTTTTATAATAGTTATTCCCATCACCTTCCTTCACTTGGTTTCTTTCCTTTGCAAAATCTCTCCCCCAGCTCCCCTCTTCTCTCTCTGTCTCTCTCCCATTAACGTCTCTGCTTCGTTTCTTATCTTGAGTGTTTATGCCTTTAAACATTGTACGACTGTTCCTATAAATCAGTTTACTTGTTACATCAGTTTAATGATTCAACTTTTTTTAAAAATATATTCTATTACAATTAACAAAGAAATCTTTGCCATCATTTTTAGTTCTTTGCTTCATTTTTATATTGCTGGATGAGGTTAAATACAGTTTTTTAAAATGAATACTTATTTGAAAAACAAACATACATCGAATGATTTTTGTGTATTGAGTCATAAACAGAATTTTTGAAGAACCTATTTTCTTATCTGCTACTGTTAAATTTTAATATCTGTTAATATCAACTGAAAGCAATCATTGCGATTCCTATTCTGCAATCAGTGACTGTAGTAATTCCATATCTAAAGAAATACGTTAATAGAACAAAGAAAATAGGTTAATGCTGAAAAAGAAATCATGGCGGTTGTAAATGGATAATAAATAATATAATAATAATAATGCTTTGAAATCATTTAAGAATTGAGATTTACCTTTCTCTTTTCATTTTTTTTTCTTACTTTTATTTTCTGTTCTCGTCCCGTTCTGTTCTCGTCTCGTTCTGTTCCCGTCTCGTTCTTTTCTCGTCTCGTTCTGTTCTCGTCTCGTTCTGTTCTCGTCTGTTGCGAATTCAAACGAATTTATACAGACGGAGAAAGTGTTGCCGAAACTTTTTGAATGACCCTTCACAAAATTATTAATGCAGTCTGTTATTATCGAAATGAACCTGGATTTATTACGTATTTAAAAATAAATATATTAATAAGCATTTTTAATGCCATGTACCTTTAGAACATTTGCGATCAGGGATCTCCACAATGTCCTTTTTATTATTTGTGAATTATAATGTCAAGTTAGGAAATATATAAAGTTGTTTCCCTTTCGATTCTCAAACGTTTTGAATTCAGATTTTTCCTTCTCTTAGACTGGTTACCTTGAAAGGCTAAAGAAACCAGTATCTCCTGTTATTTAACCCCTGGCTAGGGAGAGGTTAAATACATTTATTTGTACTGTCGCTAAAGATGCTGAAAAAATGGTTGGTTCTTTGTATTGCTCTAGAAAACAACTAACTCCCGTTATCATGCTCTAGCTTTACAAGAGTAAGATGGGGACACATAAGAAAGGCGGTATTGTTGCAATATCTGGGCTGGTGCCGCCCAAACCTCACTGTCCAGCCTAGATAGCGTTCAAAAGCGATTACGAGGCTTTGTAGGAATTATTCTCCATCCTGAGACACTTATTCAACAAACGAAACGCCACAAGACTACGAATTATGATTTTGACCCTCACTGAGTGCAACATATAACAAATATTCAACATTAAATAACCCCTTTAAATAACATTAAATAGTTTCAACCAACCTAACTAAACCTACTCATCGCACTTTACCATAAGCAAGTATCCGCCACATTTGATAACACAGACTACATGCGGTTTAAACAAAATTCTTAACTGTATAATCTCCAGGCAAATTCAAATTCCAAGGATTTGTCTCTCAATTTCAATTATCTACTGGATATTGGCGAGTTTAACAAGTGGCTTACTTCTGTCTGCTCTATCAACGTAAGTTATGTAATGAAGAAGATATTCTATTATTGTTCCTGGATTGAATACACTCAACTTACAGCAGGAAATTCTTCAGTTCGAATTTCCCTGAAGATTACCCAGATCGACATACAACAGACTGGGCGGAATAATTGCCGAAACAGTGGCATGATAACAAAAATGCCATTATTAGTCAGAATGTAAAAAATGTAAATAATGATATCTCCTGCTCCCAAGAATAATATATATATATATATATCCAGATCCCGAAAATTCAGACATAAATTTTTCTTGCTTTGTTTCTTTTCTGATTTTCCAGGTTGTCTTGAACAAGAGAGATCCATTTTATTATATTTATAACTACGTGATTTACAGTTAAAAGTGGAATTCGCAATTTCGACATTATCCGGTGCTGCTTCACTTCATAACTTTCAAAAATTAACAACTTCCGTCCTCCTAATATGGAATGCATTTTGATGTGACTTTACGGTGATTTCTCTAGTCTTTTTGCAAAAAAAAAATGAATAATTTTAATGAAGAAAAGTATATTAAATGTCAAATTTGAGTAAAGATCTTTAAACAAGTCATTCAGATATATTTTCTAGCTACCGTCTGCCTTTCTCCCAGGCCACATCTCTAGCGCCTCCATCACACCGTGGCTAGATCACTACACCTAAAACCTCGTGCATTGACCCTGAAGTAGCTAACATGTGGTGAGTCTTATCTAGATAATGACAACAAAGTCCATATAAGCGTTCGTTTGTGTATAAATCTAAAGTTGATTTTATTCTTTGCAAAGCAAATCTATTCTTTAAGTGCAAAATACCGCTCACTTTGGGAATCCAAGATAGAAAATATAGTTCTGGACAGACAGAAGACAAAACGAACTGCTTGGTCAACGTTGGCCAAAGTGTCCAGTAAGATTGATGCACATTCATTCTCAATTTCTTGTCTAAGGGCCACCAATGCAGTTGGTTGTCTGCGATACACAATATCCTTTAGGCTCCCCCATAGTAAACAGTGCTATCGCAATTAGATTAAACTACGAAAGACCAGTTTTTCCTTTCCTGGAGTGTGTATACATTTTTTTTTGGCGGACTCTGTATATATTTATTCTTTTTTGAGAGATTGCTAACAATTCTGAATATTGTATATGGTGAACATTAGTAAAGAATGAAATCAAACGAAGCTTAAAACTGGTGATGACTTATTATTTTATTTTTCAGTTTGTAGCACATCCCAACTGCCAACAACACATGACGAGTATTTGGTATGGATCGGAAATGGGATTCCTTCAGTCCTTAAATTGGTGGCGGAAGCTTCTCTTTGGCATTATATATATTCCTTTTGTGCCATTCTTTTGTGCAGCTTATATTATAGCCCCAAACAGTAAGGTAAGTTAGAAAAAGGCTGCCCTTGAAACAAGCACAGTAAAGAAATAGGTCAGTAACAACAATACTAAAGAGAAAGAAGAAAATGACTTTAGTGAAGGCGTCGCAGTGTAGGGTAGCTGCTGTTGTGAATAAGGATCTGGTCAAACAAATTGATTCTCTCGTTGCACTTTACGAAATAATTGATAATCTGTCAAAGGGTTCAGGTAAAAAACAGCTGTGCTTATAGTCCAATGCAATATTTCACGGCTCAAATGTCTATGAAAAGTAGGTTCGCAGAATGTTTATTCAGTTCATGAAGGAGGTTAACGGTACCCTAAGACTTACATCTGTTTGGGCCGATGAAGGAGACACAGAGAGAACAGTTTTATATACAATGATATCAAGAAAGGTATATCTCGGGGTGGTGCTGGTTAGCGAAGCAAGTCTGGTTGACGATAAGAAGTGATTTCGATCCTCACTGGGTATTCTACACAAAATTCGACATTAAATAATTTGACAAAGGTTAACGTTTCAAAAAATCATCATATAAAAAAAAAATTTCTGAAACTTGCTCTCATCCAAAGTTGGAATGCAGCAACTGAGAAAAAAGACAATATTGATATCCCGAAATTTTAGTCTTCATTTTGCTAGGCTTTGTGTAATTTTGCTTTCAAATTAATTGTAATAAAAAAAGGGATTAATATGCTCCCGAGCATCCCGTTACTGAACGCGGAAAAAGCTTGAAAAATTCTATATTCCGTAAAGAAGGCGGGGATGCTCATTTTTTGTACACCTTTTCAATATTTAGCTGTCAGTCTAGTGCCGTTGCGGCAAAATGGCATACCACGAGCTGAAATTAGGTGCGACGTAAAAGAGCCAGATTAATATTCAAAATGTCAAAAATACAAACGGAAATTCGTAATAAAGTTCCTATACAACCGTCAGCTACAACTGGGGAAGACGTTTAGTTCCACTTATAGTGTTGTTAGACTGGATGGTGGATAACAAGTACATGAAGTCAGTCTGGATGAGCGTTTGTAATGGAACGGGCGCACAGTTTCATAGCTGGGCACGGGTGGGTTATGTACAATAGATTCCAAAATATCTTTACATGTTCTAAAGCGCGCGTCAATAAGAAAAGTCTAGGAACCATTAGCCTGGTGCTTATAAAGTTCGCTAAGCCTCAAAGCATAAATTGCGATCCGATGTTTTAAAAACAATTGTGGTATTCATTTCTCACAGAACTTTCTTCTGAGTTCAGTTTCAACTGAATACTCTATTGTGGTATGTTACTCACTCTAAAATAGACTTTTCACTTAGTATCCTACAGAGAATCCTCATCAGATAAGCTCCTAGCCATCAAGTATAAATTCAAGCGGTTCACCCAATGTTAGTATCTGTCACCGACACGTAAAGACATATATATATATATATATATATATATATATATATATATATATATATATATATATTCCCACCCAATGAGGAAATAGTATCTCTCCCCACCCCTCTCTCTCTCACCTACTTAGAGTGGGCTCCAAGATACACACACGCACGAACACACACACACACACACACACCGTGCGATGACAACGTCGCGCTACAAGTAATTGTATAAATCAATGTCCATGTACGTGTGTGTGTGCTATTTTAGCACAGCAAAACAAGGCATTAACTCAATCCATCCTAGTTCTGCCGTGTTGTTTTTTTATCTGTGCATAGTTTTATTATTTGTATGCCACAATAAATGAAATAAGAAAGTATAAAATGACATCTCCTATGACCCGTTATATTATGAGTGTGTCATGCCGAGTAAAAATTTTAAATTTTCATAACATCTCTCAGGACAATACACACAGGTTACAGTCCATCTCTTTGCAAGTAACATGTAAAAGATTGCAGTTGCATATATGATACCAGCAGCGAATAACAATTGCTAGCCTGGCTTTAAAATGAGGATTGTACTCTGCACACTGATCATTTGAATTAACAATAAAATATATACATCAAATCCAGGATTACCGATTCCATAATTACTTGCGGATAATACGCACTTGAGTATAATACGCATCACTAACTTTGGGTTACGATTTGCAGCAACAAAAATTACCTTAAATTTAACATCTTATCTAGTTCACATCAATTCCAAATAGGAATTTGCATATTTTTCCTTCTATTTTGAAACAAAGTTTTCAGTGTTCAGAGGAAACGCGCAGACCAGAATCACTCAACAAGGCAACAAACTTGCGGCAAAAATAAGTTCACATTCGAAGAAACAAAATTATAAATAAATGCACATTCCAGTGGATAACTGTTATTTCTTTGTAAGGCCATAATACAAAATAGGTCCATCGTGGTAAAGTCATTCAAAAAAAATTATGTATTACAAACGCACTAAGTGGCAGTAAAGATAACATCCTTTTTGAGGAATTGTGAATGTGAATCTTTTGCCAAATGAATTCACTTGATTGGCTGAGACAAAACAGGCAGTTACATAAAGGCATTCATCATCGTACAAGAATATAAAACAGATGGGTCTAAGTAGCAACCGGAATTTTCGGTTGAGCTAAGACCACGCAAAAAAGGAAATTGATGCGTGCGGCTATGGCGTTATATCCCCGTTAATGTCAATCAATTAGAGATTGAGAAAGAACTCATAAATATTTATAGATCTTTGGAGTTGTAGAAAAAGTTAACTTGAAATAGACTGGTTACATTTTGAGGGCCATGGTCGAAACTGTGTTAACAGCCCGAATAATCAGTACCTAAATCGATTGATGTCTGAAGTTGATGTTAAATTCTTGGTGCAATTTCGTATGTTTTACATTATTATTATCATTATTATTATTATTATTATTCATTTACGTTTTGCATCCTTTCAGGAGGTGAACGAGCATGGCTCTACACAATCTTCTGATTGTTTGTTTTTACTATTTCACCCATTCTTTATTGGGTAGGTTACTTACTTTTCCCCTCTGTTCCTCTTGCCTTCAATCTGTCCCGAGAATGTCAAATTCTTATTTTACTTCATTACGTGCCCCAGAAATTTCGTCCATATCTCTTTCTAATTCTAAGTATATGCTTTTTTGTTTCTTTTTTCCTTAAGACTTGCTTGTTATTCACATGCTCCGTCCATATTATTCTCGTAATACTTCTGTAGAACAACTCCTGTATCGTGCAAAGTTTCTTCATTTGTGAGGAAAATGTTCAGCATTTATTGCCATATAGGAAGATGAAATTGCATAGCAGTTCGGCACTTTGTATCAATCAATTTTTTCCCGTTTCTTAGTACTTTGCTTAGCTTTTGGAATGAAACTTCCGCTATCCAAATGCGCCTTCGGATTTCGGTGTCACATTTTCTGTCCTCTCTTAAAGCACTTCCCAGATATTTAAATTAAATGTACTTGATTGATTCCGACGTTTCCAACTCGTATTTTGAATCTTGGATTGATCTTCTTACCAACAACCATATATTTTATCTTCTTGTAATTAATGGTTATTCCTTTCTTCCTTTTTTCCTTTTAATGAATTTTCCTTCTACGTCTATTTGCTTCTTTTTGTTTAATCTTTAATACTTTCCTTTTGTTTCAGGCGAGTGCCGTCATGAGATGTCCGGTGATCAAATTTGTTACGCACACGGCCTCTCATATATGTTTTTTAATTCTGTTAGCTGCCGCAACTTTCCGACTCACCGAAAATGCTATCCACATTAGTTCAACAGATGAACTGAACTCGGCCCAACATAAGAACATGCCCCCCGATGAGCGTACGCACAGTCTACTTAAAGAGACCCTACGACCGGCAAACACTCTGCTTACCCATGTGCAGATTTGTATCGTGTTTTGGATATTAGGTGGGTAAAAAAAAACACAAAAGAAGGTTTTTCCGACCACATTACTTTTCTGAAATCCCTTTCTGTCCATCAGTTAAAATCTACGAATATTCTTTCCATCTCGAATGATATTCAAATTCACATCGAAAATATTTAAGATAATTGATCCAATTTTCATGCGGAATTCAATTAACAGAGCACCTGCGTGTCCTCGGGTGACAAAGAAGCGTTACCGTGTAGATCGTTATAATTAGAAGCTTGAAAATGGATGCATAACAATTTATGAGTACGCGTAAGAGTGGGTGTGTCATATGCTCGGAGTTGAAAGAGCAATTCCGACATGACACAGGTTTCGATTTCGAGATCAGACAATATTTAAACCTACATTAATACCCACCTTAAATAACATTCTTTTTCTAAGAGATAGATAGATAGATAGATATGAATTGACTGTGAAAACCTTTTCAAAATACAAGGATAATATTAAAGATAGAAATGGCGAAATTAAAGACCAGGTGCTTAATGTATATATTTTAAAACTTGTTTTACTATTCACAAAAATAAGGGTAGCAAGAAATGATATTTTCATACAATGTTAATATTGAAATTCAACACGATTAGAAAAAAACAGCTCAATCGAGGACAAAGAATGTAGACACCGACTAAAATGAACATCAAAGACCACATATTAAATATATAATACTTACAGGCTAATAACATTTAAGTCGAACAACCACTCTTACTGTTTACCAATAGATGACTGTAAATAGATTCCATTACCTTCAAATGAAATTCAGAATAATTCTTCCTCAGAAGTGAGAAAATTTCTCGGACACAATACTGGTTTTGAGACATATTTGCATATATCGCTGAACAAAAAAAAACTGTCAGTAAAATAAAACGTAAGAAAATTAAAAAAACAACTTATCGTCACAAAAGAATTCAAATAAACAAAAGGACGTTCACGTTGACAAAAATTCCACTAGCTGAAAGAATTACCGGTCGTAAACAGTCGGTAACAAAGGAACGCAACTTCTAGAATAGAAATAACGATCGTTAGTCGTCATTTACTTCATACATATATGCGTTTCCTCTATGGTCATGTGAATACTTTGCAAAAAAGTTTGATATATTTTTCGTTTCTTTTTTTTCACTCTCCCTCACTTTATACATTTTTTCTTTTCTTTTATTATTATTATTTTTTTTTTATTAATTTTCTTATATATATATATATATATATATATATATATATATATATATATATATATATATATATACTGAGTGGGTGCCAAAAAGACGGATCGGAAAAATTTATTTGGGACAAAAAAAATAAAAATGATCCCCCGTAGATAATGTGGTGGCCGGTAACAGCCAAAATTTAACTGCAAGTAAGATGGCCCGAAATGACCAAGTTTTAAATATGGTGGCCGATAATAGCCAAAACTTAGAAGAAAGTATGGTGACCGGAAAAGGCCATAGTTCAAGCACAGAAGAAAAAATGGTGGAGAATATGGTGGCGGAAATAAGCCCAAGTTCTCCCGGGCCTAATACTGACAACAACAAAGATGACAACTCAGCGGTCGGGGAGAAGCCCTCTTGCTGGACGTCCCCTCCGAAATGTAAGATCAACATAACGGAGTTCCTGGAGAAAGCCAAGAGTTACGCTCATCTTGTTACCAAAAATGGACTCTTGTCAAATCCCTAGGAACTGCAGAAGGTTGAGAAACGAATTGTGTCAGTCTTTGTGGTCGACAAGCGTTCGCGCAAAATTTGTCGCTCCACGAAAGACACCGTCATCAAATCATTGACGTTCCTGGGAGTTAAACCGCATAGAGTAATCAAAGGAAAAGGTTTTTTCATGTGGGACATACTGTTGTCCACGCCTGCCGACTGCGAAGCAATCAGCACTCGTGACTTAATCACTAAAGATCTGATTCTGAGAACCGAGTATCATGTAGCAGTAGTGTGTCGGGTCTCCAAGGAGTTGGAAAACAAGGATCTTCTTCAATCTAAAAAATTAAAGAATCTAAAGACTCTACTAAATTTCAGGAAGAATGGAGATTTAGATGTTGAAAATCCAATGAACTTCCCAAAGGCGAAGAAGGTGCACGGAGGTTTTCGCTTTTTGTTCACCCCTCCCTGTATAGAGCTGTTAAGTTAACTTTCTACTTGGACGTCGGTGGCCTGTCTCCCGATGGCTCCATCAATACTCAGATGGGAACTTGTTTAATTGGAGAGGCCGTCCGTGTCCTTTCCCCGGCCATGCTCAACACAGGAGAGTAACACTAATTGACTTTCATTATGGCTCTCTTAGCAAGTTTGAATGCCCCGGGTACTGAGGTCGGAGTCTCGTAGAGTGAGGCTTGATCGCGATCTTCAGCGCCTCGGGGTGGATGTTTGTTGTGTGTAGGAGACCCATTTTTATCTCGAGACCGTGAGGACATTCTGTCTAAGAGGTCCATCCTCTATTCAGCATGTTTTGATGGACGCTCAAGGGGTATTTCCTGGCTGGTGAGCAAGTCTCTGGATGCGGTGTGTACTCTTGTCTTCGAGGATCCGGCGTGCAGTCTTTGTGTGATGGATGTTACCATAAAGGATAAGGCTCTTCGTCTAATCGGGTTTTATGCGCCCAATGACAATGCACAGCGGTCTGATTTGTTTCGGCAGATCACACCGTTTTTTTATGATATCTCGTTCGGTAGTTCTAACGGGTGATTGGAATGCCGTCCTTGATACCGATATAGATCGAATAGGGCAAAAATCGGGTACTAACAACCCGGATGTTAAGCTGTTTCGGGACTTTATCGACGGGTTCGATAAGTATCGAAATGAGCACCCCCCGGGAGGTAGTATGGACTTGGACTAGGGGCGGCAGCTCGGATTCGGTTGTGAGCGCAAGCTACATCGACCGAGTTCTAGCTAAGAGAGTCGACGTAGGGATCGTAGAATGTCCAAGTTTCCATTTTATAGTTTACTCGGATCATAGGTTTGTCCGGATTTGGGTAAACTTAGATAAGCCTAAGGTTAAAATGGCTGGTTACTGGAAATTGAACTCGTTATTATTTGGCGAACAAGATTTCCGGGACCAGCTTCTACCAATGCTACAGCCGGAATTGTTGGGGGCTGTGGTTGGGAATAAGTGGTTGGATTCTCTTAAATCTAAACTTAGGTCTTTTGCTGCTGATTTTAGTCGCCGACACAATCTAGCAGGGTTAGCAGCGCAAAAGTCTTGTAAGGCAAAGGTAGATCAGGCGATCCATTTCGGGTCGGACTTTCGCATTTGGATCCAACTGCTGTATGCGTCCTCCGGTTCGCTGGTAGAAGTGAATGGCGTAAGATCGAAACCTTTCATTTTGTCTCATTGTGTCAAGGTTGTCCACTGTCTCCATTGCTGTACGTTCTTCCGTGGGAAACTTTCCTGCGTAAGTTGAAGACGAATCGAGTCCTTCGCGGAATTTCCTTACCTGGTGCTACCACCTCGGCCAGGTACTCCGCCTATGCTGATGATGTATCGGTTCTTGTGTCGAGAAGAGCCGAAATTAACGAAGTCAGCAAAGACATCAAAGGCTATGAGATGGAGCCAGGGGGCAAGATCAACCGCGATAAGTCTGTTGGCTTGAGGTTGGGTTCGTGGAAAGGAGTTTCTCTTCCCGGATCTTTCCTCTGGACGGACGGGCCGCTCAAGATACACGGTGTCTGGTTACGTCCCAACCTCCTGTTGGAAATGAATTGGTCGGAGGTGCGGGAGAAGGCCGAGGTCGCAGTTCGTCTGTGGACTCGGAGGAATCTTTCCTTGAAGGGGAGGGCGGAAGTATGGGCCTCGCACATCTACCCAATACTCGTTTACCGACTCTCCGTGCTTCCATTCCCGTCAGACACTTTATTGGCCTTTGTAAGACTCTTGCTCTCCTTCTTGTGGGGAGGCAAGTCCGCCATTGTTAGTCGCGAGATCTGTTACCTCCATCTCTCTGATGGCGGTATGGGGGTGCCTTGCGTTGAGATTCGTCGACATACTCTTTGCATTACTTATCTAGACCAGATGTGTATGCAATTGGATGAGAACGGCGAATTCTGGAAGAAAGACGCTCGTAGAAACTTTCCATCCTTAAGAAGTGTGCGCTCGTGTGAGGAAGAGGTCGACCGTTCACCTCGAGGCGAGGGCTCCTTCTATCGCGAATGTCAGCTTGCTCTCAAGCAACTCTTACGAGCGAAGAATGGCCTCTCCGACGTCCAGTTTTGTACATATTTGTAAATACTCATTGGGTTTTTTTAATTTTTTTAATTGCTATTTTATTCCCCTCCCCCGAAGACAATGAATTGTATATATGGGGACTAGTTAGGATTTCATAGAGTTTATGAGGCATTATGGTCTATGGGTAAGAATGGTAAGTAAGAATGTGTTGTTTTGGTGAAAGGAATATTGTTTGCATGTTTGGGTCAGTGTTTGCGGCTAGCTAAGTTCAATGATAAAACAGAAGACCATCCTCTTGCCCTTTACACCTTTTCGGCCTTGTGCCACATTTGTACAATTAGTACAATAAATATTATCGTTAGTTCTATTTTATACTCAACACTATTCGGGTCGTTATTTTTACTCTCTCCTCTATTACTATACGGACCGCTATTCTCTATTGTATTTCTCTATTCGGATCACTATTCGGTGGTTGCTATTCGAGCGACTATTACCCAGCAATTACTATTAGTGCGAGTGTTATTCGAAGGCATCTAACACCAGCATTGTTCAATGGCGTACTGTAGTTGTTTCCCAGAAGTTTTCTTAGAAAGCCTAAGGATATGCACGAAAGCAAAAGCTAAGTTTGAGTTAAAAGAGAATGTAACACCGACATTTAAGCCCAAAAGGAATGTACCTTGTGCTGCATTAGATCCAATTAATAATAAATTGGACAGACTAGAAAAAAAGGTGTGATGTCAAAAATAGATTATTCCGAATGGGCGTCACCAACAGTCTATGTTAAAAAAAGAATTAAAATCGGCGTATATGCTGATTTTTCACGGGGTTAAATGAACGTTTAAAACAACATAACTACCCGTTACCACGTTCAGAGGAAATGTTTGCCAAATTGAAGGGAGGTAATTTTTTTTCTAAATTGGACCTGTCAGACGCTTATCTACAAGTACTAGTGGGCGAAGACTGCTCAAACTATTAACAATTAATACTCATAGAGGTTTATACAAATTCAACCGACTACCTTTCGGTATAAAGGTAGCACCAAGCATAATCCAAAATGTTGAATATTAGCAGATTTGCCCTACTCAATCACAGCCATCAAGAACGAGGATTCCCAGGGCGCTATCCCGACTACTCCCGTACAATCAGCCAGGCAATAGGGAATTAATTCCTCCCCAACGGCCAATATGCTTCCGCAATGGGGAGAGGAGGGAGATTTGGCTGCAGGGGCCTTCGTGTAGCTGTCTGATGTCAAAGGTTGCTCCTTTGATAGCTTAAGGATAGCTAGGGCATGTCCCATGGTTGTGACACCTAGTTCTTTAAGGATTTCTCGGTCTATCATAGAGAGGCTATCCTTAGTAACATTCTCTTTCACAAACGATTCAGCATAGGTTTTGGCAGAGTCGGTAGGAATGCCAATTTTGATAAGTAGCTCTTGCCAATCATCGTATCCTGTTCACAGCGCCATGTTGAATATTAGCTAGTTTGCCAGTGGTTTAGCACACAAGTAGGCAAATGTAGCCAAAGCCAAACTGACTTGAGTCATTTATGGAGAAATATATAGCTGAATAAAGACCCCTCATGCAAATGTATTGGGAAGGTCCATTCTAGCAAAATGGACCAACCCAACTGGTGTATTAGGCGCTCTCCTATAAAATAAGGTAAAATCAGCTGGCTTGCCTTTACAAGGAAATAGAAGGAGGCAGCCATGTTGGCAGGTAAGTCACTTGACTTCTACACAAAAGATAATGGATACCATGCTTACCGCTTTGGGTTGTGTTTAATGACGTACTTATTAAAAGTAAGACCCGAAAGCAACGTACGGAAGATGTAAAAGAAGTATTTGAGAGAAATAAGGTATGTGGTTTTAAGATCAGTGAAGGAAAATACGAATTGTTTATTCCCAGACTTAAATATTTAGGTCAAATTATTGATGAAAACGGTAGACAACAGGATTCTTCAAGAGCGGCACAATAAAGACATGCCTACTCTAACAAATGTAACAAAGTTACAAGCCTTTTTAGGGTTTGCTAATTACTATCATATATATATATATATATATATATATATATATATATATATATATATATATATATATATATACACCAAACATTCACGAATTAAGAGCACCCTTGAATAACCTGGTAGAAATGGAATTGTACAAATAAATGCCAAAAATGCTTTCGAAGCGATGAAGAAAGTCTTAACATCGGATTTGTCACTAGTTCATTTTGACCCTAAATTAATGATTGTGGTTGCATCAGATGCAAGTGATTCGAGTATTGAAGCAGTGATACTACACAAATATGAGAGCGGAACAACTAAACTAATAGCTCATGCTTCAAGATCATTGATTGCAGCTGAAAAAAGTTACAGACAGATTGAAAAGGAATCATTGCGAAATCATATTTGTTATGAAAATGTTTCACAAGTTCATACATGGTAGAGAATTCATACTACAGACAGACTCTTGTCTATTATTGTCCATATATGGATAAAAAAAAGGGTGTTCCTACATATATGGCGAATACACTGCAGCACTGGGGAATTATCCTGCTGAACTATAATTATAAAATAGAGTTTCTACCATCCAAAAAATCAAGTCGTGCAGACGGATTGCCTAGACTAATACCAAAATTCTGCGAACCACTTGAAGACACAGTAATTGCGGGGATAAGGGCCAAAAATAAAATTAATAATGTATTATACACAATATTGTAAGAGAAATACGCATAAAATTGGAGGAAATAAGAATTAAGTCGGAAAAAAGACGACTTTATAATGAAAATGAAGAAGCAATTAAGATTTAAAGGAAAAATATTACTAGAAATAATGCATTTTCATTATATAATAATGTACTTATGTACGCAGAAAGAACTGTGATACCAGCATCTTTTCAAAAACGTATGCTAAAGGAATTTCACATAAATACATCCAGGAAATCTAGAATTAAATTCTTAATGAGGTTTTATACTTCTTGGTCAAAAATGGATCAAGATATCGAAAATTTAGTGAAATCATGCAGAGATAGTGCTCTGGCAGCGAAGTCACCGCCTATCAAAATTCAACTTTGGCCGAAAACCAATATGCCATGGTCCAGAATACATGTAGACTTTCCATGACCGTTAAACGGAGCATACTCTCCAGTGGTAGTCGATAGTTGCACTAAACGGCCTGAAATACTAAAATGTAGAAGACTGACTACCGCGGTAGTTTTTTTGCAAGTCATTAGCAATAGAACATATTACAACTCCTCCTTATCACCCAAGATCAAAGGACAAGCAGAAAGGTTTGTCGATACGTTTAAAAAGGCACAAAATGTCGGAGGGAGGATAGTCAGCTGAAAACATGGTACAACAATTTTTGAGTGCTTACAGAATAACACCAAACCCAAACACTTGCAGAGTTGATGTTTGTCAGGAAGATTAAGTCGGTATTTAACAAAGTACTACTAGAACGGAAGACGAGAACATCAAGGAATCAAAATAATATGAATAAATATTTTCAAGCTGGTGATAAAGTGTTTTTGTTTTTTTTAATGTACTAACGTGGAAAAGAATTCGAAGAAGATAGCGTTATTAAAAAATGGATCGGCAAAATGACATCCATGATACAGGGACAAAGGTGGGGAACCTTAATCAGTTAAAACGGAAATTCTCTGATTTAGTAAGTCCACGAAGAGAGGCACCGATGGAAATATTGTATAATATATTTGACGTACCCACGCCACCAGAAATTAGTGAACCAAGGAGTACTTCCTTACACTAAAAGAAAAGAAAAAGAACAGTAAAAGAAAAAGAACAGCAACAGAACCTTTGAATATTGAACCGAAACTGAATAAATATCGATTCCAGAGGAAGTCATCTGAAAGGAGAGATGATATAAAGGAGTAAAATGTTACTGCCGACACTTGAGTTTGAACATAGATCGCCAGTGAGCAAACACAGGCGATCTCATTATTGAATTAAGCAGACCACGTGACCATACAGAAAATTCATATATGTAGGAAGTCGCTGACGACTAACGATCGCTATTTCTATTTTATCCTCTATTACTATTCAGATCGTTATTTCTACTCTATCCTTTATTACTATACGGACCGTTATTCTCTACTCTATTCACGATACTATTTCTCTATTTGGATCACTATACGGAAATACGTGACATCACAAAAGTGCCAACGAGTGTTAGTTGACACCACAAAAATTTGTTTTAAGAATCACCTCGGAAAGAGAAGAAAGTGCTGTCGACTTTGTTGTAACTGTGCTCTGAAGGAGTTTAAGAGTGGAGATAAGAAGGGAGAATTGTGGATACCTACGCTGCCTTCGAGAGTAGACACTCTAAAGTTGTAAGCATTAGTTGACGACCCATCATTTAATAAAACCACTCCTTAACATGTCTGACCTTTCGTCAATCTGAAGCGGCCTGTCTTAGTGCAGCTGAAACCTGAAGTTATTTTTTAAGCACTCGAAGGATTTATCAACACGTTGCTGGTGAACAACTTTTATCAAAATATAGAACAAGGAGAGCATCTGAAATGTTTTATGTGGAAAAAAAAAGATCTTGCAAATAAAATATTTTATTCTAATTTTCCAAACTGCTTTTTTTTAAATTTGTAGACTGAGAGACTTTTAATGGAATTAGCTAGCTACCTAGATAGATAGATAGATAGATAGATAGATAGATAGATAGATAAATAACGTATTTATATTTATATTTGTGCATATATGTGAGTGTGCATATATATAAAAGTGGGTGTCCTCAAATTTCATTGGAAAGGACAAACAAAAATGTTATCAACATATATATATATATGTGTGTGTGTGTGTGTGTGTGTGTGTGTGTACGAATGTGATTGAATCTTTAATTAATGTCGATACATTTTGGTGTAATGCAGATTTGTAATTAAATTCACCTGAAGAGAATCGATTGTTGTCGCTCGAAATATGACCCAATTTCCAACAATGAATTTGAAGATCGTTTTCTTTTTCTTGGTCTTTTTGTCTATGATGTTTTCTTTCTTCCAGGGCTGTTATGGATGGAGTGCAAACAAATCTACAATACTGGAGCTCGGTCTTATTTAACGGACTACTACAATTTTATGGACTTTGGCGTCTTATCCATGTATATGGCCTCTTACCTGCTGAGATTTATTACGGATTTCAGGGTGCAAGAAGCCGACAGGTGAGTTATATTTTACTTGTTGTACAGCGTAAAGTAGCGCCTTGCATCGGTGTTCAGTTCATCTTATACCCACACACACACACACACACACACATATATATATATATATATATATATATATATATATATATATATATATATATATATATATGTATATGTGTGTGTGTGAGATAACGATATGTATTTTATATATGAAGAACAATGTTGGGGAATATGTACAAGAAAGTGCAAAAAGTTTTCTTTTGACACAATCGAACTTTAGGACTTCATCGAAGTAAATTTATTATAAATATGACAACAAAACGAATTTTTCTCATACATATATATATATATACATATATATATATATATATATATATATATATATATATATATATATATATATATATATATATATACGAATAAGCAGCTCCCAAATGGATCTGCTTAAGATTGCACATAGGAAAAAAGAGTGTTGTATTCAATATGAAATGTAAAAGCTTTAATATATATTAGTGACAGTGACCGACCATACGCTTTCAATCAATCTGTTGAGATGTTGAGTGTTTCCGCGTGCGTGTATTGAAAATAAGGACAAACACATACGTAGGGAAAAATACTGGTATATTCGAAGAGGTATTTACAACAGAGATTAGTAGTCAAACGAACGCAGGTTAGTCAGTAACAATCAGAAAGAGTATAAAGTCCAACTGTCCAAAAGTCAAAGATATGAAAGTGGATTTATACATTTTCTTTATTCTTGAGAATTGAAAACAAAGATATTGAACACTATTTATTTATTCGATTGCTTATTTGCAAGAATAATTTTATATTTACAAGAATTATAAAAATATGTGAACCAACTATAATAAAAAATATTTATTATTTTACAAGGAAAGTAATATGAAGATATTTTTTCATAAATTTATAAAATTCACTTTTAACAGTAAAATTTAAAATTATAAATTTTGAAAAATTACTTTTTCCGAGCATTCCTTTCATTTCCTCTCGCCACATAAATTCACTAAAATAGGTTAAGTTTTCTGAACGAAGCATTCTTTTAATTTCAGATGTTAGGCAAAACCACAAACAATCAATATTTTGAGTATGTATCGCCTTATTCATTGGATGGACTTAGTGTATCAGTATTTTTTACTGCAAATATTACACTGTCATATTTTGATAAATTTTCAATTTAGCCAGAGATCAAGAAGAAAACCATCTTTCTCTTCCAACATCAGATATGAGCCGACTACAATGTAGGTAACATTGAACGTAAACTACGCACTCCATAAAAAGAAATTTTATTTTCTACAAATCTTCTTTAACGTTGTCTCTACAGACATTCACTGTGAATGTATATATTATATTCCGCCCTTTTCTTGCTGTGTGTGAAGTCTGCTCTTTTTTTGTTTTCATTCAAAATTCTGATGTTCATGAAATGGGCCAATTCCTCCAACGAAAATAAGAGTAACTTTTAAAATAGACACCACAATGTTGGAAAAACAAACTACTTTCATTATCTGAGCTAAATTCGATGAAATCGATAAATGAATGATAGTTGAAATATTTATAAAGGGCGATAATAATTTTGCTTCACAGCAAAAAAGAACGCATATTTGCGCCCTTTTTGCTGCCATTGTCTCAAGAACTTCTTCGTTGCTTACATGTTCATTCCATGGTATTCTATGCATCCTTCGGTAGAGCAACATTTCTAGGGCAAATATTCTTCTGATCAACTTTCTTTCCCTTTTCTTACTCCAATTCGATCATTTGTAAATGGAAAATTTATTTCGCATTTCATTGCCCCCTCCTCAAGCTTATTCTTGCTGTATGTGGCTTTGCGTTGTCACGAACAATGTTTTTCATTTAAACCATTTTGTACACTGCTACAGCACATCCACATTGTACTCTGCTACTGCACAACGACCTTTATGCTGCTACTGCAAAACCACTGTACGCAGCCATTGCAAAAAATCAGTTATGTTAGTGCAACCCATATTAATTCTTAACTGACATGTATAATTACTAGTTAGGATGAAACATTCGTCATTTCAAATGATTCCCCAAAATGACTCATCCTAATATATATATATATATATATATATATATATATATATATATATATATATATATATATTTGGTTGGACTGATGTGAGTTTGTGACCCTGGGTTTCACGCTTTTGCGATCGTCAGACAAACTGATTCATTTTTTTAAATTTTGGGCTTATGTAGATTGCGTGTATTGGTGTTATTATGAAAGTGGGGTGGAAACGTCGTTGAGATGTTATCGTGCTAACGCAAACATCAATGTATGTTCATATGCCCAATGAAGTACGCAGACACACATACACACTTGGTCGTCCGTCGGGACTCATACATATATAAACATATGTGGGCAGTTTCGGATATGACATATGTATGTATACGGGTGGTGTTGCGTCTATACATACGCATTTGTATGTTGAAATTCAAAGATTGGAAGTGTAGCGAAAATTTATCGTGAATGTCTCGTTAATGTATACATGTCATTTTTCTATTTTTCTGCTGAATAATATTTCCTCGCATGTATGTATATACGTTTCGTGGGGTTTGTGTAAAATTATGATAGGTAAAAATTATTATTATTTTTATTTATATTTATTTTTAAATTTTTAAAAAAAAGGGGGTTTATTTGTTATATTTAAAGCTGGTTATTTGTTTGTTTTGATGACTGTGTATATGTAACAGGTAGAAATTTCGGTTTGTAATCCTTATTGCTTATTTTATATGGTGATATTTAATATTTAATATGCTGGGCGAGAGGGTAGTTTGAAAAGCGTGAAACCCAGGGTCACAAACTCACATCAATCCAACCAAATATGTTAGCTCTATCTCTGATATTGACCGCTTTCTAATAAGTACCGTGCATATAATATATAAAGAATTATATATATATATATATATATATATATATATATATATATATATATATATATATATATATATATGGTAGATTCTCGATAAACGAACGATAAATGAGGGTCAACATTGGATTGTACCTTTTGTTTTACATTGATGCATGCTAGCAGGGGCTATTGTGGAGAAAATCAGGTAAGGGAAAGACATATTTAATTTGTACTTTCTTAAGTGCGATACTAGCTCAGCCTTATTGCAGGCGACAAAGCTACACTGACAGATGAAATTTGTTAAAGCAGGATTTTGATGGCGTCTCTGCTTCAAGATTTGACGAAGCTGAACACGGTGTTTCAATCTTCAAAACCCTTTAATTTAATTAAACATTTCTTACGCCACTCCTTTCGGTTTGGTTCTTAGGCTTCCGAAGTTATCAGACCAAAGTTGTCTCTCAATTTGTTTTTGTAGCGGAAGAGTGGACATCCAACTGAATTCTTGGAGTTTGGTTGTTGTCCATGCAGCACCTTCTTTGGAAGCACACATACACACACACACACACACACACACACACACACACACACACATATATATATATATATATATATATATATATATATATATGGACATTTCATTGAATACAAGGTGCTTTTATTTAGCTTTTTATACAATTTCTCATGCGATCTAATAATTTTTTTTTATTAAACAATGTAAAACAAACGCTGATTAATAACGGATTTCCTAATCAATTGTTGGATTTCTACATCAGGCGCCTGTTGTCTAAGGTAACTTATAGCAACGGCGAGAATAGAAACATAAACAATAATATTAATATTTTTTTTATAAAAATCAGATGAACGAAAATTATAAACAGGATGAATGCATAATTAAGAACATTATAAAAAAATGTATAACACCAGTTGACAATACCAAAAAATAGATTAATTATTTATTATAAAAAATTTAAACCCTCTAACCTTATAGTTAAAAATAATAATTCACCTCCTAGAAAAAAATTAAATAGGGCAAATATTATTTATGAATTTAAATCCCCATTAAAGAATAGGAATTCCTGAGCAATCAAAAGATGTAAATAAGTATATAGGCCACACTACAACATGTTTGACACGCAGACTAACTCTACACCTTTCTGACAATAGCTCATTTAAATATTCATGGAGACCTATCGAACACTATTTGGAACATACTTGTCGACAACACTAATATAATAGCATCATCTACATGCAAAAAAAGGCTAAAAATAATGGAATCCTTATTAATAAAAACAAACAAACCAACACTCAATAATATTAACTATGAACATGGACACAATATCTTGACCGTGTTTTAAAAAATGAAAACATTTTATAAAACATACATGAAACAAATTATTTCTTATTTAACAGTTAAAATATTTGATCCTTGAAAATGACTAAATGTATAGCCGAAAGCGCTTGGATAAAAGAACATTCAGACAGTTTTTATATAATTTATCATCGGAAAAGAAAAAAATTATTAGATCATATGAGAAATTTTATAAAAAACTAAATAAAAGCACCTTGTCTGTCGTATTCATTGAAATGTGCATGAAAGAAGGATTGCTGCTTAAATACACACACACACACACACACACATACATACATATATATATATATATATATATATATATATATATATATATATATATGGGGGATATAAAAACTCGTTTTCAAAGGAATGAAACACGTTGAGATAAAAGTTTTCCTTTTGTCTTGTATTTTAGCTATATATGTGTGTGTTTGTGTGCGTGTGTGTTATGCTTGTTTCAGGCACACACCTATTAATTGAATGAGCAGGAGAAGAAAAAAAGTGTTGTATGAATTTTAAAGAAACTTTCATAGTATTTACACTATTTACATCGTTCGGACCGTTGTCCTCATCTTCGTTGCTATATTCACGACATTTTGGCCGTTTTACGCTTCGACTTTCTTCAGGTGATATACGTTGGAATTTCGAACTGAGCCCTTTTATGGCACAGTGGATAAAAGCCTTGTTTGAGTAATCAAAAAAGTTCTGAGTTCAATACCTGGCCACAGCAGAAGGAACAAAAACTTGGAAAGTTGAGTTACTAAAAGGAATTAACTGAAACTGAGATATCCAAAGAAGACTTTTGCTCGTGGAATCAAAACAAATGTTCGGCTCGAAATTCGAACGTATATCATCTGAAGAAGGTCAGAACGAACAACGACCGAAAGGTGAATAATTTTATCCCTGGATTTGAAAGGTAAAATAATATTTAATGTATCCAAGAATATTCTGAAGTTTTTAGGCTTTTGGAAGTCAGAGTGCCAATTTCTCTTCTTTATATCGTTGTTGTTGTTCTCCACAAAAAGTAAATCATTTATATTTATTCATTCATAACGAACGTGAGTTATTAAAATTCAAACTTTTATTCCATCGTTTGTTGAATAAATGACGGAATAAAATAATTGCCGGGCGGGGGGGGGGGAATTGATGAATTGATGATTCAGGTTTAATCAAACGTTACAACCTTTTAAATATGGCGAAATGCACAGGACTGAAAATGTTATTTTGTATCCATTTGCCCAATATTTTATTCCAGATTTAAACACTGTATGTAGAAAGAAGCTTTTCTTCAAATTTATAATATTCTTTCCAGATGTAAAATTAATTTATTAATTTGTATTTTCATCCTCTCTGCATATATATAAAAGACAGAACGAATGAAACAAAGTAATTGAAAGAGAGGAACTCAACTGGGCAAAAAAGAAAGAAAGAAACTGAAAGAGTGGAAATCAGATGGGCAAAGAAAGAAACAAACAAAACAAACAAACGAAATGAAAGAAAGGAAATCAGATGGGCAAAGAAAGAAAGAAAGAAAAGTGCGAAAGATTGGAACTTTCAAACTGAAAGGAAGACACAAAGAAACAAATGAAGAAAGTGAAAGGGAAGGAATAAAATGAGCCAAGAAAGAAAGAAACTAACTGAAAGAAAGGAACGCAGTTGGGCAAAGAATGAAAGAAAAAGGAAAGAGAGAGAGTGAAATTATATGAGCAAAGAAAGAAAGTGAGAAAGAGAAACTCAGATGGGCAGAGGAAGAAAGAAAGAAAGTATAACAGGGGATATAAGATGGACATAAAAGAAAGAAAGAAACTGAAAGAAAGGAAATCAGATGGAGAGAGAAAGAAAGAAAGAAAGAAACAAACAAACAAACAAACAAACAAAGTGAAAGAAAGGAGATCAAATAGGCAAGGAAAGAAACTAATTGAAAGAGATGAATTCAGTTAAGCAAAGAAAGAAAGAAAAAGAAAGAAAGAAAGTGAAAAAAAGTTACTCAGATGGGCAAAAAAGAAAGAAAATAGCAAAAGATTGGAAGATGGGAAAAAATGGAAAGAAAAAAGACACAAAGAAACAAAGTGAAAGAAAAGAAATCAGATGGACAAGGAAAGAAATAAAGTAATTGATAGAAAGGAACTCGGTTAAGCAAAGAAAGAAAGAAAGAAAGAAAGAAAGAAAGAAAGAAAGAAAGAAAGTAAGGAAATCAGATATATACAGAAAGAGGGAAATTGAAGGAGAAGGCCTCAGATTGGCCAAGCAAGTAGGTAACAGAGAGTATCACAAATGGGAAAAGAAAGAAAGAAAGAAAGAAAGAAAGAAAGTGAATGCGAGGAAATTAGATGGACAAAGTTGGAAAGAAAGAAACAAAAAAGAAACAAAGTGAAAGAAAAGAAAACAGATGGACAAGGAAAGAAATAAACTAATTGAAAGAGAGGAACTTAGTTAAAGAAAGAAAGAAAGAAAGAAAGAAAGTGTGAAGCAGAGGAAATTAGATGGGCAAAGAAATAAAGAAAGTGAAGGAGAGGAAATGAGATGGAAAAAAAGAAAGTATAACAGAGGATCTAAGATGGGCAAAAAAGAAAGAATGAAAAGGAAAGAGACACACTGCGCCATGTGTCCTTAAGAACACATGGCACAGTGGATAAAAGCATTGGTTAGATCCAGTGACAGGACCGAAAGAGTTGAGTTCAATACCTGGTTAAGGCAATGGAGAACTTGGAGAGGTCAATTAATTGATGATAACTGATATGTGACATCCATTAGACATGGCACGTGGAACTAGAACAGTCTACCCCAGTGAGCGAAGTAAAGGGTTCAGTTCGACATTCCAACCACGTGAAGAAGGCCGGAGCGTACAACGGCCGAAACGTTGTGACAAATATGGAAACAAAGATGAGGGAAATAGTCCGAATAATGTAAACAGTGTACATAATACCTCATCTCAGAAATATAGACAGATACATATAACTTTTTACCAGATTTCGAGAATAAATTTTTTAGGTATCTTCCGTTTTTTGTGTTGGTGTATCTGTCCATATATATATATATATATATATATGTGTGTGTGTGTGTGTGTGCGCGCGCGCGCGTGCGTGCGCGTTCGCGCGTGCGTGTTTAAATACAGCTTCAACAAGCAACCTTAAATCCTATTCATTTATTGTAGAATTTTTTAGTCATATTGCATCATACTAAGCAAAGAAAAAAAAGTTTTCCTTTTCTCCGTGGTAATTCTTCTACCACCGTTTATCTAGCTAAGATGTAAAGCACATTTTCTCCAACTATCAAGTTCAAACTTTAAATGAATCTGTCCTTGCCGTATTTAACCCATGTGAGTTTACTTCAATCCTGTGTAGCAACGCATGATATCAACATGAAGCAAAGAGCGAAGCCTGAAAAGGACGCCGACATCTTTACATAATCAGAAAGTATTTTTCTGTTGTTCTTATTGTTAATTCCATGTTTATTATGCAATGTCCCTTCAAGGGATCATGGCTCTCATTAAGTTCCTTTTTATTTTATTAATCATGAATTGTCATAACTACTTGAGAAAAGGTAGTGGAGTGGTTTCCCCGTTACCCTCCGTGGTTTGGAATTCAGCTTTCCTTCTTTTAGACTGGTTGTCACACAAGGCTGCTTTTTAAACCATAGCTAGGGAGAGGAGAGATAGATTTGTGCTTTACTGAAGGAAATTTCAACGAAAGGGAATGCAGTAGGTTAGATTGAACCCCTCATGTCGATTCTGAAATCGAAGCTGCTAATTGTTACGCCAACAGCAATGTCTTGGATTTTTAAAATATAGGGGAAGTTATGGGTCACTTCCCGGACCAACCGTCTTCCCGATTTCCATAAATGATCTACCTAATAATGCCCTTGACGACACACACACACACACACACACACTTCAAGGATGGTGGTATTTGATATCTCGAAGGCCTTCGAAAAAGTGTGGCACAAAGTTTTGCTACACAAGGTCTCCAGCTATGGAATCACAGGAAGGGTTTTCTAAATCATAAAATCCTTACTGGCAGGTAGATCTGACATCACTTTCCGGGATTGACAGAGTTTAAAAGCGTCTCCGAGTCCTTGTTGGAGAAGAATTATTTTCCAACTACTCTCTCTCTTTCTCTCTCTCTCTCTCACTCACACTCTCTCCCTCTCACTCACACACTCTCTCTCTCTTTCTCTCTCTTTCTCTCTCTCTTTCTCTCTCTTTCACGCACATGCACTTCCACTGCTCTATCGCTACTTCCATAGAAAGTGCTCGGACGGACTACATTGCTTGGTTCCACTCACAATGGCACCCTCAATGGAACAGACTCTCAAGAGGATGTTTCCCCGATCACTACAATCATAACCTGTATCTAAGGTTAACCGTTATCTTCCCCTCTTATTCATATAAACTACTCATTAATGTAACCCTCTACCTCGAGTGGCCCCCGAGCTTTCTACAGGGCAAACCTTACTGTAAAAAAATGTTGAAACGAAATAAAAGAAACGAATATTGTGGTGAAGATAATAAAAAAAAAAATTAAAGCATTTTTTAATCCTTTATTTCAGTTAAGCAAAAAAGATCTAGAATATAAAAGCCTGAAGACTTTGCAGAAAAAATAAGAATGAACTTTAGGAAAGCTCATGCGATGAAAACTAAATCTATATTTTCTCCTGAATACGATGACGTCAGACAGTGTTCTTCCAGATTTCTTAGCTGTTTTCAAATATACAAGCAACCAATCAAACACTGTATACCATCACGTTCCACCAATCTACACTCGAACTATTTTTTTCCTTTTTTTTTTTTTTTTTTTTTGTGTGTGTGTGTGTGTGTGTGTTATTTTCCCCAGAAGAATTTTCATCTTCAGAGCTTCATTAGTCTTGGAGGGTAGACAACAGTTAAGCACACTTCCTCAAACATTTTCCTTCTAAGTGCTACTCGCCGATGTGGAACAAGAAAGAAAATAGTCAAAGGCTCGTTGCCAAGACAATAAAAAAACTAGCAACAAAAAAGCGGGGTGTATGGAGATATACTGGAAAATATTCCTTTATGTGTACTTCAGACATACATATGTTTTGGTGCAACAACGTAAGATACACGGAAGGATGTACATATACACACGCATATATATATATATATATATATATATATATATATATATATATGGTCACTCGTATCCTTATATATATATATATATATATATATATATATATATATATATATATATATATATATGGTCACTCGTATCCTAGGAGGCCTGTCTCAAGCAAATGTGTTCAACACTCACAGATCCCACTTGTGTTTTATACTGCAACTATGCTGAGGGGACCTTAGTTACAGTTTCTGGAAGAGAGTGCGTTATCTAGCGGTGTATAGTCTTGTATAAAAATGGGGTTGCTGTCCAAATGTACAATTATACATATATAATATGACCTGAAGATTGCGTTCATATATGAATCACACTGTCGCCGCTAAGTATTGACCCCAGTAGATAGATAGATAGATAGATAGATAGATAGATAGATAGATAGATAGATGTTATTAATTTTGTAATAATATTTTTTAAAGATAGTGGATACACGTATTTGAGTAGACGTCTCGTTTTTTAGCAGAACGAGCTATACGGTAGATTGGCGTTTTATTAAAATTCTCGAATTCACAAGCCGTCAGACATATATATATATATATATATATATATATATATATATATATATATATATATATATATATATATATAAACTTCACATTTTTCTAATACTTTTGACATTTTTATGCTGCGGCATTCTCTCCTCTGCCTTTCCTTAATAGAAATCTATTGATTGCGAGGTTGAGATATCTAGGTGTACTGGGATGGCTTGTACAGCAAAACTGTTTTTTTAAAATTGTCCATATCGGTGTAAGTTGTGTGAAGATCTGGCAGTTGAACTCAGTCGCCTTTATATAAAATTCTTTCAGTAAAAGAGTTTTCTAATTTTATGATAGTTATAATATTTTTACGCTATATGTTTTGCCCGACGACATTTGAAGTGTTAAAGAAAGACGTATTTTGTTAAATCTTAAAGTATAGATAAAATTACATAAGTTTTGTTAGCATTAAGCATTTTTCAGGTTATTTAAAAAAAGCAGTAGGAATATAACTGATAATGTCAATGGCAAATAGTTAAATATCTATCGTATATAATAATGTCTAAATCGATAATGAATCGTTACTTGTACAATCTCCATCCTCTATCAGGTATTTCAAGTTTATGCAATCAATTTTCAGTTGTTTAATTTTTTTCTCTTCACAGTTTTCTGTATTGTGATATTTGTCCTGTTTTATCGAAAGGATATAATGACCAACGATATTGTCAACCAGAATTTCTGAATTTATTCCAAGCGAGTTTCGTTGGATTTTTGTCGTGTCTGTTTGGCTTGTAAGCTTTGGCGATGAGTTCAAACATTCGAATGCCTTCTCGTAATTTTAGACGTTTTCCAAACAGTTCTTGTCCAAACTACAACAGTTAAATAGCAGCAACTGGATATTTATCAAATGGTATCTACCACCCCACCCGCGCTGTATAAAGTTCTATACAAACAAGGGAGTTACTGTTTTGAATGACTAATCTTTTCTCTCATCTTTCTTACCTTCATATTGTTCCTTCTTCTATTTGACCATGGAATCGTTTCATTTTTAGGCGCGAAAATTTATTATCTCATGAATATTGATGCCTCCGAAACCTGAAAAGACTTTTGGATAACACAGAGCAAGAAAAAGAATAATGGGTCACACATCGCTATTAATAATTTTATGTGTTGCTTTTCTGAGAACAATTCCTGACAAACGGATGAACGAAATATCAGCTATTGTTTGTTTTCCCAATTATATCACTCTAATTTAATGTCTTATCCTTTTTCTTCATTCTTCGACTTTGCTTGAAACAGAATTGTTCTCTTTTAGAATTCATTTCTGAGTTTTACTTAACAGATATTTGATTGACATCTCACGGGTGGTCCTTCTGATTTTGCAGAAGCTAGCCTGAATTTTGTGAAATGTCAGCATTTTTCCAGGGTACTCTCTTTATCAGTTGGATGGATGTGCCTGAGTTAGTTGGTTAGTTGTTTTTGTTTAGTGGCATATCAACCTTTATGGGTTATTTAATACCTAAATATTTTCCATTAAATTTTATTATTATTATTATTATTATTATTATTATTATTATTATTATTGACATAAAAATAGTTTGGGTGGTATAATTTGTAATAATTAACCCATTCCATGGGGGAGAGGAGGTGGGTGCATATATTTCCGAAGGGTACTTACGTGTAAGTTAATATAATAGACCTAACTGGAATTCGAACAAGGCTTTGTCATTACAGCAACTGTTATTCTGAAGTGGTCACTCATCTATGTACTGGCCAGGCTCACCGTTTCTTGACTTTGGTGATCCTCCTGGAACCGGTGTTTCACCGTGATATGGCCGAAAGCTGAGCAAGATTTAGTTGGTTGGGTAGTTGGTTTTGTTTAGGGGCATATCAACATATATAGGTAATTTAATGCCGAAATCTAAATATTTTTAACCAAATATTATGTCTTCAATAAATTTATGTTAAACATATTTGTATGCCTTCAACTACATATAAAATGTACAGTTGGTCATTCTATAAAATTGTATTTTTATACTGCCCTAGTGTTTTGTTTTCATAACAGGAGCTACCGTCCCGGATCAGGGCAGACTTGGGAACAACAGCAACGAAATCGTACCTCCACGCTCCTCAACATCTCCAATCACCCGATCAGATAAGGTTTAATCTCAGGTTTTAAAGATGGGGTTTTTTCTTCAGGTTTAAATACAAGATTTATTTTTTACTTTTAAATCTGGAGTTTACTCTCCGGCATTAAAGATGAGTCTTAGACTTTAAATTTATTTAGTCTTCACCTTTAAGATGTGATTTAGACCTCGACTTAAGAGTAAATGTTCAGTTTCCGAATTTAGAGTTGGGTAGTCTTCAGTTTTAAAGATGAGATTTAATCTTCGGCTATAAAAATGAGATTTAGTCTTCGGCTTTAAAGAGCCGGGTTCGTCTTCAAATTTAAAGTTCAGATTTAGTCTCCGACTCTAAAAATGCGGTTTAGTCTTCGGCCTTACAGATGAGATTTAGTCTTCAGCTTTAAAGTAAGATTTAGTCTACATGTTAAAAGATGAAATTTATTCTTCGGCTTTAAAGATGAGATTTAGACTTCGGCTTTAATTATTTCAGCATTCAAACAGCGGTTTAGCCTTCGGCTTTGACGATAATATCTAGTCTTTGGCTTTAAAGATGTTGTTTAGTCTGCAACTTTAAAGATGAGATTTTGTCTTGGTTTTAATGATGAGATTTAGTCTCAAGCTTTAAATATTAGATTTATTCTACTATTTTCAAAATATAATAATGTCTAAATCGTTACTTGTACAATCTCTATCCTCTATCAGATTGTTTCATAAAGCCCAAGTTATGCAATCAAAAGTTGTGGTTTAATCTTCGACTTCTAAGATGTGATGGCGTCTTCAAATGTAAAGATGTGTTTTAATCTTCGGAAGATAGGATATAATCTTTGGATTTAAAGTTGAGGTTTAGTCTGCGGCGTTAGAGGTGACGTTTAGTTTTCAGCTTTAAAGATTAGATTTTGTCTTTGTCTTTAAAGATTATATTTAATTTTCAACTTTAAAGATGAGATTTAGTCTTCTGATTTAATGATGAGATTTAGTCTTAAGCTTTAAAGACGAGATTTAGACTTCTATTATAATCATTAAATTAGATTTAGTCTTCAGCTTTAAATATGAGATTTAGTCTTCGGCTTTAGCTACAAAATTGCTCTTGAATATATTTGAGATTATGAACGGAAGTCTACGAAAAGTAATAAAACTCTCCGGCAAATATGTACCAATGTAACACTGTGAAAACCAGGAAATCTTTTCCTTGGCTGATAGGGATTGTTGTTTCAGGCATTGTAGTGTAACAGAGATATGGGAAAGCTAAATCAGCATGCCGAGTTCAAATTGCTGCTGTGTCCACTTTCTCATAAATGCTACGGTTGTGTTGGTTTTCTAAGCGTAGCTTAGATGTTGCCGAATATATTTGTCATCCAGTGAGGATCAAACTCACTATTCAGTCGTAAATGATCTAGAGAGAAAACCTTGCTAACAATCACGCCAATTAGAAATGCCGTCTTAAATATGGTGGTGAATTAAATAGAACGTTAGACTGTAGTGTCACCCCCCACCAAAAAAAAAAATAATGCTGCATTCAAAAACTACGCAGAAGATATAAACTACGTCCGGCAGCAAGACCTCTGATCGTTAGGTTTTGAGGCCCGTGGAACCACATCTTAATTGCTGTTGTTCCCAGGTCCACCCTGACTCGGAGTAGTAGAACCTATTAGGATCTCAGCTATGGGCAAATAGTTAACACCCAACCTGGTATAACAATCTGAAAGTATAAAAATAATTTTTTATGGTAAGAATAATACTAGCAATAGATTAAAAGGAAAATTTCCAGCAACAAAAAAATTACTGAGACCTCCAAGGAAATTTGGCATTGGATGACCCATAAATTTCTGCATTAAACGGCCCTGTTGTAGCTTTGAGACTAGACAACGTTAATCAAATATCGACAATTGAAACATTCAATGAATTCAAACAGTAATTTGATTTTTTCCAGACTAGTCTGGATACTTTACAAACATTCTATTTATAAACGAAATTTCTTCCCATACTCACTCAATTGTCATAATTTGCTGCCCATTCTAACAGTTTCTCCGAGTATCATCACTGTCGCGAATATTCTAAATACTTCTGTCCTGTTCGTTTAAACATTCTGTCACCTTATTTTAAACACTTCTGTCTCATTCGTCTAAACACCTCTATCTCATTCATTTGCGTCACGTTAATCTAAACACATCTAACTGGTACAGCTAAACACTTCTGTCGTGTTCATATAAACACTTTTGTCACTTTCATTTAGGCACTTTTGTCACATTAATCTAAACACTTCTTGCTTTCCTTCACTACCTTCCATAAGAGTTTTGTAGTTTTATTTTCGTACCTCCTATCAACGCTCTGTGATCTGCATATCTTATGTTGTTAAGATGGTGACCGCCAATAATGAATCCTGGTAGGAGTTCTAATTCTCTCAGATTCGCCTTACTGTATAGGTTAAATAAGTCCGGTGAGAAAAAACACCCTTGCCTTACACTCTTTCTATTTTTGTATGTCTACTGAAATCATTTTCTATCAGTATACAGGTTGTTTGCTGCCAGAATAGGTTTTGGATTATTCTAATCCCCTTCCCAAATATGTCAAGGTTACGAAGCAGTTCCAACAGTTCTTTGTAACATACTTTATGAAATGCTTTTACATAATCTAGAAAATACAGGTACATGTCCTTCTACATTTTAATCCTTTTTCTGATGTCATTCTGGACGAGAAGAAAGGACTAAACATAAACCGTAAGAAGACTAAAAGCATTGGATGTTACCAAAAGGATAATCCGAAAATGTAAATTACAAATCGGGGATACCAAAGTCACGTAGAAAAATTAAAATATCTGAGAAGTGTTCTAACAGAGAATGGAAAGTGTGACTCTGAAATCCGAAGATGTATTGGGATAGCCAAAAATGCATTCTAAAAGCTAAGCTGAGTACTGAGAAACAGAAAAACTTCGTTAGAAACAAAGAAGACTAGTGAATTGTTACGTGATATCTGTCTTCCTGTATGGCAGCGAATGCTAAATAATTTCCTCAAAGATGAAGAGAATTGAAGCAACAGAAATGTGGTTCTACAGAAGAACGCCGAGGTACCATGGAGCAAACGTGATCAACGACGAAGTTTTAGAGAAACAAAAAATTAACTTATATTTCATCTGGAAGAGACAGTTGATATTTCTAGAGAGGAGAATGTGGAAAGTAGGCTTGGAAAATCTGATACAAGACAGATTGAAGGCAAGAGGGACTGAGGAAAACAACGCATAACCTATTTAGTGAGCTTGAGTAAATGCATGGCGGAACAGATTTTAGGAGAAATAAAAAGACAATATTTATTTAGAGCGACAAAGTACAGGAAATTGTGGAGAACCATGATCGCCTATGTCCTGAATGGACATGGCACATAGAGGAATCTAACCACTTCTGTCTCGTTCATCCGGTTTGGGCTTTACAATCAACAACGCGAGAATCATAACAGAGACAAGAATCAGCTTCAGTATCTGTGCATCCCCTAACCGTAATATCCCGTTGCCAAAACCATGAAGGCGTCGTTCACGAAAGACAAGTTCCTAGGCCATGGAATTAGAGTTCAAATCTCTTTGAAATAGATTTTTTATCCCCATTTTTATTTACTGAAATGGCGAGAGATTATGCGATCTGGAAAATTATAAAAACTGTAAAAGATATAATAAAAACATTTTTAATTCAACCGTCAAATAATTTAAGAATGTTTTTTAGTTATTGAAAAACAATTCCTTCTTTGTTACAATTTGTTCCACTCTCTTCTTCTAATCACGTGACGTCCTTTCATCGGTTTCGCGTTATATACTGTGAATGTCTCACAAAACCAATCATTAAATATCTAGATATCTGATAACAAACAAATCTCGTATAACTGTCCGAAGCTGTTGATTGATACCCGACGCTATCATTTGCAGTTCGTTACTGGGTTATCAACAACTATTTTGGTCGGGTTTTTAACAGATGTGGTCCAGCTTTCTGTCCTGCTGATTTACTAATAATGCTGGCAAGAAAAAAATGATTCTTTGTGGCAGAAGGAAACAACACAGCCACAGGGTAAATGTTTCATGGAAACAAACATTCAAATGTATGCAGATCTGTATTGTGTGTATGTGTGTTAGATTCTTAAATCTCTAACATTGCTTTTGGATTAGAGTACTTTAATAAGCGTAAGTTAGACGTGACATAAAGCCGAAAATATGAATGAGGATCGAAATCATTATTCACTCGTAACTAATATAGAAAGACGAGGTTGCAAACCATTACACCACGTCGAAGTGCTAAGTTTTGATTTTATATCAAAATATAATTCCCATCATGGCTCTCCAAATTTTCTGTTTTCTTTATTATCTGTAAATTATCATTTCTTCAAGATAATAAAAAAAAAAATACAGCGGTTTCCCGTTTCCTTCTCCGCAGTTTGAAATTCAGACTTTTTCCTCTGTTAGACTGGTTGCCACCAAAAGTTTTTAAAAAACAGCTTAGCTTGCTATTTAACACATAGCTGGGTGGGAGATATGAATTTCTCAGTGATATTTATACGAAAGTGTACTTAGCAGACTAGACTGGAATTTGAATATGACTTTCTGTCTCCACTTTTTCTAATAACCGCCATGCTGGCGGTTATTATTTGAAAATTATTATTATTTGAAAATTAATTATTAAAATTATTATAAATTATTAAAATTATTATTTGAAAATAAATAATATATACATACAGAAAATTACAGGTGATGGAGAGAGAAATTGTGCGTATAGTCGATTGTATATATGATGGACGATTTCGTCGTTTGCGACTTATGGGTGTTCATCAGCATATTCGGTCCTTGAAGCCCTACTTGTGTTTGTACCTAACATAGCTTTTAAGGCCAGCTTGAGATTCACACAACATTCTTCATACAAGACCAAGTAAAGAGGGCGGATAGAAAACATACCAGACTGCTGAACTACTCACAAAGACATTTAATTCATGTGCTGAAGGCTTCTACAGGACCATCCACACTTTTTTTAATTACTGATAACTGGTTGATGAAAAAAATTACTACGAACCAAATAAACAGTGCACTTCAGTGTTTTCTTATAAGAGCATTTAAGAGAATTATATATATATATATATATATATATATATATATATATATATATTTTTCTGTTTTCTTTTTGAATTTGTAGGTCTGATGAATTGGATCGTATTTACGATTCCAATGGAATAAATTATGACCATGGAATATTAGTGTTTAAGCCTTTTTATTATATCCTTACTCTGTCCTGGACATTGAGTTCTACCTGGATTCTATCCTCTCGGAATTTTTTATTCAAAAAATATACGTGTGTATATGCACCTGTGGATTTTGCATATATATATGTATATTTACCACTAATATTATATATATATATATATATATATATATATATATATATATATATATATATATATATATATATATTAAAGAAAAACAGATCACTTTAAGGTACAATTCTAATAATTTATTTCACCAGAGCCCTTTTAAAGGACGCCGAATAATCAGATAGCACTTCCAAAAATGAAATGAAACGAAAAATGAAATGAAAATTGATGGGCAGTGTAAGTTTTTGTAATTTAACAGAGAGTGTAAAAGGGGTAGTTAAAGAGACATAGTAGAGTTTAGGGAGGGATTAATTTCATATCTCTCTCAATCATACTTAGTATTGGGGGAGGAGGAGTGACCAGACTTTGACCTATTTAGACGGTTTACTTAACGGTGATATATTGAAATGAGATAGGAGAAAGGAGAAAAGAAAGAGGAAAAAGAAAAAAGAAATATATATGTAAATGTATATATTTATATATATATATGTATGGGCATTTTGGATAAGGGTGTATATATGCATATATGTGTATGTATGAACTGGAGGCGCATATATATATATATATATATATATATATATATATATATATATATATATATATATATGTATAATTATTTATATAAAAATATGATTCCAACTCGCTACATAAGAGGTCTCATGTTTCAAAACAAGAGCCGAAAACTTCAAAATAATATTTGAATTAACTTGAGTTAAAGTAGGCTCTGTTCAAGCGAAATTTTTATTTTCACACACACACACACACACACACACATATATATATATATATATATATATATATATATATATATATATATATATATATATGAGTATGAATATGTATGTATGTTGTATGTATGGGTACATGCATAATTTTTGGCTAGGTATTTTTGTATATATATATATGTATATATATTTTGTATACATATATATATGTATATATATATATATATATATATATATATATATATATATAGTGTCTTGGATATGAAATTGCATGTAGTCTATGTATGTATGTATATGTATATAGATGTAAATATTTGAGAGTTAATATTTGTAATATGTGTGAATATATGTAAAATATAGTAATATAAATACATATGCGTATGTGAAAACGTATTCCTAAAATTTGAGTATTTTGAATGAAAAATGAAAAATGAAAAGAATTCTATTTTGATCTAAAATTTATAGGTACGCTTGTCAAGCATTAATCTCGCTAGAAAAGGGGAAATACTAAAGAAGCCAGGTCTAGTATTCACCGTGCGCGAGATGGATATTATGCCTGCTTCATAAATCTTCCTAAGATTTTTATTATGAAAATTTTTTTAAATCTTCACGGAATCAAAATCGAAATTATGATCTGCTTTAGTTGTGTGTACAACTAAAGCATTGTTTAAATTTCCGAGGCGAATATCTCGTTTATGTTCGAAAACACGAGATTTTACGGACCTACATGTTTCACCCACATATTTTAAGTCACAGTTTTTGCATGAGATTTGGTAGATGCAAGCATCGGATGTAATATGTTGTTTGCTGGTGCTATTTAATAAACTACGGATAGTTCTAGTAGGTAATATTGTAGTTTTAATTTTTAACGCATTTAAATTATTGGAGATACGTTCGGTCAAATGGTTATTTGGTAAAAAGATGCGACCAAAAGAATTATTATCAGGGGCAGCTGAAAGTGTACCTTTCATTGATGTAGTTGTAGTGGCCTTCGAGGTGTCATTTTGCGCTGATGAGTGAATTTTCAACGCTTTATTTTTAGCTCTCAGTAATAATTGTCTCGGATACGAAAGATTTGAAAAGGTATCCTCAATATATGTGAATTCATCATCTAAATATTTTGCTGAACAGATGCGAAGAGCCCTTAAGTAGAATCCAATAATAATACCCCTCTTAGTGTTAGTATCATGGTGAGAGTAAAAGTGTAAATAGTCATTTTTACATGTGGGTTTACGATATACTTTGAATTCTAATTTATTTTTATTTTTAATGAGTAGTATGTCTAAAAAAGATAAAGAATTATTAGACTCAAGTTTATAGGTAAATTCTATAGTAGGTTCTATTTTATTTAATCTATCAGTAATCTCATTTAAATCATGTTTATGTGGGTAGATAAATAAAATGTCATCGATGTATCGGAAGTAATGTGTATCACGTGGAATGACATGTTTAAAAGGTCCAGATTCAAGAAATTCTAGAAATATGCATGCTAGGAATCCAGAGAGAGGACTCCCCATTGGTAAACCAAATTTTTGTTTATAATAAATATTATTATACTGGAAGAAACAATGTGAAGTGCATAGGATGCATAATTTGATGCATTTCGAGATAGTGATAGGTAGCTTAAAGTCAATTTTCTTAAGGTGGTTCTCTAATTGTTTAATACATTTATCAACAGATATATTAGTAAATAAAGATTTAATGTCTAAGCTAGCTAGGGATTTGTTACCTATATCAATATTACTCAACTTATTTAGAAGAAAGCCTGAATTAAAAATAAGTCTTGTTCTTATGGTCTCGTCGATAGATACCGGGTCGATCATCCCGAGGGAAAAATGTGGACGTGGGCTCTTAATTGGCCTTTTGACAAGGTGGTTAGCTACCTTGACAGAATGTTAGTGAGAAGAGCCGACATTTCGAGAACCGGTTTACCAAGGAGCCTGGTCTCCGTGAGGAGGAGTTTCGCAGCTATTTGGCTGACTTTCCTCGGCTTTTCGCCGACTGAAGCGGCTAGCTGCGAGGGAGAGATTACGGAGGGCGAAGTCTACGCGGTTTTGAAGAAGGTCGGCAGAGGCAAGTCGCCCGGTCTGGATGGTTTGCCCTATGAATTGTACTTGAGGCTGTCGCACATCTTTGTTCCAATTTTGACTGCAGTGTTCAACAACTGGTTTCGGTCGAGGTCCATCTCCAACCGGATCACCAGGGGTGTGATCACTCTGTTGAAAAAGGGCAAAGGTTGTGGGGGGAACCTAGATGATTACAGGCCCATAACTCTGCTAAACACAGCGTTAAAGATTATGACCAAAATCCTGCAGGAGCGTTTGCAGTCAGTTGCTGAGTCTCTGTTGGGACCTGAGCAGACTTGTTCTGTGAGGGGCCGAACAATTCAGAGCAACCTGCATCTGATCCGCACGATCATAGAGGGTGTAAAAGACGACGAAGAAGCCGCACTGATCAATTTGGATCAGTCCAAGGCATTTGATAGGGTCGACCATCGCTAACTTGCTGCTGTCCTGCAGGCCGCTGGATTCGCACCCAACTTCTGCCGCTGGATTAGCCTCCTGTATCGATCCTCCAGTGCTGTGGTACAGGTGAACGGAAGGTTGTCGGACGCGTTCGTGCTGTCTAGGTCGGTTCGTCAGGGTTGTCCGCTGTCGCCTCTCCTTTATGCTTTGGCGTTGGAACCTCTCCTTCGCCAGCTGAAGGACGAGACCGGCAGTCCTGCCCTACGTGGAATTGCCGTTCCTGGAGGGTCTCGAGCCAGGGTTTCCGCGTATGCCGATGACGTATCTGCTTTCGTGTCGTCCCGCAACGACATTGAGGCGGTGCAGAAGGCGCTTGATCGGTACGAGAAGGTGACAGGGGCCAAAATAAACCGCGACAAGTCGTCCGGCTTATGGTTAGGTGTCTGGAAGGGGGTCGCTCTTCCGGGCCGCTTCGGTTGGACAGACGGTCCTGTCCGCATTCTTGGAGTGTGGTTTGGGCCTGACTTCCAGCTGGAGAAAAATTGGTCTGAAGTACGAGCAAAGGTCAATTCCGCCGGTCAAACTTGGAATCGACGGAGGTTGTCCGTGAAGGGCAGGGCAGGGCTACATACATTTTCCCCCTGATTCTTTATCGATTGTCCGTACTTCCTCTCTGTAAGACCCACAAGAAGGCGCTCGAGCGATCGCTATCCTCCATTTTATGGAGGGGACGCGGGAATCGGGTCGACAGACGAGTCTGCACTAAACGTCTGTGTCATGTGGGGCTGGGAATGCCGCACCTGCCGAGTCACATCCGTGCCTCTACGCCGCGCATTGACTGGAGGAGATCCGATTCTGGAGGGGATTGTTAGGGACGCGTTCCCTGGCCTTACCATCAGTCTCCCCATCTCGCGGGTTGAGCGCTGTCGTAAACCCCGGGATCAATCGGTTTTCCTTCGCGAGTGTCGGTCGGCCTTGAGAGCCGTTCCCCGGTCCAGTGACCTTTCTCGGCCTAGGAAGGTCTTCTATCGTGAATTAGTGGAGTGGCCCGCGAAGGATCCTCTACGAGATACGCTCGGCTTGTCGGAGGAGTAGTATCGCTCCTACTGGTCTTGGGCGCCAGCGGCGGATTACCTCAGTAACCCTGAGTTTTCGCTTAGCTGGCGATTGGCTCGGAATCGGCTGCCTCTCAACGACAAGACTTTCATATGGGGCTTGGCGGATTTGCCAGACTGTGAACGGTGTGGCCTTGGCTGAGAAGAAACGGCTGCGCACGCCTTCTACCATTGCCCCCAGGTCCGGCCCTTATGGGACCATGTCGGCGAGCTGACGGCTCGTCTCGCTCCCGAACAGCTTGTGTCCATTGATCGCGCATACGCGTGTGACAATGTGTCGCCCCCGTATTCCGGGATGAAACGGATGGTGTTTCTGACGCTGATGGCCACGGCTCGAATGGTGATTTGGACGACGCGAAAGGAGGAAGTCTTGCGAGGCAATCGTCTTTCTCATTCGGATCTGATTCGATTCTTTGAGCATCAGCTCAAGATGAAGATTAGATCGGATAGAAAACGATTGCATTCGACAGTCTTTAGCGAAAGGTGGGTAAAAGAAGTGAGCTTGCTTCGTGTGAACGGGGCTAGCCTTGATTTTCTCTTCTAGGTCAACCTTTTGCACGTCGGGGTGGCGTCCTGTGGAACCCTCCCCTTGGTTAGGTTAGACAAGCTTCAGTGTACCTGGTTAATGTGAGTAAGTGTTGTTCCTGGCCTGCATCCCGGCCGTTCTTTGGTTATGATCCAAGTCTAGATTCCCAACCTCCCCAGTTTGTTTTGACCCCCCCTCCTTTCAACTCGACTGGGTCAGTTTTATATTTTCCCATTCCAGCCTAATATTTTATACTTTTTCCCACTCCCTTGATTTTGTCCCCTGGGCAGAATACAGCGGCCTCTCTGTTTTATGGGTTGGACGGTCCCTACTAACATCAATTATGTTTAGTTTGTATTTGTGTTTATTTTAAGTTTATTATTGGGTTCATTTCACTCCCCTCTCATTTTATCATTGTTAGAATTGTATATATATATATCATCATTAAAATTTTTATGGTATGGGGCGCGATTTTGGTAGGTCTCCCTTGAGAGCACGTAGTATTATGGTGGTTGAAGGATTGTTTGGTGATGGACGAGTTCTTTTGATGAATGGGTAAAATGTAATGTACGAATGGGTCGCGAATCTGATTAGCTAGGTATAAGATAGTTAGTGTTGACCAGCCTCTACCCCTCCCCTTTACTGGCCTCGTGTCACAATTTGTACTTGTATGAATAAATACCAGTCTTGTTCTTTGTCATGTTGAATTGATAATGTTAATTATATTTTATGAATATGTCCTGAAGATGGTTTATTAGACCGAAACGTCCAACGTTGACATCATATTAACATTAAAACAGCATAATTGCATATAAGGATTTTTGTTCGTTTTTTTCCGTATATTTTTCTTCATATATATGTATGTATATACCTATGTGTGGTTGTGTGTGTGTGTATATATATATGCGTGTGTGTGTATATGTGTGTATATATGTATGTATATATATATATATATATATATATATGGATGTGTTTGTGCGTGTATATATGTCTATATAGGTGAATTTACGTTTGTATGTTTTTTTCTTTTTCTTTTATGTGTATGCGTATGTTTGTATATGTGTTGGTGTATATATATATATATATATATATATATATATATATATATATATATATATATATTTGTGTACTTAGTTTATATGCGCATGTGTATACATGTGTATATATATATATATATATATATATATATATATATATATATATATAAAGGGGGGACAGGTCGCCCTCTTAAGGAACAAGAACACCGGAAAGCTGTAACACAAGGAGAAGTGGAAAAATCAGGCGTAGCTGGACACATATGGAGAGAAATGGGAGATAATCGCCCTCTGTTGGATCCAAAGCTGTAATCACAAGGGTGATGAAATCCTGAGAGCTCAATGTAAGTCCAGAGTTAATATTTTAAAGAAAAACAGACCACTTTAAGGTACCATTATAATAATTTATTTCATCAGAGCCCTTTTAAAGGACGCCGGATCATCAGATAGCAGTTCCAAAAATGAAATGAAACGAAAAATGAAATGAAAATTGATGGGTAGTGTAAGTTTTTGTTTTTGGTTAGGCGAAGCGTAATTAATATGGCGACAAAGATGAGAACAATACTCCGAATAATGTAAATCTTATCTATCTCTCTCTATATATAATAGTAAAAAAATTTAAAAAAATATTTTTATCTCATATGGGGAATAGGCTATTTCGACAGACGATAACAGTAGTCGTCTCTCTTTTCAACTCTTTTTTTTATTATTATTATTCATCATATTGCTCTGTGCATAAAATGCATCGAGCTGTCTTTTTCTGTATTAGTTTTTTAATATTTTTATATTACCAAGATTACACACTCACGGAATTTATTTTACATTTTCTACATATACATACACAGACACACACACACACACACACACACACACATATATATATATATATATATATATATATATATATATATATATATATGGTGCGAAATCGTGGACCCCATATAGACTCCATATCAATCAGCTAGATGTCATCCACAAAAGTTGTCTCCGCGCGATCTGTGGCCAGACGTTTGACGATGGGTTGTCCAATGCTGACTTTCTCGCAAAATGCAACATTGCTGGAATTGAGACTTTTTCGACGCAGTCACAACTTCGCTGGGCTGGTCATGATATAACAATGACTGACGGCAGAATACCTAAGTTCTTCATGTATAGCCAGCTTGATAGTGGACATAAAATGTCGGACAGACTTAAAAAGACAAGCTAAACCTATCAACTGTGAATGAGCCTCATACTAACTCCGAGAGATTTGCACTGGATAGAAATAACTGTAGATATTTGTTCCAGAGTGGTAACAGAGATTTTGAAATGAGTTCTATTGATTGGCTAAGAGACGAAAGACAACGGAGAAAAGCATCAGCAAATATTCCTGTGACTATGTTTCGAGATTCTCGCTGTTGCACAATATATGGAATAGTATGTAAGTCACTAGCGGGATTGAAGTGTCACATAAGATACGAAAATAAACACTGTATGAGATTGTCCGATCCTCATAAGACGAAATCGACGGGTGAGCTATGAAGAACTTGGTAATCCGTATGGGTAATCCCAAGGAGGGTGAAATCCTGAGAGCTCAATGTAAATCCAGAGCTAATATTTTAAAGAAAAACATACCACTTTAAGGTACCATTATAATAATTTATTTCATCAGAGCCCTTTTAAAGGACGCCGGATCATCAGATAGCACTTCCAAAAATGAAATGAAACGAAAAATGAAATGAAAATTGATGGGTAGTGTAAGTTTTTGTAATTTAACAGAGAGTGTAAAAGGGGTAGTTAAAGAGACATGGTAGAGTTTAGGGAGGGTTTAATTTAATATCTCTCTCAATCATACTTAGTATTGGAGGAGGAGGAGTGACCAGACCTTGACCTATTTAGACGGTTTTTAGACCTATTTAGACGGTAAGTACCGGAAGTGATATATTGAAATGTGATTGGAGAAGGGAGAAAAGAAAGAGGAAAAAGGAAAAAGAAAGAAGAGGGAGAGGGAAGTAAAGAGAAAGAGGCTGTAATTGGGTTTTAGCAATTTATGTAAAGTATAGATTTTAATGCTTGGTAGTAATTTAGATGTCTAAAAAATAAAAAACCCGAAGAAATTAATATGATGCTTGCTATCAATTTAAATATTTAATTTTTTTACAAATAGTTTAGGGATTTAATATAAGTTAAATACTATATTTATTAACACATTTATAGAGAACATATTAAAAAAATTTTAAATTATAACACTTTGTTTACCCGACCGATCGTACTTTTTTAATATTGTAAAAAACAGCTACTGTAACATCTTTATCAGTTTGAATCTAATTTATGAATGTAATTTGTAATTATTTTTATGTAGGTAATCTTTCTTTCTTCAAGTTTAGGTTCCGAATTAAAATGGAGTAATATTTGAGGGTAACATTAAAGATTTTGCTTTCTTCTTATATATATATATATATCACATACATACTCATGTAAATCCCATATATACATACGTTCATTTACATGCGCAATTACACACATAGACACACATGTAGCGATATACACAGGTACCTATACATATTTATACATAAATTACATACAGATACATTTGCAAATAATTACATATCTTATTTGAATTTATTCAGATTTTTGTTTAATTTAATAGTTAATGTTTAACATTAGGTGATAACTGAAGTGTTTAAATATCCAAACAAATATTTCTAATTTAATATTTTACTATCACTATTGATAGTTAAAGATTGGTATATTTAAATTTTAGTTAAATTATCAATTTAAAATAAAAATATCTCCAGATGATAAATATTCAATCTCACAATTCTAATTATAGAATATTAAAAGAGAAAGTGAGATTAAATATTAATAAAAGTAATTTTAAAACTTCAATAAAATGACCTTATGTCCTTCCATTGGAATACATTCTATACATACATACATACATACATACATACATATATATATATATATATATATATATATATATATATATATATATATATATATATATATATATCTCCAAGTATATAATTGGTGTATACGGAATGAATTCCAATTATTTATTTAAAAAAATCATAACATAAATATGTTATTAAATCACTACAAAAATAGCCATTTTGTTTCAACACCTCCGGTGTCTTATCAAGTGATGATGTTGAATGTAAAATAAATGGTTTTAAAAGTTTCAAATTAATTAACAATCCTTCGCAAGGAAAAAGCTAGAATGACCAATCAAAATACAAGTATAGGAAAATTTAAAAAGCTTGACAACGAAGTCATGTTATAATAGCTATTCAGATCTTTAAAATAGGGATAATATTAAAAGAGAATTTATTCCGTGAGTGTGTAATCTTGGTAATATAAAAATATTAAAAAACAAATACAGAAAAAGATAGCTCGATGCATTTTATGTACAGAGCAATATGATGAATAAAAAAAAAGAGTTGAAAAGAGAGACGACTACTGTTATCGTCTGTCGAAATAGCCTATTCCCCATATGAGATAAAAATATTTTTTTAAATTTTTTTTACTATTATATATAGAGAGAGATAGATAATATTTACATTATTCGGAGTATTGTTCTCATCTTTGTCGCCATATTTATTACGTTTCGCCTAACCAACACTTTTATCCACTGTGCCATGTGTCCTTGAGGACATCCGCGAATGAATTTCTTGATATTATAAACCTAATGTCTTCAGCAACCATTTTTTACCAGTGCTCATATTGCAATTTTTGCTGTTATCATTTTATGCTCATATTGCAATTTTTGTTGTTATTATCACTTTTCTCTGGCACTCGTGGTTCCCATATATTGTATTCATTTCTATGCTTGGTCGGCTCAGGAGATTTTTGTGGCCTAGCATATGTGCTATTTCTTTACGTTTACGAATTTTCCAATGGCGTTCTTTGTCTATGATCTCAACCTGATCCAATAGAGGGCGATGATCTCCCTTTTCTCTCCATATGTGTCCAGCTACGCCTGATTTTTCCACTTCTCCTTGTGTTACAGCTTTCCAGTGTTCTTGTTCCTTAAGGGGGCGACCTGTCTCCCCTTTATATTTCTTTCCGCAGCTGCACGGGAGAGCGTACACACAGTCTTTCGTCATGTTCTCCTCTATGTTGTGGGTTCTTACTCGGGAGAGATATCTGCGAACTGTCGTCCAGCTTTTGAAGGTTGTCCTGATTTTATATAGGCCGCAGATCCTTTGTATTTTCTCTGATAAACCCTTCACATCAGTCAGGCAGAGTGTTGTTGTCCTCCTCTTGTACCTGCCTATCCCAGTTTTTTTGTGGTTGCTGCTATGTACCCAAGGTAGTACTTATACTGACCAATTCTTCATTTAATGTCTCTGGGTCGCCACATGACTTTTGGCTCGGTGTTGAAAGCAGCGGACGATCCCTTTCTTTATGTTGTATGGATGGTGAGAGTTGAAATTGAGGTACTGTCCAGTGAATGTCGGTTTACGCTACACAAATGTCTTGAACCCATGCTCTGTTCGAGATATTAGGAATGGGAATGTGTTGTTACTCTCTTTCTCCATCGTGAACTGTATCGAAGGTCTTATTGAGTTCAGATGATCCAGTAGAACCTGAACATCTTCCTGGTGTGGTCAGAGTATGAAGGTGTCATCTACGTACCTTAACCATAGAGTTGGCTTTAGAGATATAGATTCTAATGCCATTTCCTCAAAGTATTCCATGTATATATTCGCCATTGCTGGTGATAATGGCGAGCCCATTGCTAAGCCCTCATCCTGTCGATATATGTGTGATCCCATTCCGAAGTGTGTTGTTTGTGTACAGAAAGTCAACATCTCCATCAGATTATCTATTGGAATACTGGTCCGTTCTTCTAGGGAAGAGTCAGATGCCAGTCTCTCTCTGACTACTGAGAGTGCCTCCTCCGTGGGTACCTTGGTGAACAAACTCACCACGCCCAAGCTCACCATCTGGTTGGATAGGATGGGAGCATCTTTGATTATTTCCACGAAGTGGGCGGAGTTCCGGACATATTAAAGAGACTTTCCAATCAATGGGTCATTTATATCTACAAAAAAGCGACTCAGAGGGTGGCACACAGAGTCTTGGCAACTAACAATCGGCCTGAGTGGAATACAGTCTTTGAGAATCTTAGGGAGACCGTATGTGTGAGATAGCTAGGTGTAACGCTGCGATAACTGCTTATACGTCTTAGGTGCGAAGTGATCCTTGTTCTTGATTAGGATCTGTGACAGTTTGCGTTCTGTTTTCATAGTAGGATCCTTTTTCACTTTGCTGTAGCTACCATTGCTAATGAGGTCTTCCAGCTTTCTTGTCTTGTCTTCCAGCTTTCTGATTTGTCCATCACTACAGTTACATTGCCTTTGTCAGCCGGTAGTATGGTGATGTTTTCGTTCCTCTATAGGTATCCGATCTCCAGCCTCTCTAGTTTCGTGTTGTTTAACTTGGGCGGCTTGGTCTTCTCCAAGGTCTGTCTCACTTTCCATCTCAGTTCATCCGCCTGAGTCTGAGGGAAGTTCAAGGCCACCTTCTCGACTCTGGCAATGATTTCCAAGTATAGCACTCGCCTAAGGCCCTTATTCAATACTGACTCTTCAGAGGCACTCAGCTGATATTTGCTGATGTTGATTACTGCTTTCACTGGTGGGTGATTGACCTTGGGCGTCACCTTCTGTTGTTTCAATCTGTTTAATTTTTGCACTTGACATCGAATTCATGTCTGAAGGATTTATCCAGGTCATTTGTGATCCTTCTCCGGTCTTCTTCATTGGTAATTCTGTTGAAGAAATCCTCGAGCCTTTGGGAGATATGAACTTGTAGTCTCTGTTTTATCCAATGATTGTACTGGATTCTCTCTCGGACAAGGGTGTGTCCCGCTTTTTCTGCGACCAGATGGACTCTCCTTGAATTGACGGGAAATCTTGGTATCAAGCCTGAAGGGACGAATTGTAGATATCTGCATCGGTGTAGGAATGTCAGATGGTTCGATGTTCGTGCCAGTTTCTGATAGGACTTTTCAATTTGTCTCCATATTTTCGGTGTATCAGGTCCGTACTGATACTTCGGTATCTGTCTATATTTCTGAGATGAGGTATTATTTACACTATTTACATTATTTCGACTATTGTCCTCATCTTTGTCGCCATATTTATTACAACGTTTCGGCTGTTGTACGCTCCGGCCTTCTTCAGGTGGCAGGAATGTCAAACTGAACCCTTTATTTCGCTCACTGGGGTAGACTGTTCTCGTTCCATATGCCATGTTTAATGGATAGAGGAGAACATGACTAAAGACTGTGTGTACGCTCTCCCGTGCAGCTGCGGAAAGAAATATAAAGGGGAGACAGGCCGCCCCCTTAAGGTAAGGCTTCAAGAACACCAGAAAGCTGTAACACAAGGAGAAGTGGAAAAATCAGGCGTAGCTGTACACATATAGAGAGAAAAGCGAGATCACCGCCCTCTGTTGGATCAGGTTGAGATCATAGACAAAGAACCCCATTGGAAAATTAGTAAACTTAAGGAATCAGCACATATGCTAGGCCACAAAAATCTCCTGAGCCGACCAAGCATAGAAATGAATACAATATGGGAGCCAGTAATAAGGAGTGCGAGAGAAAAGCAATAATAACAGAAAAAATTGCAATATGAGCACTGGTAAAATAATATTGCTGAAGATATTAGGTTTATAATACCCAGAAATTCATACACAGATGTCTTTAAGGCACAATGAATAAAGGCGTTGGTTAGATCCAGTCACAGAACCCAAGGAGTGTTAGTTCAATACCCGTTTAAGGCAGTCGATAACTTGGAGAGGGGAATTAACTGATAGCTGACATCCATTAAACATGGCACGTAGAACTAGAACTAGAACAGTCTACCCCAGTGAGTGAAATAAAGGGTTCAGTTCGATATTCCAACGATCTGAAAAATAATAAATATGGCGACAATAATTATAATAAAGATGGCGACAAATATAAGGACAATAGTCCGAATAATGTAAATAGTGCACATAATACCTCATCTCAGAAATATATATATATATATATATATATATATATATATATATATATATATATATATAAAGTCCAAGTGTGCTTCTTATAATATGTAAAATGGATAGGTTACTTAATAAAACAAGGACAAACGAAATGGTGCCAATATAATCAGTACGATAAACATTTATTAAATATTAATTATTGCCCATATGGCAGAAATGAAACACGTTTCACACCCTATAAATCATACAACAAAAATCTTAAATTATGCCTGACGCGAAAGTACAAGAAAATATGCAATTTAATCAATAATGACCAGTTCCTGAAAACTCTCAACTACACACAGAACATTATCCAGGCTAACCAATCTGTTCGTCTTCTCTATTAGCATATCCAATTCGACACCAATATGACTCTACAAACCAACTACATCAACTTATCCAACTACAAACCAACAACTGAAGAACCAACAGTATTATCCATTGGATTATCTTTTTTGCTCGTCTAAAATTTCTGGATCCTGTCGATTTATGAAACGACTTAGAAAACTTTATCTGCAACATCAAATTAAGGGAATACTTTTCCACCACCTACAGCAACCATGAACCTTCTACCACTTATGAGAAAACATACACCAAACCACACAACTGGACACACTGGATTCCGCCCAACGGACGCAACCACCACATTGATTCGCATACAAAAATGCCGGAAACCGCCTGGAAAATTCATACAAAGTAACCTCCATTTAAACCACAGCGACGACATCACCAGACAGCGACGAACAGCCATAAAATCCTTCCAAGAAAATAAAGACAATTATCAAACAAGCCGACAAGGGCGGTTCAATCACCATTATGGACAAGGGTAAATATAGCGCAGAAGCAGAATCATAGCATAACGATCTATGTTTTTATAAAAAAAAAAACTATCCCTAGATCTCACCAAATATTTTACGTCTGAACTCCACTCTCTAATCAACCATCTAGCATACAGGCAGCACTCGAGGCTTTAATCCCGGAAAGTCCAAACCCATCACATTCTACACCCTACCCGAATTACACAAACTCCCTAAAATAATCAAAGATGCAACCACCAACCTCCCCATAGAACCCACAAAAGATGCATGACCTTATAGGATCTCTTAAGATCCACCCGCGAACACCGTATACTAGATATTTGCAAAATTATATTTTTTATACTCACACACAACAACTTCCAGTTCAACGAGCAGTATTTTCTTCAAGTTCGAGGCACAGCAATGTAAACGAAAATGACCCCCAGCTCTGCTAAGATCTTCATGGATGCCCTTGAACAAGATATGTTTAGTAGATAGCACTGATACCCTTGCAGTACCACAGAGACGACATATTCTTCATATGGACACACACAGAGAACGATTTCTTAGATCTTAAAAAAACACCTTAATAATTTCCCCCACGCCATCAAATTTACTATTAAATATTCTACCACTTCCATTCCGTTTCTGGACACACTAGTAAGTCTCAATAATAACCATATTTTCACTATATACCAAGCCTACCAAACCTAAAAAATTTCTAATATACACCCAATGTTTACGCATTAAACGCATCTGTTCTCACAAGGAAGATTGCAACTTACACATAGGATAACTTTGCAGTCACTTTCTTAATAGGAATTAGGCACTCAAAATAATCAAAGAATCTATCACCAAAGCTTCCAAACATAACAGAAACACTCACCTCAAGTATGAAACTAAAAAGCATAGTTCTAGAATCCCATGGGCTTTTATTTTAACTATAACACCCACAAAACTTTCCCACACCTTAACTAAAGACTACCAACATTTTAAAGTAGATAATACTATTAGTAAATTATTTAGCGATAACCCCTTACACGCTAAGCGACAGCCTCCACCCCAACCTCTTCAGACTTTTAACATCATCCAACATCTGCAGCACATCACCTCACCATGAAAATGTCACCTGCAACAAACGCCGGTGCCTGGTCTGCAATCACATCATCACTCACAACATTTACACACACCCCAGTACTCATGATGTATTCAGACCATCGGCTCTAAGCTGTGATAGTTCCAATCTCGTATATTTACTTTTCTGTCACAAATATGAGAAGGGAAAATATGTGAGAGAAACCGGAACAGAGTTCCGTCTACTGTTCAATAATCAACAAAAATACATCAGGAACAACAAAAAACAATTTATCAGTCTCTGGTACACTTCAACCTAACTGGTAATAGCATCGACTATATCGAGTGAGTGCGTTTAGCGTCTTGGTTCAGTAAACGGAAGAACAGATGCACATTGGAGTTGAAGTATATCCTAAAAGTAAATTCCCACATAGACTGACTAAACGGAGATTTGGATTTACTCAGAGAGTACAATTTCCACAAGGAAACCCATTATCAACAACACCACTCCTGGGATGAATAGGACACCCACCCCACATTTTAACTCTAAATTTTAACAGCCATCACCCCACCTACCTACTATATTTTTATGTTCTACCACCTAATTATTTTCTTCATGACTCGCTATTCAGTAATGGAAGTATTGCCCTGTACACGGAGGGCTACATTCCAGTCATCCTCATTTATACCATCATTGATTCTATCACTATGGTTACTTTACATATAATCTAATGTAAGGATTGGAGAAATAAATACCTACACTAACGTGTAAATACACATTTATTTTGTAAATGTATTTATATTTATACGTGTATTGAGATCCATATGTTTGTGTGGTGGTTTGTGAATATTTACACATATGGACTTGTGTACGTATGTGAATATTTATACATGTGGATTGTGTACGTATTTGCATCATATATATACACACTTTTCCTCTCAATTTTTCCTTTATTTTTTATTTTCTGTGTTCCCTTTTATGCTAACAATAGATTTCAAAATTTTTATCCAATTTTTTGTTCCTTCACTTTTTTCTTTTCATTTCATTTTATTTAGCAATATTTTATTTTTATAGATTCCTCTTCTTTTCTGTATTGCTTTTCATCACATCATATTCTAACCACACTCCGTCTTTCTACACTTGACTACTTGGTCCGCCAATTTTGCTTCAACTTGCACACGCGAGACGTCTTTTCCCCATCCCCAACCTAAAACACTTTTCACCTAGGTTTACAATCTCACTTACGACACACACAAGTAATTATAGACCTGCCTAATACATTTGCGCCGATCAAAATTTTAAATTTATTTTCTCAATATGTTTCGCACATCAAGGAATCAGAGATCGGAGTTTTGCTAACAATACTATTTCCACTGGAAAATACCTCCATCTACGAAAACATGTCGATGAATAATTACCGTTTATCAGTTTATTCTTCGGTCCGTTAATGAAGGACGAAGGCGTGTCCGAAAATTCCAAACTTAAAACTTTTCTCTCCGTGCTTCATTTCTGTCATATGGTTAATAATTAATATTTAATAAATGTTAATCGTAATCATTATATTGGTACCCTTTCGTTTGTCTTTGTTTATCTATTTTATACACACACACAGATATATATATATATGTGTGTGTGTGTGTGTGTAAAAAGAAAGAACAGTAAGATATATAATCCGGTGTTCTTATAGATATTTTTATTTTTACAAAAAAGTGCTCAATGTAACTTTACAGATCATTAATATTATAAAATATTAATGATTTAAAATATGTTTTTTTTCGCTACACAGTTCTAACCATGTTTCAAAAATGGAAGCTGAAAGCTTCGATTTTAATTTTGTAATTAAATTAGTTCCATTTCATCCTCAAGCGAGGATTAGTTCCATTTCATCCTCAATTGCTGTGTCTTTAAAACCCAGTAATTTTAAAAGTTACTCCAAAATTCGCTTGAGGATGAAATGGAACTAATGTCTTTAATTTAATTACAAAATTAAATTCGAAGCTTTCAGCTTCCGTTTTTGAAACATGGTTAGTACTGTGTAGCGAAAGAAAACTATATTTTAAATCAATTAATTTATAATATATATATATATATATATATATATATATATATATATATATATATATTGTTAAATATAACATACAATTATTATTATGTCTGATCATGAGCCGCTAAACTTCGTATGTTTGCTTTAATTTCGGGTGAAAATAAAGACAAAAATTACTGCATGTATATTTCTCTGGGTTCATGGTTCTGTATATTTTTAAAACCATTAAATCAATATTTATACAGAAAGCAATACAAAATTATGTAATTGGGTTTGATCATTGGGGAAGGCACTAGCAAGAGATTCTTCTTCGTTTCAATCTGAAGCGAAGAATTATCTTTCAGGTGGAGTAATAGATTCTGGATCGGATTGAGGAATCGCAAAATCAAATTAGAATTTCAAGAGTATTACCACTTACGTACAAATAACCTTGTAAAATGTATGAACCCATCTCTTCTACCCACCAGCTATGGGTAAATAACAAGGTTCTATAGCCTTGATTGGCAACCGGTGTCGGAGAAGGACAACTCTAAATTCAAAAACTCCAACTATGAGTTAAATAGTCTCACCAACACGCAGTTGTCTAAGCTAAGTGAATGCAGCTACACCCCTGAAGTGAATCTAAACAGTGACAAGGCTCTGGATTTGGATCCGAAGGAGTTTTCATCTTTGGTATCTTTCAAGACTGAGGATATCTTTTTACATAGTCCGTGGAATATTTAGATGTTTTTCTAATTCTCCAACTGTCAATCACCAACTCACTTTGATTGCATCCGACTATTTCAGGAGGTCTTCTTTTATTTTCTATCCTTTCTGGTTGAAATATGGATAGCGGCTCGGAATGTGAAATCAGAGAGCAATGTTCGAATTCTATTCGAGTTCGTTCTGGGTTCTTAAAAAAATTCTGAATACAAAATCTCCATTTAATTGTTGAATAGTCTCACCAACATGCTTAGTGAGTATAGTTACATCCCTGAAGTCAATAAGGGAGGGCTTCCTCCGAGGAGTGAAAAGACCCTGGATCTTGATCTAATCTAATGATCTTTCACCACTGGAGATTATCCGTGGAATATCCAGATGTTTTTCTAATTCCCGAATGTCAATCACTCACTCATTTTTAATAGCATCTTACTTTTTCGGGATTTTTATTGCTGAAGTTCATCCAGAACATAGATCACTTTCAAATAATTCCTTGATAAAACTGTAGCGTCGATACTAGTTTTTTTTTTTTTCTGGGCTTCATGTAATGCTCTCAGAAAGCCTTCGAATTTCAATCAACTTTGTATATATTTGCTATGAAAGCAGCAGTTATGCAACGCACAAGTTCATTTAGTGGCGTTCACTAAGATCTGACTTACCCCTCGAAAGAATTTCTGTTTGTGCATGCGCAATAAGATCCCATTTGTTCACTTGCCAAGTTAAATCAAGACCGCGCAGCAGATCCAAAATCCGAGTTAGTTTCCAAATAGAGCAAGCATATTTAGAATCTTTTTCTTCTTCTTCACTACATTAATAAAAACAGATTCTATGTTCTTCTCTCCTTTCATTTATTCTCTTTTTATCTTACTATGTAAGTAAACGGATTAACTTTTTTGAAATTATCTCAGCTTCTCTACATTTTCAAAACAATGAACGCCTTTCACTAAATAATATTTTCCCATGGCTTATCTTATTACACGTTTTTATATTCCTTAAGATTGGAGATAAGCATCTGTTTAATTTTGTGGCCTGCTTCAGACGTTATTTCGCCTTTGTCTCTGCTCAAAGGCATCACCTCCAATGCAGCACAATAATGGACAGACCAATGAATATAAGTGCCTCTTCATTTTTATTAATATTATCGAAACTGCAAATCACCCACAACACTAACTGTAATTCATTTAACAAGAAAAAACATCGCTTTAATCAAAAAAATACAGACTGTCCGGGTTTTATGGCAGGCATCAAACAGTCATTTTTATTTTTACCTAAATGTTTTCTTAATGTATTCACTTTTGTTGTCTGTATTCATAAGTCATGAAAAATTCCATATAGACTATGAAGATTGAGAACAAGATACACATAGATAGATAGATAGATAGATAGATAGATAGATAGATAGATAGATAGAAAACCTGAGCTGTTTACAAAGAAAGCTGAAATTTGAAATATATATTTTCCATGCATGACCAAACCAATATTTAACGGCAATGTCTTTCACGTCGACTGCAGTAATCGAATGATTCTGGTGATGGCAACACAAATACTGACGACGACGATGATAATGATGATGATGATGATGATGATGATGATGATGATATACATACTGTTTCTTTCAATGTTAATAATAAGTAATAATATTTATGATTATTTATTACAAGGCTTTTTGATAAAGTCTCCAATCCTGTAAAACAAGTTTGAGACTTCATAGAATAGTGAAACCAGTTTCAATATGAAGTTAAGGTATTTCTTCAAAATGACGAGGCCAATTTGAAACAATAGTGAAGTTAATTCACCCCGTTAAGAAACAGGTTCTCGTACCATAACCGAAGTTAAGCAACGTCGAGCCTTGTTCAGTACCTAGATGAGTAACCGCTTGGGAATACCAAGTACTGTAACCTTAGTTGTGCGCGCAAATCCCCTTGAGAAAGGTATGAATCCACCTCTACTTCCACAATCTAAGTGTTAATTAGTAGGATTTATATAAGTAAATTAGTATTAACTCCAAATTCTTACAATCTAAAAATAATTTCTGGATTTAGATAATCTTCAAAGGGTTCATAAGCTGTAAAACAACAAATAAATCCATCTTCAAAATGACGAGGGTTGATTCGTTTGGTTTGCTTAATGGCACATCAACTCATTATGGGTCATTTAATGCCGAAATTTTATTTTCTTGGGAGCTTTGATAATTTTTTTCCAAATAATTTTGCTGGAAATTTTTTTATTTTTTACTATGAAAAATGAATTGCTGCTATTTTTTTTTTTTTTAATGAAAATGTATCCGCGGGTAATTTTTTCTAATGTATCTTTATATTCTTATGTTTTGACTCCATTTCCCATACCTGGGAACCTAAAGGTGTGATACAATTTCCAGGGTTAGGGTAAACCTGAGAATAACAGCAATTTAGAAGTGGTTCTACCCTCCTCAAAACCCTACCGATCAGAAGCCATGCTGCCGGATATAGTTTATCGTCATACCCAGAACGGACGACGAGAGTTGATTTATAAGAAGACCTTTCCAATAGTGAAACTGGTTTCAAAATGAAGTTATGTATTCACTTCAAAATTACGAAGGCTGGTGGATGACTTCTCTAATCCTATAAAACAAGTTTCATTTCAGGTCGAATAAAGAATAAAGTAAATACATTTCTCTTCAAAATTGCAAGTTTATTTTTCAACATTTAGTGCTAGACATTCTTCCAAATATTTCATCCACATTTTTATTCTAGTTTTATCCGAGTTGATTTTTGTACCAAATGGGCACAACAACTTCAGTTTTAGCTTCAGATAAAGTGTTGACCTTTCACACACTCAGTTTCAATTCCAAGGACATCCATCACGCTTATGTTGTCAAATCGATGCTGTATGGCGGATGTGCAAAAAATGTGAATTTCACACTTCTCACTGTTTCTTGATAGCAATGCATCGTCGGGGCTCGAAAAATGTTTTTCTGTCAAGCTTTGGATGTGTTGAACGCTAGCAAGGATTCACTTTTTTCATACGTCCGAGAATTTCGATCAACGCGCAACTTTATTGTGCCAAAAATTGTATCCCTGATCGTCGCTTTATGGTAATGGAGTATCGATGATTATCGATGATCCTATTATTCAACACTTTCATGCAAAAGAACCGACATTACCTATATTTGAACATGACTTTATATACACGTTCAAATGTTTTGCGGGTAGAAACACTTTTGGTGAGATTTTTATGCTCCTGCTACATTTGACCAGCAAACAATTTTTGATGGACTCATGTAAGTCCAAAAGAAAAATAAGACATAGAATTTAAACAAAGAAATATTAACAAATATATTGACAGGACATTTTACAAAAGGAAAAATGAGAAATGAAATTAAATCTGAAGAGTTCAAAGCAACTTTCAGTATCTGTAGTTGAGGTATTTACATAATGGTGGGAGTGAAAAGAATACATCTTTTCATTATGAAAACTCACCGAGAATGAGATGGATCTCGCGCCGCCTGTAACTATTGTCAGAGGTACAATAATTCAAAATCTTGCTGCCTGTGGTTATCATTAGTAGGCGGTAATTCAACAACTGTTTCTATCCCCATTATTAACAATGTTACGCGGGCGATAAACTTACTTTTCCATTAATATTCGTATTATTAATGCTGCTTTAATGATCAAACTTTACATATGATTACGCACTGTAGCAATAATTATAAGGAAAATGGTTTAGAATATTTTTTTGTATACTTGTCTCTTTACGTGATTGGCGAAGATATTTCTCCATATTTCCCTGTCTTTTTGTCGATCTAAAAAATTCTTCCTTCTTAATAATCCCTTTCTTTATTTTGTCAGTTCCATTTTGATCAAAATTATCAAATTGATTTCTTTTTTTCGTTTCGATTCTTCTTGGTACCGATTTGTAAATGTTCAATTCACCAAACATTTCTTTTCTTATTATGTTCCTTAAATTTTTAACTTGTCTCATTCTAATAATTACTAACACGAGCAAAAATAATAAAATACTAAAACAACAATAATAAATGAAAACATGTATAAACAACACTGAATAAAACAGTGAAAGCAAAAATATTGTTAAATTTTACTAATTTCATGCAGCTTTGTGTGGAGTAAAACAATTTTTTTAAAATTTGCATTCATTTTCAAAGAATCAATTAAGTTATTTACATGCGGTCGATTTTCCTCGTCTTTGCTATTATTATCACTACGAATTCGGCTGTTGTGCCCTCTTGTTGATTTGGGTAACATTCAGGGAATTACGAACTGAACCATTTATTTAATCTATGGGCGCTGAGGAGGAATTGTTCTCGTTCTGCTTCCCATATATATAGGATAGAATTCATCTTTTTCTTAATTTAGTACTTCTCAGTTATTGTTCCCATTGTTTCCACTACGTTTAAGTTTTCACTACTTCGGTTCATGGATTGAATTCACAATTTACTATGTCACCAAATTTAAAAATCAACTCTTTAATCCACTAGGCTATTATTATTATTATTAAAATTATTTCCTTTGATTTATGTTTCCATCAAGGTGCCAACCATAGACCTAAGATACCATTTTTTTCTGTTTTTCTTTGCTGCTGTGACTTCCATTTTATTGATGTTCCTGTGGTGTCCTCAAAAGATTTGTATATTAAATCTTAATCAAGTGCATGGTTATCGTTTATATATAATCACGATTTTGAAGAATAACAATAACCTGTGTTTTATATTCCTTTTACTTTTTACTAATTTTAATTTTTCTTGGTTCCTATTTAACAGGAGTTCAGGAGTTCACGACATACAATAATAGAATAAGCGTGATGTTAGTTTGTCATTGACAGTGTTTAAACACATATCTAAGTCAAAAAGCGAAAACACATGAAAAGATCAAAGTTAATATCGTTTTATTTAACTAAAATCATGTTCTTGGAACAACTGCATTATTTTGAAATAGAAGAATTTCTTTTTTCTTCTTCTTTCATTACGTTAAAGCTTATGTAAAACCCAAAGTTAATATAAATGTCGATATCAGTCTTTTGATCATGTTTTCTAGTAAAATACAGAATTGCATTAGACGTGTTACAATTTCTTCCTTATTAACTGATTAAAAGTGTCAGACATAAATTTTAATGCTTCGATTACAAATTTTCGTTTTCTGGTATGTAGACAATAATGTCTACATATAATCATTTTTATTTGTCAGCTGAAAATGGGAAATTTACTGCAAATTTTCTATAGTTTTAAGATTCATCGAAAACTTAAAAATAAAAAAAAAGATTTAAAATAAGCCAAAAATGAAATTATTGCAATATAAAATTGGATCTCCCTTCGGAATTACGAGAGTGTTTTCCCCACAATTTCTTTTCATTAACCGAGGTTGACATGGAATCTTGTTACGTTCTTTAGTTTGATTTACTGCTGCTGCTGCTGATGATGATGATGATGATGGTGATGATGGTGATAGTGATGGTGGTGGTGGTGGTGATGGTGATGGTGGTAGTGGTGAACCTTTTCATTTAAACGTTCTAATCCTTATCTCCCTGATAAATATGAAAAAGAAAACCTGTTTCGGATATTCGTCATGGACACGATTTATCAATACTCGGACTAATCTGGAGTAGTCATTTCTGGAGACGTAAGCTCTCATGCCACGTGTTCAGTTCTCAGCGTGATAGAAAGTGTTTAGCGTTCAGTTATCTTGATACAGAACAGTAGATCTTCCTATTGATTTTTCGCTATCAAATTCGCAGAATTTGTTTCACCAGACTAATCATTATTGTTTAATAATTTCACCCAAGCAAGGCAGAAATGACACTAGTACGCAGGATGTCACAGGGAGTGAAAGTGAGGGAAAAGGCTGTGGATAGGGAGGGATTGAGAAAAGGATGAAAGATGAACGGGATTCAAGAAGATAGACGATTGCGATTGACGTTGCATTTAAATTTTTTAAGATTGTAGTCTTCAGGGGAAAAGTAAATGACCGGGAGAGCGAGAAAATAAACTGTTGGAGTAGAAGTGGCGGTAACATTTAACTATTTCAACAGTAAAAGAGTGGAACCTAGATGCCAATCTAATAGCACGCTTCAATTCACATAGTCATGGCATCATGGGAAAAAGCTCGTCAGAGCAGTTTGTGACGTCACCCTGGTCCTGTCTTTTGGGCTCGGTCTTCTTTAACAATATCGGTGGGACACCTTTTCTTAATCCACACCACTTGGCTAGGTGTCCCTTCTCCCCACACCTAGTACATTTATCTTGCTCAAAGTCTGGGGGCAAACCCCACTTCGTCGGGCAGTCCGCTGCTCTGTGGTCCTCATATCCACATGTCCAGCAGACCAGCCCGTATCGACCCGGCGTGGGCTTATAGAACCCATGCCTTGTCGACCAAGCCTTTCTTTTGGGATCCTCCTCCCCACATCTCAGGCTCCTCCACCTCTAGCTTGACCCTTCGATTCCACGCAGGGGCTCTCCCTCCTTCCCCCTTTCTTCCGACCTCTCGACTTAGCTCTTGTACCTTCCCACCTCTTTTCACCTTCTCCCAAACTCCCTGGCTCTCTTTGGCCAGCGCCACTGCTGTCGACAACCTTAGCGGTCCTTCTCGTCAAACATCGTGACGAATACGCTCGTCACTGAGAACTTCTACAAATAATTCGGCCAACTGGGCCTGCATCACTGCATTATTTCTCACTACCTCTGGGAAGGCCAATGGCGACAGCTTCTCCGCTCGGGCCCCCAATTCTCCAGGGGTTTCGTCCCTCAGCTGCGCCAACTTCAGGAGGGCTCTCATGGCCTCTATCGCCGTCCCCTCGTCAGCGAACTCCCGAGTCAATAACACTTCTAGTCTTTCCCATGTCAAGTGGGGCTCACTGGCTAAGAGTCCTTTTATGAACTCTGACGCTTTCCCTCTGGTGGCATCATACGCCAAATATAAGGTTTCTTGGTCTGAGAGTCCATATATCACGCGGCTCTTATCCAAGATTGCCAGCCAATTCCTAAAATTCTTTGAACTATCGTCAAAGGCTGGGACCCTCGGTCCACCCAACAATTTTCTTAGGTCTACTGACAATCCCTGTTCAACCCCGTCTTCCTCTATGTCTACCCTATCTGGATCGTAGTCAGACATATTTAAAACAGAAAAAGAAACACAATCAGAGCAGCAACAATCGAAATTGAGAGATTAACCGAAAATAAAGCGTCCTACCTGACAGACGATTTCCAGCTCGTTCTTCTCAGGTTCCGGGTTGTCGTACTAGAGTGTCTGGAACCGTATGGTTATAGTTAACCAAAGTCCTTTGGTTCCCACTCTAGTCTGTTTCAGTTTGAGTACTTGAGACGCCGTGCGTTGTCCTGGTCGAAATTTTCTGCAACTCCTGTGGCAGCTGCTGATCCAGGGTCATATCCTGGTCTCGGCACTAAATGTGACGTCACCCTGAGCCTAGCTCACGTGCTAACCCTTGGCTGATTCTGATGGAAATCTGCTTAGATTTGGCATCAGCTTTGTCGTTCCCAGCTCGCCTCCAACGTCTGGTTACCGAAGTAAATGATTTGATTTCGTCTAACCTACCCACGTTGGGATTTGATCTTAGGTAGACGAAATCAATCAGGTGTCGGGCCGCAGTGCAAGCCGAAATCGGGGCAAAGGTGATACCGCACAAGTATATGTAAAAGAAAATAAAGTAACAACTCGAAAGATTCAAATGTGTTAAAAAAAAGAATAACAAGTATCTTTATATCTGGTTGCTGAATACAGGACTGTGTCTTCCTCCCAAACCGCTTCTATGGATACGTGATACTTTGCGTTTCTTAGGCAAGTCTTAATATCTTAAGTTGTTTTTCAATAAACTGGCGGTGTGAGTCTAAGTTTTTTTTGGTTAGAAGTCTAAGTCGGAATGCGTAGAATCTTTCAGTCAGCTCCTGCGAGGCTGGACTCCGAGCTCACAGCTCAACTCTGTGACTCCAACTGTGACTGCGTCTGCGTCTCTGCTCTGGGGACGTTCGTTTATATGGACGCCGACCAAAACCGGGTGGAGGCCTGTCGTGGTTTGGGTTCCTCGATAATTCCAAATCCGCAATAAGGATTTTCTTTGTTTTCCAACAGGAAAATTTATCACTTCCCATTTTTGGAAGTCAATTACTTTCTGTTTTAGAGGGGTTCTTAAGGGAATTGTCCTCCCAAATCCTTCCTTTCTCATATTGGTATCTCACACCAATCCCCTCAGAGGGCGTCAACAAGTTTCCTTTCTTTCTCATATTGGTATCTCACACCAATCCCCTCAGAGGCGTCAACAGGTTTCCCTTCTTTCTCATATGTTTACCTTCGCCCATCGCTCACGCCACCATTCAGCCAATGAACGCTCGGCAGTGTCGGTGTGGCTAGACTGGTCTCAGTTTACAATTATCGCTCAAAGAAAAAAATTATCTTCTTTTTTCTTTTCTTTCTTTTCCACCGACTAGAACTCCCACGAATCGTACTGTGGTCATTAAATCTCTATCTTAACTTGATGTCATCTGGGATTCATCAACAGAATTTCCGCCAATTTATAATCTGGGTGGTCAACTGAATCTCTTTGTCTTCCTCAACATCTTCGCACTCTGTCGCCAACAGTCTGTCCAGGTAACAAACTTTTATCATGGCAAGTTCTGGACATAAAACAGGTGGTTCCCTTCCAAAACATAATGATATCTCCGAAAGATAGTTAATGGCTTATTCTTTTCCTTTTTCTCTTCTTCCTTCCTTTTTCTTTGAGGTGGTCTCAGCTAATTCTTTCTCGGCCGCATGCTTGACCCAATTTCCGATTATCTTCTAGCATTATGCTTTGTAAGCCTCTTGACCAATTTGAAATTTTCATTATTGCCATGGGCAGATTGCTATCTGCCTTTCCTCGCTGCGTCATGGCATAAATTAATTCTGACAGATCCGAGATCTTACGAATTTTCTATTTTCTGCGAAAAAAATACTTTTCTTCGCAAATGAAAATAAAATCTTTACCCACTTTTCTTTTGTTAAAAAAAAATAACATCGCTCAGTATGTCTTTCGTGATAGCTTCTTCTCGCCTTAAGTATTTCTCGCTTTTAATTTTAACGCTTAATTAGCCAAAAGCTAAATAGTGTTACAGGTTGTCATGAAAATATTTGTAGAAAATACGTCACGTCGGTGAAAAAGTGACTGAAGACGAATGACAAGTCAGGATCGATCAAATTGCAGATCTTCCTTTGGATTTTATCAAGAACCTCAATATGAATAGCAGAATAGATGTGAAAACAGTATTCAATGACGGACCAATGTGCAAGATGAAAAACCTTCTGGCACAACACAGTGACCCAACTTCACTTGCATTAGATATAATCGTTCGACTTCAAGTCAGTTGAAAACGTCAGGCCAAGAAGGCACAGTGTGTTGCTCTCCATGAGTCTAGCATCAGCTATGTTGATGGCGGGCAGGAAAATTTCTCTGTGTTGGTTAAATGAGGGCAGTTTCGTTTTGGAGGCATTAAAATTTACAAGCCATTTCCTGTCTCAGTTATTCACTGATTAGATGTCATTTTCAGGAACATCGGCCAGGTTAACTTTGTCAGCTCTGACGGATTTGATATTGAGACAGGAGTATATAATAGTGTCATCTACATAAATACCTACTTGGAAACTAATGACACCAGGAAGATAATTGATATCCCAAGATAGAGCTTTAAGGGACACCCGCATTCGTGTGAAAGGATCTGGAAGCGAACCCATTCAAAACGACCTTCATTTCACGATTTGGTAAGAACGATTAGATTAAATCAAACACTCATCTTGTAATACCGTAGCCCTGAAGCTTATGTAGAAGGCCAGCGTGCCAAATCCTGTCAAACGCACTCGAGATATCTAGAGCCACAGCTCGAACTTCCGTGATAGTCGATAGGACACCAGCAGAAGACCTGGCAAAACGGAAGCCTTATTGTTTGTGAGAGAATAGGTCGTGAGAGGCAAGATTCAGCATTGGTTAAAGCCTCTAATACTTTGAATCTTCTCAGGATTCGCTTCCAAAGGGTTTGGTTTGGTTTAGTTTGTTTAACGGCATATCAACTCCTTACGGGTCATTTAATGCCAACAGTTTATTTTCTTGGGAGCTTTGGTAAAAATATTTCTCCCAAAATGTATTGCTGGTGTTTTTTATGTATTTTTATATTTTCATGTTTCGACCCCAGTTTAGGGATTTACTCTTTGCCCATAGTTGGGACTCTAACAGTTGCTACCACCCTGAGTCAGAGTGGACCTGGGAGCAACAGCAATTAAGAGATTAGTGATTCGTGGGAAGAAGCTGTTCGGATGTAACTTGCATCTCACGAATAAAATACGATAGAAATGAGGGTGGTTCACTGCAGTGAACATGACATGGTGGATCCGAGCTGTGAAGGTTAGAATTAGAGGAACTAAGGAATGTAATTCATCAGAACATTTACTCTTAAGTGTGTCGCGAAAGTATGATTGAATTTGAAATCCGTTCATAAATGTTCCTTCTAATATTCCGTCTAATTCTTCAGTTGTATGAAAAAGAAGAATTGGCCACTATTTCTCGTGATCGATGGCACAAAATAAAACATTCGATAGATTTTGGGTTCAATGCAAAAAGAATATCCCACATTCGCTAAAAAGGCTTTATTCGTTTTATTGAAATTTTATACTTCTTATTTATGTGAATTAAGCTTCTCAACCCTAAATAACATAAAAAGCGTGAAAGAGGACACTCAAGAAGAAATGAGGGTCCGCATATCGCATATTCGACCAAAAATTGAAGAAATCTTGAAAAAAAAACGCCAGGCACAGGATCACACTAAATAAACTGCACAAATAATTGAATAGAAACATTGAAATAAAGTGAAGTTCATATTTGTGTGCGTATTTTTTTTAATCTAGTGTTTTATTTCATAACATTTAACTCTGTACACTTTAAACATTTTGCTGTGATATTTTCATTTGCTCCTCGGTATACCGTTGCTTAAAAAGGCAAATTATTTCAATCCTCTAGCATTTGTTTTGCTATGCCGGTTATTTTCATCAATGCTGTCATTTGAATAATCATGACTCTTTCTTTGATTTCCAATTCCTTCATCTTTAGATTCTTTGTGACACTTTGTGAGCATCATTTTTTGTCTTCTATAATCTTGACCTGCCATTTCTTTTCTTTTCTTCTTGAAATGTTTTATATTTTTCGCTTAGATTGTGTCCTCGTAAATTTTAGTTTCCTTTCGAGAAATTGTGCTTCTCTTTTTAGTTCTTTATTTTTATTTTGTACTTGTTTATTTTATTGCCTCATACTCTTTTCTCTCATCCAGCATTTTCAGCTTTGTTACCTTATATTTTTATGAACGTTCAATTTATCAGTAACTATCATTGCTCCTGCTTATATTAAGTGGTTTAGTTCGGTTCTCTGTTCATGTGGACTGCAATAACTTAATTAGGCCTCCACATTCTTCCGGTAGTTACTCCTTAGATATGGAAGTAAGTACCGATTTTGTATTCTGATATGATTTTTCTTATTATGTCAATTTCGTTCCTTTCATCTAGAGAGCGACATCAGCTTTCCAGCTTTTTCTTTTCTATGGCGATATTTTTCTTGCTGATATTTACCCTATTGACTAGTCCTTCTGTTTACCTCCATACGTTAAAGATTTCAAAACTAATCTGTTTTCAATATCTGCTTGGTCTTCCAGACTTTATTCTTGTTACAGAGAATGGCACATCGCCATCTTTTTCCCGTAACTCCTTTGCCAAAGGTTTTACTTTTGAAGAGGCAAACTTAAACTAGTTTGTCGTCATCTCCGCTCTATTTTTATTTTCCAGTGGGGTGTTTTCAAATAAATGATTGACTTTTTATCAAATTGAAATGAATAAATATAGCACTTTTCCTGTAAAAAATACATATACCCTCACTGGCCACTTAATTGCACGTAAATAAATGCACCTTTATTCAGATGCTTAGTCAGCCAATAACTTGACAGCAATTTAATTGATATAGGCATTTAAACATGGTCCTAGAGGCCTGATGAATTTCATTTCATACATTAGTATTGGAAGTATTTACCCTAGTCTCCTCCATTGAGACGAGATGTGACACAAGGTCGGGTTTAATCCGAGCGGGTACACTGATGGGTCAGAAACAAAAATTGCCCAGTCCCCCAGAAATTGCGCTGACATTGGTATGACCCCCACTCCCTAGTGCAATAGTAGGTATAGACTCGGCTACAATATATATTTTCCTCACCTGTGTCTCTGTCCACAGGCAGAGACCACAACTGAATCTTCCCGAATCCTACCCCGACATAAAATGAAAGGTAATTGGAGTGACTTTAAACTTGGTATGGTTAATGGTGCCAGACGAGCTGGTCTTTTGCCAAAACTGCAGATCTACTATGGTTATTTTCTAAGTGTAGCATAGATGTAGTACAAAGCCAAAAGTATAGGGCACCCACTGGAGATCAAATTCACTTTTCGCTTATAATCGATTTACACCACGCCGAAGGGCCCTAATTGTGATATCTCATAGCGATATACTAAGCGTTGTTTAAATGCGACATAAGGCAGAAAGTATGAAGCACTCAAATCCACTTGCGAGTGATCTAGAAAGACAAGCTTCCTATTACAACAATTCGAGGTACTCATGGCAATTTTCTAAGTGTAGCTTATATGTGGCAAAAGGATGGAAGTGTGATGATACACCCAGTACGAAACTATGCACTCATACGTCTGTTGAAACTAGTCCAGCGAGACAAGCTTGGTAGCCATTACATCACATCGAAGTGAACAAAATAATTATCTAAGCCATTCATTAGATATGGTAAAAGGCGAAAAATATGAAGCACTCACTGAGGATGGAAAACTATTCAGTCTTAATGTGAATAGAGAGAGAAGCTTTCTAACCATTACACAACGTCGAAGTACCGTCGAAGCAGCTTAAATGATGTTCCAGGCTAGAGTTGAGTTGTGGGAAAAGGCCAAAAACATGAAGTACCCAGTGAGGATTGAGCACTATACAGTCGAAATTGGTCTAAGGAAACAAGCTTCCTAAACATTACACCACGTCGATGTGCTTTAAATGATTTTCTAACCCATAGTTCAGGTGTGGGAAAAGGCCGAAAATATGAAGCACCCGGCGAGGATCGAACATGCTTCATTTGTAAGTGGTCCAGGGAGACAAGAATGATAACCATTACACCAAGTCGAAGCGCATTAAATGGCGTTCTAAGCCATGATTTAACTGTGGCAAAAGGCCAAAAATGTGAAGTGTAGATAAAACACACTTCAGTCGTAATTCGTCCAGGAAAACAAGATTACTAGCCATTGTCGAACGGTCATAAATGATGTTCCAAGCCATTCTTTATTTGTGGCAAACGAGCGACAATATGATGCACACAGTGAATATCGAACACATTTTTGTCATAAGTAGTCCAGGGAGACAAGCTGGCTAACCATTACGCGTCGGCAATATGATGCACAGAGTGAATATAGATCACACATCAGTCTTAAATGATTCAGAGACACGAGCTGACAATTAGACCAGGTCGAATGGCCTAAAGCATGTTCCAATCCTTTGTTTACTTGTGGCAAAATGTCGACAAGATCATGCACACAGTGAAGATGGATCGCATATCAGTCTTGATTGGTTCAGAGAGATAAGCTTCCTGACAATTAGACCAGGTCGAATTGCCTAAAGAATATTCCAATCCTTGGTTTACGTGTGGCAAATGAACGACAATATGATGCACAAAGGGAAGATTGGATCACATATCAGTTTTATTGGTTCAGAGAGACAAGCTTGCTGACAATTAGACCAGATCGAATTCCCTAAAGTATGTTCCAATGCTTTGTTTAGATGTGGCAAGTGAACGACAATATTATGCAAACAGTGAAGATGGATGACATATCAGTCTTGTTTAGTTCAGAGAGACAAGTTTGCTGACAATTAGACGAGGTAAAATTGCTTAAAGAATGTTCCAATCCTTTATTTAGTTGTGTCAAAAGGACGACAATATGATGCACACAGTGAAGATGGATCACACATCAGCCTTGATTGGTTCAGAGAGACAAGCTTCCTGACAATTAGATCAGGTCGAATTGCCTAAAGAATGTTCCAATGCTTTGTTTAGTTGTGGCAAATGAACGACAATATGATCCACACAGTGAAGATGGATCACACGTCAGATTTGATTGGTTCAGAGAGACAAGCTTGCTGACAATTAAACCACATCCAGTTGCCAAAATATTGTTCCAATCCTTTGTTTACTTGTGGCAAAATGTCGACAAGATCATGCACACAGTGAAGATGGATCACACATCAGTCTTGATTGGTTCAGAGAGACAAGCTTGCTGACAATTAGACCAGGTCGATTTGCACAAAGAATGTTCCAATGCTTTGTTTACTTTTGGAAAATGAACGACAATATGATGCAAACAGTGAAGATGGATCATACATCAGTCTTGATTGGTTCAGGGAAACGAGCTTGCTGATAATTAGACCAGGTCGAATTGCCTAAAGAATGTCCCAATCCTTTGTTTAATTGTGGAAAATGACAACAATATGATGCACTCAGTAAAGATGGATCACACATCAGTCTTGTTTAGTTCAGAGATTCAAGCTTGCTGACATTTAGACTAGGTCGAATTGCATAATGAATGTTCCTATCGTTTTTTTAGTTGTGGCAAAAGGACGACAGTTACACTGCGTCGAAGTGCCCTAAATGCCCTAAGTCTTTGTTTAGTTGTGATAAGAGGAAGATAATATGTAGCACACAGTGTAGATCGAACATACTTCAGTCGTAATTGGTCCAGCGAGACAAGCTTGCTAACCATTACACCACGTTGAATTGACCTAAAAGATGATCCAAGCCATTTTTTAGCTTTGGCAAAATGACTACAATATCATTCTCACAGTGAAGATCGATCACACTTAAATCGTCATTAGTCCAGGGAGACAAGCTTGTTAACCAATACACCACGTCGAATTCCCCTAAATGATGTTCCAAGGCATTGTTTAGTTGTGCCAAAATGACGACAATATGCACACAGTGAAGATCGAAAACACTTCGATCGTAATTGGTCCAGGGAGAGAAGCTCGCTCACCAGGTCGAATTGCCTAAAGCATGTTGCAATCCTTTGTTTAGTTGTGGCGAAATGACGACAGTATGATGAAGACAGTGAAGAACGAACACACTTCATTTGTAATTGCTCTCGGGAGACAAGTTTGCTAGCCATTACGCCTCGTCGGTGTATTTGAAATTGTGGTCTAAACCATTGTTTAGATGTGGTAAAATGCAGAAAATGTGAATCTATCGGTGATGATCGAATTCTATTCTATTGTAAATTGTCTAGAGTCCCAAGTTCGTTAACCATTACACTATATTTTTATAAGCGATGACTTAGATGTGTTAAGAGACAGAAACCCTGGTGCACTCATTGAGGATCGAACACAATTCAGTTTTAATTTGTCTAGCGAGGCAAGCTTTCTAACCGTTATGCCATGTCCAATACCGTAAATGGGTGTCTAAGTCATAGTTTAGATGTGCTCAATGACAGAATGTATGAAGCATCCAGTGAGGATCAAACAAGATTCAGTCGTATTTGGTCTTGAGAGACAAGCTTGCTAACAATTACACCAATGCGAATTACCCTAAATTAATTTCTAAAGCATAGTTTAGTTGTCGTAAAAGGCCGAAAATATGAAGCAACCAGTGAGTATCGAACACTATTCTGTCGTAATTGTTCAGAGTTTATAGTTTTTGGATTTGTTATTGTAGGCTGAAGTTTGTTTTTCCCATATTTTTGTTGGGATTTGTTTTTTGTTTTTAATCTCTTAGATATGTTTAGGAAGCATTGTGCTGTTCGCGTATTTACTATTTGTAAAAGTTGTTTTGTATGCATAGTTTCTTTGTTTCCAGAATCCATTTAGTTACTTCTATGTATATTTTTCTAGCTTATCTACTGAATTTACAATGACTTCTTTATTCTTCAGTTACACGTGGGTTTAATTTGTTCAGGTGGTTTGTTGATTTTTCCTTGTGCTTTTTTATTTGGGTAATGTTCTCGGTGCAACTGCAGCTGATTTTTACTGTGTTTTTGTTGAATGTGTTGTGGAGAGTACTTGATGCGGGGAAGATTTTGTGTATGAGTTTAATGAATATTTTCTTTCGTTTGTTGTACGTGGGTATGATGTTTCCCTTCCCGCTGGCTTTTTTTTGTGTGTGTGGTGTTTATATGAGTGCTACCGAGAATCCAATAACTTTTAGTGCTGTTTCATAGTCTTTCTCCAATTTCCTCTAACTACATCTGTAATTGTTGATGCCCTCATGTGCCACATTTTGAGATTTCGATTTCATTTTTATTAATTTTGGTGCGTATTAAAGAAACGCAACTGCCGATGATAAATCAATCTATAATTTCTGCTCAAAAGCCAAACGGTTGAACCTGAGGGCTAATGTTTCCAGCAAAAGTCATACGGCATGCTGAATTTTCTTGCTCTCACTTTATTTCTTTATTTATTTATTTGTTCATTATTGTAGTTATATTTTGCTGAATTTGCTATTTTCCTGTAGTTTCCATGTTTGATATGCTTTTATGTGTTGTCTGGGTTGAATTAATCCCTATTTATATGTATTTATTTACTCACTCAATGAGCAATTAGCGAGTGAGTCTTCGGAACAGGCTATGTTCGTATATGAAGACCTTACTGTAGCAGATTAGTAATTTTAGTTAAGTCGATCGACAAGTTGAAATCCAGTCGTTGATATTCAAACAGAAACATTACTTAATATAAAAACGGTATTTACCTAAAAGTTTAGAAAGTTTGAAGTATATCATTTAAGCACAATTCGTGTAGTTTTTTTTTTGTTTTGTTTTTGTTTTGTTTTTTGTAGTTTGTAGATTTTTTTCATTTTTATTTTACAAGCATTGTTACGTAAAGCTGATTGATTCCTCAAGTGAGCCTGGTTGAATATTATTATCAATGAGTTCGATCATCACTGGTCTCTCCTATATAAAAGGCTAAAGCCTTTTTGCCAAACAATAAATAAACTTTTTATTATAAGGGTAAATATAAAAGCAAAAGAAAGAGATTTGTATATGTTAATATATTTAAATCAAATAATTTCGTTTTTTACCGCGTTTTTTACCGCGGATTTTGTCCTTGTTCAAATAAATCGCACGTGACTTCTTGTGAATGGACATTAACAACTGGAACTTATGTGCAATTGAGAGTTTTATTGTGTTATTAATGTGTAGATTGATCTAGCTTAGCCAGTGACTTCGACATAAAAGATCCGGGAAAATATAAAAATGTCAATGAAAATGAAGTTCACTTATAAGGTTCACAGTTTGAGGAGGATACTGAAAACGTCTCACATCAGCCAAGAAGAGATTCTAAAACTGTTATGTTCCAAAGGTTAGGACCATGGAAGAACAACACGGAACACCAGAGTAGAAATAACAAAGAATATATTACACGAAAAATAATACAAGAAGTGGAAGGTATGACTGTCAGACTGGTTTCGAGTGAACTACTATCAGCTCGACTCGATTCAATACCGTTCGTCTCTCTTGAGACGCGTAGTATATATAACGTTAAGAAGAGTTCATTCTGTCGGCACCATGACAAAAACAAATCTGATGTGGGAAGATTTGGGGAATTCAGCCAGTTTGAGTAATTGTATTTTTTTCTGAATTGTTTTTGGTTGTTTTCAGATATTTTAATGGAACACAACGAGCAAAGGAGCTTCTATTGACGGGGAACTATTCAGATTTCAATACACTATTGTCAAAGATTAAGGACAAGCGACACGAACCCAAGAATTATTTTATGGAAGCTTGTAAGTATCGAAGTCAATTTCTGTGTTTATTTTATGTCTATTTTATGGTTGTATTGACAAATTTCATACAAGGAAATGGAGTTGTAATTTTTTTCTCGAAGAAACATCTTTACACACATACACACACATATATATGCGTGTCTCTGTGTGTGTGTGTGTGTGTGTGTGTGTGTGTGTGTGTGTGTGTGTGTGTGTGTGTGTGTGTGAGTGAAAAGTGAAATTGTTAGAAAGTCCGTACAGAAATTTGGTGTATAAAAAAATAAGATTTTTAAAACAACCTAATGTTTTTTATCTAATCGACTGAATTTTCATCTTCGGTTCTCTGCTCAAGCTGAACAAAAACGACATTTTTAAAAGAACGATCAGAGGCGATGAGAAGATAAAATTTTTTACATCAATTAGCGCGAAAAAGTTCAAGGGATAATGAAATGAGTCACCGTAAACTACTCTAAAATCTGATCTACATCAGGTGATGCTGTATATTTGATGGGATTGGAAGTAATATGTATGATAGTGTATTATGAGTTCCTTTCTTTAGGCGTTGAATTCAGACAAATATTGTTCCCAATTGAACTGATTAAAGGTAAAAATCGATGAAAAGCGACCCCAATTGTAACATTAGACCTCACGTCTCACTGCAGACCTGACAGAAATTGATACAGCAGGAAGATATCCTATTGCACTTACCGTACCCACAGAACCTTGCACGTTCAAATTACCACGATTTCTGCAAAATCCTTTTAACAAGAACTGCAATGCTCTGGAAGCCTATAAAAACTACTTCAACTAGTTCGTCCCAGAAAGATGCAAATTTTTGGGAGGGTGGAATTATGAAGCTGCTTCAAATATGGTGAAAGCTAGTAGAACAAAATGGTGCATTTATAACTGAATAAATCCATGTAAAAATTTCTAAATATTGTCTTTGAAATTCTCTTTGAAACACTGCTGTTCCGACACAATATATACAGTGTGGACATAGATTTCAACATTTTATGGTGATTTAATTTCCTACTTAAACCGATCATTTAAGGCGTGAAACAGACACTTACGATGTGTTGATTTCTATGTCTACGGTGCAAACACTCTACCAGCTCTTACTTCTTGCCTGATTAAAACTCAAGCCTAGATAGATCAAGCTGTGCAAATGTTTAGTTGAAGGGAGAATATGGATTTATGCCTTTCTCAAGGGCATTAGTGAAAAAATAAACGCAACAAACAAGACTGGAATATGAAGTCAAATCGCCAATTCCAATTTCCGTGCCAATAACCATAAACATAAGGGAATTAAATATTCAATGTCTTCTTAAATGCGCGTATTCATTAACCTGACAAAAATTGACTAAATTCAAATCCCTATTCATAGATTCCTAATGCAAGGGCGTGGCTTAATAATCGAGGGATCAATATTTTTCTCGGTATAAAATAAACGGGGATTTTAATAAAAGAAACGGAAAATCCTTTCTTCTTCTATGTGCCATGTCCTTTGTGTAATCATCACGTGTTACATAAGAAAGGTTTTCTTCAAAAACATTCATATCAAACAAAGCAAACAAGGTCAGCTGTTGTCACTGAATTAACCAAAGACCTGATAACATTTACTTAGATCCATTTTGACTCGATATCGATAATGGCTATGATAAATATGATGGTCGCTGTTACTTCACGAGCAACAATCACAAGCAATAGATGAAAAATCAAATCCCAAAACAGAATTCCAGAAAAGATCTATAAAATAGAATTTTTCTTCTTTTTTATTTATTTTTTTATTTTGTGATCTTGCTCTCGTCTTTGACATAATTCTAAAGATCTCATCCAGTCATTTTTATCTTGATTTTCATGATTGAATGCCGCTTTATGTTTACAATATTATTGATTAATATCTAAATATTTCTTGATTGCTCTATTTACACTGAGCTTAACTTTGTAGCCCGGTTTCAATGGAAACCCAACGATCCTGAGATCGTGTCGGATGTCCTCTTTGCCATAGCAAATGTAATCAGTTTTGCCCGCACAACCTACCTCATGCCCGCATTTGAAGTTCTTGGCCCATTGCAGATATCCTTGGGGCGAATGGTCGGGGACATCTCTCGATTTATGGTGCTGTTTGCTCTCGTAAGTATAGTCAACCTTTCACTGTATTCGCCTCTTCGATGTGAAAATTTGTAAAGGACGAAATGATATAGGTTTCAAATTTAATCAAACCCGCCCCTTACATGATTCAATTATTGGGGTGTTCAGAAATTACGTTTTACCAGAAAGGATATATGTATGTATTTATTTAAATATTATTTATCAATGTAATCAGCTTGATTTTCAATAAGTGCAGCAAATTTTCGATTCCACGTTTAAAGAAATTTGTTTTTCACCAAAAACAGTTTGTAAGACTGTTTCTTTCTTCTTTGTTTCTCAATATTCTAACATTTTTAAAATGTTTTAGTGATCGAAAGAAATAACAATCTGCAAATACAAGCTCTAGTGAGTATGAAAGATGTAGAAGAATGCCCCATCTTAACGATCGTATTTTTTTTTCTTCGGTTTATTTTGAAGAGGGAATATGAATGCTGAAGAGTAATAAGTTTTCTGTTTGCCAACGCAGAACATTTTCAACATATTGTTTCGTTTAATTGATCAAGTTACTGGCTATCATTTCTGTCGGCAATAATAGATCTTCTATGTTCCTGAAGCTCGTAATGGACTCCATCTTTCATATTCCACCACACATAAGCAAAGACTTCTGTAGATAATGCCCGGGTTCAGATGTTGGTAATTATTTCTCACTTTGTGGCAACAGCTGCTTTTTTTTTTCTTTTGACATGTAAAATCCATTTTTCATTACCTGTAACAATTCGATGCCAAAATGAATGATTGGTTAAAAGCAGATGGTGTGTTTCGTTCACAAGTGAAATTTCATGAAGAACCAAAATTCCCCCCTTGTAAGTTTTCTCAATTCACTTGACATGTTCATGAACATTTGATCATAACACATTAAATTTTTTGGCCAAATTTCGCCTAAAAGTATAAGGTGGATCTAATCCAATAGTCTCTTTTAAAATTTCTTAATTCACAGAGGGTCCTCTTCCAAGGCGAGGCTTTAGTATATGTCACAATAGACATTTTTAAACCTTTTAAAAGCACAGCTCACATGAACGAGCCTTCACTGCATCTGTATACAATGCACAAATGTTTTAAATGATTCTGAAGAAGTACTACCAGTTCGGAATTCATTCAATAAACACATGGTAACACTAGAGAAAATGGCTTACTTCCGGCACGAAAACGGAACTGGACGTGTCTCGCATGTAAAATATTCCCCAGAGAAAATGGCGCCTTACAAGTCGTGTATTTAAAACAGATAAAAGCAGTCGAATAGACTTTCGCAAAAATCTATTTTAACATATCAAATTTGAACTGTCACCCAATTTATAAGAAATGCTTAAAGAAGCGACGGAGATAAACATTGAGTTTATTAATGAAACAAAGGGTTACGTTTCAAACATTTTTTTTTCAAAATATAACTCACAAAAAAGAATAAAGAAACTTTAAAAAAATTAAAAAACTAAATAAAAACAAATTATTTTTAAAGGTTTATGAGCGTAAGTGAGACAAGCCTCGAAAGCGTGACCTTCTAACAATGATGCTGCATATGAAACACGATACTTAAAAAAAAGAACATTTTGACACACTAAAAGATTATCTTTTATGATTGTAAAAATTTTTAGTGGGATGATTTGTATTAAGCTTTAAAATTTTCGCTTATTAAATACAGTCTTCACTTAACTTAATAACCTAACAATATTGATGTTTGGAAGAATTTTAACACATTTTTTAAACTTTATAATTAAAAAAACAAAAATGCAAACAATTCTTTTAAAAATTCATTATTCATCGAAATTTTTTTCTTCAGAAAATGTCCTTAATATATATGATTTATAGAAGCAATTAAAAGCTGATCTAATTAAATAATTAGATAGTTTTATTGCAGTTTTTATTTTACCATTTGGAGCAAGAAAAAGAAAAATAGTTAGGAAAAAAGAATTTGATGATTTACATTCTCCATGGTGTCCAGCTTTTAACCATTCGGTGACGATTTTAAATACTAGAAAAATTTATGAAATTAAGTAAAGGGAGTGTTTAACTGATGTAAAAAAATATTTTTACGAAGATTTTCTAAAGATAATAATTTCAAAAATAAGTTCATTCATTTGTGAATAAGTCCTCAAAGTTTCATTCAAATCCAGCATTTATTTGATTTTTACAAAAATTTCAAAATTAATGTTTTTCACCGGAAACGGAGGCGCGAAAAATTATTCACCAGCTCTGTTACACCGTCGACAAAAAATAACATTTTTAACACAAATTTCGAACGTGTTAGAAAGGAGTAAAAAAAATTTTAAATAATTAAAAACACAATGGTCTTTCTTCTTAATAATAACATAAACATTTTGAGGATAAAACTTTGTTTTTATTAATTTGGGGGTCTTTTTTCATAAGGTATGCTCATTTTTCACCGAATTATTGGTTCTATCACATTTTTGTCTCCAACGATCACTCCCAGTCCATGTAAATGGATGGAAACCATTCCATTCACACAATCTCGTTACGTGGGTTACTTTCTGTTCCCCTTCTTGCCACTAGTATGTCTTGTGCATTATATGTCCCTACTCTTTCTTATACAAATGTCCTTAGTACAAATGTCCTTTTGGTTCCCATTTTCCTTAAAACTTCATCGTTACTCACATGCTCTATCCATGGTATTCCCAGCATCCTTCTATACTAGTTCACGTTTGCTCCTCATCTTTAAGAAATTGTTCAATATTCACTGCCATTTGAGGTTTGATATGTCACTTAGTATTTCAGTATTGTTTCCTTTCTTTCTAAAGAAATTTTCCTTTTTCTTAATAATTTCTTTTGCTTTTGGAAAAACTTCATCTTCAGACTTCTGTGTCATTTTACGTCCTCTACTAAAATACTTATCAGATAATTAATTTTGTTTTACTGGCTTCATTTTGACGTCTCCAGTTCATAGTTCGCTTTCCTTCAAACTAATTACTATAGATGATATCTTCTTACAGCGGATGGTTAATCCTTTCTTCCCACTTTCTTTTACTACATTGTGTAGGATTTCCTGCAGTTTATTTCTGTATCTGTCATCAGCATAGTATGATCTATGGATCTTATGTTGTTACGGTTAAGTCTATGAATAAAAAATCACTATTTCTCTTAGGATGGCTTCGCTGTCAAAGTTTAATGATCTGCATGAAATAAAAACAGTCAAATTTATCTAAAACAAAATCTCATAGTTTTATGTTCTTTCTTTTTTGTAGGTTCTGTTCGCTTTCATGGTGGGCCTACACAATCTTTATTGGTATTACGGTGCACAAAAATTTAAAATGTCTGTGAATGGCCAACCAGTCTATGTACATGCCGCAGGCGCATTCCAAGGGTGAGTTTACTAAGACAAAAGAATATTTCTCTGAATAGAAACACATTCGATCGAACACTGTTTGGGAAGACGTCAAAAAATAGATTAAACAATTTTACAGTCATAACATCTTTTAGTTACGAATCAGATAAAAAATTGTTTGATTTTATATGTGATCTGATGTGGCTTGATTTAGTAGAAATTTGTGTAAAAACCAATTGTTTTATTTCCTTAATAAACACCGCTTCTGCGCATTCCGGAGCATCTTCAAATTATTCTTCAGAAATGCGCTGACATTTTTTACCATCATCGAAATTTTTTTGAAATAGAATCTATTCAGAGAGACATTGGATAGTACATTTTACTCCTTCAAAACACGTAACTGATTCAAAATCTGGGGGCATAAAAGTGAATGATTAATTTTGAGCCCTATTAGAACTTATTTTCCATTTGCTGCTGTGCCTGCTTTTCACAGCATTTCACTAAGAGACAGCAGATTATGCGAGGTGCACAACTAAACCGATTTTCCTAGAAATAAAAATTGCGGTAAGGTCTAACATGTCAATAAAAATCCCCGATACCATAAAATGCTATCAAGATAGGACCTGAAAATACATATCTTACATTATTAATATTTACGAAGTTTTACTAAGTATTGAACAAGGCCATAGGTACCAAGAAAAAATTAAATCACGCACCATTCCTAGCTGGGATGACAGTTGGCATGAGAAAATCCAACATTTTTGTCCAGAACTCGAACACCAACCATGAGGCAAAACAATATAGAGGGAGGCTGCAAAAGTAGTTGTACAAAAAATATTATAGCAGTGATTATATAAAAAATATTATACAATATTAATACAGTGATTGTATGAACAATATTATACATTATTAATGCAGTGATTGTATAAACAATACTATACTATAATAATGCAGTAATTGTATAAAAAATACGATACTATATTAATGCAGTGATTCTATAAAAAATATTATACTATATTAATGCAGTGATTGTATAAACACTATTATACTATATTAATGCAGTGATTGTATAAACAATGTTATACTATATTAATACAGTGATTGTATAAACAATACTATACTATATTAATGCAGTGATTGTATTAAAAAATTATAATATATTAATGCAAAGATTTTATAAAAATATTATACAATATTAATTCAGTGGTTGTATAGACAATATTGTACGATATTATTGCAGTGGTCGCATAAAAAATATTGTACTATATTAATGCAGTGATTTTTTAAACAATATTATACTATATTAATCCAGTGATTGTATAAACAATATTATACAATATTAATGCAGTGATTGTATAAATAATATTATACTATATTAATGCAGTGACTGCATAAAGAATATTATACAATAATATAGGAGTGATTGTATAAAAAATACTATACAATATTATAGAAGTGATTGTATAAACAATATTATACTATATTAATGCAATGATTTTATAAACGATATTATACTATATTAATGCAGTGATTGTATAAACAATATTATACTATATTAATGCAGTGATTTTATAAACATTATTATACAATATTAATGCAGTGATTGTATAAACAATAATATAAAACATTATAACAGTGATTGTATAAACAATATTATACTGTATTGAAGCAGTGATTGTATAAACAATGTTATACTATATTAATGTAGTGATTTTTGAACAATATTACACTATATTAATGCAGTGATTGTATGAATAATATGATACTATATTATAACAGTGATTGTACAACCAATATTATACTATAATAATGCAGTGATTGTATAAAAAATACTATACAATATTATACCAGTGATTGTATAAAAAATATTGTACTACATTAATGCCGTGATTGTATAAACAATATTATATTGATGCAGAGATTTTATAAACAATATTATACTATATTAATGCAATGATTATATAAACAATATTATACTATATTAATGCAGTGATTGTACGAACAATATTATACTATATTAATGCAGTGATTTTATAAACAATATTATACTATATTAATGCAGTGATTGAATAAAAAATATTATACCATATTAATGCGGTGATGGTATGAAAAAATATGCGACAATATTATACCAGTGATTGTATAAACAATATAATAATATATTAATGCAGTGATTGTATAAACAATATTATACTATATTAATGCAGTGATTGTATAAAAAATACAATACTATATTAAGGCAGTGATTGTATAAACAATATTATACTATATTAATGCACTGATTTTATAAACAATATTATACTATATTAAAGCAGTGATTGTATAAACAATATTACGCTATAGTAATGCAGTGATTGTATAAACAAAATTATAAAATATTATAAAAGTGATTGTATAAACAATATTATACAATATTAATGCAGTGGTTATATGAACAATATTATACTATATTAATGCAGTGATTGTATGATATTATACTATATTATGACAGTGATTTTATAAACAATTTTTTACTATATTAATGCAGTGATTGTATAAACAATACTATACTATATTATGACAGTGATTTTATAAACAATATTATACTATATTAATGCAGTGATTTTATAAACAATATTATACAATATTAATGCAGTGATTGTATAAACAATATTATCCTATACCAATCCAGTGAGTGTATAAACAATATTATACTATATTAATGCAATCATTGTATAAACAATATTATACCATATTAATGCAGTGATTGTATGAACAATATTATACTATATTAATGCAGTGATTTTATAAACAATATTAAACTATATTAATGCAGTGATTGAATAAAAAATATTATACCATATTAATTGCGGTGATGGTATAAAAAATATGAGACAAGTGATTGTATAAACAATATAATAATATATTAATGCAGTGATTGTATAAACAATATTATAGTATATTAATGCAGTTATTGTATAAATAATATACTATAATAATGCAGGGATTGTATAAACAATACTACACAATATTATAACAGTGATGGTATAAACAATATCATACTATATCAATGCAGTGATTGTATAAACAATATTATACTATATTAATGCAGTGGTGGTATAAACAATATTATACTATATTAATGCAGTGATTGTCTAAAAATACTATACTATATTAATGCAGTGATTGTATAAACAATATTATACAATATTAATGCAGTGGTTATATGAACAATATTATACTATATTAATTCAGTGATTGTATAAAAATACTATACTATATTAATGCAGTGATTGTATAAAGAATATTATATAATATCATAGAAGTGATTGTATAAACAATATTATACTATATTATGACAGTGATTTTATAAACAATAATATACTATATTAATGCAGTGATTTTACAAACAATATTATACAATATTAATCCAGTGAGTGTATAAACAATAGTAATAGTGATTGCTTGAACAATATCATACAATATTAATGCTGTGATTTTATAAAAAATATTATACTATATTAATGCAGTGATTGTATAAACAATATTATACTATATTAATGCAATTATTGTATAAACAATATTATATTATATTAATGCAGTGATTGTATGAACAGTATTATTCAATATCATAACAGTGATTGTATAAACCATATTATACTAAATCAATGCAGTTATTGTATTAGCAATATTATACTATATTAGTGCAGTCATTGTATAAACAATATTATACTATATTATAACAATCATTGTATAAACAATATTATACTATATTAATGCAGTAATTTTGTAAAAAATATAATACAATATTAATGCAGTCATTGTATAAACAATGCTATACAATATTATAACAGTGGTTGTATAAATAATATTATACTATATTAATATAGTGATTGTATAAACAATATTATACTATATTAATGCAGTGATTGTATGAACAATATTATACTATATTAATGCACTGATTGTATAAACAATAATATACTATATTAAATCCAGTGATTGTATGAAATATATTATACTATATTAATGCAGTGATTTTATGAAAAAACATTATACAATATTAATGCAATGATTATATAAACAATATTATACTATATTAATGCAGTGATTGTATAAAGAATATTATTCAATATTATAACAGTGATTGTATAAACAATATTATACTATATTAATATAGTGATTGTATAAACAATATTATACTATATTAATGCAATGATTGTATAATATTATACTATATTAATGTATAATATTATATACAATATTATAACAGTGGTTGTATAAACGATATTATACTATATTAATATAGTGATTGTATAAACAATATTATACTATATTAATGCAGTGATTATATGAACAATATTGTACTATATTAATGCAGCGATTATACTATATTATATCAGTGATTGTATAAAGAATAATATACAATACTGAAGTGATTGTATAAATAATATTATACTATATTAATGCAGTGATTGTACAAACAATATTATACAATATTAATGCAGTGATTGTATAAACAATATTATATTATATTAATGAAGTGATTTTATAAATAATATTATACTATATTAATGCAGTGATTGTACAAACAATATTATACAATATTAATGCAGTGATTTTATAAACAATATTATGCTATATTAATTCAGTGATTGTATAAACAATATTATACTATATTAATGCAGTGATTGTATAAACAATATTATGCAATATTAATTCAGTGATTGTATAAACAATATTATACTATATTAATAGCAGTGATTGTATAAACAATATTATTCGTTATTATAACAGTGATTGTATAAACAATATTATACAATATTAATGCAGTGATTGTATAAACAATATTTTATTATATTACTAAAGTGATTGTATAAATAATGTTATACTATATTAAGGCAGAGATTTTATAAAAAATATTATACTATATCAATTCAGTGATTCTATAAACAATAATAAACGGTATTAATGCAGTGATGTTATGATCAATATTATACTATAATAATGCAGTGATTGTATAAACAATATTATACTATATTAATACAGTGATTGTATAAAGAATATTATACAATATTATATAAGGGACAGTATACACAATAATATACAATATTATAGCTGTGATTGTATAAACAATATTATACTATATTAATGCAGTGATTTTATAAACAATATTATGCTATATTAATGCAGTGATTGTATAAATAATATTATACTATATTAAATCCAGTCATTGTATAAACAATATTATACTATATTAATGCAGTGATTCTATGAAAAGTATTTTACTATATTAAGGCAGTGATTTTATAAACAATATTATACTATATTAATGCAGTGATTGTATAAAGAATACTATTCAATATTATAACAGTGGTTGTATAAACAATATTATAGTATATTAATATAGTGATTCTATAAACAATATTATACTAATGCAGTGATTGTATGAACAATATTATACTATATTAATGCAGTGATTGTATAAACAATATTATACTATATTAATGCAGTGATTGTATAAAAAATATCATTCAATATTATAACAGTGATTGTATAAACAATATTATACAATATTAGTGCAGTGATTGTATAAACAATGTTATACTGTATTATAGCAGTGATTGTATAAATAATATTTTACTATAATAATGCCGTGATTGTATAAACAATACTATATATTATTGTAACAATGATTGTATAAACAATATTGTACTATAATAATGCAGTCATTCTATAAACAATATTATACAATATTAATGCAGTGATTGTGTAAAAAGTATTTTTATTATATTAATGCAGTGATTGTATGAAGAATATTATATAATATTATAGAAGTGATTGTATAAACAATAATATACAATATTATAGTTGTGATTGTATAAACAACATTATACTATATTAAAGCAGCGATTTTATAAACAATATCATACTATATTAATGCAGTCATTTTATAAACAATATTATACTATATAAATGCAGTGATTGTATAAACAATATTATACTATAATAATGCTGTGTTTGTATAAACAATATTATGCTATATTAATGCAGTGATTGTATAAATAATATTATAGTATAATAATGCAGTGATTGTATAAACAATATTATACAATATTATAACATTGCTTTTATAAATAATATTATACTATATTAATGCATTGATTGTATAAACAATATTATACTATATTAATGCAATATTATACTATATAAATGCATGATTGTATAAACAATATTATACTATATTAATACTGAGATTGTATAAACAATATTATACTATATTAATGCACTGATTGTATAAATAATATTATAATATAATAATGCAGTGATTGTATAAACAATACTACACAATATTATAACAGTGTTTGTATAAACAATATTATGCTATATTAATTCAGTGATTCTTTAAACAATATTATACTATATTTATGCAGTTACTGTATAAACAATATTATACTATATTAATTCAGTGATTGTATAAACAGTATTATACTATATTAATTCAGTGATTGTATAAACAATATTATACTATATCAATCTAGTGAGTGTATAAACATTATTATACTATATTAATGCAGTGATTGTATAAACAATATTATACTATATTCATGCAGTGATTTCATAATCAATATTATACTATATTAATTCAGTGATTTTATAAACAATATTATTCTATAATAATGCACTGATTGTATAAACAATATTATACTATGTTAATGCAGTGATTGTCTAAACAATATTATACTTTATTAATGCAGTGATTGTATAAACAATATTATACTCTATTAATGCAGTGATTTTATAAACAATATTATACAATATTAATGCAATGATTGTAGAAACAATATTATACTATGTTAATGCAGTGATTTTATAAACAATATTATACCATATTAATGCAGTGATTGTATAAACAATCTTATACTATATTAATGCAGTGATTGTACAAACAATATTATACAATATTTCTGAAGTGTTTGTATAAACAATATTATACTATATTAACGCAGTGATTGTATAAATAATATTATACAATATTATAGAAGTGATTGTATAAACAATACTATACAATATTATAGATGTGATTGTATAAACTATATTATACTCTATTATAACAGTGATTTTATGAACAATATTATACTATATTAATCCAGTGATTTTATAAACATTATTATACTATATTCATGCAGTGATTGTATAAACCATATTATACAATATTAAAGCAGTGATTGTATATACAATATTATACTATGTTAATGCAATGATTTTATATACAATATTATACTATATTAATGCAGTGATTGTATAAACAATATTATACTTTTTTTGCATGCGTTTTGTGTGTTATTATTGTATACCTTCTTTTGCATCACCCTTTTCATTTTATTAATATTTTTCATTTGCCCACATAAAAAAGGAACTTTTACTCAATTTTTATGGTATCTTCCTTCAGGATGTAGGCGGTCATTGTTCGCCATAGATTATTTTTCTTTATTTTCTTTGACTTGTCAGGACTTCTTGAGAAAGTGCTTTTCTATTGCTTTATCCACGAGTTTGAATTCAGAGTCGTCCTTCTCCTAAGTCGGCTGCCACTACAGATCCATTCTACTCCACTATTTAAACCATAGCTGGAGGAAAAAGAGACTGAGTCATGCCTTTCTCAAACTGCATTAATGAAAAGTAACTCAACAGACTTGGTTGTATTTTCAACTCGGTTCACCGATTTGCCTTCCTGGCCGTGCGGTGCTGTGAAAAATTTGGTATCAGTGAACTTCAGTGACTATTGCTTTTCTTTTTTTCTAAAAATGACCATCATATCAAATAATTCATTTATATTTCTCTAATAATTGAAACATAAAGACTTTTTTTTTTCTTTTTTTTGTCTAAAAGAAAACTTGATTCTAATTTCCTAATCTTCCTTATCTTTTCATTATTACCGGACTTTATTATGGCTCTCCTAATGACAAATGAGTTCTTTTACATTTCTCTTTTAATATTTGCTTTCTTTTCTTTTCTTTTCTTTTTTTTTCAGTTTACGACACACATTTTATAGTCTATTTTGGTCAATGTTCGGTCAAGTCAGTATCAACGATATTAGTGTCAAGACGCCGGAAATAGATGGAGGTAAAAGCTTTATTACACTTCAAAATCTGCTTCTTTTTCCTTCCTCTTTACTTTTTTCATGAACTATATTCGATGATAATTTGTGAAACATTTTTCTCACCCCCAGATACCACTGCTTGCTTTTTAAAAAATTTGGAATTTAGCTTTCATGACAGCATACAGACGTTATCTTTAATTAATTCTGGGGATGAACCTGTTATTATCGATAGATTAAATTTAAATCTGAATTTAAAATCTATATTCGTGGTTGCCGATTTTTAAATTATATTGTTATTAAATAAATCTATATAAAAATTTCTAATTGCATATTTCATTTGATAATTGCTGATAAATACACAATTTATATTGCAAATAAATATTTCCCTGATCGTCGGTATAAATTAGGCAATGGAAATACTATAAACTGCTACTGTGCAATCAAACTTGATACTCGTTAATACTATGACTAGTCGACCTCATAAATATTTCTTTTTCGTCCAATTAAATTATATAATAAAAATATCTGAGAAGTGATTTAAGCTTAAAATCACATATTGCTCATTTACTTTCTAGCTGAAAGATTTTCCTTCAGTTCCGAAAAAATATCCGCATTGAGATGAAAGAAATTATTTAGAAAATGCAAATAATTTTCTGTATTTTACTTACTTTATAGAATTAACAGAATTTCTTTGAGGAGTTCCTGTAAAACGTTACAACACAAGTATTGATTATATGTTTAGGATTCCAATTTCTATTTATGTTAGATTTTGTTTTGTTTTTTATTTTTGTGGATTCTATTCACATCAGTAAAATAGGCTATACTTACATGAAATTGTGTATAGTTTGAAATAAACTTTTTAGCATTTTCCTTTTCATTCTTTTGATGTTTTTTTTTTATTCGAGCAGAAATAACGATCTAAATCTGATGACAGCTCAAATAGTAATTGAGATTCGATTAATATCGGAAGTTTTCACTGATAATTTGTTTAAGTCTCTATTTTAAGATTTCTTGATACGGACTTTTGTTTCGTTTCCAACTTTTTCCTTGCTCAAATCATTAAAAAAGCTTATAGAATTTTATAGCTTTTAACCTTTTATCGGCACTATAAAAGAGTTAATCTCAAGCTTTAATGTTATCTCATTTATGACATATTTTTTTCTTTTTCTCAACAATATAATTATTGCTTTTTTATCATAATAACGGTCGAATCCAGCCATAAATAAAACAAATACACTTCATCTAAGGAAAAAACAAGTCTTCTATTACTAAAGCAGCAAAAGTAAGATAGTGTGTAAAAAATCAGAAAGAAAGTGGGCAGTCATCAAGGTTTCGTGACCGAGATAGTTAAGGTGAAAGACAGGTTTCTGGAGTGCGGATTTTGAGTTCAAACTTTGTCGAAGTTATTTTTTTTTTTTGTTTCGCGATTCTTCGCGCTTTTTTGTCTCGTCGAAGCGTTTTCTGATAAAAAAAATGATAAGATTGAAAGATTCTGATCAAAGATGGAGGACATTCAAAAAATCATAATAATCCTAGTGTTTCATCTAAGAATTTCAAAAACATATCAAAATTGTTTTCATCTTTTGGTGACCCATAACTGATAGTTATCATCATCATTATCCTAAGCAACAATGAAAAAAATAAACAGTTTCAAATAATGAGATATTAATATTTTTCCTAGGGAGACGGTAAATCAATTAAACTCGTATCACTTTTACCTGTGTCTGCTTCTTACAGAAAGCCTATTTTCGTATTTATGTAGACATAAGTGCTGCCGTTTTGATTTTTAACAATTGCATTGGATTTCAGACTAATAAAATAAGCTTTTATTTTCTGATAATGACATGTCTACAGACGGAACAACAGAGTTGCAGCTCTACAGTAATATGTTGAGAATACCATGTACGGAGCATGTGAAGAAAGTGGAAGTTCTAAGGAAAACTAGAACAACCTTTTAAGCAACGGCACACCTAGAAGCAAATAAAAAAAATATCACCGCACACTTAGCAAAATTTTTAAAGGATATGCAATTAAATATTATGAAATAAAATCATAGATTAAAAACACACACACATACACAAATATGAACTTACTTTATTCCAATGTTTTTATTCAACTATTTGGGCAACTTATTTAGCTTCAAATATGTGTCTGGTGCTTTTTCGCGATTTCTTCAATGTTTGGTACAATAAGCAGGCCCTCATTTCTTCTTCAGTTCAGCGTAGTCATTCTCGCTTCTTACTTTTTATGTTATTTAGGGTTGAGAAGCCTAATTCACATAAATATGAAATAGCAAATTGCAATAAAACTGATAAAACCTTTTTAGCTAATATGGGATATTCCTTTTGTGTTGAAATCTAAAATGTATTAATGGTTGCCGTTAAATGTTTTTTTGTTTTTTTTTTTGAGCTCTCGATCACTAGAAATGGTGGCCAATTCTTCTTCTTTACATAACTGAAGTCCAATATTAGAAGGAATATTATTTACATTATTCGGACTATTGTCCTCATCTTTGTCGCCATATTTATCACAACGTTTCGGCCGTTGTACGCTCCGGCCTTCTTCAGGTGGTTGGAATGTCGAACTGAACCCTTTATTTCGCTCACTGGGGTAGACTGTTCTAGTTCCACGTGCTATTGTCTAATGGATGTCAGTTATCAGTTATCCCCTGTTAATTTCCCTCTCCAAGTTCTCCACCGCCTTAACCAGGTATTGAACTCACAACTCTTTGGGTCCTGTCACTCGATCTAACTAACACCTTTATCCACTGTGCCATGTGTCCTTGAGGATATAATACCTCATCTCATAAATATAGACAGATATAGAAGGAACACCGTGAAAATAATTAGTTGAAAAAAGTTTAAATATTCATTTGTTCAAATACTAACGCTGTACCATAACTACTTTCCAAACAAACACACACACACACACACACACACACACACATATATATATATATATATATATATATATATATATATATATATATATATATATATATATAGGTATGCCGTGACAATATTTTGCGGCACACTTAAGAGGATCGCGCGGCACACTTGAGAATCACTGGCTTAGAGCTACGATGGCTAGATAGATACAAACGACCTGAAGGGATATGGCACATCGAAAAAGAAATTATAGCTAAGCTGCTTGAAATTTTAGAAAAAGCCTTATATAGGGAAAGAAATAATCTGTAACATTTACTGGGAACAAATAAATATGGGAATAAAGAAAGAGTTCAGTGAATACATAAAAATAGAAAGCCGAGTTAAACAAAGATTTAGTTTCTCACCGGACGTATTGAAGGAAAAGAAATCGAGCATAGAATACATTTCGCCAAAGATAGTTTCGCTCTACACCACAAATTACTACAACACATCAACCTGAAAACTCGGGTCATGTTCTGAAATTGCCTCGTCAGATCGAGTCTTTCATATGGATGCCATGCATGCAGTCAAACTCCTCTAGAAATATCTAAACTGTCAGATGTATACAGCCACTTCTTAATTTCAATGGTGAAAAAGGCTTTGAGGGCCTTTTAACCTTGTGAATTGGTGCTGCATATTCACAAAGAAACACGTCAGTTGAGAACAAACAACAGCAGCAACAACTAAAATGGACGGCACATGTAACTTGATGAGAAAATAATGACATAATCAAGATATTAATATTCCAGATTATTTCAAATAAAAGTTTATGAAGAAAACATGCATCAATACTGGAAAGAGCAATAATAGCTACTAGACTTGAGAAACCCGTTTTCGTGAAAAGTTGTTTTAAGGGAAAGATTTTATAATTTTCAATTGAAAGTGGTACTGGCTGCTCAGTCAATGAATGTGTTGTGGAGTAAATAAAACATCCCCAGTAACACAAATGAACTAGGCAAGACACCTTAAAAAAAAGTGAGTCAAGGGAAGCTAGTCGCAGTCCGTCCCAGGCTCTCGACAAGACACAACCTCCGTCTTCGGGTGGTGGGTGACTCTTTGGACAGAGACCCGGGTGAGAAAAACAGACAAGTTTGAGTCAGTTCGCTGTCTGGATTGCTGCTGACAAGACAGGTAAAGGATAACTCATTCGGTGCTCTGTCTTCGGCTAGAAACTCGGCTGAGAAAAACGGACCAGTATTGTACCCGAGCCTGCTTTGGCAGCGGCTGGGTAAATTTTGACCAGTGGCCCGGTTGGAAAGGCTCGGGTTCCCCCAGTAAACTTGACCTTGTCTTGCATCTAGTTCGCAGTAGGGCGACCGGTAAATACCAGTCAGACGCAGTCTGTCTCAGGCTCGCGTCAAGGCCAGATGGTTACAAGAGCGGAGGGTGAATCAGTCGGGCTCTGTCTTCGGATAAGCATGCCTGATAAAAACAGACTAGTATTCTACCCGGGATGCTTTTGAGGGGGGTGGGTAAATTTTAACCAATGGCGTTGAAGCGTTCAGGTTCCCCACATAAAACTTGACCTTGTGTCGCATCTAGTCTGCAGTGGGGCAACCGGTAAATACCCGGCCGCTGGAGTCAGGCGAGGATAACTTCTAATGATGTTACGGCGAGTGGCCTAAGCGAGACATAATATCATACCCGCTACGAGCGAGTTATAACATTAGCGACGGAGTAGGAATAAGTATTTTCTGCTTCGGTGCATATAATAAGATTGACAACGAGAAATTAGAACCACGTTGGTTTAATCTTTTTCCTTGGTGTGTATAAAAAGGAAAAAGAAAAGGAAAAAAAAAACAGATATTCTTTAAATATGGAAGAAATATTAGCCCAAGTTGTAAAAATACAACAACGGTAATCAGTTGTTGGAACTCCAGAAACAACAACAAAATTTGATTGCAATAATACGGAAGAAAACGGAAAATTCACCAAGTTCTTTCACTCCCGACGCTATGGCAAATGCCATAGCAGAATTCACATACAATTCGCATGATTGGGAAGAAAAAACAATACCGTTGTTCAGAAAGTTAACACTAGGAGAACATGAAAAATACTGTAATTTTATACTACAAAAAATAGGATAAATTTGCTTTCAATAAACAGTAAATATGACTAAAACATTTTACGAGATTTCGTTATTCAATACTCGTTGGAAGTGTATGAATCTGATGAAAAAAGAAGACAAAAATTTTGTCATATATGCTGGAATCATTAACAAGGATTGTGACAGATTCAAATTAAACGAACTGCCTCCGAAGATGTTTAAAGGGTTAATTTTTGTTCAAGGGGTAACGGCGAAAAATGACACAGAAATACGCGCTAGAATTCTAATGAAACTTGAACAGAAAAAAAAACTAACACTACAAGAAATATCGGACGAATATCAGAGAATCCTAAATCTGAGACCCAAAACGGAAGAAATGCAAAATTCAGTCCGTGGCGAACTCTCCAGAAAGAGGAGGGTGTGAATACTAAGAAAATAAAATATTTACTAGTGAAAAAAAATCCCAAAAGCGGGATGTTGTGGAGTAAATAAGACACCCCGGTAACACAAATAAACTAAGCAAGACGCCTTAAATAAAGAACACAAAGTGTGTCAAAGGTAGTCCGTTAGTGTCAGTCGAGGAAAACTTCTAATGGCGCCACGGCGAGTAGCCTAAGCGAGATATAATATTACAACTGCTAGGAGCGAGTGATAACAGAATGCCAAATGTTTCCTTATAAGGAAACGGCTAATATTATCATTGCTATTAGAGTCAGACGTTACTAAGAAAACTGGACGTCCCAGGATTTATAACTAACGAACAAATGTTAGCAACCTAAGACCCGAAGATAACATTCTGTTGACGACAGACTGCGAAATAAAATTTAAATAGATCTTAGACAAGCTAGTCGAGGAAAACAAGAAAACCTAACCATTAGTTGTAAGAAAAAAGTAGGTATGGTTGTCAACAAAAGAAACATCTCAATTTGTGAGCTACATCAAAATGATGCCGGTGCAAAAATTTAATTCTCTGGGTAGTGTCGTAATGGCGACTGAAAGATACGTAGGAATAGCAGAAGAAGCCATTCAGAAAGTAAGCATAGTATTAAAAAGTAGGAAAACATTCTTAAAACAAAAAAAAACTGAGTGCTGAAATGCTATGTAATGTAACTCTCCTATGTATCAGTGAATGCTTGACAATACCTCAGAAATGTAGAATAGGCTTGAAACTGCGAAAATGTGGTTGTACTGAGAAATGCTGAGAACACAACAGATATAGCACCGGTGGCCACACGCGGCTCTTTGACCTTTAATATGCGGCTTGTGGAAATATGTGGGCTGAGCTTCTTTTTTTATCTCAGTATATAAAAGATAAATAAGAAAATATCAAGCTTTATAATTATTTACTGGTTATGAATTGAGTTCCCATTTGATTAAAATGTAACTTAATGTGTATATAACAAAAACATGTGTAAATTTTGTTCATGCCTTGCGGCTCTCAAACATCTGAACTTTAACGTATGTGGTTCTTATATTAAGCATGTTTTACCATCCCTGAGATATAGAATGTATTGTAAATAAGGAGGGGTTTTAAGGAGAAATGGAACTACAAGGAAACTGCTGGTTACAATCAGAGACAACTGAAATTTCAGAAACATATAATGAGGAAATAAGGTTTCTTATTCTTATTTAGTACTTACTTGCCTTGTTATCATTGAGGCTAAGTCTGTACTACCCAACATAGAGATTGAACTCATAGTTAATATATCGCTAAATCCATGTACCAAATCGGCGAGCGATCTGAGCAAAACTAAATAAAGAACAGGACGCATTATCTCCCTTAGACAGGACAGAGGGATGAGAACATTCTAGCGCCGTCGATAAAATAGATTTCAGTTCGAAATTTCCTGAAGGTTATCCGTGTCGAAAAACACCTGAAAAAGGCCGGAGGGTGCATCTGACCATTGGCATATTGACAACAAAGATAAGGACAATAGTCTGATTGCAAATAATGCAAATAATAAATACACGTCCGAGAAATTCAAACAGCAGAAGATATTTTTTTTAATTTTTCTAAGTTTGAACCATTTTCTGGTTTTCAAGATTTAAACATAAACTGTCCAGCGTCTTCTGATCGCTTTCGTTGGTTTTCGCCTAAGCTTGCATATATATATATATATATATATATATATATATATATATATATATATATAAGAGTGGACGCTGAGGGCAACACCAAGTGGCAACATATTGTTTCATGCTTTAACGCTATCTTTAGGTAATCTGAAGATAGACCGGATTTAGATGGCCTGAAGATAGCGTTCAAGCATGAAACAAACTGTCACCACCCGGTGTTGACCTTAGTGTCCAGTCTGTATATATATATTAAAATACCCAGCATCCCTTGTTCGTGTGCGTGTGTAGGCACACCAGCATAACAAATTCAGTCTGATGACGTACTAAAGGACGAAACTCGACAGATGAATTTTTTTCCACTTTGTCATACATTTCCCCCAATATATATATATATATATATATATATATATATATATATATATATATATATAATTATTTATTTAAAAAAAAAATTATAACATAAATATGTTATAAAATCTCTACAAAAATAGCCATTTTGTTTCAACACCCTCGGTGTCTTATCAAGTGATGACGTTGAATGTAAAATAAATGGTTTAAAAAGTTTCAAATTAATTAACAATCCTTCGCAAGGGGAAAACGTTGTTACAAAGGCTAGATGGATCAATCAAAATACAAGTATAGGAAAATTCAAAAAGCTTGACAACGAAGTCATGTTATAATATCTATTCAGATGTTTAAAATATGGGTAGTATTAAAAAAGAATTTATTCCAACCAATAATTACTAAATTATATGATAAAATTTAATATTAAAATTAAAAACTGCTAATTTCAAAATCAAAATTTAATCGCTATTAAGTTTACAACTATAAAATTACTGAGGAGAAAAGAAGAAATATATATGTTATTCAATTTATTTCTTCATTGAAGTTACTTTAGCTAATTTAATATCCGGTCCTTTGACATACATTTTAATCCTAAGAGTGTGTGAATGGGGTCCTAAACTCACGCGTAAAACAAACGCAATCAGATTCTAATATATAAGCACCCAGACATATATATATATATATATATATATATATATATATATATATATATATATATATATATATATATATACACACAAAAAGAGACGAGACAGAGAACATCTTCACGGTGGGGGGAATGGAAACCAACACACACGTACATACATACACAATTAAAAGTGAATGCACTTTCCATACACATAGACACCTGTAAATACATGCACACACATCCACAGACATTGACCCAGACAATCGGATACCACAACCGATAAATATTTAAGACTGAAAGTGTCATTATACGAATGCTAACCACCTATTAAAATATAACTTAAGCGAGTAAATATACAAAATGATTAAAAATAATATTATTTAATATATTAAAATAGTGTATGTAAATATAAAATCGGACATCAAAGTCAACACCCATAGGTAACTTCGATGTCCACCTCATATACATATATATATATACACACACATACACACACATAAACATATATATATATATATATATATATATATATACACACACACATACATAAATATACATACATACATACACACCGAAATACATACACATAAATACATAAACATATACATACGTATATATCTCCATGATAATAAGTACACATACACATACATACATATATACACATATATACCCACAAATATACACACATATATGTGTACACATACTCACATATAAATACATATATCCACACAGCAATACACAAATATAAACATATATACACATATATACTAACCCATGTGGCCGTAATGACATACCCAAGTTTCCCTACCTACACGTACACACAAATAATTTCATATACAATAGGTGTCAACATACACATATACAACTGCAAACCTACATAAGTAAACACACACACACACATATTTATACATATATATATATATAAATATATATATATATATATATATATATATATATTAGGTTAGTGCAAAAATAATGTCGGTTTTTGACGTACTTTTTAACGTCAAAAACCGACATTATTTTTGCACCAACCTTATATATATATATATATATATATATATATATACATAAATATATACATAAAAATACCTATCTATAATAACAAGTACACATATATACGTACATACACATAAATACAACGACATTTAACCAAAAACATATATAAACATACATACATACACATACATAGACATAGACATCCATCCATATACATGCAAACACAAAAATACACGTATCCTAACATACAAATATAAACACATTCATACCAACAGAAATATACGTAAATAAATTTAGGTACACAATATAACAGTACACATACAAACATATATACACATATATATACATATACATACACATACATATATTCACATATATATATATATATATATATATACATATATATATATATATATCCATATACATACACATACATGTGCACATACACATACATACACATGCACACACACACACATATATATATATATAGACATACATACACACACACACATATATATATACATATACATATATACAGACATGCATATATATACAACTACATATACATACAGACACATACATATATACACACATAAATACATATATACATACATATACACATACATACCCACATATATATACACACACTCATACCCACATATACAAATACACATAAATACACATATACATCAATATTTTTAACCTCTTCTCTTCTTCTCCTCCTTTTTACCTTCTTACTTTATATATATATATATATATATATATATATATATATATGTATATACACATATACACACATATACACATATACACACATATACATACATACACACACATACACACATATATATATACACACATACAAATACACACACATACACACATACATATATATATACAAAACCTAGCAACATATTAATACACTAATATACAAACATACACATTCCGCAGTACAAACACACATAACTACACACAAATATATATATATATACACATATACAGAAAAATAAATAACACTATGTAGTTATACAATACACATTCGTATCGTCAGATTGACCATCAGGCAATAAAAGTTATAATCTATTAAACTTACAGCTACATATCATTATCATTTAAAGTATACGACCCCATTAAGTTAAATTTATAACGGTGTTTACAATTAACCGTTAATTCATATCTTTGATTTAAGAGATCAGCCTTGTTTTCAAATCTAATAATTTCAAATTTTTTGTTAAGACATAGGTAACATGGGGAATATAGGGAGTTACATGTCCGGGCTTTCTTAATCAATGTCCATTTAACCGTAGGTGTTTTGTTCTTTTCTTTTAGATTCCAAAAGTACTTGCATAATGAAGTCATGTACCTATAGTCACTGTTATTAAAAGATTGCATATGCCCCCGCCAACGTTCTTTGAATGTATTCATTGTGCTACCAATGTAAAACTTCTTTATATTTGAATTCTCAATAGTTGAGATTGTACTAAGATAGACTACTTATCCCACAGTTATTTTGTAGTGGACAATTATTAGGATACCTACAATTACATAAATTATTATTCGTGTTATTATATTTAGTATTCCTGTTAGTAACCTTTTGAGTAATCAAGCTTTTTGAGTCCCTATACTTGTTAAAGACTATGTTGTTATGTTTTTTAATTATTTTCTCTAGGTTATCTGCACAACTATAGCTTAATTTAAGGGTATTAGGATTAAATATTTTACTAAGTGGGTTAGTTTCAGAGTTAAGGAAATGTTTCTTGATGAGGTTTAGAAACATACGTCCTAATTTAGATTTAACCATTATATTGAAAGGGGGAGTGAACCAGATGATCTTTCTAGATCTTCTTTTCTTATTATGGTTGTAGTTAACAGGGTTTTTATATTGAATAGTGATATCTTTGTATCCACTATTTTTGAGTGCAGAATTGTAAAAATCACGATGTTTATTAAAAACATCTTTGTTAGAAGAGTTAGTGCTAATTCTAAATCCAATGGTAGAGGGTATATGTTTGATAACTGAAGTGGGGTGGTTGGAATTTGGATGTACGTATATCGGGTTGGAATTAACTTTCACATATGGTTGGAAAGAGTTGCTATCAAGGTCTAGGGTGACGTCTAGAAAATCCACCTGTTTAACATTAGTAGTGACTATTGTCCTAAGACCTAAATCTTTAAATACCCTATGAATCATTTTCCTAATAAGGTCTACTTAATTTTGGAAAGTGCATTCACTTTTAATTGTGTATGTATGTACGTGTGTGTCGGTTTCCCTTCCCTCCACTTCCCTTTTGTTTTCTTTTTTTTTTTTTTTTCATGTTTTACGCGTGAGTTTAGAACCCCATTCTTAGGATTAAAATGTATACATTGTCAAAGGACCGGATATTAAATTAGCTAAAGTAACTTCAATGAAGAAATAAATTGAATAACATATATATTTCTTCTTTTCTCCTCAGTAATTTTATAGTTGTAAACTTAATAGCGATTAAATTTTGATTTTGAAATTAGCAGTTTTTAATTTTAATATTAAATTTTATCATATAATGTAGTAATTATTGGTTGGAATAAATTCTTTTTTAATACTACCCATATTTTAAACATCTGAATAGATATTATAACATGACTTCGTTGTCAAGCTTTTTGAATTTTCCTATACTTGTATTTTGATTGGTCCATCTAGCCTTTGTAACAACGTTTTCCCCTTGCGAAGGATTGTTAATTAATTTGAAACTTTTTAAACCATTTATTTTACTTTCAACGTCATCACTTGATAAGACACCGAGGGTGTTGAAACAAAATGGCTATTTTTGTAGTGATTTTATAACATATTTATGTTATAATTTTTTTTTTAAATAAATAATTATATATATATATATATATATTGGGGGAAATTTTTTTTTTTAAATAAATAATTATATCTGCTCTACTTTGTATTGAGCACTCTTTTAAGAATAGTAATTGTTGGTTATTGGAATTCATTCCATATACACCAACCATATACTTGGTTATATATATATATATATATATATATATATATATATAGAGAGAGAGAGAGAGAGAAAAGATTGCGTTCCACTCGGTGCTGACCTCAGATTCTACTTTTATATTTACCTCATGCTCTATCCCTGATATTGAGCAACTTTTATCCATAAATATATCATAACTTAAAACTATATTTTTATCATTTATATGTATATAAGAAAGAAATATTTCGGAATAAAATATTTTAGTTGCATCGTGATTTCCCACTTGATGAAATGTTAAAAAATTTAACGTTGAAACAAGATGTACAGTTTTGTAGTGGGTATATGCATGTTCTAATGTAACACGGCAAAGTAAATAAATATTTATTGCTCTACTTTTGTATTGAGCCCCGCTTTAAATTAATGTTTTGAGCGCTAAAATCTGACTCTTCGTTCTTTTATATATATATATATATATATATATATATATATATATATATATATATATATATATATATATATATATATAAAGAAAAAAGTGCGGCCGTTTATATATAACTATGCTTACCAGTTCTTATAGCGATTTTCCAAGCGTAGATGTGGCCGACATTAGGGGGCACCCAGTGTGGATCGAACACACTACTCAGTCGTAATTGTTCTAGCGAACCAAGCTTGCTAACCATTACACCGCCTCGAGTTCTTATAAGCCTATTCAGCAAGGCAGTACCTTCAGACGTTGCACAAATAAATTTCCAACGTTATCACTACTTGCAATCGATTTAAACGCCCAGCAAAAAAAGGTTAAAAGGTTTATTTTCACGATCTTTTTTATAAATTTGATTTGCTCGATAATTATCGTAAAATTGAAAAATTGACAAGATTAGATTTTTTTTTAAAGTTATGCACCTATAATGAGCCACCTAGAAAGATTCGTTTGCATTATTTATTCTACCGTTTACATCAATCAAAAATTGAAATAATTGGCTTCTTTTAAATTTTCATTTAATAAATCTGTTTCGTTAGTTTTAGAGGATTCATAAGGTATTGTGCTTAAGATATTTCCTAACTATAACTTGGTAAGATACAAGGTGAAATGGTCAGGGCAAATAGTCCAGTGGGGAGAAAAGCGTTAAATGGGGAGGAAAGGGTTAAATTGGACATGAAATATTGCGTTGAGCTAATCTTCCAGAGGTTCTTACTGACTTGAAAATCAGTATTCGAAATGCTGATATTCTCTATCAGGAGAAACTCTCCTCTTCTATCTCAATCACGGTTAATACGGTTCATTAATGACGAAGACTGTCCTTGGCAGAAATGAAAATTTGCTCCAATTGATTACGTTTCTGATTATAAGAATGTGTAAAACAGTTTGCATAAAGTCGTCTCCTCTGTGTTAACCTGATATTTCAATATAAAACTTGCTTTGTTATTTGTTTTGTTTAATGCTTTAATGACAGTTCAGGCTTCATAGGTAACATATTTTGTTTATTGTCCCCATTTTTATCTCTTTCCTCTTTTCTTTTTCTTTTCTTTCTTGTCATTAATGTTGTTGTAGAAAATCTTCTCCATTCGTTATAAACTGTTTCGTTTCATCCTGTGGTTTCGAGTTCACAATTTCAATGAAACCAATCCTTCATCTTTTCAGTTCAACAATGTGTCGTAATTGACAATGACCGCAACAAAATTATCTGTACGGAGGATGCGTCTAACAAAACAACAGCAGGTACCCACATAACCCCTTCTCAGTGTTAAACAAAAATGTACGCATGCGCATGAGTAGCCAGTCACCTATTTGCAATAACGAGAGCATATTAAGTTATTAACGCTGTCCACACAACAATAAAAACTGATATTGTAATAAAATACCTAATAAACATTGACTGAATTACAACATTGATTAAAAAGTACCAAGAATAAAAAGAAATTACTGCAATAAAATTAAAACTTCTTAAATATTAACGGAAATAATAACAATAATAATGGAAACAGTAATAAGAAAATATTTAGTAATGAATTATGTCTAATAATAAAGAAGATATCAGCCTTCTAATCAATTTTATTTTTCTATTAAATGTATTAGTTAAATGATTTTGCTTTGTAAAACAGTCATAATTTCTTTTGATAATTTTAAGTATATCTCTCTATAACTTTTTATATAAAAAACAAATACTGATACTATTTTTTATTTCGTTTTGTATACAAGTGAATGTTATCAGACAATTTTTTGTGCACTAATAAATATTAACACCTAATAAATATTAACACCTGCACACACGTTTTCCTTACTCAGCTTCATTTGAATTTTTTTGTCTGTATTTGGTACACTTGTGCATAAAACCGGCGAGAAAATTTTTTATCTTGCAAGTCTAATAATTATTACTTTTGTAATGTTTACAATTTGGAAATTAACATTCGTAATTTTTGTTTTGCAAAGATACCTAGTGCGTTATTCATTATCGCTGAAAGACCTGAGTTGATTGACGATTGAATTCCCGATAGTTTTCGAGATTTTAGTGGATAGATATGCGACTATATTGTTCTTTTTATTCAGTAGTTTGCAATAAAAAATTCCAATTTTGATAACTGTATTCATTTGTTTTGTTTTTTTAACCGCAGTTTTGATGCCATGACTAATACCCTCACCCTTTGCCAATTATTCGCAATTGAACAAACGGTACAATCAGAAAAATCTTTCGGAGATGGATAAAAGCATTCAGTTACTGATGCCAAAAAATCCATTTTTTATTTTAAAATAAAGTTTATTATCATTTTTCCTGTATTTAGTTTTTAGTTTCGACACCTAGGGATATTTTACAACAAAGAATATAATCTTTTATGTGTGCTTTCGATGAAAATTGGGCGGTAAATAACTACCAACAAATGATTTAATATTTCCAAAGCATTAAGTTAAAATTCGACAAAATTAATTGAATGACTCGTTCCGCAAGCTTTCGAATGTACATAAAAGTTATTATTAGATTATTATTTTAATTTATTAATATATAAAAGATACCAAATTAAGCGTTTTACTCGGTGTCACATCAGAACATCAAAAGAGATAGGTGCCTCAGAGGATTGATATAGAAGGTCACCTCATAACCATCAAGTGAAGTATTGAACTTCAAAGGAAGTCGATGTGTGCACCAGCAGATGTAATCAACCCGGTTGAATTTAGGAGATACACACAAGACAACCGAATACATGGAAGTGTGTATATAAATGTCCGAGCTACGAGGAGAGAAGACAGGGTTCCTTATCTCCGCGCGAGAATAAGAGCGAATGTTCAAAGAAAGACTTGACACCACATACTCTCGATTCGCCTGACGTTAATTTGATGGAGTCTTAAAGTGGATAAATAATTTTTACGTACGAAAAATTTCATTTAGTTCCGTATTTTTATCCAACGTTACTAACAAAGCGTTACAAATGTAATGATGTCTTACTGTTCGTTTCTTCTATAATGTTTTTGAAATGTCACGTCACTTCCTTATATCAGAAATTATGACTCCCTTCAGACTGTTTTTCCTTATTATCTGTGAACTGTATGAACTTCTTCGGAAAGATAATGGAGTGCTTTCCTGTTGTTTTCTCGCCTGATTTGAATACAGTGCATTTTTCTCCTAAAATGACTACCCTATAAGGTAGATATCCCAGTCTACCCTATTTAACCCATAGCTGGGAGGAGAAGAAACGTCTTCTTTTGTGCGAAAGTGAATGCAGCAGGTTAGACATAAATTCCTCTTTCTCCCTTTCTTCTAAAATAGTATCTTCGATAATATCGAATGATTTTACTATCTTACAAAGTTAATAATAAATAATAAATCTCCTGTGCGAAGACGCAGGTGAGTCTATATTCCAAAGATGGCATGTAATGTTTAAATTAAAATATTAACCCGTAAATGTATTTTCTAAATAATTAACAGTTTTATTTTTAATCCAATATTTTTATTACTTCAGACATTGTTTTAGTGGATACTTGTGTTTGAAATAGACGCCCCGTTTTTATTTTAAAAACTCGAGAAATATTAATAAAAAAATTGTGCTCTCCGACATTTTCTTTGAAGATTTCTTGAGTAGCAATAGGCGCAATGCACAGTTTAAACTGAAAGCAGGGCGTCTATTTAAGATAGGGACATCCATTAAAACTAACGTTTGAAGTAAGTTAAAAGTATTTAATTTCTATTAAAGAATAAGAAACTGGTTTCACTTTCAATAAAACCAATCATTGCTTTATATGTTTACAAAATTTTAGCTTTCTTTTTAACTGCAAGAATTTGCTAAAGAAATGGTTCCAAACCTAAACTTTTTCTCTCTTAGAGTAAAACTAGTATACTTGAGTTGTCAAAAATGACGGAAATTGTTAGAAAGGTTTAATAGTAAAATTCAATGAAACAAAAATCTTGAAACAATGTATTGGAGTTCAATAAAGCAGAGATAAAGAATTCACAACTGAAATAGGGGCCAGTGAACCATTTAGTTAATCCGTTCCCTTTTTACTTTTTAGACATTCAATGCTTTCTATGTTTGATTGATTGATTACTCCTATAAAAATATTATTATTATATAAATCGCTTCTCGCTAAATATATTTTCATGTTAAACATTTTGTGTTTAACATAAAAGTTAAATGGAAATATCTCTCGGAAGAAAAAGACTCGGAAACAGAACAATAAAGACGGCGACGACAAAGTCTATTTCAAAACCAAGTTGAAGCAAGACAATCACTTAATAGACAAAGGTATCTGAGTGCCTCACTTGAAAGTCTTGAACAAATAAGATTGCAATCTAAGAAACGTAGGTGTAAAGGGACTGATTAATTAAACAGTCCATTTTGCACGGGAACTAAACTTATCTAAATGTAGATAAATACGTTATTTGTATATATGATTAAAATGACTAATAAAATTAATCATTCATAAATTTATTGACTTAAGTTGATTTACCTCCCTTCCCACTAAAGATGGGACAGGAAATATAAATAAATAGACATTGATGAATATTATATGCTTTGATGGTTCTAAAACTGAAGAATCTTAATTGTTAGAATCCCATCTTTTACTTTATTTTCTGTTCCCTTCTACACTGAAAATATTTGATGATACTTATTTTTATACTGATCCTTTCTAGTTGTCTGATCAAATCATTGTTAGGGGCAAATTACAAAGACAACATATTGTAAGTGCGATAATTTATAATTTACCCCTGAAGATGATCTTAGAAAATGTTGAAGGCGAAATTACTTGGGTTAAATAAAACTACGGCACTTTCCTTGATGAATTTCACCTTAACATCAAGAAAGTAAACACAATATGTCTATATTATTCAATGAAGTATGTTTGAATCAAAATATGCTGCCTGTATATATATATATATATTAATAACTATACATATTATCCCTCACCGCTAACACGACTCGGAGTTCCATGTACAACGCAATCTTCAAGTGCTATATATATATATATATATATATATATATATATATCGTGGCCATGATGTTGCAAATGTCCGAAAGTATGGAACCCTGAATAAAGAGTGAACTCACTAGTCAGTAGGTCGTAACGAAACAAGCCTGTTAGCTATTACACCACGTCTCAGTACTCTACTCTGTGGTTTATATCATCGAAAGTTTAACCCTGAAATATTTTCTAACCAATTTCAATATTTTCTGATAGAATGTTCCCGGTGTAAACAAAAATATATACTATTTGAATTAACTTGTTTACCAAAAACCCGTTCAGAAATATCTAAACTCTCATTTGTATACAAATGCTTTCTCAGATCAATGGTTAAAAATGTCTTTTAGCGCGTGAAGCCCATGATACTTGGCTAAACCCACAGTTCTTCGAACATTGTGGACAGACGCTACAAAATCGCAAAGAGGTGCTGTACCAAATAACAGAAACTACATCACTTGAGGACTTGCAACAGCTACAATGGATACCACATGTAACTAGTAGAGAAAATAATGACATAATCAAGATGTCGATCATCCACACTACTTCAAACAAAAAGTTAACAAGGAAACGTCCAACGAAAACAGCTACTGGACTTGAGAAAACCTATTTTCCAAAAAGAAAATTATTTTAAGAGAAGGTTTTTTAAATTTCAAATTGATTGACTGCTCGGTCAAGGGATGCAGGATATTTCCTTATAAGGAAATGGTTAATATTACCATTATTATTATTTGATTTTCCTCATAATTTTTTTGTTTTTCTTGTAATAATGAGTCGATAGAATTATGTTCTGAGTGAACCCGAATTCAAAACTCTAAACCCAAAACACAACTGACAAACAATAAAATTGTAGTATCGTGTGCAAATTAGATAGATAAGTATAAATAGAGAACAACTGGTGAACATAAAGACTATGCTTAGCAAACCCGTCTGCGAAATCTAACGCGGATAACTGCTACGGCTGTTACACAGAGAGATATGTCAAACATAACAATGGCAAACATAACAATGTCAAACATAACAATGGCGTCGCCGATAGGATCGTTAAATTCGCTGGACGACCCAGAAGACATGGATAAGAACTTTTGCTGCATTTATAAGAATGAAAAAAAATAAGAGACAAAAAACCGACGGAGGCGAGAACGAGATAACGGATTTATTTCTTGTTACCGCTGGGTGCAAAGCTGTGAAGAAAATTTCGACAATGTGTTACCCGAGCGAATTAGAAGAAATGACATTTGAAGAAATTATTAAAATGATAAAAAAAAGAACATAAGACCAAAAAAAAGATTGGTCATTGCTGAAAGAAAGTTTTTTAGAGACAAGACAAGCACCCAATGAGTCCATTATACAGTACTTACATAGATTGAAAGAACGAGCCAAGTATTGTGAATTTGAAAAGTTGGGAACTCAGGACATGACTATAGCAGATGGATTATTCCTTCTCAGAATAACTGAAGGCTTGCAAGACCAAAATGACAAACGAAAATTACTGGAATGTCTACAGAGTAGTAGAACGAGTTTGAAAGCTAGCGTCGAATTTTACAACAATTAGAATTGATTAGAGAATTTAATCAACCAAAAGAAGAATTCAAGACGAACAGGACAAGCATGACATAATTAGATGTAGATATTGTGGAAAAAATCACGATAGAGATAAGTACAAATGTCCGGCTCTAGGAAAAATATGCGCAAATTGCAAAAAAAAAGAGATCATTTTCAGAATGTATGCAAATACAAAAAGAAAATAGAAAGAGTAAAAACGGTACAAACCCCTCCGAAGAAGAAGCTGAAATATTTACAATGAATACAAAAAAAGAAGTAGTGAAATAATAAGGATAAATGGTCAAATATTTAACATACAAGTTGATACAGACAGTGAAGTCGCGTTGATACCAAGAAAATTCTGGTTAAAATTAGGACGACCTAAATTTTAAAAGGCAACATTCAATTAAAGCAATTTGATGGAACGACTATGAAAATAATGGGTGCATTTCAAGGCAATTTTGAAACCAACAAGCGTTTTAAAGTAATTCCCATTACAGTTGTAGAATATGAAAAAGATCGCGGATTACTAGGAATTGACGTATTAAAAGTAGATACAGAAATACTAATCAATTGCATGGAAGCAGAAAATAAAATAGGATTATTGAAACGCTATAAAGCAAGCATTCGACTAAAAAAGTGGTACCGATACCGATAGTAGCGATAAAGAAACCTGACGGAGATTAAAGAATTTGTGGTGATAACAAGATAGTTCAGACTCTTTTCCTTTGCCAAATATCGAAACTGCGAGCTACGAGTTAGCAAAAATGGAACACTTTCTTATTAAAATAGGAACACAAACCTTTGGAATTCATATTTAACCCGAGAAAAGAATTGCGAAAAATTCACATCGTCAAAGATTTTTAATGGACGATAAAAATCATGGCATTCGATTTTGACATAGTATACATAAAAGAGAACACTATCCCTTATGTAAATGCTTTATCAAGATTACAGTTTAAGAATGAAACAAGAAAAACAAGAAAATGCTGAAGATAAAATAATACACTGGGTAGAAATGGCCGTTCTTCCTCTAAATAGACTCAAAATAGAAACAAAGCAAGACAATATTCAGCAGAATAGTAAAAACAATAAAAAATAATATATGGAGCAATTGTTCGATGACAGAGCGACCCTTTAAAGAAGCACAACTAACTATAGAAAATGGCGTAATATGTAATAGGGATATAATAGTATCTCCCCAAATACTGAGAAGGGACATATTAAAAAAAAAGTACATGACGACGTGCATTGTGACATAACAGCAACACAAAAAAGAGTAAAGTTACAAGCTTGGTGGCCAGGATGTCGAGGAATACCTTAAGAGATGCTCAAAATGTGCGAAAATAAAAAAAACTTCAAGCAATCAAAAATTCACTCGTGGCCCAAGGAAGCAGAATCATGGGTTAGGGTCTACATGGATCATGCACATATCAAAGATAGGGGATTTTTCTTAATATTAGTGGACTCGTATACAGGATGGCCAGAGGTTGTCAGAGTAAAAGACAGAGACGCCACCACAATAAGGCAAAGTACTAAGAACTATATTATCAAGGAATTGAGTACCCCGGGCAATATTCACCGACAATGCACCCGAATTTTGCGATGAGAACTTATGTGCGTGGTTAAAACAGTTTGGATGGATCCAATACAAGACACCACTGTATCATCCTCAATCGAACGGCATTGCGGAAAGAATGGTGCAAACGTTAAAAATGGGATTAAAAGCATTCTCACCACTTAATGAAAGCATGGAAGCGTAGCTACCAAAAATGCTCCTCAGTTTCAGGTCGTCCACATGCGAGAAGAAAACAGCCCTTCGGCATTAATGGGAAGACAAATTAGATCCGCCATAACTATGTCCTTTTCAACGAAAGAAAAGGTATGGTATAGAAAGAATAAAGACGCTGATCCAGAAAAAGCAAATTTCCTGATACAAAAAGAACACAACCCGGCTACACTTAAGAAAAGGGAACAAAATATATTGGCACATGCAGATGAATTCAGAAGCAGAAACGAACTGGATGACGTGGAAATGGAAGATCAAAAACAAGAAAAGACAGAAAGTTACAAAAGTGGAACAGTGCAGGAAATGGAAGAAAGTGAGAACGAAAAAACGGACGAGTATGAAGAAGAAAATGAAGAGAGACTGAGATCACCATTAAAGAGTAAACAAGAAAGACGAGAGGAAGGACGAAAATAATCAGGAATAGTAAAGAAAAAAAAACAAGGTTATACGACCTCTTCGATTAGGAGGTGTAGTATCGTGTATGCAAATTAAATAGACGAGTATAAATAAAGAACAACTGGCGAACATAAGGGCTGTGTGCTTAGCAAATCCATTTGCTGAACATAACGCAGAGAATTGTGCTACGACTGCTACTATACAGAGCTATATGACAAAAATATTTTGTATCCCAAATCTAGAAGTCCTTACTTCTGTAAGTGAAACAAGATTTCTGGCTGTAGTATTGTCGTCATTATTTAATGAACGTTTCACTAGCTTGAATCGAAAAATGCAAATATAAAAATATCTAAAAAAATTTAAAAAATTTCGGGAATGTATAATTTCAAAACTCTATTATAAATGTCATTTACTTTTAATCTAGGCAAGTGTTTTCCTTTTGCGCATACATCACATTCTGTATGAATTCACATTTTGATTAAAACAGCGAATAAGTCACGCGGCAAAGCAGATACAAAACGGTAAATTTAACTCAAGAAACTTTTTTTGTTTTGTTTTTACTTTTTATTCAAATATTTTTAATCCATTAACAATTTGGTAAATGTTTACTGGTCACATTTCCTTACGATATTTATTGATTCCTTTTTTAATTCTCTTAATCCATATCGATTATCAGTTATCCCGAACTGTTTAAATTTGTTTCATATGAACACGTAAGCATACAAACTTTAATCCACTAACGAAGGTTTTCTTCAAAATGGAGCATTACATCCGGGGCAGACGTTGGGGTTGTTCAGCAAACTTTTGGTAGTTACTTTCACTTTCACAAAACATTTTGACTTTTTCAGAAAGAAAATTTAGACAGCTAAGCGTGGTAATTCGATAGTAAGTGCTTTTCGTACGTGATCCGAATTTGGAATGGTAACATGCTGATTGTGAAGAAAAATGTTCGTTGAAAGACTTCTTCTAATGATCAATTCGTTTTTGCTAAATCATATCTGAAAACTAAAGAGTCTGTAATGTTATCGATCCTGACCTGGCATCTCAACTTCAGTCACTTTCTCACCGACTTAACGTGGCTTCTCTCTGTCTTTTATACAAATATTTTCATGGCAACCTATGGTGATTGAGCTTTTCTCCTTAGTGCCTCGATTTCATGAATTTAATCGTGTGACTTCATTGGCAAATAGGTCTCACTGGTTTACTTTTAAGCTAAGCTTAATGCAACCGTAAGTTCTATTCTAAGAGTTTCTTTTCTCTCATTTCTTACGATTTCTTATTTCCCTTTCACCTACAATCTTCAAGAATTTAAATACAACGTCAATCGTCATCTTCTGCCTTCCTGAATCCTGTTTATTTATTGTTCTTTCTCCTCACTAAAATCTCTTCTTTCTCTTTTACTCTCTTAAACCGCTCTCTGCGTCCTAGTGGCATTATCGCTTTGCTTGGGGTGAATTGATTAAAAGAACATTGATTACTGTCTTATTTTATTTATTATTATTAATAATATTATTATTATTATCATTATTGTTATTATAAATCTTGTAGAGTTGTAAATTTTACAAGAACAATTCGAAAAAAATTAATTTTCTGATTGTGTATTAAAACCTTATAGATAGTAAAAATGAAAACACTAGTAAAATTGCAATTGAGAATTTATACTGACGACCACCTCATTAAAAATCATTTCTTACTGAGATACATACATACAGACAGTAGAATAAAAACGCAACTCCTGTGATACAACTTTACGTCATTCCTATAATAAATTCGAACAGTTCCTTAAGACCTGACCTAAATCATCAAATATAGGTTAGTGGATCTGCGTTCTATAACGGATATCGGTACAGAAATTAAAAATGTGGAGCAGAGTTCAAATTTCAAGCCAGTCCCTTGCGTTCACTTTGCACAGATTCATGAATCTGTCTCTTCTTTCCCCTCCCTCCACTAACACCAAGATATTTCACAAAAAGTATATGGTATTATATAAAATATTGTGTGTGCAATATTACATACCGTCAAATCCACTAACATATCCTAACATCTGTCTATATTTCTGAGATGAGGTGTTGTAACTATTTACACTATTTACATTGTTCGGACTGTTGACCTCATCTTTGTTGCCATATTCGCGACATTTCGGTCGTTTTACGCTCCAGCCTTCTCCAGATGATATAACCAAGAACACATGGCTAGTGGATAAAAGCGTTGGTTGAAGTAATCCAGTGATTTGACCCAAAGATTTGTCAGTTGAATAGCTGGCCACAGAAGAGGTGAACAAAAACTTGGAGAGTCACTGATACTGAGATATCCAGAAAAGGCATGGCACGTGGAACTAGAACAATCTACCCCAGTGGACAAAATAAAGGATTCGGTTCAAAATTTCAGCGTATATCATCTGAAGAATGCCGGAGTGTACAACGGCCGAAACGTTGTGAATATGGAAATAAAGATGAGTACAATAGTCAAAACAATGTAAACAGTGTAAATATATCCTAACATGGAAATTTATTCTATTTAATCGACGAGTGTTTGTTTTCGAAAGAACATCAATGGTTCTTTCCTTAAACCATATCTAGCCTTTTTGTTCTTCTCGAATGCAATCATCACAGTAAAATGCAAATATTTAAATGTTCGAGTGTCTGTACATCGAAATGTTAAAAGATACAGTGACACTCAGCCTTTGAATTGACGTCCGTTGTAATTAGATGTTAAACGTTGTCTGTCTATATTTCTGTGATAAGGTATTGTAGCTATTTACATTGTTCGGACTGTTGTCTTCATCTTCGTTGCTATATTGACAACGTTTCGACCGTTTTACGTTCTGGCTTTCTTCCGTTGATTGGAAGAGGCATGGCACGTGAAACTAGAACAATCTACCCCGGTGGACGAAATAAAAGGCTCGGTTCGAAATTCCAATCACCGGAAGAAGGCTCGAGCGTACAACAGCCGAAACGTCGTGAATATGACAACAAAGATGAAGACAACAGTTCAAACAATGTAAAGCGTGTAAATTGTAACAAATTATGTATTAAATTTAGATAAATTATTTTTCATTGTAGACATTACTCAGTTGGTAGGCAGTTTTATGTGCTTAGTTTTATGTGTTTAAACTTAGCCTATCACTTTTGCTTTTTGTCGTTATTTTTGGATATTCCACTTTGTATTGGTTATAATTTATTTTTGGATATTCCACTTTGTATTGGTTATAATTTATTTTTGGATATTCCACTTTGTATTGGTTATAATTTATTGAGGGAAAGGAGATATATGGCATGATCTTGGACATAAATTTAACACGGAATTACATAGGGTATACAAAAATGATTTTGATTGGTGAACTAATGATTCTCGGTTCAAAATCTGAGTGATGATGTTTCTTGTCCCTTAGCATTTGCTAAAAGTTATCAATTCCCTCCTTCCGTCGTCAGAGATCTTGACGTTTCCTTACTAGGAAATCTTCATACTTAAAGAAGAGAAGTTGTAAATAATCACTTGGGGAAAGCACTCCTCAGATATTGTTATATCTATTTTTCAGTTGGTACTACATAGAATGTTTTCATTACTGACTCAAACCATCAGCATAGACATGGATTTAGATTAAAAAGAAAACATTATTTCTTACCCATTACTCAATTTCCGTGCTTTCCGTTTTACTTTTTTACACCGCGTCAAGATATGTTAAAAATATTGATCGATAAAAACGATACTGGAAATGCTGCTAAATTAAACGAAATATTAAGTTTTGGTGTTTGAAACTTTAACCAACCACACACTTTTTTTTTAACTAAATCAAGGTTTTTGGTCTTTAAAAATACTTTAACCGCTTCATAATTTCATACTAAAATGTTAAGTGTTTAAAAATTTATACCGCCTCATATTTTAAACTTAAAAAGGAACTTGAATTAACGGGTCACTATAATCACCAAAGTTAAGCAGCGTCGAACCTGGTCAGAACTTAAATGCTTAGGAACATCAGGCACAGTAAACAAGCAGCTACAATCCCCACCTTAATAGTGTTTTTTGTTGTTGTTTTTTGTTCTTATATAATCTCACTTTCAGTAACCCCTTGTGTCTTAATGGTTTTATTGCCGTGCTTGGAGCGAAAGGTTTTTCAAAAAACATTATCAGTATTTTAATCTTCAGAATTCGTTTTGATCGATCAATTTTTAATATTTACTGAGGCGGCGTAAAGTGGTGCCATATAGCAATAACAAATTTCGTGAAATGATTCATACAAGTTTTTGTCTAATTTTTCAAGAATATGCGTTGACCTTGGTTTTCTTCATTTTTAGAAAATAATTTCAATCTTTCCTTTCTTTATTTTATTCTTGCTTGCTTGCCATTAACTTTCTGTGCCTTGTACATGACGCCGCTTGTTTTCTGAAAAGTTTAATACTTCACTTTACTTTTACACTTCAATTATACCTACGAGTTTACAGAAAATTCCAAGCACCCCAAAATGTTTCTCTCCACTTGAAATATGCACCCTCTTCATTTGAAGAATTTGAATATTTTTGCCAATTTTTCACACATTAAAGTTTTGCATTTATTTTCAATTTCTATCGTTTATGCATAAAAATATGAATATTTGCATATCTGCATGTCTGTATTGATGCGTACATGTACGTCTACTAATGAATGTGATATTAATAACATGCATTTTACATATTCTGTATATCATGTAGACATATATATATATATATATATATATATATATATATATATATCCACTAATAAAAAGGCGTTTGAAATGTTTTGTAATTAGACTATCTATAACTATATTTATCTCTTTAACTTAAGAAGTTGAAGTTATACATTTCTTTTGTTCTATGTGGTAAAAACTTCAATCTCTTATCGATTGTTCTATTATGATTAAGACAAGTTATAACGTAACAAGTGACAACAATTATCAATAGTATATGGACTGTGCGTTCTTTCCCGGATTAGCTTTGATTCAGGTCTTATTAAATCTCAATTTTTATGAATGTCAACTGCTAAAGTAAATCTGATTGGTTTACATTGTATGGGAAAGAATCTGTTTTCTCCTCTTGACGAATTCCACCCAAATCAATTTGGATTTAATTGAATTTTGGGAATCAAAATTTTCGACTTAAAATTTTCATTCTTGATACTTGGATTTTGGTATTTACCTCCCTCCCCACAAGAGCAGTATGTGACACAAGGTTGGTTTAACGTAGGTAAAAAAAAGAAAAAATCCCTACTCCCTTGTTATCGGGATCCACTAAAACTCCCTCTTTAGTGCAATAAGGGAGGTTCTGTTACATGGTTGGAATTCCCGAGACTAATTTTCTTTCATAATTTAGAAAGGAGGAAAACTTATACTACACTTTGATTACAACTCAAAGGCCGGCTAAAGAAACATGTTTTTTTCTGCTTGATTTTCAGTAAATCTACCCCAAATTAGCGTTGTCAGGAAGGCACTGGATTTGACTTCGGTAATTTCGACAAACGAATTCGTCTATTAGGATGTGAATTACACTTTCTCTTATGCTTATGGGATAACTCTGGAGAATTTAGTTTTTGCTTTTTTATAGTAAGGTTGTCCCTGTACAAGCTCCGAGGGCCACTCGAGGTAAAGGGTTACGTTTAGGGGTAGCTTATATGGTTAGGAAAGGAAGATAACGGTTGACTCTAGACTTGAACAGGTTAAGATTGTAGTGATCGGGGAAACATCCTCTTGGGAGTCTGTTCCACAGAGCAACAGTTTGCGGGAAGACGCTGTTCTAGTGGAACTTACTTCTCATCAATAGAATAGGGAAGTGATTGTGGGTGGGGTTTGCTACAATGGAAGTGGCATGGCGGATCGTAGCCTTGAACGTTGGAGTTTGAGCACTTTCCATGATAGTAGCGATAGAGTAGTGAGAGATAAGCAACATCCCACCTGTGTGAGAGAGGTTTAGGGGGTGGAAAATAATACTTCACCAACACGGAGAAGTTTTTTTAACTCTATCAAGACTGGAATTGATAAGATAATAGAAAAATACGGACAATCGAAAACAAATGATTGCACATAACAGCAATTTTCTATTAAAAAAGAAGGCAAAATTTCGGCTAGAAATATTAAATTTATATTTGCTGCGAAAAAAAGAAAAATGAGGTTTTGAACAAAAAGTCGAATTTCTTTTTTAGTTTTACCAACTATAAAAATAAAGAATTTCTTCTTAGCTTATTTTTCTTTTCATAGAGATTAACTTTTGATTTTACTCTTTTTAAGCTAAGGACAATATCTCTTTTCAAGTGGCAAGTTTCATTAAAAAAAATCGTGCAATTCTCCCTTATTTTCTTTCAGATGAGTTTTGAAATTACAGTCAGAATTTCATTCTCTAAATTCTCATATTGATAACGACGAGTAGAATATGACAAAATCGAAAAATTATGCCTTTCACATTAAGGAATCATTATTACGGAGTTTCATTCACAAATTAGATAAAATTGTCCAAAGAATTTAGATTTTATCTATTATGGATTTTTCCGTTACAAAATTGAAATGAAATATTCCTAATCCGATATGCATGGCTTTAATTTTAAAACTAGAGTTTTAACTTAGGATTAAAATCTACTATTGTCTTTGAGGCATTTGTGTGCACAAAGCAATTTTCTATTCAAATTTATATAAGTATTAATATTTGATTTTATTTCAAAAGAAAATAAGAATACAACTGAAATCATTTCACGAAAAATTAAGCTTTAGTATTAGAACTTGAGTTAAATAAAAACTTGAATTTAATTCGCTTAAAATCATTCATTTCTATTAAGCAATTTTTATAGTGTTAAATTGTTTTGTAATTTTTCAGTCTTTCAGCTTAAACGGTAATAATATTAAATAAAAACGTAACTCATATTTACTTATTTATTCAAAATTAAATTTTAACTATTCTAAACCTTTAAAAAATGTTTTCATGCAGATTTAAAGGAAACCTAATAAGTATCGTTAAAAGATTTTATGTTAAATGTTAATGACGTTAAACGGACAGTTCTGACCAATGACAAGGAGGTTGTTATCAACGAAAGTAATGATAAAAGCAAAAACGAAAATAAAATTTTGTTCATCTTTTTCCCAATATAAAATGTAATGATTGGTAAAATCATTCTGAAAATCTTCGATTTTCATTTAATATGCTTTAATACAAAAAACAAACCTTGTGAACTATATTCTTTACTTTTTTCCACTTTTTCTTTCTTTTATTCCGTTGGCGACAACAACCAGAGCTGCTGGCGTCTGTATGGTCGACTGGTATGTGATTCTTTTTTCACAAATCGCAATTCCGTTTTGATATTTTCCTAAAACACTTCTTTAAATTTGATTTTTCTTCCCATCTTGCGTCTTTTACGCTCTCTGTCTCTTGACAAGTTTTTCACTTTCTAACAATTCGCTGGCCTTTGTATTTCTAGTTAGGATTCTTTGCACCATTCACAGAGTTTTCGTTTTTGTGTACCGCTCTCACCACTAAAATCAAGTCGTTTCTATTATTTTACTTCCGTACGAAAAACCATTTTTTTAACACGCACGCCATCTAACGCACCTTGTTTATTTATTCAATGATTCTCATTTACCACAAACACATTTGCGAATTTCAAACTTCCTCTTCTTCTGGTGATGATAGGAGATAACAGTGTTTTTCAAACGCCGAAATATGTGTAGCAAATAACGCATTTACTGCAGTGTGTGTGTGTGTGTGTGTGTGTGTGTGTACGTGGGGAGGGGAGTAACTTAATGAAAAATTTAAAAAAAAACGTCCACGTTATGCGTTTCATCCGTAGCAGGGACTTCTTCAGATTAATAATGGTTTTATCGAAGGACTCAATTTGATGATCTTGTGTTGATGATAGGAGATACCAGCATTTTTCATCCGTCTAAATTTGTGTATGAAATAACATGTTTCGTGCAATATATATATGTGTGTATGTGTGTGCGTGCGTGCGTGCGTGCGTGAGGGATAATTATATGGTATTAGTTTTGTGCAGAAGAAAAGATATATTGTATGATCTTCAACATGTTCGTGGAATGATTAAGAAATTAGAACACTTTCAATATATTTTACCTGAATAATTATTTTTTTAATTACAACTGCATTGATTTCTACTGATATTTCTTTGATAAAGGGAAATACGTAGAAAATACTTTGAAACTCCCGCCAGTATCCAAATTATTTCATATATAACGCAAAAATTTGAATTTACTAAATTCACAGAATTAAAGAAAATAACATAAATAATGTTGGTAAAACTAAACAGATAAATCTAAACACATAAAACTGCCTACCAACTGAGTAATGACTACAATGAAAAAGAATTTATAATAAATTTAATACATAATTTGATACAATTTACACTATTTACATTGTTTGGACTGTTCCCATCTTTATTACCATGTTCACGACGTTTCACCAGGTGATATACGTTGGAATTTCGAACTGAACCCAATGAATAAAAGCGTTAGTTGAGTAATCCAAAAATGATTTGACCCAAAGTGTTGTGAGTTCAATACAGCAGAGGGAACAATTTTTGGAGAGTTGAGTTAATAAAGGGAATTAACTGAGACTGAGATATCCCAAGAAAGGTATGGCACGTGAAACGATAATAATGTACCCATCGTGTACTAAATAAAGGATTCGAATTCCAACGTATATCACCTGAAAAAGGTCGGAGCATACAACGGCCGAAAAGTTAAGGACAACAGTCTGAACGATGTAAATAGTGTAAATAATTACAATACCTCCTCTTAGAAATATAGGCAGATATAATTTGTTACATCTATTATAAAATTAAGAGCTTTAATTAACACAAAATAATAACAATCATATACTTGAAGCGGGAATTGACGAAATATACTATTAGAATATCCCAAGAAATCTACTTAGGATTTGCTTGGTTGTTTTAGTTTAGCGGCTTATCAACCCCTATGGGTTGATAATGGCAAAATCTAAATATTTTGAACGCAATTTTATGTCTTTAACTACAGATATTTTCTAAATAATTTTTATACTTTCAGGATAAACGTATGCTTTATAGTTTATAGATGATCTATTGTAGGTGTTATCTGACAGTTGACAGTTTCACTATTTTCAAATAGTTTTCTCATGTTGTTTCCCTTGGGGAAAACTTTTAACTGTATGTACAAATTTTAACTGTATGTACTCACTGAGCCCCTTACAGGGGCTAAGTGAGTACATACAGTTAAAATTTGTTTTAGAGCTTGACATAGTGTACATGTCGTCTGATCTTCATTCTTCAGTAAGTATGAACGGGTGAGCTATGTGCGGCCTATATATAGTCATTACTTAATCTCTACTTCTTTCTCTAGATATTTGTTTCTATTCATCGAGCAATGCTTTGAGTGTGAGAGGTTTTTATTATTTGTGTTTCTGGTCCAACATTTCTGCCATTTCTGTTGAATGTAACTTTATTTTACATTTTAGGTTCATATAAAGGATTTTGAAATTATTATCAGGGTGTTTCATTTTGATCAGACTTTGTGGCCTGGTCATTTTCTCAAATTCCTGTGGCTTCGGATCCAGCATAGCAACCATTTCTTTACTGTTGGACAATGAATTTAGTTTGAATAATAATTTTTTTAGCAGTATATTGTCAGTGTTTTATTATTTTTTAGTGATCTTATAAATGATAGCGAGTCAGCAAATAATACATCTAGGAATTTAATTAAAAGTTTATATGAACACTTAAAGGAATCTTTTACAAAACAATACACAAAATGCATTGGTCTTTCACTGCAATAGGTTTGGTCATAATTTTATCCTAAAGAATGTAGTTTTAATTAAAAGTGAAAGTAATTTGTTAAGGAGGTGAAATTTCTTGAAAGTGCACCAATTTCGGAATCTTCTGGGGTATATTTACTTCTAGGATTAGCAACATATGCCCATTCCTGACAAAACGAATACCATTACAATGTGGAATATTTAAAAACAATAGCAGTAAAAAAAAAAAATAAAAGCGATAGAAAAATGAATAGGGTCGGCTATGTTATGTATCTAGATCAGTGTTTCTCAATGTTTTTAAGCAACAGCACACCTAGGAGCAAATGAAAATGTCAAGGTACACTGAGCAAAATTTTATTTTAAAAATGAATATTAAAACCATGTACTTGAAATAACATAATCGAAGAATAGTGAAAAGAATTATTTGAAAAAAAAGTTTAATACTTATTCATTTATTCAAATACCAACACTATGCTAATATTACTATTACTACTACATATATATGTATGTCATGACAATATTTTGCGGTAAATTTAAAAGGATCGCTAGTGAGCCGGAACACGGTGCTTTGGAAATCACTGATCTAGATACATCGGACATCAAAAAATCAAAAATTACATCGGAAATCAAAGTGTTCCAGCAAACATCCCGGATCTGAAGACCATATACGAAGAAAAACGGACCAAAATACAACTAAAATTTGCAAATCATTAATTGAGAACTGCAAGAAGAGGTTGGTTGCTGTAGAAGTGAATGGTGGTTATTCTACAAAGTATTAAATGAAGATTATATATTCTTTTTGTACTGTACGAATACTTTTTTCACCCGATCAAATGGACAAATGGTATTTATTACTATTTTCTTTTGTTTTCTATGCATATTTAGTTATTATGCATCTGTGTACAGTTAATTATATGGAAAAGTATGTTTATTCATTATTTGGAAAGATTTGTATGTGTACGAATATTTGTTCCCCACCCACCAAACGTTATTATTAGTAAATATTCATATTTGAATAGGCCTGAAATAGCGAGGAAAATTTGCGTTCTAATGCAGTATAGGCGCATCGCGCTAAACTGTGGCTCTCTCTACCCTGACGGATGCAGGTTTGATTTCTGCCGAAGAGCGCAATTTTTTTTTTTAATGATATTTCTCGAACATTCAGGTTGGTAGGTGAAAATAAATATATTGTTTAATATATAAACGGAGCATCTACTCAAATACGAGTATCCACCAAAGTAATGACGTTTAAAGTGATAAAAATATGTCGGATTATATATATATATATATATATATATATGTGTGTGTGTGTACAAATCCGTGCTAAGTAATTCAAGTGAATCCTAGTAATATAAAATATTAAAACTGATTCAGAGAAAAGAGCTCAATGTATTTATTGCAGAGAATATATGAATTTACAGATAGATGCAAATCACTCCCCCACAAGAATGGCCATTTCGCCCTTCCAAGATTTACGAAAAATGAAAATGAAATTTTTCATTTCATTTTTTATCAGCTCGAGGAATTTTATGAAAGTAAATAAATAATTTATAAGTAATATATATATATATATATATATATATATATTAGGTTAGTACAAAAATAATGTCGTTTTCTCACATATGTTTCTATGTGAGAAAACGACATTATTTTTGCACTAACCTAATATATATATATATATATATATATATATATATATATATAGAGAGAGAGAGAGAAGTAAAGTTTTAAAGTGTGCTATATTGTCGGATAAAGTGCTCAATATCCGAGATAGAGCGTATGTAAATATAAATATAAAAGTGAACATTGAAGTCAACCCTCAGAGGCAACAGGCTGTTTCATGCGGCCTGACGATTGTCGCCTCTGAGTGTTGACTTCAATGTTCACTTATATATATATATATATATATATATATAAGGTTGTTTTCATCGATAAAGTTATTAGTCTGAGGAAGCCAATTTTAAATTATGTCAATTTTGTGGGGACACCCTGTGTGTGTGTGCGTGCGTGTTAAATTTTAGAGAAGCGTCGACAAGTTTTATGAGTGACTGATTTACTCAGTCTAGTATCGTTATCTTAGTTATTATTATCACATTTCGGCCCTTGCATCCTCCGAACTTCTTCACATATCTCTTAGATAGAATTTAGAACCTTTAATTCAATCGCCAAGGTGAGGTGGGATTTGGATTACTCTTATTCTGTTACTGAAGCCAGTCTGTGCAGATTAAATGGTCGTTATTAATTCGTCTTTGTAATGTCAATTGTCGATTTCACTGAAAGAGAGTATAACTGATTTTATTTTCGCATTACCAAGGATTGAACACACAACCACCAGGTAACTAGATTCGCTTAAACGATTCATCTGTCCCTTAAGCCAAATGTGTTCTAAAATTCAAAACTATCTTTCATTTTGTTACTATTTCAATATAAATGCTTCATCTTCAAAATATTTGCCACTAAAGTGCGTCATTTTGTGTTTATCTCAAGAGATTTTTTATGTGATCATTAATGCCATATTTCTTCATGACATAGGCGATTTTCTTTATCATTTATGAATTGAAAGGAAATTTTGGGAAAGATAGTGCAGTGGTTTCCACGGCTTTCACCACAATTTGGAATCCAGAAAGATGTCTATTCTCTGCTATTTAACTAGGAAGGAGAAGAGATGAGTTCATGCCTTTTCACAGAGCTACAAAAGTAAATGCAACCGACTTGAATTTGAACTCGGCTTGTACATTCCACTTTCCACATTATTGATGTTACGCAATTCGAATGTCTTATATATATATATATATATAAACATTCTTTCTCTCTCTCTCTCTCTCTATCTATCTCTCTCTATATATATATGTGTATATATATATATATATATATATATATATATTAGGTTGGTGCAAAAATAATGACGTAATAATGTCGTTTTTTGACGTTACGTCAAAAAACGACATTATTACGTCATTATTTTTGCACCAACCTAATATATATATATATATATATATATATATATATATATATATATATATATATATAAAACAATACTTAAACTGTTAAACACAAAAAATTCCTTTTGAGTTCGTTTGAACCAAGATGAAAACATATATTTCATATACCCACTCCGATACATTTTCAATACCCTTGCTCTTCTTCCCCACTTCTACTACGCGTTGCGTGTTTATTTATTATTTAAATAATAAAGCTTCAGGAAATTATTTAGCCCGGATCGCCTGAAGATCGGCTGAATTCTTAATTTTCCAAATAAAAAATTACCTAATTTTTTCAAATAAAAAAGCTCTACATGTTAAATACGTGTATTGAGCACTTTTTTAATACTACTGTTTCTTGATCTCTGATCAATAACCTTTTTATAATTATATATATATATATATATATATATATATATATATATATATATATGCCTAATTTTTATCAATCGAATCAAGTCTGCCAATACTAAAGGATTTAGTCTCCCATGCGTCTTGGATTTTACAAATAAGAAACAATGAAACAATATGGGAGAAATTATCTGTAAATAACGCTCTATAAGTCTATAATAATATAACCACGAGGTAATTTTATAATATTATAACGGCTAGTGGTTTGTTTTTCGTTTTTTTTTGGGGGGGGGGTTAAATTGTTTGATTTTTCTATTGTAATCAGTGAATAAAAGTTCCGTTATTTTAATGAGGGATCTTTTTTTAAATAACTTGGTCGTTATTGTGGTAGTTTTTAAAGAATTGGTTATAATTCATTTTGTAATGTCTATTACTTCCCGTATAAATATTACTTATTGATTTCTGTATAACAGTAGCCAAATCTCATTTAAATTTATAATCATGGAAGTTATTATGATCCGATAATTTATCTTTATTTTCAACACATCAAAATGCACCAAATATGCGAGAAAATATTAAAGCCAAACACACGAAAGACTTATTAAACAAATGCTAATAACGTGTCCATTAAAAATAATTAATTTCCAGATAATTATTCACTGACCATTGTGTTGACAAATATATATTTTAATAGCAAACCATTAAAATAATTTCTTCAATGTTATTTTTTTAATCTATTCACTCCAAGCATGACAGTAATGTTACTAAGCCACAAAGGGCTTTTCAAAATGAAGGGGAATGAGAAAACTTTAGAAAAAACCGAAAACCCAATCCTAAACAGGAAACAAGGGATAAACCTCTACTCCTGTTCCTTTTGAACAGCGGAGCGATTGAACTGTACGATAGGCGAACCTATCTACAATCTTTGCTTTTATAAAAGTACTCTGCTCATTCAATAAAAAATGTTTTGATCCTTAAACATTTTTAAAAGCAATAAGTCGACGTCTTTTAATGGTGATTTGCGAATATTCGTACTGGATATTTTTCGCTGAACGGTTGAGTAGACCATTACTTGAGTATAATCAAAGTTATATGATGCGGGAGATTGCCAACAAAAATGAATGATCATGTTAATCGTTTTGATGGGTGGTTTCCACTTTAGTTAGGCAAAACAAAACTGAAAAAGAAAAAAAAAACTGTATTTCCGTGTACAAAACAATGAAACAAAATAATTGAAATGTTAACTGGGTGATAAAACTGCCTTTATCCAAAAACGCGATGCTGCTTTCATGAAGCTATACACCTGTTTGGAGAAGCAAACGGTTGATTCAAACAAGTATTTCTCCCTACGAGACCATTTGAAAAACCGACAAAAAATGTCTGGAATTAATTAACAGAAAGAATAGGAGACCACACGTTGCTTTGGTACGGTTAAATTACAGCTTTTATGTGAGATTTTACTCATCCACCATATTCAGCAGATATTACAGCTTCGAGTAAATATTTATTCCTCTTTTACCTCTTAATGAAAAGAATTTCATTTCTCTCAGAAGACTACAAAAAGCGCCAAGGCGAAGATGGAATTAGGAAATTGGCTGAAAGTTTGCAGATGATGCATAACGGTCAATATGTTATGGACTTAAAAACGGGCGTTTTAAAAGTGTATATCCACATGATATATATAAATATATTAAAATACACTAGAGGAGAGCAAGGATAAAAACAACTATAACTCATCATAAAATTGTGAATCTAAAATATAACAAAAAAGCGACAACAAATAAAAGCTGACCTGTCGATATTCATTAAGTCCAGGTAGCCTTCTCTTTGTAAGCAGAAGGAATGGTTGCTGGGTATTATTAATATAATCGGTCAATAATTTATAGTGAAGAGTCTTTAGTAGTTTTTTTCTTTTACTTCTTTTTTAGTCATTGTGTTTATATTTATATTTCTTGTCCTCGCTTGAGCACTGAAGAACGAGGTGCGATAATCGATTAACATTTTCTTTCTTTTGTCTCTTTTGCCTTTTTTCAATTTATCACTTTACAACGAGTAAAAAGCTAACTCTTCCCCACCTCTGTTTTAATATATTTGTATATATTATGGGATATATTGTGTTATATTTGTCTATATTATATTTAATCTTAAGATGCTTGTTTTTAAAGTCATAATTAAAAAATCCCCACCCACAGATTATTTAGGTAAATATGTCGTTAATGTCGAAAATTAAAGATTATTTTTTTTAATTTTGAATATTTCGAACGGCCAACCAGCTTATACAGGCATACATGACACAGCAATATATTTATACCGAAATATTTTGAAATTAAATTTTTCAATTTAAACTGATAAAACTAAATATATTTTTTCATAGTTACAATGTCATGGAAGTTTATAAGCGTCCGTTTGTTTATATTTTTCTCAGCTTTATCTTCAATCATAATAACTGCTTATCTTCTCCAGCACTTTAGTCAACATTCTCTTTCCTGGCTAATGCTATGTCCGTCGAGACAAATTATTTTTTACTATAAACACAGCCTTTCTACTTTCACTGCAAGCAAAATTATTTATTATTTATCCTGTTTTTTATGTTTGTTGCTCACCACACATCTCCGAAAATTGCCTAATATTTGGTGAAAATCAGCGTGCATGGCGTATTAACTGTTATAACCGCCATATGTTTTCAAAGTATCGAATTAAAGAAGATATTGTTGATTTAATGTGCTATGAATGTTTATGGCCGTGGTTGGTCAGAATTGCCTGAAATGTTTCGTTCTTAAGCTGGACTTAATAAAATATCACAAGAAAATGGAGATGAAGTATTCAAATGAAACCCTAACTGCACTAATTGCTACGTGAAAGCAACTTTTAACTCACACATTACCGAATACTTCATCAACGCTCTTTGTCTTCTGCCCTGAAGATCGTTTTTGACATTCTATTTACTTTTTTTCCTTGACAATACTTCATATCCGTTGGTTATTCTTTTATAAATAAATAAGTAGCCACGTGTAGCTTTGGATTAATTGTGATGTTCTGACGACAGTTCAGCACAAATCCTTTAACTTGCAATATCTATCTCGGTGTAATTTGTAAAAATTTTGGACTGTATTCAACACGGCATTAAGAATTTATGCGCGAGTGTCTGTGGACTCGAAAACAATCGGAATTCAACTCAGCATATTCACTATATTTAAAAGAAAACCACGATAGACTTGGATATTATTTTTAATTAACAAACATTTATATAAAAATAAATATATTCTCAAGCAATTAACAGCGATTTTTTCGCCATTGTTTAACTTCAATACTGATTTCGTCATAAATAAATAATTGTGCTTTTTTTCTCTCTCTCTCTCCCCCTCTCTCTCTCTCTCTCTCTCTCTCTCTGTCTCTCTTTCTCTCTTCGTTTACAGGTAGTGGCAATCTGCCAGTTGAAAAAAGTACAGCAATTGTGGAAAGCGTCGGCATGTTCCTGTTTGGTATATATCACGTGGTAATCATCATCGTCTTAATAAACATGTTGATTGCCATGATGAGTCATTCGTTTGAAGACATTCAGGTAAATTCATAAAACATTTTCACTTTGGATTTCCTTCAGGCAGATTCACGATCTCCGCATAAGAAAAACACTTTTCGACCTTCTTCATTGTTATTGACTTTGTTCTACTCTGTCGTGACTTGGTGAGATGTTTAGCAAGCACGTTTCACAAGCCAATCCACTCGAGTAACGTAGCGTTCTTATTGGATGCAACTGTTCCCGAAGTGTTTTCTTCTGTTACAGACAAATTGCAAACTCGGCTGATGTTTACAGGGGGGGGGTCATTTCGTTTTTAATTACTCATGGGAAAACACCAAGAAAAATAGAAATAAAATGAATATTACAATTTTAATCAATGTTTGATTGAGTCCTGATTTTCTAAGAAATAAAAGGCTTGGTCTAATAAATAATATTGATACTTATATTATTGGCATTAAATTGCGGAGTAATAATGATAAATTTTCCAAAGATAGCATCACGCTGTGTGCGCCTTTCTTAGTAGAAATTGAGGAAGTGTTCGTGCATCAAAACGAGATAGAAGTTTTTATTCAACCGGAAACTTTTTGCGTAGAGAAAATTTCTAGAATAGTTCAAGGAAGACTTTGTATAAAAATGTAGAAAAAGACGACTTTTTTTATGAGTTAAGCAGTGAGTGATGTGTAGTGTTTAAGCTAGCGTTTCTTAACCGGTACGCCTTGAAAGGTAGCCAGGTCTGCCTCAAGTTAACAGAAGAGTAATGTATTAATTATTTTTATATTAAAATAAAATCTTTATTTTTAAAAAGCTAAAGGAACCCATCACATGGCTTCTATGTCTATGTTAATTCTTTGTCATTTGATATTTTAAATTAGATGATAAATTCCTTAATTTTTAAAAAGAGGTGGATAATCCTTTCCCATTTGCTTTCCTCAAAAGATTTAAATCAGTCATTACACTATGTAACACAATTGTTCTCCTTGGGTAGCAACTGTTACTTCCTATTTGCTAGAAAGTATGAAAAATGGCCAATATTACTTTCAAACTTTGCTTTTGTGATCAGAATAATAATATTTCTGAAATTTACCGATTTCTTTTGGGAAAACTGGCGAATATTCACGTTGACGCAAAGTAGGAAGCAAAACGACATCTGATTCAAAAGTTGCATTTATGTATTCTAAGGCTACACAAGAGAGACCACAAAAAACTTAGAAGCGATTTTTTTTTCGTGATTTACGCTTATACTGTAAATGACCTTTACGAATCGACCCCCAAATATAGTCTCCCATCATGTTTTCGTTATACTATCCTTGGTTGCGGCGTTCAAAGTCCAGTATATCCTGGTGGATGCGCTCGCCTTGCTCATCAGATGAGTGTCAAGGAGATAGGGACATCCCGCAGCCCATTTTGCTGTAGTTCTTCCCCAGGGTCTCAACATGCTCCACATAGTTTTCGGCCTTGTCATTCCCCAGGAAATCCTAAACGACTGCGGCATAGCTGTTCCGCACTACTTTCTCTGTTCTAATGAACTTCTTGGAGAATTCCTTGCACTCTATGATCTTCTTTACTTGACCCGACGAAGACACCAGCTTTGACTTTTGACACAGACAGCATAGGGAAAATGTTTAAAAGGTGCTCGAAGGCTGTGACAATATGTTTTATAAGGCCCAATTTTAAGTGCAGTGGACGAAACAATACTTTCAGAGGGTCCACCAGTTCTCGTTTGACGCTGTTCCTCTCCACAGTGAACTCAGTCCGCTGTGACCAGTCCCACCTATTGTGATATTGTGCTGCAGTGTCCCTGCTGTGGCAGAGGCAAATGCAAAGATAACACGGAAACTTGGTAAAGCCGCACTGGCAACCCATTAACAAGGCTACTATTTTTAAGTCTCTGATAACCACCTAACCGTACTCTTCATATTTCAAGGCCTCTAGCAAAATCTTGACACTGCTGTATTCCTTTTGAACTGCACCGAGTAATAACAGACCGGTCACATTGTGGCAGAAGCAAAGCCCCTTGAAAAATACTGCGACTTGCACACTTTCATCTAACAAATTCCATTGGTTAAGTCTCGACATCAAAAGCTCAGCATTGGACCTTGTGAGACCAATACCTTTGATCAGGTCGTTGAGGTCTTTTTTTAGAGTAGTATGCGTTTCTCTCCTCAGCTGCGCCTCTGTAATCTGGATCAACGACTTCATTCTCTCCTGAACTGATGTTCTCATCTGAAGACTGCTGTTATCTCTTTGGGGAAGTGAGTACGGAGAGATCAGGGCAGTATGATACTGTGACGATGAATGACAGAAGGACTGAATATAGGATAGCAGGCCAATTCTTGCCAGCTCGACGTTTGGAAGGGTCCACCATGTAGAAGAATTAATTGCTTGATTGGTCAGTTGGTTCCCTCCAGATTCGTGGGATTGCAAATTTCAGGGCTCTATTTTCCACTCTGTACCATCCTGCAAAAGAGCAAAGTAAAGGTATGAGTATAAAAATACAAATATATTTCACCCAGTGTTATTGAAAAATTCTAAAAAATTACATATTTGAAATTTCTAAAAAATCGTTACGCTGGATATGTAAAATTCTGAATTTGAACCCCAGTTAATGTAGCAAATGACACAAAAATACGAAATCTTGAATACGGAACATCCCTAATATTCTGTATTATGGCTCTTGCCAGTGATCCAGTATAGAAAACATCCACGACAATGTGAACACGAATGCGCGATTGCTGAAACATATTCAATACACATTTTTCAATAACACCGATTTAAAAAAAAAAAAAGATATTTAAATTAAAAAAACTTTCCATCTTCTTTTGCAGAGTTCGCAGGTCTAATGAGGTGCCCGGGGTTTTGTCCTGATACCCGACAAGTATACCGAAATTATGCGTTGTTGGCCTCACACATTTTAGCAAATGTTGCCAAAGAGTACTTCTTTTGCTCTTGTCTTGATAAATTCGCCACAGACATAACTTACAACTTCTCGATATCATCTGTGATGTATGCATCTATCAACGACGACTTGTCTGCACTTGCACAGCTAGAAGTAAACTGAATTGTTATGATTACATTCTCTGTATTTATACTGCCGTCTATGTTGGCAGAACGTTCTAGAATTTCTTAAAACTTTTAGAAACTTTTCGAAAGTTCTTGAAACTTCTAGAAAATTCTCCTTCACCAACTCAGCGCTGAATCTGTCTCGAATATAATGTAAAAAAAAAGCAATGTTTGAATGGAATAATAGTAATTTCCTTTGCATTCTAGGCAGAAGCAATTAGGAAATAACATGTACTGACCAAAGACAAAAAAAGTCAAAATTTTGTTACGCGTTATTATCATACACTATAAAAACAGCAGATTCTTCATACATTCCTTTAAATGAAAACTGTAGCGCAAATAGATACAATGTAATGTAGTAGATGGTTATTTCAGGAAATTTCTTTATTATTATTCTGCATTATTATTATGACTAATCTTTCTTTATTAAAATTTAAAATGCGCCTCAAAGTTTTAGTTATTCTACAAGTGTGTCCGGAAGTAAAAAAAAAAAAAAAAAAAAAATTTGAAAAACATTGCTCTGAGCCATGTACGTCTATTAAGGGGTTGCTAATTGCAATGTGAAAGAGACAATTACATTATTGGAACTCACAGCATGCATGCTTCCAGTTAGTTGTTTTTTATGCATGCCCAAAAGCTGAAAAGGGAGTTGCTGCTGCTTTGTTACAGGGTTTTCGATGTGTCTAATTAAAATGTTTAAATTCTTTCGCGCTCACATAAAACTTCCCCAAATCAACGTACGGACAACCACCAAACGTAGATTAAAATGCATACCAAACGCTCAAACGCACACAAACGAATACACATTATGAACAGAATCCCGCATAGACAAACTAGAATTATGATAGACATTCACACACATATGAATGCCTGCTTAACATAAGCAAAAGAAAACAACACAAAAATAAAAATACCATAATTTTCTTTTCTCCACCATTTACTAAAATTTCTGGTGACGTGTAAAACAGGTTAAATTTATAAACGTTTCCTATTTATTCCGTCGGATTCTAATCCATATTTGATCTATATTTTCCCATTTTCATTTTTACGCATACACACGTGCAAATATGTTGTTATTTTCTAATCTTTGCCTCATCTGGTAGAATACAAATAAACACACACTTTATTGATTAGTTTGATTAATTTAACAACATATCAAAATTTATTGCGTTAATTAATGTTGAATGTAAGTATTATACGTCAACAACAAAAATGGATTATAAAATGACTTGAGACCCGTTTGACAGCAGAGACAAAAACGTAGACGTAAAGGCAATAATTAATTTTTTTTATTATTTCATCCCAAGCAAAGCGGGAATGCCAGTAGTACGCAGGAGATTATAGGGAGCGAAATTGAGAGAAAAGACTGAGTATAGGGAAGATTGAGGAAAGGACAAAAGATGAACGGGATTCAAGAAGACAGAATATTGACGTTGCATTTAAATTTTTGAAGATTGTAGTTACCAGGGAAGCAAGGAAACGGAAGGGAGTTCCGTAGGTGGGAGTGTGAGACAAGAATCTGTTGGAGTAGAAGTTGCGGTTGCATTTAGCTATTTCAGCAGTAAAAAGCGTGGGATATAAATGTCAGTCTAGTAGCACCCTTAAATTCATGTAGTCTATGCACCAGGGGAAATGAACTAGGACACAAAATTGGTAACCATCACGCCATGAGAGGTGCTGTTAAAGTTGAAATAACATTGCACTTTCTAATATTGTAAATTATGGCGTACTACTCGACCTGGCGTCCAAGTCCAAAATTCTGAGTTAGGCCGATACTTACCGTAGAGGTCGACCACCAAATATACGGTAGCCAAAACTATGACCCAAAACTATGATCAAAAAAGATTTTTAGGCTTGAAAACTCAACTTGTACGCCACAATTTACGGTAGTTATTTAGAAAACTTTGACTGACACTTGAACTGACTAGTCTGATAGGCAATGAGAATGGAATCCATTCCACTGATTGATTTCACAAAACTTTAAAACGTTAAGATATGAATATATCTGCAAGTGTACGTAGCAATCAAGCAGTCATTTCTGTTTAAAAAGATTCATATAACTTTATATTTACCTTCTTTTTCCACCTTTTATATTCTTTCCTATTACTCATTTCTTATATTTCGCTATTTGGTTTATAATTTATAACATTTCTCTTATTCTGTTTGTAGGGAGATTGTGACGTCGAATGGAAGTTTGCTCGCACAAAATTGTGGATGAATTACATGGATGATGGCAGCACTCTACCCGTACCCTTTAATATGATACCAACACCAAAATCCTTTCTGTACACATGGGCATTTTTAAAAGAGCTCTTCAGTCCGCATTCAGAAGGACTCTTTGATTTAGAAAGAGCTCGAAAACAAACATTTATTAAGGTAACACACGCAGCAATTTAAACACTTCGATCAGTATGTCAATCTACAAGCCAAATTTCACATTTGAATTACCCTTTAATGTTACTTTGGCGTCCTGGCCAAACGTTGCAGGCCGATTACTATGTCCATGGCAAATGTTCAGACGAGCTCCGATATTTAGTGCTACCAATTCATACCTTTACAGCTAAGAAACGCCGTGCCTACGATCACATGATCGAATTACCATCATTCCCTTCATATTCTGTTTGTAAGAAGTAAGTTTCACTTCTTCCAAAGAGTCCCTAAGGCATGTGTGCTTTCCTGAACACTACGATCAAGTCTAGGGTCAATCGTTATCGATTTTCCATATGCTCATAATTCATCTTCTTATGTCTATACCACACACCATTTAGTAACACTCTACTTTGAGTGGCTGTTTGGTCTTGTATTAGGTGAACGTCATTAAAGAAAAAATATATGTAAATTACTTGCCACCATCTGTTAAGACGAACAAGAGATATAGAAGTTATTTTTCTTTCATTATCAGAACAGATAAGACAATTTAGGAGAACAAACTTTCCGCGTACTAACTACTTTCTATTTACCGTTGTGGCATACCAATGACAAGACTAAACAAAATGAGTGGAAAGAAAACTGATGCTGAACCAACTAATATTCTTATTCATACGTATCAACGTAACTCACAAGCCATTTATTTTGCTACCCACAGATCCGATCATTATGCCACTTGAACAAAAATGAAATAATTCGCAATGTTATATTGACAGAATAAAAATGTATACAATTCTAACAAATTTTAAATTTACTTGTCAAGAACAGGATCGTCATCATTAGCAATAACATAAACCCAATGTGCAACTATTTTATTCTTTATTAAATGCATCTGAGATTCTTGGCGAAAAACCTAGAAACTTTCACATTGTAAGCTTTTTGGTAAATAATGGAATATGATAGACTGTAATGAAGAAAATATGAAAATTGCAAATATTGTTTGTCAAAAACGAGTAAAGAATAAATATTTACGCAAAAAATATCTTCGTTTGGCCAATAGAAATTATATCTGTTATGTTAGTAACGTGTTAGAAAAATACGAGACTAAATTTTTCTGACGTAAAATAATTTATTCACTTCTGAACTCTTTCAAATTAACGTCGACTGAATCGAATTGTATATCGTTTCGTGTCTTTCTTCAAACTTCCAACTTTCTTACACGAAAGATAAAGGGCTCTTCAGAAAGTAGAATCGACGAACACAATTCAAATTCATGTCTAGCATACTTTCTCACAAAAGAGGTCGTTTCTTTTCCTCCCAGGTATGGTTTAAATAGCATAAACTGGGATATCTAGCCTATGGTTGCAGTCATTCTAGGAAAACAATGCACTGTATTCAAATCAGGCGAGAAAACAACAGGAAAACACTCCATTATCTTTCCGAAGAAGTTCATACAGTTCACAGATAATAAAGAAAAACAGTCTGAAGGGAGTCATAATTTCTGATATAAGGAAGAGACGTGACATTTCAAAGACATTATAGAAGAAGCGAACAGTAAGACATCATTACATTTGTAACGCTTTGTTAGTAACGTTGGATAAAAATACGAATCCAGGATATGTGGTTTCAGGTTTTTCTTTGAACGTTCGATCTTACACTCGAGTGGAGATAAAGACTCTGCTTCTCTCCTCATAACTGAGACGTTTACATAATTTCCTGTTATTAGGTTGTCTTATATGCGTATATATCTTATGTTCAGTCTGTCATGAATCACAGACTATATGTTCTTCAGAATAGCAATGTAAGCCCATACCCACTCAGAAACTCTAAAATCAGTCGGCTTAGCATCTTAATATTTCGATTTAACCAGATTACTGGAACGCTTTTTATGGTTAAATCTTTAAAAATAGAAAAACAATCAATTTACTATCAGAATTTTTTGTCCAAAATGTCAGGTTCTTTCACCAAAAAGAATAACCTTCATTGTCATTGATAATAATGATCTTAAACAATGAATTAAACATTTATAATATTTTAAAAGTATTTTTATTCTATTTTTAAAATTCTTTCACTGTCAAAATAATCAAAAAATGTCAGATTTAACTTTGTCACGTCAACCGTTAATTCAAAACAAAAAATCACTGAAGTCTTTTTTTTCTTTTCAAAGTTACAAATTATGTGCTTGTTATAAAGCTCCAATAAATTGCAGTTATAAAATACCTTGGGGTGGCGAGTTGAAAAGGCAATTCTTCAATAAAGGAAGTGAAACAGAACGTCCTATTCATTATCAAAAATCTTATTAATTGATATTCTTGAACTCATCATCACAAACTAAATAAAGGCTACAAGGATGCACCAGAGGGTCGCGCGGGGATTTGGAAAGAAATAAGAAATATAAAAAATATTAAAAGTAAAAATTAATGTAAATATATTTTCAAAACAATTTTGGAATATAAAGTGTCATTCTGCTGAAGTAAAATAATTATGAATAATTCAATATCTAAAAACTTCTGACGAATTCCAGTCTGTTAATACTTGTACAACGAGTCAGTCTGAGCCTCACACGATCGCAGTATCGTTTTCTTACTCACTTCTGGCGTTAGATTTAACTGGCTGATGTGCCATGAAAGGCACGTGATAAATTTACAAGAAACTGTGCCGTTCATTTTCCACATTAAATAAAAAGAAATATTGAGATTTACTGAATATTACATTAAAATAAAATTCTGCAAAAATTATATGTAGCATTGGCATTTATTTTCTTTCATAAATACTAGAAACACCAAGATTCATTTATAACTCAGAAAAAAATATCTGAACGCAACTCGTCATTTCTAGAAAACCATTAAAAATAGCAAATTTGACAGGTATGGAATAAAACAAGTTTTGTTCCGAAACGAATGACTAGAGCTAAAGAAATTATTTAAGGAGACATGCAGATTTTAAATTCAACAATAACATTTATTAAACTTAATGAATGCAGTATTTCAGCTTGAGGAATAGAAAGACTTGTGGGAGAGAGAGGCTTGTGGGAGAGAGCGGCTTGTGGGGGAGAGAGAGGATTGAAGGAGGAGAGAGCCTTATGGGGGAGAAAGGCTTGCTTGAGAAAGAGGCTTGAGAAAGAGAGAGGTTTGTGAGAGAGAGAGGCATGTGGGAGAGAGAGAGGCTTGTAAGAGAAGAGAATAACTCAAAGAGAACTAATAGAAAACATAAAACTAAGAATTTAATAAATATTATCTTTCAAATTCCTATACCAATTGCATTTAACAAGCATTATTTGAAATAAAAAAAAAACATCATTTCAATATAAAGAATATATATTTTATATTCGAAACATAGTCAGGTATTTCCTTTTCATAAATATACTTACAGCGCCAGTGCGTACTATCCGCGAATTCTCGACCTAGAGGGAGCAAGCTTGATTGGGGCTCCCGTCAGGGCCTTTCTAACCCACGTTAACTTGCCAACATTTAATTTTTCTGCTTACATTTATATACGTTACAACTATCAAAGAATGGAAATTTTTAGCGGATTTTGATGTTCTGAGTTCTTTTTTTTTTTTCGTACAAACCTGTGAATTTATTTTGCTCATGCTAAGTCTCGAAAAAGCACTATATAAAATTCAATATTTTTTATTCATAATGTTGAATATGTTAAATTTATTCAGCTTTTAAACAAGAAAAACTCAAGCTCAAGTTGATGTTAGAAATCGTCACAAAACATTGTTTATTTACTTAAGATGGAATGATCTATTATGACATTTGTATTTAAATACATTGTATTTAATATTAATATTTTTAATATTTCTTGTTGAATTGTTCGCCTATATTGCATATGATCCATTATTGTACATAATTAAGTTACAATAAAATTTGTATTTTATATGAATACTATTGGAGGCTTGTCATAGATTCGGTGGAGGAGGCATGTCATAGATTCAGTGGAGGAAGCATGTCATAGATTCAGTGTGGGCTCCCGAGACCCTTGCACCGCGGCCCTGTATACATACAAAAGAGGAATTTGATATTTTCTGTTCTTTATGGATATTCATATGGCAACTCGGCAAATTGTGGAGTTTCGAAATAAAATTCAGTAAAATTTATTTTCTAAAGCTAAATAAACACTCTCACCAAGTTAATAAAAAATTCTGTTTCATGAGCAAAAAGTATTTTCAGAAACACTGAACTAAGGGAAATGGATTGTTGGACACGATGTAAATCACAAGTGGTAACTTTTAATTTGAGTCAACGTAGGAGATGTGAATATTCGTGTCAACGTAAATAGGAAGAAATGCAACTACTACAGAGAAATAAAAATGCAGATGACAAATAACAATATCGGTGAAATGTTTTGGGCCATCATTACAAATTTCGAAAGATCAAATTAATTTCCATGAATCGGTCATTGGTAAAACTGGTTTTCCTGTAACTGATTTCTCGTTTTCTGTCAGACATTTAGAAAAAAATTATTATCACTTTTATAGAGAAATCTGTTAATGACTAAACTGGAAAGCCTGTCTCAATATTGTGTTACGAGAGAGGTGTTTCATGGGCGCTACACTGATCTGAAAGTGGCGCCGTGTAAACATCTAGCTTGTCGCCTACAATTAACTTCGGACAGTGATTCACGGCTAACAGAAATAACTTCTTCCCCTTCTATGTGCCTTGTTCCTTCGGGTCATTGATGATCAAGGCTCACCACAATTTCATGTTCGTTGTAGCTCTTAATAAATTTTGTCTTTTTGATAGCTCTCTCCTAATCCCTGTCATATTCAAGCTCCCAAGGTTATGTGTTTCCTCTGTCCTTCATCTGTCCTGGGAGTATCAATTTTCTAAGCACTCTTTCCTCATTATACGCCTTGATGTTAAGTATAAGTGTCCTTTTTGCTTTCATTTTCTCTAAAACCTTATCGTTGCTCATATGTTCAGTTCATAGTATTTTCAGCATCCTTCTGTAGAACCACATTTCTGTTGCTTCAAGTTTCTTAATCTGTGAAGAGATTCACTGCCATATAGGAGAACTGATACTACGTAACAGAAATTGTAATTGTAAGGCGTTATATTTTTTCGGAGTAAAATTTGTAACTTGTACAGCGTTTTCTTTTATAATTCAAATTTTTCTATGTGTTTACTTGGCCGTAATGTTCGATAATAACAGAGAAAAATTTCGAAAACTTGTTCAAAACTAAACATTTTTTTCTGTAAACTTTCTGTCATTGTGACTAAAAATAAGCCAACTCCCGAAGAGGAGTATGAACCCCTACCAAAAAGGGTGCTTCCATCAGGGTGGCTATTTGCGACTCGAGTATAAACCAGAATAATATCTACCTTTTTTTACTACAGTGTAAACCTTTATTTTCATTGATTGTGATAATTTATCCATAAGATTTATATTCTTCATGAAATGGCCCAAAAAGTGCTGATATGCCGTTTAATTAACCAACCTAACTTTTCCTCAAACACCGCGCTATCTTCAAGAAAATCATTTGTTATTTCTTTTCTTACTTTACACATTTGCATTTTACTAAAGAAATGTCTTTCTTCTATAAAAGATACAAAGATATTCTTAAATATATAGACAAATTTTTCTTACTGCCACACCAAGACAAGATAACTTTAAGGAAAAGGATCATATTTTTTTATTATTAAAATAGATACAAAAGTATCTCGTTTAAGAAAAAGATTTTAGGTGCCTTTCGATCGACACTTCCGCAGAAACGAAATCGTCGACAATATAAAACAGAGAATCTGATTAGAAAAATTATTATCAACAACTGTCATTAAAGAAATAAATTACCCAATAGTCATATAAGGGGAGAAATGAAAAAAAAATAAAATAAAATAAAATTATTACTAAATATGTTCCCAGTCAGGCAGTAGTTTCCCCGAATAGGGCCGACTTATATTCCATCTCCCGTTGTCTACACGCTGCATATTAATAATAATAATAATATATACTTTTATTTATTTTATTCTTTTGATTTAATGTACGGGTTCCTGAAGAGGATGCTCGCAAAAAAATCATCTTGTTGAAATCTTTCAAAAATCATCATTTATTTGCCCTTGATTAGAATGTTTAACTTGAGATGCAGATATACGAAAGAAACAAGTAAAATAGTTAAAAGGGGAAAGACAACTCTTCAAGTCTGTGTCAAACTTTGTATTCAGTAATTTAATCTTGAGACGAAAACAGAAAATGTACAGATCGAAATACAGTGACTCCTGACGTAACAGCCAAGCTCCTCGACAACATTCTGGTCACTAAGAAATTGTACCTTTGTTTCCTTTCTGTGCCATTTGTAACATTTCTAATTTATTTCTAAATGTTTACACACTACAATAGTGTACTGAACAGTAAACGTAATGAACAAATTCGAAAATCAGCTCCATATTCTGCACATCAATTCAATTTGCATACTGTGAATACAGTACATGGAAAATTGTATTTATTTTTCACTTTATTCTTTTATTTAAATATATTTTCCAAAAAGAGAAAGCCACAATGATCAAAGTCGAATGATTGGATTTTTATTTTGTAATATTTTATAGCTGATCGTGTAAGCCGTAAAGTGATGTGTGGCTCTATTATAAATTGTATATTTTGATAAGAATAGACATTACAAATTTATCTGTTCACTTTCAAAACACGTTGAAACTCATTTTTCCATTCATTGGACTTGTCCTCTTCTTTTTTAGACGTAGAAAATAAACTACAATTTTTTTACAATTGCACTCATATCGGTCAAAAAGTAATGCCTGCTCTAATTTAATTTTAAAATAATTATAATTCCTATAAACCATGAAGTGTGTATAAGACGAGGTGAAAACCTATTAAAATATCTTCTCTTTTCCAACCCACGATCATTTTTTAAAATGATTGACCCTATAAAGCAAAGAGCTATCATAGAATTTGTTTTTAAAACAATAAACATCCACAGTCACTGAATGTTTATGGAAGGCTACATTTGATATCAACTAAGAAGAGATGAATCAATAACATTAACGGTAAACTCAGAGAAAAAGGAGAAACACTTTAATGACAGGCCCCACAGCGGCAAGACAGCTGCTGCTATGAGTGAGGATGTTCTCATTACAGCTGACAAAAGAATTACTATTACAAAAAAACTGTAAAAGTATTAAGGTGAGACGTGTTATAGCTACTCAAAAATCTATGCAAATGTTTTCAGAATGCTGACAGATTCTATGAAAGAGATCTTGATTTTATTTGTCAGCTGTTCTCCAATGATGATGAGATGAAAGACGCAACTGACACATAGCAATGAAAGCAGACAATAAGCTTCTTGTTCAAAGGTGGAAGACCACGTTTTAAAAGGAAGGCCAATGTGCCGAGAAAGAGATTTGGAATTCTTAAACTTCATTTTGAATTGCTTTGTGTGATTTTAGTATTCCGTTGGTTGTAATTAACACTTTTACTGCTGCAGTTTTATAGCATTTTTGCCTGGGTGTGCTGGCCTATTTGGAAAAATAGGAAATTGCTATTGACTGGAAATAAATGACTATATAGACATTGACGGCGATTCGGCATGAGCGCCGTCATTTCGGTTTCGATAGTTGACAGTACAGACTAAACTAAACTAAACGACACGTTCAGCACACAATAAAATAAAAATACGCCACAAAACATGTATTGTACGCTACTAGATGTCTATGCTGGTTTGCAAATAGAAAGCATTAGTTATTTCCTAACAAAAACGCTGGGACCTTTATTTCACGGAGTTTTAGAAACGGATATATAGGTCGACAGCAGACAACTTAAGTTGCAGAAAGACGTATAAGTATGTCCATCACAGCGGAATTGTTAATCAAAAACAGACATTAGTGTCTAAACAACCCTCGTAAAAAGATTGTGAAGGAAGGAAACTATGTAGATGAGTGACTTGGAATACTGAAACTTTGTGTTCATTTCTGTTTTGTTTATACTATGAAATTTGTATTAAATAAGACGTCTTGCTTTTTGAAGGATCCTCGTATATAATTGCACTTTCCTCAAAACAATCTCGTTTGAATTCTATATGTTTTTTTTTTCGATTTTATGATTTGCAGAAACGCAGAGATACTGTTTGCAAAAATCTAGAATTAAAGACTGAAGAAACATCGTACACGGATATTATGCATCGATTGGTTAAAAGATATTTATTCAAATTAGAAAGAGCGAAAGATGAAAAAGAAAACGGTAAGTAAAAATAAATAATTTCATGTTTTGATTTATTTTTTTAAGAAAACGTGTCAAGATTTGAGGATGGACAAGGTATATCCCAAATGTTTGCCATACATGTGATCTTATGAACGAATTAAAATATTGTCAATGTTCTTATGAGCTGTGAGTTTTAATATTATTAGTGGGAATATCATAAATAATCACCGTTACTTGATGAATATTAATTAACTGAAATTAAGGATATTAAATTACAAGTATTGTCCCGATTTTTCCCAGCGAAGATTTAAAAAGTGACTAATATGGCGAGATTTGCTGATGGTTAATGAAGGACAATATCTGAATGGAAACACTCATTTCCAGAAAACCATGAAAAATACGGAATTTCACACTAGATCAATAAAAATTCTATTTGTTCTGACAACTAATGAAATTATTTGTTTTAATCATTTCACCCTAAACAAGGCGATAATGCAACTAGGAAGCAGAGAGTTACAGTGAATGAAAGGCAATAAGAAAAATTTAGTGAGAAGAAAGAAAAAAGACAATAAAGGAACAATAACAGAAGATAGAGATTGACGTTACATTTAAATTTTTGAAGATTGTAGGTGACAGAGAAGCCAGAAATTGGAAAAGGAAATTCACAGGCGAGAGGTCCGTGAACAGAAACTATTAGAATAGAACTGATGGTTGCATCTTCTCTAGTTCAATAGTAAAATGGTGAAACCGATTTGCCAATCTAGAAGAACGCTTAAATTCATGCAATCGGGGTACTAAGCTAGTCAGAACAATTGCCATAATTTTTTATTTGTTTGTATAAGGGCACATCAACTCCTTATGGGTCATTTAATGCTGAAATTTAATCTTCTTGGGAGATTTGAAGTAATAGTAATGACATATGTTATTCTGCTTTCACAATTGAATACATGCTAGATGATACTCAGCTTTCGGGCATATACATGTGTGTGTGAACATGATTACTAGATGCGGTTTTATGTTGTAGTTTTGTTAAAGTTATATTTTGGAATACGATATTATATCGATTGATATCATGGAAAGAGTTCTTTTATGTTCGTTGTTTGGTTTTGTTTAGTGGCATATCAACCTCAATGGGTTATTTAATGCCTAAATTTAAATATTTATAGAAAAATAGAGAGAGGTCATGTCACGTCGGTCAGAAAGTATTTAAGGAATATCAACAACTAGCAGCATGGCCCGGCGTTGTCCGTGCTTGATTCAAAAATCGTACGACTCATACAGCAATCGCTATCACTTGACGTAAAATATTTTTGCCCTTCCTTGCCTTTAAAGGAGTGCCCTTTGCCGTGCTGATGTTGCTACATGCCTTACTTCTTGCCTATCTCACACTGCGAATTTTTTCTAAGCTCTATACTAAACATTAAATCTGTTACGAAAAAAGAACTAAACAAAATGAACACAAAATGATCAGCTTTAAAAAAGGAATCGTAACTGGAAAAACCGAATGAATAAAGAATGTTAGCAACAAATACTTTTTCACACCCAACCCAGTTCTGCGGAATCAGAATCAACGTTGAGTTTAAGCAAGCGAATGAGCCAATTAGAGTAAAGTAATGTCTTTAGCAAAAGTAATTTCGCAATGATAATGTAATATAGAAATAATAATGTTAATACATTATAAACGAATAACATAAGAAAATAAATTAAAGGGTATAGCAGAATTTTTCTTTTAAAATAGTGCATCAAATAAGACAAAATTTGAAAGAATGAACATGAATACAATTCCTTAATAGAAAGAATAAAAGTTTATTCGAAACAGTCAAATAATTAAAGTTCGCACTATTTATATTGTTCGGTCTATGTCCTCATCTTTATTGTTATTATTCACAACGTTGCGACTATTGTACGCTCCGGACTTCTTCAGTTGATATTGGTTGTAATTTCGAACCGAACCCAGAGTAGTCAATCTACATGTCGACGTTTCTGAAGCCCATTTCAGGAAATGAACATAGGAAGAGAATCTACACAAATGTCATAAAACGAATCTTCAGAAACGCCAACATAAAGATTGATTAATCTGGGTTCGGTTCGAAATTCCAACTATTACCTGGAGAAGGCCGGAGCGTACAACAACCGAAACCTTGTGAATGTAGTTAGTACATTCGAACAACAACAGTCCGAACAATGTAAATAGTTAAAATACCTCATCTCAGAAATATAGATTGACATTAAGGTTCAATTATATATTCACAAAACTAAAATTAGATTTTGTGTTCTTTGCGAACTCTATGTGGTTTGTTGGTGGATTAGTTGTTTTTAGTTTAGCGACATATTAACACCTTTATGGGTTATTTAATGACGACATCTAAATATTTTTACGTAATTTTATTTGGAGATAATAATGGTTTTAGTGATACAAGTTTTATTAATTAACCTATAGCTGGTGGAAAAGAGGTGGATTCCAACTCCTTTCCTATTTGATTATATTTGCTTGTAAGAGAGTATAACGAACCCAACTGAAATTGGAACTCGGCTCTCATATTAACAATTCCAATCCATTATCCATTACACCACTTTCACATCCAAGCTTACACTACCTGGAATTCCAAAACGATCATCCTTCTAAGCTCGACATGGCTTAACTTCACTGATCGTACGGAAACCGATGTTTCAACGTAATGTGGTCGTAACCCTCTGGTGGTGTTTTGAAACCTGACTCATCTTTTTTACAGTCAAAAGTGACAAGTGACTTTTGTTAATGCCGATTTTATCTTAAATACTGAATACATATTGGTAAAAAAAAAAGGCTCCTTTGGAATTAGTCTGTATTTTGTATTTATTTTTTTTAATTTAAATTAACTAATGAAAATCACTTACAAAACAGGAAACTTTAAAAAGCACTTGTCTTAATGATAATTCTTATTGAAAAGAAAATTTGAAAATTTTTGTTGTAATAGTGAAAATATTATTAAAAAATATTGATAATTGTTCAATAATTCTTTATTAAATAATAATTGTACAATTTCTTTCCCAAAATATATCCATTTTTAACCTTTACTTTCAAATGCACTAGAATATAGAAGCTGAGATATTATCTGAAATTACTGCAAAGTTATGCGATTTAACATCCATCAAATGAATAATAGTCCTGGGTATGACGATAAACTACATCTGGCAGCAAGGCCTCTGATCGGGGAGATTGAAGGTTTTGAGGAACATGGAGCTATCTCTTAATTGTTGTTGTTCCCAGGTCCACCCTGACTCGGGATGGTAGCATCTGTTAGGGTTCCAGCTATGGGCAAATAGTGAGCCCCACAAATAAAACACCGTGAAAGTATAAAAGTACATTTTTATAGTAAAAATACCAGCAATACATTTTTATATAAAAAATTACCAACAATGACTACTAGCAACAACAACACATAATGACAAATTGCAGTAACTTCATACACATCCGTTTAAGATATTACCAAACTACCAAGATGAAAGAACTTTCATGACATTAATCCATATAATATTAGATAATTTCTTAAATCAAACTGTATTCAAAAATTCAACAAAACTCCAACATAAAACACACATATCACTGCCTCCAGTAATCATGTCTACACATATGTATATATACACAAAAGCTGAGTATCCTGTACCATGTATTCAATTGTGAAAGCAGAATAACTTTTTTATTACTTTCAAATTCCAAAGAAAATTAAATTTCAGCATTAAATGACCCATGGGGATTTGATTTGCCGTTAAACAGACAAATCAAAATCAAAACTAATGAAAACAATAAAAATCAAAACAATAGATAAATTACATGATATTTTCCAGTTCATAAGAGAAGCTTTCTTTATATCTGTGAAAAAGATTGTAAAATCCATACAAAATTACCATATTTATAAAATTACGAAAAAAACTGTATCGTTATTTATTAAAAACAGCTTCGTCTTTAACGAGGTGAAAATGGAAACTCCATGACAATCATACTCATGACACAAGCAAATTGGTTGTGGAGACAAACATCCTAAGAATTTGCACTAATGGTATGCGTCCTGTAAATCTTGAGCTCTTTCATTGTTGATTTCTATCTTGAAAGATTTAGTTGTCCTTATTCAATCACTGTAGAATTGAAACATGGTCTGAAGAGGAGTCCGTCCTATCGGACTATCTTGCTCCAGACCCTACCGCCCTATACTTTACGGAATACGTGACCTGACGTGATAAGTGAAGTAGCGTTTACTATTGCATGCTAGTTCTACGTGTCACTCATTATATCAGCAAAACCCCTTTGAAAGTTCGGATCAAGCTCTTCATCCTAAAGTGCACCGAACAGACAACCAACTTCAAAGATTGTTGAGGAGGAAATTGAAATCACAGATAAGAAACTTTCATTTCGGCCTTGCCTCAAATTGGAAAATTAAATTTTTCCACTCGCTGTTTGTGTGTGTGTGTGTGTGTGTGTGACGACAATTTCTCATAAGCGCCACCATTTTAATTTATGTCAAATACTCTGCAGCACAAAAGAATTCATAGTGTAGCTCGTGATATTTGAAACAACTATACCATTTGTATTGACTAACGAACCATTAGAAGGATACTGTAAAGTAAAAGTCAAGTGTATTCTACTTTTAAAGCAGAGGGGATTTATTTGAATTCAATGATTATTATAATTCAGTGTTTGGCATTTTACAAAAACTGTATTTTATTACTAAAACGTTTTCTTCCCCAGTGAAAGACGTAGCAAATATCCGAGCAGAAGAAATAGAATTATTTGAAACACCTCCGGATGGGCCTCCACCCGTACCGGAAACGCCATCTAGAATACCATACGCGACGCCGCCTATACCGGAAGATGAAGATGTAGAAGCTAAATTATCTGGTAAATAACTTATTTTTTATATTCTTTTATAAAAAAAAATCTTTGAATAAATAATGTCTATTTCACTGCCTTCTACTGAAGCACCCAGTTGTCATTTCCTATTTCAACTTGTATCCAAACAAGACAACCGGGGCTGCTTAGTTTAAACTAAAGTAAAACTATTGTCTGGTCTGTTTTATAATTTGAGCTACCAAAAGTCTTAATGTTGTTCCAAGATTTTCAGCGATCCTCGTTGTAACAATTGTACAATAAAAATTGTAAAGTTTTTACTCACTACGATTCCCCATCCACAGCACGTTTAGTTTCATAAAAATCATTTGTGCTGTCTTTATCAGTAAAATATAAATAAAATAAAAACATTGTACAAATTAATTATTTTCGCATAATTGCCATTATGCTATCATGCGCATTAAAATTAACATTCAAAAAATATCTTTAATAATTTTTGCCATTTTCAATCAGCCAAATGCCAATTGTCAGGGTCAGTTTTCAAAAGCTTTTTTGTACAGTAATTCCTCGATTATCTGGACGTGAAATAAATATCGATGTTAACATTTCCTAACTTCCGACAGCAGCACATTCAGAAGTTTTACTTTTCAACGCGAGTCTTGTTTTGATTTATTTTATCATCGTACGCTTTGAAATTTAAAATGTCCTCGAATTCCAATGTTAAAACATGGAGTGCGTCCTGATAAAAATAAAATATATAAACAAAAAGAGAATTCGAATTAAAATAAAGCATTTGTGCTTTCCTTTAAACCCTTCTCTACCCTCTCTCCCTCCTCTCTCTCTCTCTCTCTCTCTCTCTCTCAAACTCTCTTTCAATACTTTTCTCTCGACCAACGAAAAGGAAACTCTCAGATAAAAAGAAGAAAAGACTGAACCCGGCCGAAAAACGGCGGAAGCTTGCGAGACCAGAACATACTTTTTTGTGACTAAAAACTGAATAAAATCAAGGAGGCTCCACGCATAACTTCCGTTATAAAAAAAAAATGAAAAAGAGAGGAACGCTGGTAAATAATTCTGGCGCCAGAGTCTCTGAGACTGGTCAAAAAGATATAAGCTCTCACCTTTGAGCTAGAAAAGAAGGGACGACAAGAGAAACCACGGAACAATAGAACGCGACTGCCTGAGAAACCAGTCACGCGTGATGAATAAAGTAGTAATTACAAGGTCATTTTCTAATTATATTTTCGGCCATCCTTATGGCCGAGAAAAACACAGTAGATTGACACTGACTTATTTCTAAGCTAACTACTACCTACCAGCACGGTCTCACTTCAAAAGTACGACTACCGAGCCGAAACGGACATTTCTCCGGACTGCTACCAATATCCGCTTATAAACGGATAAATTTTGCTACACCGAACACCAAAGGACTCACTAAAAGGACTAAGGCAAATAAATCAAAGTTTCCGATAAATAAATACCAAGTATATCTACAAAAGAAAAACAAAAGAAAAATGAGAAATGTTATCTGTTGAGTAGAAATTTAATCTGACATGGTAGAGAGCAACATTAAAAAGCTGAGATCATGGCGAAATCTAAAGTCAGCGATATTTTGATAAACGAAGAAGGTTTGACTTTGTCTGGTTGTTTTTGCTTAGCGACATATCAACACCTCTATGGGTTATTTAATGCCGAAATTTAAATATTTTGAATACAACTTTATGGTTTCAACTAAATATATTTTGTGTACAATTTTATGACTTAAATTATAACTATTTTGTACTTTCAGGGTTAACGTGTGTTTTATAGAAAATAGTTTGTAAATGTTATGTTTTGATATAAAATTTTCCTTTAAAGTAAGACATTATGTTGACATTTTCAGTATTTTCAAATAGTTTTCTCGTGTTATTTTCCTTGTAGTATTTTGTTTTACAGGGGCTAAATGAGTACATTCAGTTAAAATGTGTTTCACTTTCAGTACAGCTTGGCATGTTGTACATGCTGATTGATCGAAAAAGGTATGAAGAATTCTAAACAAGCGAAGTGAAGTTGGGATTATCTAAATCCGTCAAATCATCATAATCCATAAAAAGGAAAATATTATGGCGCGTTATATTTATAGTTTCGACAACAACGACAGAAATAATTTCCGATCAGTTGATCAATTCTGCTTAAAACGTTTGAATTTTGCTTTTTTTTTAATTAAATATAAACTGGACAAAGCCTTGAACAAAGCGTCTGAAAATGTTATTTGATGAGAAATTCTTTCAGAAAATGGCATATTTTGAATTATCCAAACATCATTTTTCAACCCTTTTCCCAAGAAGACCGGATAATCGAGGCAGTACTGTAATCAGTTCATAGCATTTGTAGAAAAGAAAGATATTTTTATAAATTTCGTGCGCACAATGATGCAAGCATTGTGTTCCTATATAAACGTTGTACATAAATAAATGTTAAAAGAGGCGTTTCATTTTTCAATATATTATCTTTATTATCAATCCACTCAATGCAATGCTTTTGTCGAGATCGAACTTCATACAATGAAATTTCGACCATGATATATAAACCATTGCCTGTATCAGACTCTGCTGACTTAGTGACCCCACTTTCGGATGAGTCACATTTACATCATTTGCAAACCAACACTTAAAATAAGTTATCCGAACATTAGTGGACACAGGAAAGTAGAATTTGCTAAGCCTATCCATAAAGGCCTCGAGGTACATAGAGAAGCAATTGTCAAAGTCTAAAATGACTGACGTCAGGATAGATAAATGCAATTTATTTTATATGCAAATGTTTACAGATGAATTATTACATTTTTTTTTTCTTTTTTCAGCAAAAAATGCGTCTCACCTACGCAAAAAAGGAGCATCCAGGTGTCTAAACCGGCGATCATCAGTGTGTAATTCTGGCCCAATCGCCACGACACTGGCCATTCCGCAGTTGGATGCCATCCAACGACAACAGAAGCTTCTTGACGTCAGATTACAACATCTGCAATCCAACACCCGCGAAAATAACAAAATGATGGACGATGTCGAGTTTATTAGGCGCCTCATGACGGAGAATCAGAAGGCCCTGTTCAACGTCATACAGGCGCTGGCCAACATCCAGACTGAGATCGTAAATTTAGCACAGTGTCTGCGCCCACCATCACCTAAACCTCAGCTGAAACAGGGCAGTACTCACTCGAGGGGTGGACAGTCCAACTCTACAAACACTTCGTCTAATTCTGCACAGCCGAGACGACAATCCAAAGAAGAGGAAAGCAAAGTATGAAGTAAGAGAGTTCGCAATGAGAATATCTGTCTCCATTGTTGAATCAACAAATAATTTGGGGCTGTTTGTTTTACGTTCTTTTCTCTCTTGTTGACACAGTTCATTTTGGAATAAAAGTAAATAATAAACAAAGAGCCCTTTGGTGACAAATTTATGAACTGAAATTCAACTTGCAGAACAAGTCTATATAAACAACAGTTAAGATGATACCCGATAAGAACCATTTTTTATAAATACATATATATCTATACCTATTTTACATACATTTATACTGCTCAAATCAACTTATGTAATTATGTATGCATTGAAGAATTACGAACATACCTTGAAGTAAATATAAGAATGGATAAAAAGAAAGAAAATTTAGAACGCTTATAAGTATATATTTCTTAGCTATATATATATATATATATATATATATATATATATATATATATATATATATATATATATATGGCATATGCGTACATCCTTAGATATTATCTAATTTGTTGTACAATTTCATCTAAGTTTTAATTATCGCGTATCCTTTTGTAGCCTGAAGATCCAAAATATTGACAATTTTCTAGAAACATGACTTTCAAGTGAAATGAGTTATTTAACATTTACCTGTAAAATTTCTTGTTTTTCTTCAAATCATCCTTTGCTTTAAATGTGGACCTGAACAAGAATTATCTCCAAATTAACAAACAACAAATCAGTTTAAAGACGTTTAGACAGAATGCTCAAACATTACAATAACTTGTGTCTAAGTGCGTGAATGGATGAGTACGTACGTGTGGTCATTTTTTTTTTAAATATGTTTTCCATTGACAACCACCGTATATGACGGATAATGGCTGCATAAATGGCGTTATTGTGTTCAGTACATATAACGGGGAAAAATATCTTCGAGCTTAAATTAACACTGACAAATATTTTCCTGTTTATAATGAACAAGAAATGGAAGTGGCCAGATGTATAAATAAATAAAAACCTGTGTATTTAAAAAAAAATGTAACCAATAAATTTAAATCCATTTTGAAGTTTAACATTTCTTTCCTCTAGTTTAGGTTAATGGATTTAAGGACATTTCAACTGAATTATTTAATGTCGGAATTAGTCTCTCTATACTTTATTTGCTATTTTTTTAATCCAGAATTAAATGTACGTCTGATAAGAATAGTTTTAATGTTAGCCATTCTTTCTTAATTAGCATAAAGAATATTTCCATAAATTTGTAACGTATGTATATATATATATAGCACAAAGAACTTTCAAGTAATAAATGACTAATCAATCAGATCCTCACATTTTATAGTACCCATCCACTACCTTTATGAAGGTTAGTAGGTCATCGACATCGACATTTTCAAATAGATCATGCTGTTCACACTATAAGTTTCCTATCTTAAACTTAGGTACCCAAAAATAAACTAACCGACGCAGTCAGAATAAATTACACCGGTTATGACTAAGACATGTGACCATTTTTTTTTTTTTTTTTTTGCTAAACAAAATGAAAACTTTTATTTAAATGTTGGTGATTAGCAGTTCGTAATATTTACATTTTGTTATTTTTTCAACTGTTATCTTATGGTGATGATTTACACTTCACAAGGTGATGCAAAACAAGTAAAGTTTTTTGTTTTGTTTTTTGCGAAACAGATTGCTTGAATTTTAAAATGTCCATCCCAGATTGCTACATTTCTTCTGAAACAGTTGTTGCTATTATTAATAGTGTGTGCATGTGTGTGTGTGTGTGAGAGAGAGAGAGAGAGAGAGAGAGAGAGAGAGAGAGAGAGAGAGAGTAATTAAACACAAGTAATTAATGACAGTGCTTCTGTTCCAATCATTTCTTCATCTTGTTATTGCAACTGGTTAATCATACGGAGTGTCAAAGTTTTTTTTATTACAATGATTATTTCATTAAAAATTAATATTTCTATTCTTTATATAATTACCACCATCAGTTGCAGCATTGTTAATGAATTTTACTTATTTTTTTAAGGTTTATAATTCGCCTTATAAAGAATAGGATTTTAATCAGAGCTTTCGTTAAATTCATTCGCTTATTTGTTTTACTTTTAGTTTAGTCACGTTTCTGTATATTTTTAAAATATAAGTGACTGAACAAGTATTCGTTTGTATTGTTATTTTAAGTGAGATTTTTTTTATTCTCAAGAGCGAAAATTTTATTGAAAATATGAAAAAAAAAGATATGAAAAATTTGTTATTTTCTGTTTCTTGTATTTCTCTTTCTTATGCGTATTTTACAAATGCAAATGTTCGTCTTTAGCGACCGAATATTTGCGGGTGTTAGTTTCATAAGTAGAGTGTTTACTTAAATATCAAATATATAAAGTCATTCGGAGTTTCATTTTCAGAGATGCTTATCATTTGTGGCTAATGGGGGTTTTCATAGTTGACAAAAATCGAGAAATACTGGGGCCGGGGGAAAAAGAATGAACTTTTGACCACACAAATAATACTACGGCGGGTTAGGAAAATGGAAATGGAAAAAGCGTCGATAATTTTGTTTAGGATAAGCTTACATGAAAAACTATGAGTTTAATCGACTTAACGCACACCGAAGTTATGCAGACTAGTGTTCAACATGTTTCGCCCGATCGTTCTCCAACCATCATTAGGTCAACGTATCCGGTAATCTAAGCATCATTTAAAATGTAATGTTTTGAGTTCATCATTTTAAGAAATAGTTTTTCTTTTGTGTTAAAAAAATCATAGCTGCTTCGTAAGTAGACAAAAATTTGAATTAAGCTTTTTTCTTTATTCAAACAAGAGGAAATAAGAACAGCAATTGATTGGCAATCGGTTCATATCAGTATATAAAAATAAGTTGTTTTTATTGAAATATTACTTAAATGGCGTATGATGAGTTTATTATAGGAAAGAAAATGAAATTTTATAAATATATACACACTCAGACGTCGAAACCTAAGAAAGACAATGTATATAGATGGGATATGTGCGAGAGATCTGAGGAATTCGCCACCTAAAAGAGAAACATGTTTTTTTTAAGTAACAGAAGAATTTGTTTTTAAAATGTTGTCCATTGGGTAAATTATACAAGCTGAAATGGCTATATTTATTTCTACTGAGATTTGTATAACTCTTTTTTTTTTTTGCTTAAAATAATGTTCACCATGTACAAATCCTGAGAGCCACTCTAAGTAGAAGGTTATGCAGACATGTGGGGAAGATAACGACTAAGCCTAGACTTCAACAGGTTAAGATTGTGGTGATCAGGGAAGCATCCTCTTGGGAGTCGGTTCCACAAAATAGTGACTCGTGGGAAGAAGCTATTCGAGTGGAAGTTATATCTCACCATACGAAGAGAATGAAGGTGGTCGGTTACAATGTCTGTGGCATGGGCAAGGTTAGAAGGTTGAACTGGTGGAACTGAGGAATGTCATTCAATTTAAACACTTTCCATATAAATAGCGATAGTGCAGCGAGAGGTTTGTGGCACTTCGTCTATGAGAAAGGGATTGTAAGGTAAAAACATTTTTTCACCCACAAAGTTGTGTAGACGCTTTTGAACTCTATAGAGACTGGAAAATGAAAACTGGACGGCTCCTGCTCATATATAGCAGCAGTACTCCATTCTCGTTCTATTCTCTTTTTTTTTTTTTTTTTTTTTTTTTTTTTTTTTTTTTTATAAAGGTAGAGTCGGGTACTTTCTAGAGCCGTACTGAGAACCGGCCATTTTTTTATCATCTTTAGCGATGATCGTATGAACGAGTTCCATTTGAGGTCTGCGGTGAGCTTAAGTCTCAAAAGGCGCTCAAGGCACGGGACCTCTTTGAGAGGATACCAGGTTGTCGCGATATACGGAAATTCAGGGTCCGCTCGGTGAAGAAATTTCACTAGTTTTGTTTTGGTGACATTACATTATAATTCACATAAATAAAAAGTAGAAAATTTCAATAAAACCCTTTTAGCGAATGTGTGTATTGAAATCCAAAATGTATCAATGGATACGGTCGAATGTTTTATTTTGAGCCTTCGATCACTAGAAATGGTGGCCAATTCTTCTTTTTCACATAACTGAAGTTCAATACTAGAAGGAACATTTATGAAGGGATTTTGAATCCAATCATACTTTCGCGGCACAGTGAATCGCACGGCACATTGGTGTGACGCGGCAAAGCGGTGGAGAATAACTGTGTTAGAGGTAGTTAAGAGGAGAGATCAGTTGTTCCAACTGCCCTAGGTCCATTAAAGTTCGTAAACTTGCCTTTGGGGGCATACTTCCACCATCGGTCATATCCATCGTCCGAAGCCAACAGCCACATCACGTTGAAATTAAGCAACGTCGAGCCTGGTCAGTATCTAGATGGATGACCACTTGTGAATATCAGGTGGGTGTGCAGGTGGTGTAATGATAATGGCTAGGAATTGTTGAGTTCATTATATTCACTTAGGCGCAAATACCCTTGGGAAAGGTATAAATCCGCCTCTTCTCCCACTAGCTATGGGTTAATTTGTTAATTACTAAACCATTATTATCTCCCCCAAAAATTCTTACAATCTAAAAACATTTTCTGGCTTTAAATAAAAGGGTTGATAAACCATACAAATCGAATCAATTTATCTTCCGTTATATAATTCAAGAGATTATTACTTTTGGAAATATAAAATTTCCCTTCTACGTTTTTTACCCCTGTAACTGGCACTACAATAATAGTAATGAATATAAGTACGAGTGATTCAAGTGGCGAGAGAATTGCTTATATCAGGTTCAAGGTTTGTTGGCATTTTCAAGGTTGCGTGTGCGTTTGTGCTCGGCAATGTGAGTGGAATAAACGAAGCGCCCAAAAACTTGAAAATAACTGTTCAACAGTTGGTTGAAAAATAGTAGGTAAGGTAAGGGGAGTTTTCCCAGTTAACAATGTTCTTGAATGTAGTAATTGTTTATGTTGAGAGATATTTCTCCGCTAGTTCGCACGGGAAGAACAAGAAATCCAAGTGTGAAACTCATAGGACAGTCCTCGTCTTTTGCAGCAAGGGATGAGTGTAGTTTCCTTTGGTGGATGTTTCGAAGGGAGAAAGTGAAAAATGAGAAATGGAAAAGAGAGTGTGCATTGAGTGTAGAGGCCGCTTAAAAGGAAGGTGGAAAAAAGAAAGAGACAGCTTGTTGTGGATATAGAGGCAGCTGAAATTGAATGAAAAAGGATATTTACCTCGTCTCTCTGAGATGCGATTTATTGTAAGAAACCTGAGCGCGTACAACCAGACCTAGGACAAAAACTCCCCAGGCCCCCGCAACCGTAGGTCGTGCCGGCCTCGATGGCTAGCATCTATCCCTCTCTCTAGTGCAATGAGAGGGTGCAGCCTCGGACAGCTGTTCCCCAGGGCTGGGCACCTTAAAATATTATTTTCCACAGTTGTGTCTCTGTCGCAGTTGAGTCACACTCTGCCTGAAGAGAGACGCAATTGAGAGATGATGGTTTATCATCGGGCATGTGAGGTAAGAATTGAATGAAAAAGAGTCAGAATAGGGCTCGGCCAAGGCTTTTATAATCTCAGGGACTTCTGGTTGTACCCTGCTGATTATTTTCGCGGCAGCTGCTGAACCGAGCAAAGTAAGGAAGACACTACATGCCACAATATCCAATAAGTGAAATAGTTTTTTAAAATATATATATGATAAAATATAGATTTCAAGGTATGCTATATTTATGGGTAAAAGTGCTGCCGGTGAATGGTTCATTATGTGTATAAGGCCTATTCTACTATTCTAATGGTTATTGCATGGACGGTAAACGGTTATGTTGACGGTGTCTATGAGTGTGTATAAATATAAATATAAACGTGGACACTGAGTCCACGTTTATATTTATATTTATACACACTCATAGACACTTTCTCTCACACACACACAAATATATATATATATATATATATATAATTCTTGTCCTTTGATGTCGAAGCTCACATGCAGAATATTATGCAAATGTAGCCTTGATTTGTTTTGTCTGGAGTTTGGAGCTAACGATTAGTAGTAGTAGTAATATGAGCTAAACAAATGAAATGAGTGGCAAGTTTTCAACAACTGACTCAGTGGTGTTCCATTAAATTTCCAGGCGCCCAATGCCAAAATGATTTGACAAATATATTTCGGAATATTTTATTATAAACAGTAAGATATCTTGTGTTTGATCAACTTTTGTTTTCTCTTCTTTTGTAGATTTTTGTCTTTTTATAATTTTCGTACTAACTGATCTCGTTTAAGAAAGACAATTTACCAGATTTCAAATCTGAAGTTGAAAAATGTATCAGTTATATGTATATTCCTTTCATTATTTTTCTATAAAAAGTAATAAAGCTCAGAAATTATTAAAAACCTTCCCCCCCATCTCTCCTATATTTATTGGATGATTTTGTTTTATAGTTGGAATCTAAATCATATTTGAGGACAATGAATATTCTTAAAATAGGAACCTAAAACTTTCCCATCCAAATTTCATTGGAGTTCTTTTCGGTAGGAATAAATGTGACTAATACTGTAATAAGTTTGTAAAACGAAAAAAATGTAAAGTGTATAAACAAACTGCTTTGATTGCATTAATAAAACGATCATGGAGTTTGCCAAAAATATATTTACTATATAGACAAGGCAATTGGAAAGCCCTGATACCAGGTCAGGACCAGTAACATTACAGATTCTTCTTTGCATTTTATCGCTGCGCCGGCTGCATCCGTAGCTGTGGAACCCAGTCTACACCTACTGTGCTACATTACTGTTGACTCATGCAAGAAGGTTTATCTGTACATTGAAAGGTCTTGCGTTCAATCCTATCCTTACCAGAAAAAGCAGGTGGGTGAACCGGCTTAATCGCCGATGACACAACCATGCAGCATGTTGTACTGAATTACTTGGTGTTAATAACACTGGGGTATGACAAAGCGTCAATAAATCGTTTTCTAAACATTTATATTTAAGTTTCTCTTTTAAGGAATTAGCGAAAATTCAGATATTGCAAATAAATAAAATAAAATAAAAATTGTCCAAAATAAATAAACTTCATGGAGTCTAGTAAAAGTTTGGTGGAATCTTACATAACATTCTGTAATTATTTTCAGAAAAAATTAATCATCTTTATACAATTATTCACCTAATACAAGATCCAAGAGCCACTCAAAGTAGAAGGTTGTCGTAAGAGCGTACAAGGAGGGAGTAAGTGGTGCATATGTAAGAATGATAATAGTTGACCATATAATTGAAGAGGTTGTGATTGTAACGATCAAGGAAGCATACTCTCGGGAATGACAAAGTGAAACTGTCTGAGTGGAACATCCTCCTTACCAAGGCTGTCTATGTGCCATGGTGGGTCCTCTCTGTGAAAGATGAATATCTTCTTGGAGATTCTCTACTTGAAAATCATTTGTGAATTCATTTAAATATGAAGCTGGAAATATCAGAAACAACTTTATAGTCAAGAAAAAAAATAATGTTTAAAATTGAGTGTCAACACAAAACTGACTGTCGTAGTGTGAAATTCTTCGAATATCGGACTTAGAGAAACCTTATTTGAAGGTCATCGTCATGGTGCCTGGAAATTTTAGTGACTGAAATTCAGCCGATAATTTGAAAAGGAAAAATAAATATGCAATGATCTTGTACACTTACAAGTATGAATTTACACTACTTACAAGTGTTCAGACAGTTGTCCTCGTTTTTATCCTCATATTCACGACGTTTCGGCCGTTCTACACTCTGGCTATCTTCAGGTGATATACGTCCACAAGGGCACATGGCCCAGTGGATAAAAACATTCGTTGAAGTAATCCAGTGACTTGATCTAGCTACGGCAGAAATGAAAAAAAACTTGGAGAGTTGAGTTACTAAAGGGCAATAACTGAAACTGAGATACCCGGAAGAGGCATGGCACTAGAACCATCAACCCCAGTTGACGAAAAAAAGAGTTCGATTCAAAATCCCAAAATATATCGGCCGAAACGTCGTGAATATAACAATAAATATGAGGACAACAGCCCGAAGAATGTAAATAATGTAAATAGTTACGATAACTCATCTCAGAAATATAGACAAATATTAAAAGTATGAAATTTAAATATTTTCTTATACAAGAGAGTTTTTCGTTATTATGTATTGAAGTAGAGATTTTATAATTTTAGTAAAAATTAGTTTAGATCTGTGTTACAAAATCTAATAAGAAAAAAAGAGAAAATTAGTTTCACGTGCATACACGAGATTTGAGTCACCATGATTGTTTTTTATGCATTTATTGGCACACTGTGTTGAGAAATTACGGGCGAATGGTAGTCTTAGATTAAGATAGATTCAAGGGAAAAATTGTCTCACACGACATAGTGAACCAACTTTCCTAGAAGCAGACATAGGACCAATAATATTGCTGATCCTGAGACCGCGAATTGCATCTCTTGCAAAAGAAAAATCTATAAGCGGTGGTTAATGTCTCAGGTGTAATGTATGGCAGCGAAGAACAAAGAAGTGGTATCATGAATCTTGTAGAATTAACAATATTGTCTTTGTTTGCTTGAGACGCTTGTTCTTACCAGTCGTCCTTTCTCTTTTCATGGGCCTTAATGATGAGATGGAAGTCGGTTACATTTCTGCCTATAGTTTTATAATTATTAGATCTGTTTTGTTAGTTGAGGCAAATCGGAGAGGATAAATATTATCCAATCGTGTATCTTCATTCATTTTAGCAGATGCTAATTATCACGTGAGGCGCAGGACAAATATAAATAATATACAATAAAGTATATAAAAACGACACGAAAGTATTAAATCCTAAAATTGACAATGCAGTTTTATTTCATATTTACTAATTGAGTAGCAAATAAATGTTGCAATGTACTTCCCGCTATATAAAACATATTTCTCAAAAAACTAAAACCTTACAATTTTCATGAAACTTCCCCTCGATAGGGTTTGAATCAAAGATTTTCGACGCCTGGATAAATATAATATCGTACTCTGTTACAATATACATAAAAAAATCCAAACTTGAACAGAAGACATAATTATACATTGAAATGAAAATTATAATAAATTTATTGCATAAATGTGTCGTAAATTGTAGGTGAAACACACCAATACAATAACAGAGAAAAGTTTTATTCATCAAAAATAGCTACAATATATTTCCATCAATAGAAAAATATTACATTAGCTAAACTCGTAATTACAGAGTAATTATATATATGTGTGTTTGTGTATGTGTGGGCAAATATGTAGAAAAATAGAAAAGAATACGTTAGGTAAATAATCCAGTGGTTCTTTAGTATTTGTGTTTTTATTTTTAAAAAACAGTGCTCCATACAGAAGTAGAGCTTAAATTATAATTATTTTTTTTTTTAAATTTGCACACATATATCGGCTCCAAAATTAAGGTCGAGCACTCTGAATCTTTATTTTTAAAATAAGAACTTTAAAAATATGGAAAAAGTAAATTTCGACATTTCTCTGAAGAACATTCCACACACAGGCAAACGGAATTATTTCGTTAAACTTTTGCAAAAAAACAGAGAAATTAATAAGAAGAATGAGATGGAAAGCATTCTTCTTCCTTCGAGGGAATAACTTTACAAAAAAAGAATATGAGGTTTACGGCTTTAAAAGTAAAAATTAAAAAAAAAACTACAGGAATTTGAAAAGGACCTACTCAATATAATCAATAACATCTTTCAAAAAAGAAAAGCAACTTCCAAAAACATCTAGACCAAATAGTTAAAAGCATCAACCACAGTGATAAAATACTAGTTAAGTCCGACAAAACGGGAAACTTCGACAAATTGACGGCAGACGACAACAACAAATTAATTAAAAAAAATTAACTACGACTTATAAAAAAGCTTATAATAACAATATTAATATGGTAGACAGTATCAACAGAACTAGTAAAATTATTACTGAAAAATTAAAAATAAGCGATAGGGTAGGCAAACTGGCTGAAAAGGAATGCTACATCACTCTTAAGGACCACAAACAAGATTTTGGTTAAGACCCTACTACTAGAATGATAAACCCAACCAGACCCAACATAGGAAAGATAAGCAAAAGAATCCTACAAAGGATCACTAGGCAAATCAAAAACTGCCTTGGATTCACACTCTGGATTAAAAGCAAATAAGTCATCAATTGGTTTACCAACATCAACAATAAGCCTGATTGCACCCGAATACAGTTCGATATTGTGGATTATTACCAGTCAATATCAAGAGATCTATTCACGACAGCCCTGGAGTTTGCTACTGTATATTCTGACTTAACTAAGGAAGAAATGAACATAATCCTTAGTGCAAAAAATCTGCCCTCATTCATAATGAGAGCAATGGATTAAAAACACTAATGACAATTTTAGGGATCTTTAGACTCTGCAGAGTCTTCTAACCTTGTTGGTCTATTTATACTATACAATCTAACCGCGCACCGTGAATTAGACATTAAGGACATTAAGGACATCGGGCTATACAGGGCTCATGGTAGTCAGCACTAAATTAAAAAGGGTAAAATTCCTCGACGTAACTCTAGACTTAATGAACACCATAGACAGAAAACCTCTTGTAAGTACACCCTAAGTCAAACCACCCTCCATCTATAATTAAGAATATACCCACATCAATAGAGAAAAGAATCAGCATGAACCCCGCTAATAAGGAAATATTCCAACAACACAGTAATTTTTATAAGACAGCCCTAAAAATAGTGGATACAAAAACCCTAACATAAATTATAGTAACAATATTACTAACCAGAAGAAAAACAGGAAAAGAAAAATCATTTGGTATACCCCTCCGTTCAACTAAATGGTTAGTATTAAGCTAGGACATAAGTTCCTAGCTTTAATTGAAAAACACTTTCCTACTAATGGCAGACTGAGCAAGATCTTTAATAAAAACACCTTAAAATTAAGTTACGGGAAATCTAGAAAGGATCTTAAAGAAACATAATAAAATCCTGGAAAAACACGCATGCCAAAACAGTATTAATAAAAATCCTAAACTAAAATTAGACAAAAACAATGAAAAAATATGTGATTGTAAAAACCCGGAAGACTGCCCGTTGGAAAAGAAATGCCGCACAAAATCTGTGGTATACCAATGCACTATCTCATCCATTGAGAGTCCTAACACTGAAAGGATATACATTGGTTCAACGAAGAATGAATTTAAAATTAGATGGAGACAACACAAAAGCTCTTTCAATAATATTAGAAATAGAAATCAGACATCTCTATCCAAATATTTTTAGCATTTAAAAGTAATGAATAAAACACCAAAAGTAAAATGGAAAATAATAAATAGAAACCTGGGATGACCCATGCCCATTATGCCTACAAGAAAAACTACACATTATTAAGTTTCTAAATAATGAAAATTTATTAAACCATAGACATGGGTTAACGATTTTTTGCCGACATCAACAAATTTTCGCATTAAATAATTAACATAAAAAATTAAATTTCATAGTCTAATAAAAGGTTTAAAAGCTTAACTCAATCATAAGATAGAAAAACCCTTTATGAAGTCGTCAAAAAAACAAATTGTAGGTCAGTGCGACGCGTTTATGTACGAAACAGCCCTTTAGGAAATAATAAATAAAATAAATTCTTTAGACACTTCACGACGTATTATGGTGCTATCTTTCGTTGTGACTGACCAGACGATGTCCGTACATGAATGCCATCAGTCGCTTTGAAATGGACACCCCGGCCCTACCTCGGCGTGACCTCTTTCCGAAGGTGACTGATATGTGGATACAAATTAACTCTTATGCCCCTTATCAAGATGGTCGCTCTAGCCGTTTCCATAGTAATTAATTTTGCGAATGAACATGCTTATAAAGATGCGTAAATTTCAAGATTGGTTATTCCTAAATTTTCGCTTGAGGATGAAACAGGGCTTGATACTGTAATTCAATTTAAATAATTATATTGAGATTTTTGGCTCTTGTTTTTGAAACATGAGAACTCTTATGTAGCGAAGGAATCATATTGTTTTTAAATAATTATAATATACATATATATATATATGGAGCCCTGTTTCAGATTTGTAGAAAAATGTTAACAGATTTAAGTACTGGCTCACACAGAAAGTAACTCAATTTTTATACAAAACCGGCTCCAATAATATTTTTTTTTATTCATATATACCAGCGACGTCGTATTCTTTGACGTGGCAAACGATGAAACTCAACTTCAGAATATGATCGGAATATTTAAAAATTGGGAAAATATATATTAGCCAATAAGCATGAGGTTAATAAATCTAAAATTTGGAGCCGATTATGTTATTTTAAATATGATAAATTCTTGTTCACTAACTAATCTTTCACTGAACATTTGACCAGGGTGTTTATTCGATTGTTTGACACACAAACGAAACTGAAATTCTTAGTGCATAAACTTATCATCTATTTACCGCCATAAAAGACCATTTCCCAAAAAATTAAAACCTTACAATTTTTATGAAACCTCCCTAAAAAATGTTTGACTTTTTTCGACGACGGAATACATATAGTGTTATCGAAATGAAAATTATAATAATTTTTTGCATAAATATGTGTTGCAAATTGTATTGAAACACATCAATCCTATAGTCACTGAATTATATGAAGTGCATCTAACAACACTCACAGGTCTCGCAAAATACTAAAAGTCTCAAAAAAAAATAATCTGAATTTGCTACAAAATATGAAGGTATACAATGGTTACCAAGTGTATTACGAGTATGTTCGTAACACAGAAATAACTAAAAAGGAATTATGACAATTATGAAAATAAATGAAATTAAATTGCAGAGTGTGTAGGCAACGCGAGGAAGAAAGGACAAGGTCGAAGCGTCTGTCGAAGTGTACAGAGTAACAAGGGTTATGATAATAGCATCTCCAAACCTACCCTAAATCTCAACAATTTTTTAAATCACTGAATTCGACCATGTTCTGCTTTTAATTTACAACAACTGACAGATTTTGCAAGTACTTTCCCCACAAAAATCAAAATTGTAAATGATTACGTTCAAACGATTTGGTACAAAACCCGGTATTTTGTTATAAACATGCCCAATTAAAATAATGCGAATATGTAAAATACCAAGTATAAAAAAGAAACGTTAAAATAAGTTCATAATCTTCAAAAGCTGAAAATTTAGCATCGCTTTAATTCGGATTATCATTACTACATTCTTCAAGCAAAAACAAAAACTGATTGCCATGTGGGACATTACTTGTTCAATGTTTTCTTAATAAAACACTTAACTGTCTTTCATTTTTTTTCTGTCTGGATTTCTGGGATGAGTAGTTATCATCATTTACATTATTTATGTGCGGACTACTGTCTTCATCCTTGTTGTTGTTATCATACCGTTTCGGATGTTGTGCCCTCCGGAGGACACAATGGCCGAAACGTTCTGATAGCAAGAACAAACATGAAATATAAATCGTGTAAATAATGTCTTTCTTTTCTCAGTCATTTATTCACGAATAATATTTGGCTTCTTCATATGACTAGATATTAAAACTTGTGATCTAATCGTCTATTCACATTCTTACATAAAATCTTTAAAACATTTTTAATAGTATCTTCCATCATCTGTAAGTGGAATTACAATCAGGTATGTTGTTTAATTGTAACGTTTTTCTTCCTAAAATCTTGCTCACCACGTCCTATTTTCCATCTATAGCTCGGCATCCTCCCCATACACACACACATATCCTTAATATACGCCTCATGGAAATTTCTTTCTGTATAGATTTCCTTTTTAATATACCAAAATGGAAATGAAATTTATTCAAGGTTACATTCAATATTAAAAGCAATTCATCCATATTGCTGATGTGTCCAATTTCTGCGTTCTTTCTAGTGTTTATCCACAAATCTTTGTAATTCCGGAAGTTTCATATTTTCATGACATTTTTACGTGATTCTAGTTAAAAAAAAAAAAAAAAAAAAAAAACAGTTCTTCATAAACTGGAAATGCGAAGTGGTTTGACCAACAAAACTATCAAGTCTTCGTGTTTCTGTCATCATCATTGTCTGCAAAGATTTTCCCTTATACTGAACCAGATTTCCTCTTATCTATTTACACACGTTCTGGTTTTTCGAATTCTTCCCATTTCACTTTTCTTGTTTTTTCGCTGACATCTGATATTTTATCCTCTTGTTTTCGCCAATTGCGGATCGTCTTTTCCGCTTAGCTTGTCGTCTACTGTTTCCATATTCCTTTGTAGAAGGAACGACGTTTGTTTTGAAGGAGATAATTTAAATAAGTCTTTTTCACTGTAATGTTGATGTTATACATATTTAACAAAAGTTGTTGGCTGAATAGTTACAATGCCCCTACGTTGTTTACGTTGACTTGAATATTTATATTATAAATAGGGATGAAACTCAACTGATTATCATCTTCTAATGTTTGATTTATAATCATAATTTGTATTTTATTGTGGGGGTCATCATCAACTGATTAAGTGTCAAACAACAGTGTTGGAATCCAACTACCGAGGTACAAAATGCAGAAATGAACTTTGTGTCGAAAAATATTTCTGCATCTTAAGACAAAACTCAAAAATAAAATTACTTTTCAAGGCCAATAGATATTTATATAGAAAAGGAATGTCGATGATTCATCTCCATTATAGACTGATATAAATATAAGAAAGAATTAATTTTCGAAATTAATGTACGACTAGAGAATAAGATTCATGTTATTGTTAAGTCATTAAATACCAAATCTATAAATAATGCGAAATCGAATTACAGCCAATTTGGAACAACGTCGAAAGAAAAATGATTCAGAATGTAATTTATAGATACTAAGGCCTGTGGTGGAGACTAAATAGTAAATAACATTAGCTCCTTACAATGATTTTCGCTCTCTACTATGGTTAGACGTCAAGTCTTTACACGCACAATTACATTTTTTTTAAATTGGCTTCTACATTTCCTTTTTATACACGCACACTGCTCTGACAAAGTAAATTAATTTCAGAGTAGTCATTAAAATCTTTGTAAAGTTTGACTATATTTTATATTCTTATAAAAACGATCTTTGCAGAAGTAAAATTTATTTCTCTTCAAATTGACGCATTATCCTAACTTTTCTAACTTCGTTTACTTTTTTGATTGATTCGCTGAAAACAATGGTTTATTCGATTCGATAAATAGTTGCTACTTTTCCGGTGTGTGGAACGAGCAATGATGAAATGCTGTTTCACTTAAATCGAATTAAAAAGAAAAACGCCGTTCTTGTTTTGTTTTTTTCTGTTTTTTTGTTGTTGTTCTGTGTGTGTGTGTGTGTGTGTGTGTGTGTGTGTGTGTGTGTGTGTGTGTGTGTGTTGATTAGGAATGGAAATTCAAAATGGTGAAGAACGATTTTATTCAATGATGCTTTTTTTTGATATCTTGAAAATTTAATTTATTTTTCCTCACTCTCTCAAAAAAGTCGAACAAAGCTTTAAATTGAAATATATTTAATTCGTGTACAAACATGTAATCTGGTTAAACGTCAAATACGACAG
>OZ010591.1:47859244-47936744 GCA_963932145.1 Acanthosepion lycidas
TTCAGATTAGAAGATTTAGACAATTATATACAAGAGAGGATGTGAAAATCGATTGATTCTCCCAAGGCTATTCAAAAACAATCGAATTTTCAAAATTAATTAAATCATCAAAATTAGAAAGTATATTTGGACTTCCAAAAATAATTGGATTTCAAAAATTCGTTTAATCAAAAGTTCAAAACTGAGTAGAGATCATCAGATAACTAAAAAGAACGACTCGGCAAAATTTGGCAAGAAGTGAATCATTACGTCGTTAAACAAAATCTGACCTGTGATCAATTTAACGTTTTGCTTTTTTGCAATATTAATTAGAATATGAACAAAAGATCTGTAGAAGATCAAAAACATCTAGTATATCAAGATTAACGTGACAAAACACTCAATCTGATGTTACAAAAAAAAGGATGTAGACGATTATGGCTCTCCACAACTTCACATCCGTTTTTTTTGTTTTTTTTTTTGTTTTTTACTAATGTTACAAAAAATGCACAGATATTGTGAACACATGTCAAAAAAGTACACAAACCCGGAAAAATCTTGAAAAGAAAGACTTCTTACTAATTTTTATTGCAATCCCTTGACTGATAATAATTTGTTTTAAAAGGAACATCTTATTCACAATTAAAAGAGCAGCACATCTTAAATGGAAGCATTTCCTAGCTGAATTCGACAATACAATATATTTTTTTATGTTAACAGTTAATGTATTCTTAAGTATAAACCGTTCATGAAATATTGTAAGGGAGATCACCACGGAAGTCTTCCAAGGGAAATAACTCGTGTAATTTTAGGTATACGAGAACATTTTAGGTTTTTCAAAGTTATAAGATTTTAACTATTTTTGTCAATACATTTTTTAAAACAGCATGTTTTGGAACTATTAAAAATTTCTAAACTGTTTTTTTTTGTTTTTTTTACTCAAAAGCAAACAGATTTCTGTAGTAAAGCAAAACATTAAAAGCTTTTATTCAAATGTTTTACATTACAAATATAAGATTCAAGATGCCATCTTGTCAGTTTTTTATGAATGTTACTTAAAGATCAATAGTTAACAAATCTTGAAGCATACATTTTATAACATTGAGCTAACAATATTTCGACTTGTATTAAACAGAAGACTAGATATGTCAAGTTTCAAAATTTCCAAATTACACAAGTTTTGAATATGATAATCTAAGCCAACTTGACAAGCTATGCAACATAAGTTTTAATAATTGCCTATTAATCATAACTTAAGATTACATGCCAACATTAAGTTAGAAAATTGTAGAAAACATTTCTCTTTGCTTTAAAATTTTAAAAACAAAACTAACTTGCAGTTCTATCTTGTGGATAAATAAAACAAATTATTGAAGCTAAAATGCCACACAAAATCAGAGGTTAAGTGATTGAGTGGGTTTCATTTTAAATTGTATTTGTATGCAAACCGTTTCAGACAATATTCAAATGTTACATTTTATAGTTTATTTATAAATAAAGTATGAAAAAATGCTAAAAATATTATTTTGACTTATTTAATTGCAGTTAATGTCATGACTATTGTTTGAATGCTTTCTATAAAATTCAAGTGAAGTCTTAACAAGTTTCTTTTAAAGCATACCTTTTTTCATTGCCAAAATGAACACCTATACTCCAAGAACAGAAAAATGGAACTTTGCAGAGATGAAATAGCCTCATTTATACAGATGACAAAATGAAGGCACAGCTTAAATTTCACAATGGAGGAAAAACTTTGAGTCTGTGGATAAGCAAATTTTCTTTGTCAATTTGTATTTTATAAATTACTGTAATAGAATTCATCTTTGCATACACTTTCCCATTTTCTACTACTTTGTTTTCTTAGAATTTAAATCTGTGTAGAACTTAAGAATATTTTATTGACAGATCAATGCAAAATTAACATTGAAACTAGGAACAAATAACAAATATAACTTTCAAAATGGAAATGAATGTTCCATTGGGCTTAGGGTGGAAGATAAAACTATATGACACTGGCTGCTAAATAGAGCAACACAAAGATGGCACAAGATATAGCAAAATGAACAACTGTTTTATTCAACTCCTGCTCTTTTGCTCCCAGCATTCTCTAGTGGAACCAGAAGTGCCTTACACAGTCATCATCATCACTGATGTTCCATTCTTAAAGTTATTTCTTATTTTCTTTATTAATTAATTTCTAACTTTTCAAATCACAAAACAAATAATTACATATCAATGTTTATTTTTACTGTCAAAGGGCAATAATGAAACAGATATCCTTGGGTATTTATTGTCCACTCGCTTTGAATATTTTCAGTATTTTTTCTTATAGTATTATTTACTTGAGAACCCTAGTAATGATCACTAATTGGTTTCTTTCTCAAAAGTCTATTTTCAAAACCTGAAAATTAAATATGTTTCCAATTTCTTTGAAAATTACCTTGTTTAGTTTTCACAATATACAATGTTTTCCATGGTCTGCTGGCTTAATTGTTCCTTTCATGTTCCAATATTTTTCTTTATCCAATTTTATTCTAACTCTCTGTGCTTTTTAGAGTTGGTAAATTTCTGTATGTTCTGGTGTAACGGATCTAACTTAACATGAGAAACCAAAGAGCCAACTCCAAATTTCAGTCAAGTTTGTTGCATTCACTTACGTGCAAATACCCTTGCAAAATGTATGAAACAATCTCTTCTCCTGCCAGCTGATTGTTATGAATATGGGCTGAATAACAGGACAGACGACCATTTCTTTCTGCAGTAGACTGGTTGCCAACTCAGTCTACTGCAGAAAGAAATGGTAACTTACTGAGGGAAAGTCTTCTGCCTTATCAATCATGAATCGAAAGAGACAATCTTGTATCATGTATGGCAATTAACTAACTGGCTGAAATTTCTGGCACTGTGGAATCTGTTACACTTCTTTTCCATTCTGTTTTTTGCCAGTTTGTCTCTCGACCTGATTCATATGAAATCAGGCCACCTTGGCGATAACTTTTCTGGATGCAGTGGTAATGTTGTTCTTATTTTCCTTTCCATAATTGATTCTGTGGGGTTGACTTCTGTAGCTTGAATTGGCGTACTCCAGTATGCTATTAATGTCTGAAATATGTCTGATTGTCTCAAAATTCTGTAAGCAACATGAGAAGAAATCTTTCAACTTTCCTATCACTTGCCATTTGATCAATCTTTGCTATTTCAATATATCTCGAGAAAGTCTCTTGCGACAATATATTGGTCTTCCTTGGTGAGTGAAAATATATCTACCAATTCTTTTCCATGGAACTTGAGGAAGTGGTATTACTTTTAATTTTTCCTTTTTATTTGTTGGTCGGTATATATGTTACAAAATATACATGTTTTTAGATACTCTTCCAACTCCTAAGATATTCTAGGCCACTACAACAATTCTTTGACTATCTCATCATTTGTTTAGCCCCAAGTAACCATTATGAATATATCTGGCTTAAGTTTTTCAGGTATAACAATTCTGCCTTGAAACCATAGTATAATTGTCATGGACTGGCAATTCATTCTGACTTAGAAAATATGGCTTTATGCTTTCTTTCACTCTTCCTTCTTTATGTGTCCATTCAGTAAGGGGTGTTTATTCCTGTAATGGTGTGTTTTGTTTAATTCCTTATCTGATGATGGCCTGATTCTTGCCACAGAGTCTGTATATACTTCTTTGCTGTTATTACTATCAGTGTCGGATAAAGGATTTCTTGATAATGTATCTGGTACAGCTAGTGCCTTCCCTATAACATTTTCTGCTACTGCATTATATCTTCTCAGCCTAATCCAAAGTCATAATGGGGTATCATGTATGTTTATTAATGATATAAGTGATTTGTGGTTGGTTAACAGTTTTAAATGATTTCAATCCTATGACATATCTGTCAAAATTCTCACATGCCTGTACACAGCTTAAACACTCTTCCTCAATTTGTGTGTATTGCCTCTATTGAGTCTGCATAAGGCAAATGCTTTTATTTTTAAATTGCTATTTCTTGAAATAGAGGTGCTCTAAGATCATAACTTCTAGTGTCAATGCCAACTACTGTAAATTTGATTGGATAGAAGTGCTTGAGTTAGTAATTTATTTAATCTTTTAAAAGATTTCACTTGTGGGTAATCACACACCCAGAGTCCTTTTTTAATAATTTCATCATTGCTTGTATTATTTCAAACAAGTTCAGGAAGAATTTGCCTAAGTAACTGATCATGCTGATTATACAACTTAGTTTGCTTAAATATGTAGGTGTAGGTAATTTTAGGTTTCCTTGCAGGGCTGAATTCTGTCTCCAGAAATTATGTGCCCAAAATATTCTGGTTGTGACTTTATTAAATTTGAGTCCATCTTTTTGTAATGTTTTAAAAATAGCTTTTAGTCTTTCATTGTGTTCTTCTATAGTTCTACTGTAGATTAGAACATTGTTGATAATTGCTTCAAATCCTTAAATATTTTTCAGTAATTCTGACATCTTTCTTTGGAATATTTCTGGTAATCTCTTTCACTGGACATTTTTTTAAATTATGTTTCCTGTTCCATTTACTGCAGGTGTTGTTGTTGCTGTTTTTCTTGCTTCTTCTTCTTGTAGCATCTTGTGTCTTCCTCTCAGTCTTCAGTTCATCTACATTTTTTGTGTGTTTCTTTCATTTGTGGTTTTACTTGCTCAGTATTCCTGACCATTTCTATATGTTTTCTCGGGTTTCAAATCAGGAATTTGATGTAATCTTTTGGATAGGTCCTTATTCTGTAGTCCTATCATAAGAAATTCTCTGATTTGGTCATTTTTCTTTGGGAACTTGCATGATTCTGCTAATTCATGCAATAGAATGAAGTTTTTGACTGGTTTTCCTGGTAACTGAAGTCTAAGATAAAAGTTTACCCTTTTATGTATTGTTTCTTTTAGGCACAAAGTAGGCATTGAATTTTTCCAAACACGAGTTGTATACATTTGTGTCTTCTTGTCATTAGAAAGAGAATGCTTCGCTTCTCATGTAATATACTAATGTACTGACTTTGTAAAGAGTGTGAAATAATAACTCCCTTTACCCACTCCCTTCAAATTCAGAGGACTGAGGGAAAAGATGGAAAGAAATCTGCAAGCCTATGCGAAATTTTCTTTGCACCAATGAAAACTTTGCCTTCACAGAAATTGACCAGTGAACTGAAAAGAAGGAAGAAAAAGATTCATGAGGCTATGTGAAATTGTTTTGGGACCAATGAATATCTTCTCTTCACAGAAATTAGCCAAAGAGCCAAGAAGAAGAAAGAAAAGAAAGTAGTGAGCCTATGCAAAATTCATTTTGATATAAAGTCAAGAGAAAAATTAAATTAATAAGAGAAGTATCTGAAGTCATGGGAAAGGTTTCATTTTTGTAACCAGTATTAAAATACTTGCCAGTGTAAAATTATTCATCAATTATATTATCAGCCTTTAACCCTATTGCCTTTTTCCCGGATTTTGATTTGAGTTTTCTTTCCAAACTGGATTCTTGCCTTTGGTAGGTTAGAGAGCCTAGTTTACTTTGCTACTTGGAGATCAGACAAGAGATAGGTTCAAGCCTTCATCCAAACATCTACTGATTAGTAATATACTAATACTATTATACTAATAGCGATTACATCTACTGATTAATAATATTGTTATGGTCCAGGTTAGGACCAAGGAAGAACAACACAAACACAAGAGTAGAAATAATGAAGGTATATTACACAAAATAATAATACAAGATGTGTAAGGTGTTAGTATGACTATCAGTCTGGTTTGGAGTGAACTACTATCAGCTCGACTCGATTCGTCCCTCTCTCTTGAGAGGTGTAGTATACATAGCATTAGGAAAAGTTAATTCTGTAGTTATAGGTAAGGACCCATGACAAATATACTAAAACTATTATACTAATAGCGATTAGTTGTGAAAGGCTGGAAATGTTTTCTCTGTGGGACAAGTGTTGCAGGGTGGAGAATAATCCCTCACTCACAAGGCTGTGTAAGTGCTTTTGAACTCTGTTGAGAATGGACAGTAAGGATTGGACAATAGCAGCCCAGATATGACAGCAGTACTCCATTCTTGGTCTGATCTAACTCTTATAAAGATAGACTATGGAAGCAGGAGTTAGGTATTTTCTGGAGTAATATAATGAACTGATCATCCTTCCAGCATCTTTTGCTAATTTTCAAGATCTTATTAAATTTACATATAGTGAATTCCTTATTGCACTCATTTTGTATGTTCATATTTTTTGTTAATTTAACAGCATCTTTGTTGAGAAATGAATTCCATATTTTAGATTGCAGGCAGCACAAGTTGCAGATGATATTTTGAACATTTTGTGGTGTCTCCAAAAAACTGACATTATTTAAAATGTGAATATCTATCTTACTACATGTTTGAGGCAAACAAAACTAAATGGGCTTCATTTTGAACAATACAAGATTTATCAAAATTCAAACAAGATATTCAATGATGTAGATTTTATAATCGATTTCACAAAGCTTCAAAAATGTTCAATATATGCACCACCTGTGACATGATACACGTCAAGTTGGTAATCCAGTTCCTACCAAACACGCATGTTGTGCGTAACATTCTCCAGCACCTTAATAATTATCTCTATTTTCTTGTAGGAAGAGGTGGGGGATGTAGACCTTTCCTTTCATAAAGCCTCATAGAAAAAAATTACAAGGTCTCAAGTCAGGTGAACATGGTGGCCATTTCAACAGCACGTTTTTATTATCACTGGCACACCCGATCCATCTTTATGATAATTTAGTGAATAGCTACTTGAATAATTAAATGTGAAAGGTTTCTTATGGAAACATTTTATAGTACACAAAATGGTGGTATAAAAAAATATAAAAATACATTTTTATAGTAAAATTACCAGCAATACATTTAAAAGTTACCAACAATATATTATATGATCTACAAACTATATATCTAAAAACATACCTTTACCATGATCATAGTATCTAAAACAATTCCCCCTTCCCTCATTGGTAATGTGATTTTTCTATTCTTTTCACTGGTCAGAAATTTAGATATTATCAACAAAATCTTGTATTTCTGGGAATGTAATGTTCTTAAATGAGAGGCTATCTTTCTTTTTTTTTTCTTTGGATTTCTTTATATTCAATGCATGTACAAAATCTTTGTGCCAGCTGTCAGTCATTTTTTCTTTATTTGCTTTTTCCTTCAGTTCTCCACCACACTTATTTAAATAGCTATTAAATTGCTGTTTAAATCTAATTTATATTATATTTGTATTTTAATTTTATCTTCCTTTAAAATTGATCCCAAGCTTTTTGAATCTGATGTCTGACACTTATTTTATAGAACTCCTGATTTAAGTAATTAAACACTCCATATTGTAATATAGTAACAACAGCAAAAGCTTATGAAGCTTTAGTAGACTTAATTCAGCTTTAGTGATGAAAACCATATATTTATTGTAATGGATCATTATAATTGAGAGGGGAGATAGGATATGCTTATTTTATTACCATTCAGTCATTAGACATAAGCCTTGAACTGAAATATTTTTCATATTACATTTGGCATTGTCAAATCATTTTAAATCTTGACAAACTCAAGTTTCATTTCATTTCCTGAGTACTGATAATCAAAATACTAATACAACCTATCCTTATTCTATTCTTAAAAATTGTGATTGCTCTGCAGATTTCTCCCACTTATACCCAACAGCATCAAAAACTTTCAAATTGAGATTTAATCTATTTTACATTTCAGAGCAAATCTTTGCTCACCTTGATTTTATCCCTTGATTTTTTTTTGTTTCCATTCCCATGTTTGAATTACATATATGTAGTTTGAATGAAGGAAGAAGAGAAAATGGAATGTCACTTACCTTGTGGTGGTGGAAGAGAAGAAGCAGCAGTAACAGGTGATTTCATTTATAGATAGATATTACAGCAAACCAGGGAAAAAGATGAATTATAGGAAGGAAGGAAAACTATAAAACTTGACCGAAAATAAGAGTTATTCATGCAAGAAAGATTGTGAGAGAGGAAGAAGGAGACTTGAGAGTAAGGAAGGGAGAGAGAAATCCTGGGAGATGCTTATATTTCTTTAAAGCTTTCAAACCACAATATATGAATACAAGTGGATTAGCAATTTGCTAAACCATTCCCAAATAAACAAACTGAATAATCAGGATTCAGTAAAGAGAACAAAATTAATGGAAAAATGGTTTTATTGCAATAAAGCTTAATGAACAGATGTAGTTACTTTACAAGGTTTAAACAATCATCCATGAACATTCTTAATGGATAACATTAAATGGTTTATCCCAAAATTTATCCACTTTTGTTCTAAGGTCTCAGACCTAAAGTCAATGCTGCTCTCATTTTCATAAATACTTTTCAATTTATATACAAAAATTAAAGATCTTGAGTCTTTGTAGACCTAATACTGTTTAGGAATTTTGAATAAATCATCTCAAATATATTTGTCTTTAACATTGTTACTTAAGTAAACGATTCCTTCTGGCATTCATGGTGTTAAAGGAAAGGAATGTCACTTATTTAAATAAGCCAGCATTCACTAAATCTCATTAGGTTTTCTACACAACTCAATTTCAGTACTAATCAAAACTTTGGAATTTTTCTTATGGAAAGATAAACTACAAATAGCTTTCAATTAGTTCATCTTAAAATGTGTAACTATCTTCATCCTGACTAGATTGTTTTAACAGACAATTTAACAGACACATGCTAATTTTGCTTTTGTCATTTAAAATTATTAAGTACATTTAATGCTTACACTTTGGAGATTAATCTGAAGTGGTTTAAATGATCAAAGCTTATTACCAACATGCTGCCAGTTGTTGGAAATAACATCGAAATATATACTTTGACGAGTATCTAATGGATGATACTTTAAGAAGATGACTTATTGAAAGTCATTTTAGAACTTGATCTGTCAAATGTTCAAATTTCAGGCTGTTAATGTTGGTTTTCAATTTACTAAAACTTTGAGGAAAAAGGCTCTGTTCAGGCTTTGTACCTGAATAATACTGAATTTCAAATATCTAGAAATGGGCAAAATGCCAAATACTATATTCTAAATTAGCCAGTCCACTCTTTATCCTTCAGTAACCACTGCTTGTTTGAATTACTTAATCTTCCTGAAATCCTAATAGTGGGACATTTTATTTCAGGCAAACAAGTTTTAAACATAACAAAAGACTCTTTTAGTAGACCTCCTGGTGAAATTCAAACTTGGTGTTTTGTTGGTATTTCTTCCAACAACAACTTCTGATGGCTTCTGTGAGTGGCTTTGGACCACAGGCAAATACACCAACTTTATGGCTGAAAAATAATAAAAACATATCTCAAACTACTTTAAAAGAATAGCAGTTTTCTTAATATTTTCAGAATATTAAATTGAAACTTTAAAATTATAGATTTTTTTACACTCTTTAATACAAAACTTCTGATTGTCATTTCCTGATTTTTAGTGTCATGTTTTTTAGTTTTTAAAATAACCAAATGTTCAGATGTTAAATATTACACTTAGCAGCTTTCTCATCTTGAAGAGGAAATTTCATTAAAGACAAAAAACTCTTCTTACCCAGGATGACAGGATACAATTTCATTAAAAATATCTTTCCAAATTGGCCGACCATAAGTTAAACGTTTCCTTACATACTCCTGACAAGACTCTGGCAAATCCTGATAATTAAAAAAAACTTTTCAAGTAAAGAATTAAATATAAATGTTGAAAGCAAAAAAAAACAAATCTATAAACAATATCAACAGCCAAGTTTATGTCCTTCACACTGACAGCAGAGCTGAGAGAATGTATATTTATTTTACATAGAAGTACAAATATGCCAAAATAGGGAAAAAGGAGGGTTGGTCATCATCTGTCCAAACACTTAGCTGCAATCACTGACCCATCCACTTGAATATCAACTCGTTCACCAAAACATCGCATTTTGACAACAGTGTATATACCATAACTGTACGAAGTCCAACCTAGTCTCATATGTACAGTTCTTCTTGGGACAGGGGTAAAAGATTCAAACATGCAAACAGACACACACACACATATATATATATATATATATACAGAGTGTATCAAAAATAAGTCCTTATAAACATATTTCCACAAATTATTTATTTTTGAGTTATTAAGTTCAAAATTTACAGTAAATGCTGTTAAATGTACAATCAAAAATACAATTCAAAAATATTTTTACAAACTTTGGGAACAAGTTCCTAACACCAAAAGAAGATAAAATGTCCATATAAACATATGTCTGCTCATCCTTTGTTCTTGAGTTATTACATTTAAAGAAAGTAAATGGCACTGTGTTGCCATGTAGACTAGGTTACATTTGAATTTGTGTATATTTGTGGCTAGTCTGTCTTCAATGCTTAACATGTTTAGAAGTGAGTTAATGAAGAAGTTTTCCATTTAACAATGGCAGGATATTTGTATCGGGAGCAGACAGATATGGTTTTTACATATGGCTGCATGGCTGTATCAGATTGCATTTATACACACACACATATATATATATATATCCACAGTGATATTTATAATGAAAAATTCCAGTTTGTAGAATATGCTGACTGCACCTCTGCATAAAGACCCCCCGACCCCCCCAAATAAGGCTACCTGTTGGCTGTGTGTGTTGACCTATAATAGACTTGATTGATCCTCAGCCACTGATTTGTAGCCCTTTTAAAATAATGTAGGTTGGGTGTTAGATCATCATATAATCTGCTTGTGGGACATTGTCTGGCTTAATTATATAGGTGCTAGTGCTTGACATGACCTGCTGATTGATTGGATCGAGCCTCTCCAACCACCCACCTCACCAAAGTAAGGACCAAAAGGCCTGTCACATGACTACATACACCTAGATCATAGATTGATCAGCTACCAGCTTTCCATCCTCTGGCAGTACAGGTCAATACCCATAATAAGCTCCTGCTAATGTTTGGAAAGACATTCAAATTTTGTGCAGAGACAAGACAAACAAAATGCTGAATCTCCTGTCAAATTATGATTGTTAGCAAGTGAGGGATCGAGATATGTGAACAAGCTCACATTCCAAAATCTGCATTTCTTACATGGAAATCATTTGAGGAAAAATTTGTCCTTTGCTACAAGATTTGTTTTGTCTATATTTCTGAGATGAGATATTGTAACTATTTACAATATTTACATTGTTCAGACTGTTGTCCTCATCTTTATTCACAATGTTTTGGCCATTGTACCCTCCTGCTTTTTTCAGGTGATATACACTGAAATTTCGTTCACTGAGATAGATTTTTTTAATTTCACATGCCATACCTCTTCTGGATATCTTAGTTTTATTTAATTCCCTTTTAGTAACTCAACTCTCCCAGTTTTAATCCACCTCTGCTGTGGCCATAACTCTTTGGGGTAAGTTACTGGATTACTTCAATCAACACTTTTATCCACTGGGCCATGTGTCCTTGGGGAACTAGAACAATCTACCCCAGTGGTCAAAATAAAGTGTTTGGTTTGAAATTCCAAGAGACATCACCTGAAGAAGGCCAGAGTTTGCCAACGGCCAAAACATTGTAGATATGACAATAAAGATAAGGACAACAGTACAACCAATGCAAATTTTGTAAGATGTGTTTTCTTTGTATGAATCTTGAACCCAGCATAACGACATATCACTCATAGCATCCAGGCTCCCTTTCTCCCTGTATTTAATTTGCATGTGTCAGTATATGATTAACTGAATGCAAAAAAATCATAAATTTTAAATCTCAAATAATTACTGAAGTATAGAGAATTTCTCTTACTATGAACTCAGATGTCAGCTAAACTTTACCTTACTATTGATGATTATTTAAATATATTCATGGATTTCATCTTTTTCCTATCTCCATTCATGGCAGATTACACACTAACATGAGTTCTCTAAAAAAACTCTGCTGTAGGTGGCCATATTTATTTTCCTCTTTTTTTTTCTGAGAACATGTCTTGAGGTTCTAAAACCAGACATACTACTTGTTTATTTCTAAATGTTCAGCCATTGCCAAACCAGTTGTATTCACACACCTATGCAAATTGTCTAATTCTTGCCTTTGTACATCCACCCTTTGACCTGTTCAACTTATATAGTCAGTGTCACACTGAAATTTGAATTAGTAAATTAACAAACTCACATGGTGGTAGAATATTCTTCTCACACTGGCAGATATAGATTTTTGACAAAGAAATCTGTGTAGAAAACCTTGTGTTTACACCACCAATCCACACTATACACAAAAGGATGGGACACTTTGCGGGAGGAGAGCATAGGTTTAAGAAATTGTAATATTTTCTTGAATACTGGCCTTTTTCTCAATAAATTCAGTTTCTGAATTTAACTTTGTTTCAAAGCATATTACCAGGACAAATTTATGAGATATGAAATTCACTTGGTTTTAGATTGTGAATAGGTTTAAATACTTGAGTAATTTATTCCCTGTAAAAATGATTTCTATTTTCAATTTTAATTTCAATGAATATAAATCTTTTCGTTCAGCATAAAGAATAAATAACTCACTTTACAAAGATTTTTGTCCATACTTGTGAAGTGGAACCTTACATCCAAAATATCTGGTCGGTTACATTCCCATAGCTGAAAAAATTAAAGAATTATTTATTAATAACTCTTAATTACAAATTTTTCAAAGCTTTCTGTTTGGCAGAATATTTTACACAAATTAATCTTAAAAATACTGCAAGTTCATTAACCATCTTAGAATTCCATTTGATATTTTGTTCATATGTATATCAGACATCAGAATTAAAATGTCTTTATTTTCCTTAGAAACTTATCCCTTCAGAATCAAGGGGCAGTAGTTTTGGTTTTACAGTATATATCACCTATAAAATATTCTTAACTTTTATAATGATACAAGTTCCATGGAATCATAATTAAAGATTTAAAAAAAATATTAGCTTAGTTTTACTTCTAACTCAATGTTACACCAGGGTAAGTGAGACTAGTGTATAGTGAAAAACTTGTGAACATTATTTGTGTGTCAGTTAGACCATACAAATAACATTCACAAGTTTTTCACTAGCCACACTTTCTTTTATTTGTAATTGTTTGAACATCAGGCAATACACAAACAACTTTCAGAGAAAGTTGACATTTTCTAGTTTACTCTATTTGCATTGTTTGGACTGTTGTCATCATTTTCGTTAGCATATTCACATTTCGGCCATTGTGTGCCCCAGCCTTATTCGGATGATATTTGTTAAAATTTTGAACCCTTTATTTAGTTGGTTTGAAATTCCAAATATCACCTGAGGAGAGCATGCAGTGGTTGAAACGTTGTGAATATGGCAGTGGAAGTGAGGATAGCGGTCTGAACAGTGTATTGTAAGAATTTACACAATTCTTACAATACCTTATCTCAGAAATATAAACAGTCTTTCTAGTTTGTCTTCTAATAATAATAAGCAAAGACAGCAAATTCCTTAATTTCAAAACAATTAGACTAAGTAAAGATCAAGAATTGTTTGATTCATTCCAATATTGTTATTCTCTAACTTTGGATTGACAAAAATTTTAATGGATTTTCAGTGCTTACAAAACAAACCTAATAAAAAACTAATTTCAAGATAAAATCATCAGTCTTATATTCACAATTCAAGACATGGCCTTGTTTCTTAAATTCAGCTGATGACTGAATCAAATTCAATTCCTTTGAAATGGTTTATTTTTGCTTTTATCTTCTATTAATTTTAAATTCATTAATTTAATCATATACAAAGACTGGAATCAACTATCAGCTTAAATTCCTTATCTATTATGTTCACTTTTGACCCATTTACTTGGGAAGCCTGAATCCACCTCTTCTCCCTCCAGTCAAATAGCAGGGGTAGCCTTGGGTTTTCTAATCTAGAACAGTGATTCCCAAACAGTGCAGTGTGCCTCATAGGCAGAAGAGGATTAGCAGGTTAGGGAGAATGATTAAAAGACAATTGAAGATTTAGAAACAGTTTAAAAAAATTCATATGCCAAAAATAAATACAATTTCAAAATCTAAAATATTATGGATTGTAATTGCATGCATGAGTCCCAGTATAAATAGTTATAAATAATTATTGACCAATTTTATAATTGGGACATTTTTGCATTATATCAAGTTTTAAGAATATAGTAATATAGTTCACAAATTGGAAAAAAGAATTATCAATAATAATGTTCTGACTTTGAATCCGTGGTTATCTCCCTTTAACCCTCTCTCAGTTTTTTATTCTTAAGTGTACTTTTTGGTGCAAAAATAATGACGGTTTTTGACGTTAAAAAATACGTCAAAAACCGTCATTATTTTTGCACCAACCTAATATCACATAAAATTTGGTGAGCCATGAGCAAATTTTCATTCTGAAAATGTGGCCCAGAGAATAAAAGTTTGAGAAAAACTAGTCTATAAATTCAAAATAGGCAATAGAAAACTACTCAGTCTTTGAGTTATGGCAATTTGTAAAGAATAAAAAATTTGTTAACATTTTGAAGGGACAGAACAGTGAAAAGAATTCTTAGCTTTAAATTTGAATTTATTAATGCTTATTAGACATTCTTCTGCCATAGGTTATAAAGTTTGAATATAAGGAACTGACATGAACCTCTTGCATTTTGCTTGGTTTTGGGAATTTAGTTTGAATAGAATCTAATTCAGGACACTGGAGTGTTATATTTAGTAACAACCATATATTTCTGTGTATAAGGCGACCTTTAAATATAAAAATTAATACCACAAATAGGGTTCTTTTTATAAAACAGTCAGAAAAAGCTAACCTTAAATCCTGTGGTGTATTGGCACTGATAAGAAGGTTAGTATGTTTATGCTATGGATTGCAATAGACTATCAACTGTCTCAGTATAGCAACTACTAATGTAAATATTTCTGGTTGAAACAATTTATATTATAATGCTGTACTACAGTTAAAAATGTAATTAAACTACTTTTACTTCTTGATTTCACATTAAAATGCAATATTCAAGAGATGATTACACAACAATTTGTAAAAGTTTTGCTGAATGGCATGCACAAGTAATGTAAACAAATCTTTTGGTCTTCATTTGTAGCATTATGGGTGCATTCACAGCAATCATTATTTCTCATAATAGCATTAAATAACATTTATGATAATATACAATCTATATTTCCATTTAGAATTCATTATCATTCTGGTATTAAATAACATTGTGTATAACATACAAACTTTATTTTTCAATAATATTATACAGGATTTTTTTTTGGTGTTAAGCAACAAAACATTTAAGATGCCATAAAATCTTTATTTCTCATTATAGAATAAAAAACATAAGACACCCACACACATAATTAAAACCCTTCAAAATTACTACAATTATCATCATCTGATTCAAAGAGCTTGTCATAAACATTGTCATATGAGTCAAAGTCGGTTGTCTTATACTACAGATATTAGGTTGGTGCAAAAATAATATCGTTTTTTGACGTTAAAAAATACGTCAAAAAGCGATATTATTTTTGCACCAACCTAATATCAGATAGAATCACAAAAATTTACCTAGATTTTGGGTCTCATCTTATCTATAGGTTGCCTTATACATGGAAATGTATGGTAAGTCTTGTTAAGTCTGTTTAGCTTTTTCATGTTGAGACAAGATCTTGTCTGCCAATTGATAGCACTGAAAAGCACCAGACTAACATAAAATATATAATTATTTAATTCAAGGCATAAATATTTCTTTGTTAGAATTCATTCAATCTTTCAATGTTTAAACTTTTTTCTGATGTTACAAGAATATGATTTAACAAAAGAAATAACCTTTTTGATTTGTAATCTGTTAGAATTTCAAGGGAACAAAAGATTATTTCTTTGCATCCATCTTATCAATATTAAATAATGTTACTACTTGGCAATATTTTAGTTTTGAATATATCTCTCACCTTTCCAAGGCATTGAATGGATTTGCTAAATGTAGACCAATATAAAGTTGATCTTTCTTGAAGATTGTTGATAAGCTGTGACTGCATGCAGTTGAAAGTAATTGATACTGAACATTTCCTGTCATCTCATGGTGTTTACAAAAGCTCTGAAAATTCAAAACCAAGACCAATTGAGAAATCTAATCAGATCAGGAGTCTTAATGCTGATTAGAGGCTAACACTAAAATGATACTAGACTTCATTTAAATCTATTTACAAACCTGAAATATTCAGTATTTGCACCTGTGATTTTAAAAATAGGGAATGGGGGTGACCATAAAATGAACCCTAAATTTAACGTTTTTTGCTGAAAGCAGCAAATTGTTCAGTTCAGAAATTTAAATACTTGACTATAGAAACTGGCTAGTAGTTTTGTTATAGAATTTTAGATAAAGAAATATTTTGCTATTTTGATTGCTATACTCAAATTTCACCAATTTTTATCTTCCAGTCTTCTTCACAGATCCCTTCATCCACAGTAACACCTTGATTCCACTTTTCATGGGAGATAACTTATCTCAGTTAATATTCCAAATTTTAATTAACCTTTGTGCCATTTTTCTTCCATTGAACAAACCAAATAATTGAACTCACTATTGACAGAACTAATCTAGGTCTCCCCCTGAGAATTAAAGCAATAGTTAAAACATTGCCTTCTTTGGAAGATGAATTCAATGTCTTGGAGTGCTGAAAAGTCACTGTTCCAGCAAAGTAAATGAACAGTGGCACAAGGGTGAGTAAGACTGACTCTTAAGTGATATAAAATCTGTAATCAGTTTCTTCTTGCTTGTAATAAATTTCCCTCATCTGTTTTCTTCAACCAATAGAGCAACATAAGTCAAACAATCTAACAACATGTGTCTCCTGTTTGCCATAGCAGTTGCACTTCTATCACCTCTTTAAGCACTTTTTACAGATTGAGTTTAAATTTGCATATGTTCAAATTTGTATATGTTAAAAGAGATTCTCATGAACACCTATCTGACACTGAGATCTATCTGTTTTAAATATATGACTCATAAAGCTACCATTTTCATTTAGTGAATATTTTACATGCGAGACACATCCAGATCTGTTTTCACTCTGGAGGTAAGCTGTTTTCTCTAGTATGACAAACTCTCCCCAAAACATGGAAAGTGTAATAAGAACATTGTACTCCAGAGATTGAATAAAAAGTTTGGTTCAAAATTTCAACATTACCAAAAGTATAGACACTCCTGAAGAAGGCCAGTGAGTATAATATTTGAAATGTGAATATAACAACCAAAATTAATATGCCAGTCTGATTAGCAAAGCATATAATAGGCCTGTAGTGTTGCATTGATTTCTGTACTTATGCAAGGACTTTGATTCTTTGAGCAACTATCCTTCTTGGAGAAGGTGTAAGTGGCCACCGGAATGAAAATAAGGAAAAAGCCATTACCGAGATATTTATTCTACGATGGAACTTGTTCATTGAATTTGTTCTCACTCTCTAAGGAAATCTTAGATCTCAATTCCTCGTATGTTATTCTTAAGTAAAATTACTAAAAATTTTAATCAATTGTTAAAATTAAAAGGATCTGAGTTTGAAATTTGAATAGCAAAATGAATAGCAAATATAATTAAAAAAGATGGGAAAATGTTGAGCATTGTTTTTGTTCTTCAACTATTTACAAAAAAAAAGAAAAGAAATAAAAAGATAAAAAAATAAAAGAATAAAAAAAACATCATAAAATGTTGATTATCTTCCCATTTTTCATGGCAGATCTAACTTTGCTCTCAATATAGAATCTAAACACTCAACTAACAAGTCTTTGTCATGTAACCTGCCATCCTATTTGGAGACCTGCAATGACATTTGGCTGCTACAATACAAATTCAGCCATGATGCATGAGTGACCTGGAAAAATATTCATTAAGACTGAAAGCATTCATGCTTATAATGGGAATTACTCACTTCTTTGTGGAGGCAGTGGATCAATTCACCAAACCATCCGATAGCTCTCACCACTTTAGTTGTCCATATCAAATAAAGTCTACGAAACCTTTTTCTATACTTTTCATTTGTTCTGTAAAGAATTTATAAATTTCATATTTGAAATAGAAAGAATAAATTTTGCAACTAGCAATAAACATGTTCAAGTAACTTCTTTATAATCAGCAAATACTTGACAACAGATCAATAATAAAAAAATTAACATTGCAATCTGATACAAAATTGGAATTGGTTCAGATAAATTGAAGTTTAAAAAACTGAAACAAATAATTTTTTATATTTCACCTGTATCTAATCAGAAGACAAAAAATGGAATGGAGTCTGGTCCACTGATTGACCCTATTTCAAATCACATCACATGTTTGTAGAGTGTACTAGTATGCATTAGTGTGAAGAAGTATAGCAATTAAACCCAATCTTTTGAATGGCAGTTTTTGTCTCTCAATTATATGATTAGAATTGTAACATATGAAAGTGAATATATGAAATTGTAACATATGAAAGTGAATTTATAAATTTTCTTTGTTCTTGAGAATTGACAACAAAAATAATAAACACTATTTATGACTTAGATTCTTTATTAGAATGGTTGGCAAAACATTAAAAAATTGATTCAAACTTTATAAAATGGTAAATAATAAAGATTTCCTTATTGGTTCACATATTTTTATAATTTAGTAAATGTTTATAAATTTATGAATAAAATTGTTTTTAAATTTATTTCTTTATAAATTGGATAATGATAAATATTGTATTGCATTAGTTTTAATTGTATTAGACTTTAGAATGTTGTAAATATAAAATTATTCTTGTAAATAAACAATCTAATAAATAAATTTTTTGTTGTAAATTCTTAAGAACAAAAAAATGTATAAATTCACTTTTATCTTCATATGTTTAGGTCTTATTAAGATTCTAATCACCACTTTTTAGAACAATAACCAATGCTGAAGAGTGAAGGTATTTAAAAAAAAAAGTGGAATCATGGGGAAAAAAGTCATTTTGACCCTATCTTATTGCAGACACATTTACCAAAAATGTTAATCTGCTCTGTGGTCTGCAATATTTCAGCTCCCCCAAAAAATTACATCTCTTCTTCCAGTAGCTATACGTTAAATGTTAAGGTATACAGCCAATCTAGGATAACACTGAATTTAAAAACCATAAAGAAGGCAATAGGAAACCATTCTATCTCCAGAAGTTATTGTAGTTATCAGCTATATGGTTGCCTAGATCCTGAAAAGATATGGTGATTTTCTAAGTGCAGCTTAGATATGGCACAATTCCAAGAGTATGGGGCACCCAATGAGAATCAAACTCATTACTCATTATTAGTTGTAATGGGTCTAGTAAAACTCCCTAACCAATACCCCATCCTGAAAAGATATGACATTAAAAAAATTGTCTAACAGAGTGAGTAATTCATGTAAAGCTATTAATTCTTGCAGTTTTCAACATTTTGTTCACTTGGTACAAAGGAACAGATCCTATTATGGTAGTCATAATTCCTCTCATTTTCCTTTCTTCCTTAATTTATATTTGCAATCTCTGAAACTCTAGTCAAAGAATTCTTGAATCAATAAAATAAACTTAGTTACATTGCTCTCTGAAAAATTTTAAGACTGACTGCTATAATAACAACTTTCAGTCTGCATTCGTTCCATGTCTATTAAACATGAGTAGAAATTCATCCCTTGTTCTCTGATCAGGATATACTTTACTGATTCTCTGCCTTTCTTCTATCAGGACCACAATGATTTAACCCTCTACTATTTGGTGATCAGACTAGCCAGTGGCTGTGCCTTTCTCTTGTTAGGGTACCAGGTTGGCAGTTTGCTGACTGCTCCTTCCAACAGGGCATTAGGAGCCCAAACTTAGAGAGGTTGCTCCAATCAACAGTCACATAATATTGGAGTATCTATAGTGCCATGTCACGTGTGGGTAGGAGTCCCTGCACGTATTTCTGGTGGGCAATCCTGAGGCCACATTATGCTCTACTCTCAACCATGTACTGACTAGTCTGTATTGCCATTGTTGACAGATAGTAACAATTATGGTGATGTTTTTCTTTCCTCTCTCCTCAAAATATACCTCATGGAAATTACAACAAAAAGAAATAAAACTAAATCAGCTAACAAAAAATCACCTACCACCTCAATCTTTCTTTCTCCAATATTAATGGTATCCATTCCAACTTCTGCAGTGTAGAATCTTTACTCCTGGATAAGTCACCTCTATGAAACCAACTTGAATTTTTCCATTGCTACCAATGAATACTTGGTTCTAACATATCTTCCAGCATTCACATGCATGGCCTTGGTGCTTACATCCGGGATAATCTTCTGATGGCCAGGAAATTGTCTCTCAAAGTTACTGACTACTCTTTCATGTACTTCTATCTTTCACTACTAAACTCTGTCAGCTAACTCTTTTTCCTTCACTGCTCTCCCACTTCCCAAAACTGCAGTATATTAGACACAATAGCTGACAGTATAAAAATGGTTCTTTTCTTTCTCTCCATCCATCTGCAAACATTTTTGTCTGTGGTGACTTTAATGCTCACCACAATACATTGCTGAAACATTCTAAAGGTACTGATATTGCAGATATACAGCAATTAAATTTTTCCATTGCCCAATCCCTCACTCAAATTATAAACTTCCCTACTCATTTCCCTAGCCAAACTGATCAACATGCTTCTCTGTTGGATCTTTTTCTTACCTCTTCTCCTCGCTTTTGACAAGGTTCATAATACTGCCCTCTTGGTATCTCCTTCAAAGCATCAATTAAACAGGAACCCCCTATCTATAAAATTTCTTTCTGTTACCAGCATGCCGATTAGGACTCATTCCGGGATTTTCTTCATGACACCTCTTGAACTAACGTCTTCAACTTTCCAATTGAAAATTTTGCCACTGAGGTTTCTACTTAGGTCAAAGCTGGCATAGACACTTTCACCCATTCTTAGAAATACCAGGTGAAACTGCAATCCCTCTCTATGCTTCATACCAGCTTGCTCAGCTGCCACAGCTTACAGGAACCATTATTTCCAGCTATACCAGCGGGACAGCTCTCATCATAACAGGTGCCTATTTGCTACTGCTCATAATAAATGTAAATGAGTCCGAAAAGAAGCTAAGTCCCTGTTTGCTGAGAGAATTAGGCACTGCATAGCATCTAAAAACTTTGGCTCTTGTGACTACTGGCCCCTCTGTAATAGGATACTAAATAAGTACAAGGTCTCTATTCACCCACCTCTTCAATCGATTTGAGGTGTTATCATCCTCTGCTGATAAAGCCAAATGCTTTGCCCATAAATTCCCCTCAAACTCTACTCTTGACTAATCTGGAATATCCCTGCCTAACTTCCCACTTAGAACTGATTCTCTGTTGAGTGATATACATATAATCCCTTCTATGGTTTCTGCTATCATCTCTAACCTTGATCCCCACAAAGCATGTGAACCCAATGGCATCCATTTAATAGTCATTAAGATGTGTGCTCCCAAGCTAGCTTCTGCTCTCTCTAAACTGTATAATAAATGCTTTGCTGTCTCTTGCTTTCCTGCTTGTTGGAAGTCATCATCTGTTGTTCCATTTTTTAAGAACTCAGTGAACTGTCTAACCCTTCCAGCTATCAGCCTATTAGCCTTCTGCCTCTTTTTAGGGAAATCCCTAGAGGCCCTGATCAATTCCTGAATAAGTTCATCAGCTCTCATCACAGGGCCTTTTTCAGACAAGCAATACGGCTTTCATTTCTCCAGATCAATTGCTGATATGCTAACAATAATTATGGAAAGAGTCTATCATGCTCTAGATAAAAACAGTGAAACCTCAGTTGTAGCATTGAACATCTCAAAAGCCTTTAAGAGGGTCTGGTATTCAACTGAAAAGTTATGCTATATCCAAGCACATGTTTGAGCTGATCCATTCATTCCTATCAAATTGTGAAATGAAAGTTATCCTGAGTGGCCACTTATCTACATCCTTTCATACTAATGCAGGTTTCCCCAGGCTCCATTCTTGGTCCTAGACTGTTTTTAATCTTCATTAATGACCTTCCCAATGACATCAGCTCTCAACTTAGCATCTACTCTGATGATGCTACCATTTACTCCTGTCTAATCAGTCTGACAAGGTCAAAATGGCAGCTGATTTACAAAATGACCTCAAGACTGTCATTAGCTGGGACAAAACATGGCTTGTCAATTTTAACACCTCCAAAACTAAACTTCTCTCTATTAATCAGCTGAGAGAATCCTCTCTGCCTTCCATCAGCATGACTGATGCTATCCAGGAAAGTGATTTATTGTGCCTTCTTGGGCTAATGTTCTCAGCTGACATGAGGTAGCAAGACTACATTTAATCCACTGCAAGATCAGCTGCTAAGAAAGTCAGTTCACCAGGTCTGGCAAGACAATTTTTTTCTCTGGAATATATCTTGTATATTAGTCTACCATTCATCCATGCTTAGAATATTGCTGCATTATATGGTCTGGTACCCCTGTTATTTACCTGGAAAGCGTTGATAAGATCCAAAGACGAATCAGCAATATTATTGGCCCTGATCTGGCAATTTGACTTCAGTAAACCGTAAGGTTGCCTCTCTGTACCTTTTTTATAAACACATTCATGGTAATTGTTCAGACAAGTTCTTCACTATGGTACATAGACTATATGAATTTAAGTGCAATACGAGACTGGCAGCAAGATCTCATCAATTTAGTCAAGCTTGTAAGATATAGCTGTAACTTTTATGCTAACAGTTTCTTATCTCACACTTCTCACTTGTGGAAGTAACTCTCAGCTCCCAATCAACTTCATCTGCAAAAGTTTAAATGCAGTGTCAATTGCTATCTACTGTTCCTCCTGATGCTCTTTTCTCTTTCTCCTCATTACTCATGTTTCTGTTTCTAATTCCTCTACACTCTGTAACTCTCCTTGCATGCTAGTGACTGTACAGTTTTACTTGGGTTGATACCAATTAGAAAAAAAAAATGCAGTCCTAATTTTTTCTATGACTGACAGTTTCAAGTTGCTACACAATCTTCAGGTGATCATGAAGAACATTGTAAAGAATTGAAAGTTTCTATCAAGACTGGAAATTAAGGATTGTGCAACTCCAGTCCAGATTTGGTAGCAGTACTCAACTATCAGTCTAATCTGACTCTTGTAAAGGTAGAGTATAGCAGGAGGATTCAGGTACTTACTGGAGTGGTACAAATTATTAGTGTTATCATTTTTTAGAAATTTTTCTTGGAGACAAATAACAGCAGGATCCAGTGCTGTTATTAGCATGAGTTATTTGTTGTAATATGGCTTTAGTCCATGACAGTTTCATGGAATTATTCTATATCCCCAATTTTTTTTTTAGTTTTTTAGTCTTTTGATTCTTATTTCAGGTTTTGGTGGTGTCTCATCTATTCTCTCTAGGACCTCAAATTTGTTTTTTGCGGGTGTCAGAGATGATTTTTTGTGTGTTGGTCATGTTTGTGGGGGACCATTTTGAAGATATTTATTTGGGGAATTGGTGGATCGATTGGTCATCTTTTAAATTGTTTCTTAATGAGTTTTGCATTAGGTAGTTTTTTAAATTAGTGTAAGTGGTAGTTGAGCTGTACTAGGGAGGTTTGATAATTGCTCTTTCAGTTTATTTAGTAATTCTGCTTGTCAGCTTTTGGGCCTAGTTGCATCAATTTGCTTGATGAGAGCTCGACATTTTGTTGCTATTGTTGCTGATAAATGGATTCGTCTTCTGAGTTACATTGGCATAGATATACCCTTTCATATATGAATCCACTATTTTTCTTGCTTTTGGGAAAGATATATCTCTTCTATACTTCACTTCCATGATTTCTTTCTCTCTTTTATATATATAACAAGATTTCAAAAAGGCTGGATGCTTCTCTTAAGTAGTGGAGCATTTAATTTCTTGAGCACAATTATCCTCCATTTGATTTGGGTCTTTTTGATCACATTTTCCACATACCACATGTCCTCTGCAGCTCTCCTTATGGTGTCCATACTTATGGCATTTGAAACAACTCAAGGGATTGGGAATGTATTGTTCAGCTTTTTCAATTGTAAATCTAATTTTTATTTTTTTTTTGTGATTGAGAGTTTATTAAAAGTTAAAATATATGTGTGTGTTTAAATTTGTTGATTGATCCTTTTTATGTTTATCCTTCAATAGTTAGTGACCCTTTGTTTTCTTAAGGCTGCATTTATTTCCTCTGGGATTAGCCATGGTCATGCCTTCCATGTTTTACATTTTAGATTGTGGAAAGATTGAATTTTCACTGTTATCTGTGTGTTTCTTATTGTTCATGCTTACAAGTAGATTGCCACTTCTCATTTTGTTTTACTGTCCAAGGATTTGCCATGTTGGTAATTGTTTTTTTTTCTATCAAAAATGGGGACAGATTGGCCAGTAGGGTATCCTCTAGAGATTCTACAAATAGACACACATAATGAAGGGACATCGCTAATTTTGTGCTTCAGTACCCAAAAAACTGATGTCTTAATAACAGTGGTCAAAGTTTATTTTTCTTCTCAACTTGATTGACCCTCAGTCATCACATTTTACCATCACCTCAGTACTTTTAAAATAATGAAGGATTGGATCTTCCTGTGATTAGTTTGTGAAACATGTTGGGCTTAATTATATAGGTGCTAGGGCTTGACATAACCCACTGATAAAACTGGGCATCTCCAACTGCCCATCTAGCCTAAGGACCAAGAGTAGTGTTGCCTGTCACATGACTACTTATACACCCAGGTCATGAACTGCACAATTTTCATCCTTGGACATTACAGGTCATCACCCACAGCAAACAAGTGGTCTTATTGGAGGAGGGTCTTACTCATCTGCAGAGATGTAGTTGGTGTATTCTACAGCCCCAGCTGACAGGGTGGAGTGCCTTTTGGAATGCCTGCATTGATCTCATGGACTTCAGAAGACTGGCCATAAATGACAAACTTTGCACCTACCTGTTAGGTAAATGAGAAGACTCTTCTGGAGGTTTCATAACTAGAGTTTGTGTATAAACTTTGTATTTTCTGTAAAGCTTCCAATCAATTGTAAAATATTTCATTTGAACACCTTTTATTTTATGCCTGATTTGCCAGGCAAAATATGATCATATCAATTTAAAAAAAAAAGAAAATGTAGTAAACCTGACTGAATTGAATTACCTGAATGCATTTAGAAATGAGGCAAATGGTGTGATGCCAATTCCTCCAGCTACACAAAGAACCAGTCTATACTGGGTTGTATCTTCCATAGGACTGCTGAATGGACCATCCAGGTTCAATTTGATTTTTCTGCATTTAAAACAAAATCCTTAAACATGTAATCTCATTTCTCTAAATCAGTATTTAACAATTTCCCTGAAAAGGTAATTTATCAATGAATAAAATGATTTTAATGTTTTATGATGTATCTTAGGCCAAAAACAATATTAGAAAACTCATTCCTGCAGATTCTTAAATATCTAAGGTATTACTTGTCTGGAACTTGAAAACCTTTTTTTGTGACATCCTTTATTTGAAGGCAGAAATAAAAGGCAAACTGTCCCCATCTATCAGATTTATATTTGTCAAAGAATGTGAATGAATTATTCTATATCAAATTGCAAAAATGCTGCCTGGTCCTCTGTCACCTTTAGCGAAATCTTGGTCAATAATTCTTGAAACTGAAGAAATAATTTTTTGGCAAAAGCTAAAGTGATCTACCGAGGTAAAAAGAGCAAGCATATTTTGGGATGTCATGCTTTAATTCAGTTAAATCAGTGTAATTATTGTCATTACTAAAGCACAATCAATTTAATGTTCAAATTTTGTATAAACCAAGTTGTAACAAATGGTTCAATGATTAGACTCTTGAAACAGAACTAATACAGACAGCATAAGTTTTGTTGGACAATGTCTGTATAAGACTCTTCAGAGAAGCATATGCTAAGAACTGTTATATGTTTAACTGCTCACAGATTAATCTAAATGCTGTGAATTTTATGCCTAAAACTTTAACAGACATTTTCTTAAAGAATGTTTACATTTGTTCTGAATTAAAATACTCAGAAAATTAGTTTCAAAAAAGTTATAAGCTTGACAATTTTCTAATTTCTTACTTTGGGCATCTTTCTTCAATCACAGATCGATTTTCACATTCCTCTGTGGAATTCCCAAAGAGCAATTTCTGAAGTTTACCTGAAAATATCAAGAAAAATTATTTTTTAAGGAGGTTATGTTCCATTCTTGAAAACCTAATGCATTTTTTTTTTTATTTGTTTTTCACATAAAACACCTAGTTCTTTTTTCTCTATTTGTTTTCTTAGAAAAGCTAGGCGAATCCAAATTTATAAACATTTGGGCTAAATACATTCTAAAACTCTCCCCATACAAGCAATTTCCTCTATGGACAAAGGGTGTAACTCAGTGGTTCCAAACATGGGGCACAAAGCTAATTTTGAGGATGCAGGATGACTCATCAGTACTGTTATAAAAAATCTTTTGTCGACTTTTTAAAAACAAATAAAACTAAATTGCTTTAATTGCTTTCTTCATGGTCGAACCATCTGGCAGTGATCCTTCTGTAACCTGAGATACATTTGCTAATACTTCACTTATTATCACACTTGGCTTTTCAATGGTATCTTCAGCACAACACTTCAAGGCTGTGTGCACTTTAGCCATTTCTACATTGGCTGCTGATGAATTATGGGAATGCTTTTTACTTCCTTGATAACTACTTCAAACTTGATCACAACACCAATATTTTATGTTGCTGTCTCTTTTTTTAAATTTATCAGATACAAATAAGTGGCCTTTGTGTGCAAATTTTTATTTTCCTCTTTGATGAAGAATTTCCATTTTTGGTGTGATGGAAAGTTTGAAAATTAAGCACCAGTCAGCCAAATAGGTTGTTTTAACTAATAAATCACTAAGACAAACAGCCAAACTTTCAGAATCTCTACAACTGAAAGCCGATCTAAGAGATATGCACATTATGACAGCCAACACCAGTGGTATTGAAGTGGTTTCAGTGGTATTGAAATGTCCCCTCCCGAATTTTGTTTCAGTGAAAAAAAGTTTCCTTGGCCAAGAACTGTTAATCCTTAACCAATTCATTCCAAAAATCTTCAAGATAATTTTCAGCTGTAAACATGGGGCATGGATTTTACAAGAAAATATTGATTTTTTTTCTTTTCATATTTCACAATGGCAATTCAGCAACATCTTTGTCCTGATGTGACGTATTTGAATTATAGCACTTTTTTCATTTTTATACTTCCTTTTAAAAGGGGTAAATTTGCAATGTGCCATGATTTGGCACATGTGAAATTAAGCTATCATGAGACGGTATAAAAGAACAATTAAATCTTCACTGAAAAAAGTTGTAAAATTCAGTTTCATTAACTAGATCAACAAATCTGGAACAATTCAAGTTTTGCCTTGTAACTGTGTTTGAACAGTCAAATTAACTTAAAATTCAAGAAAACTTCTTTATTGATTACTAGCAGGCTTTGCTGACTCATTATCACTTTGCAAAATAAGATTTATTCACTACTTGAAATCTTTGAAACAAAAATTTTAAATGAACTTAAAAATTTTTAATTCATAAATTGGCTTGTTATAGTTAAAGAAAGTTTTACAAATAGATGCCAATTTGTCGAAGGCCAAGTAAAATGCAAATTTCAAACACTTTTCTGCACTATATAAGATGATATTCCTAAATAGAACTGTTTTTGATATGAAAATCAAAACAATCCACAAATAAAAGAACAGTAATGAAGGACAGAGTTGCACCTGAGGAAAATTATATTGAGAGGTGCCCAGCCCTGTGGAACAGCTGCCTGAGGCTGTGCCCTCTCATTGCACCAGAGAGAAGGATCATTGTTCACACTGAGGCACAACCGACGATTGTGGGGCCTGTGGGCAATTTTTGTTCCTTGCCCAGGCGTACAACACAACTCAAAAAAAGACCTTGTGTCACAACTCATCTTAGTGAGTAAATACCTAGTGTATAAACCCCTCTCCTGAGAGGCATAAACATTTAGAAACTAACTGGTCACAGAAACCTTAGTCCTATCACATTTTTAACACTGCAAATTTCAAAATTGTTTCTTTACCATGTTCTAGTTGTGCGTTTACAAATGTTTTGCACGTAATGTTATAATTACCAAATCACCTGACCAGTCTCCACACACTCGGATATGAACAGAAAATACTGGTGACCGCTCAGATGGACACTGCAAAATAAAATTATCAATGAATCAATACTTCAATCTACAAATTATGTAGATGAAACAAGTAAATAAATGGTGGGAATTAAGATGGGAACCACAAAATTGTCCTCAGCTGTACATAAGTAAATGGAAACTTACCTTATTTGTCAAAACACAGCTGCATTACCTATTCCTATAATAGAGAGACAAAAAAATTACCTACTCAGATAAGGTTAGTATTATAGGCAAATATGTTGGTTGGCTGGTTAGTTGATTTTGTTTAGTACCATATCAACCTCTATGGGTTATTTAATGCTGAAATCTAAATATACTTTGAACTCAATTTTATGGCTTCAGCTAAATACATTTTGAATGCAATTGTATGCCTTCAACTACAGATAAAATGTATTGGTCATTTTGCTATAAAATTTATTGTTGGTAATTGTTGTGGTGTTCTCCCTCTAAAGAGTCTATGTTGGACTCTTCCACCTACTATAAGAGAGAAGACCTTGGGGGAACAGTTGAATAGATTGAATGCTGGTCAATGGACACACACTCACTAGTCATGTAATACTCTTTTGTTGTACTTACTATTTAATATATGATATATCTGTAACACTTAATGAATTATTGAGAAAAGATAAAGAGTGGGAATGGACAACCAAATGCCAGGAAGCATTTGAGAAAATAAAGAAGGTCCTTATATCAGATCTGTTCCTGACTCATTATGATCCAAACCTTGACATCCTTGTAGCCAGCGATGCTAGCTCCTACGGCATCAGGTTGTGCATTTTACACAAGTTAAAGGATGGGATAGGTAAAGCCAATTGCCCATGTATCTAGGTCTCTATTACCAGCTGAAAGGGGGGGGGGTTATTCACAAATCGAAAAGGAAGACTCAGGAATCATTTTTGCAGTGACTAAATTTCATAGATTTATTCATGGAAGGTACTTTTTGTTGCAGACAGTCCATTGTCCACTCCTTTGGGTCAAAAAAGGGTCTGCCAACACATACTGCTAATAGACTGCAAAGATGGGAAACCATTCTCCTCAATTATAATTACAAAATGGAGTCTAGATCAATACCTAAGTATGCTGAACCCCTGGAAGACACAGTCATTGCTGCTATAAGAACAGAAGTCAAAATAAAAAGTACCTTGTGCAATACTCTCAGGGAGCTTCCTATAACAATTGACGAGATAATAGACAGAGCATCTGATGATGAGTTCACAAAGGATGTAAAGAACAAACTAAATAGTAAAGACCCGTATATATCAGAAGTTTACTCTGTAACGACATACTAATGTATGGAGACAGAGTAATAATCCCATCTACACTACAAAAAAGAACATTAAAGGAATTCCATGTTGGCCATCCGGAAACTTCAAGAATGAAGAGTCTTATAAGGAGTTATATCTACTGGACCAACATGGACAAGGATACTGATATTGTAAGATCGTGCAAAGGGTGTGCTTTGACTGCTAAAGCAACTCCGATAAAATTTAATCCCTAGCCTAAAACTGACCATCCATGGTTGCGGATACACACTGATTTTGCTGGCCCACTTGATGGTTTTTACTCCCCTGTAGTAGTTGACAGTTATTCCAAGTGGCCAGAAAATATTGAAATGTAAGAAGCCAACCGCGGAGGTGACAGTAAAGTCTTTGCACAAGCTATTTTCTTGTTTCAGAGTTGTTGACTGTATAGTAACAGACAATGCCACACAGTTCACATTTTGTGAATTTAAGGATTTTTGTCAGTCATTCCTGATCGAACATGTTACCACGGCGCCATATCACCCAAGAAGTAATGGACAGGCATAGCGTTTTGTGGACACTTTCAAGAGAGCACTGTGGAAGGCAAGAGGTACTCCCACCAATACGGCTATACAGCAGTTTTTGCAGGTCTATCGTGTAACCCCTAATAGCAGTGCTCCATCTGCCAAGATGCCAGCGGATGTCATGTTTGCCAGAAAAATAAAATTGGCATTTGACAAATTCCTTCTGAGTGAAACAAAAGTGGGAAATAGAAATAAAGTGCTTAAAAAGCGCTTTAAGATCGGTGAAAAGGTTTTTTTTTTTGTGTATTTAGGAATAATAAGGCTCACTGGGAGATAGAAACAATACACAGACATATTGGTAACATGATTTACATGGTTCAGGGTCCAAAGTTTATACACAAATGTCATGTAAACCAAATTAGAAAACAGTACGAAAGCATAGTCGACAGGGATCCCATAGAAGATGACACTATGGACATCGTCTTTGACACATTTGAGGTTCCAGTACTGCAATCAGTGCCAGAGCTCAGAAGGACAAAAAGAAAAAGGAAATTTACGGAACCTTTAGAAATTAACCCAAAAAGAAAAAGATATTGAATATCTTTCATTTCATACCATGTCTACAGAAAGAGGAAAAGATTGAGTTAAAACCCATCTCCTCACTTATGGACTTTGAATTACCAGAAAAGCACAATACGCATTGGATTATTGGAAATTATTAACATTATACTTACCATTACACTTATCCAACTTTTCATTATTTATGAATAATGAATAGAGACCTTAATAAAAAAAGTGACTATTGTTAACACATAAAATGTTTGTTGTAAAACTAAAAAAATTGTGCACATAATTCCTGTATATAGGTTTTTCAAAGTGGTTGTTTCTAATTTTTTTTTTTTTTGTGAAGAAGGGTTTATTTGGTTTATTTGGTTGAATAAAAAGTATTATGTGGTAGTTATAAAAAAAAAAACTCCATATGGATTCAGGCTGAAAGGTGGGGTGTTGTAGTGTCCTCCCTCTAAAGAGTCTATGTTGGACTCTTCCACCTACTATAAGATTAGTAAGAGAGAAGGCCTTGAGGGAACAGTTGAATAGATTGAACACTGGGTCAACTGACACACACTTACTAGTCGTGTAATACTCTTCTGTTGCACTTACTTACTGTTTAATATATGCTATATCTGCAACACTTGTTTTGTTATTTCTTTAACCATTTACTTGGTCACAACAGTAATTTTACTATAAAAATATATTTTCATACTTTCATAGTGTTTTGTTTTTGTTTGGTGGTTGACAATTTACTCATAGCTAGGACCCTAACAGATGCTACCACTCTGGGTCAGGGTGGACCTGGGAACAACAGCAACTGACATGGTTCCACAATCCTCAATACATCCTGATTAGAGATCTTGCTGCCAAATGTAGTTTATCATTATACCCAGGACTAGGCTCTGTTAACTTCCAAGTCAATAGTAAACAGTGATTATCTTGTAAGAACATGTTTAATATCCTGTCTTTGTCAACAGTAGAGTCATTTTGTTTTATCAGTTTGTAGCAGCAAGTTAACTGTGTATACCTTAAAGATTTCATAACTTACACTTCCATTTACATCTGCTTTCATATGAAGAGTTTCTTAAGATTTCATCTTAGCTTTATGCAAGTTGATGGAAAAATTTAGATTCCACATTTTTTACTGTTAATGTCAGTTGTTGTTTGTTTAACAGCATAATTACTCCTTATGGGTCATTTAATGCCGAAATTTTATTTTCTAGGGAGATTTGAAGTAATAAAAATATATGTTATTCTGCTTTCATAATTGCATACATGATAGAGGATACTCAGCTTTTGCGCATATAGATTTTTGTAAGGATATAATTGCTAGAGGTTGTGATATGTGTGTTTTATATTGTAGTTTTGCTGAAGTTATATTCTGGAATGCAGTTTAAAAAAAATTGTAGGATATTATATGTATTAATGTCATGAAAGAGTTCTTTCATGTTGGGTGTATGGTTGGTTGACTTTGTTTAGTAACATATCAAGCTCCATGGGTCATCCAATGCCAAAATGTAAATAATGTATGCATTCAACTACAGAAAATTTTATCTGTAGTTCAATGCATACAATTGTATTCAAAATATATTGCTGGTCATGTTGATTTAAAAATGTATTGTTGCTAATTTTACTATAAATAAGTATTATCCCTAATTTTTTTTATAAGTATATATATATAATAATATATTGCTGGTATTTTTACTATAAAAATGTATTTTTATACTTTCATAGTGTTTTTTTTGGGTTTCACTGTATCTGGGACCCTAACAAGTACTACCTCCCTGGGTCAGGGTGGACCTGGGAACAACAGCAATTAAGAGGTGGTTCTATGCTCATCAAATTTCCCAATCAGAAGCCTTGCTGCCAGATGTACTTTATCGTTATTTGTTGAGTTGACGAAATAATTTACAAAACTATAAATGCTTCTTATTTTTGATTAAATCAGTTAGCCTCAAAACGTTTTAGTGTTTGAATTGATAAATTTGTATGGAATACATTTCTGTATTTATATAAAATAATATTATTCATTTTTTTTTCCTGGTTATTTCATCAAAACAATGAGTAAAATCTTCTGGAGATCATGAAGGTAAATCAAATACAACACTAGCAGTAGCTGTAAGCAAACTGATAAAAAATGAGAACAACCCTGAAGGTGACAAAACAGAAATCAGAAACTATACAAAGATGAAATCGAGGGTGGCTAGAAAACTGAAAGAGCTTCTGATGTAGGAAAAAGTGATTTACTTGTGAATATGAGGCTCCTCCCTGAGTGCTCTTGGGAGCAGTTACACTTGAAAAACACTACAAAGCAGTGCATTTGCACTTCTGCTTCCTTGTTACTTCTTTTAATTGTTATCACAAGAACTGAATGTATTCTCTTACTAATAATACTTGTGCTTTATTAGTTATTATACAATGAAGCTTTTGTTTTGTTTAAAGAATGGTCTATAGTACTCCTTCCCCTTACTAAACAAAAAATGTTACTTAAGTCCTCACATCTTGTGTTGATTCCCTTTCTGGTTCAATCTCCAACTAAGGAATGAGATAAGTATATTCATATCTTTGGCAGGTGGTGTACTGATGTGACCCAATCCATCAACTGAGTCTAATGTAAATGAGTAAGTATACATGTGTTATAAATGAAATTAATCACTTTAAAATCTATTAATAGATATTTTCATTCATTGCATAGAATGTTGCCTAATTTTTAGTCAGTCTTTAAGATTTTCTCCTTGTCTATGATCCCAAGGTTTTAAGAGCTACAAACTGACATAATTTGCATAATGAAATTGTCAACTTCTACCAAAATTGGATTTTGCTCTATTGGAAAATGGACAATATTCTACTTGTGCCCAAAAGCATGTGGCCCACAATTTCTAATAACTGATTTTTAAAGGCAACAGAAAAGAATAGGGAATTTCATTTACTTCTCCAATGACCACAGCCTTTTGTCTAAAATGAGGCAAATTCATTTTCAGTAGACATTTTATCCAGCATATAACATTCAAATAGCTTTAAAATGTTCAATTTTATTATATTTACAGGAGTTTACAAATGGTACAGTAACAAGAGATCAAATTCCTATTAAATGTATTCCTAGGGATCACTAGCTAACAATCTAGTCTCAAATACTGTGACAATAAAATTCAATTCTCATTGGGTGTTTCAAATTTGTAGCCTTGCAACCTATTATTCTCAACATTGAATAATTCATTTTTTAAGCAAGTTACTATTTTTTTAGACTAAGGTCACCTACTTTATGAAAAGTTTCTGTTATATTCCAATAAAAACTACAATATTAAATTCTAATGACATGTAAATGAAATTTCTGTAAATTATAAATTGTAAAACTTCAATTTAAAATATAACAAAAAACTTGACTTTTCACTTTTGGTGTTCACTAATACAATTTTAATCTTAAAGACTCTTTAGGCAAACTCTATTCACCAAGGAAAGCTTTTGTCCTACCATTGCAATGGACACTAACCATCAAAAAAGAGTATATTTCAGTATATTTAAATTTCATTTTTCATATTTGTGTTGTCACATCCTGCTACAGCAACAAAAACAAGATTGTCTTCAAATCAAGGCTACTGTAGTTTGCATTTGAGGGGACACCATATATAGTAGAAGGAGAAGTAATACTTATGAATAATGTAGAATGCTAAAGGTTAAAATCCTATGATCCATACTTGTCTGATATTTTTTTATTTATTAGTGTGGATGCTGCTGACTCACTCATGCACACAAACCTTGATAGCAAGAATACTCAATACAAAATGACCAATGACAGTTATCTTCTGTTCAAGGTTTTTTTTTTTGTTTTTTTTTTTTACTTTTGACTAATCAATACTAAAATATGTCTCCTTGTGAATCTATGCATGGATCATGCCACTAAAGTCATTAAGGCTTATGATCACATCAGGTTGAACACTGGTTCCCGTATGATCACCAGTTAAGCAATGTTGAGCTTGGTCAATTCTGACATGGATGACCACTTGGAATAAGCATGTGCTGTAAGCTTGGATATGCAGTTGGTGTAATGACTAATAGCTTGGAATTGTTAATTGTAGAGCCAAGTTCCAATTCCTGTTGAGTTCATTATATTCACTTATGTGCAAATACTGTTGGGAAAAATATGAAATCACCTATTCTTTCCATGAGCTGTGGGTTAATTACTAAGAGTTCTATTGCTAAACCATTATTATCTCCAAAAACAAAATTCTTACAATCTAAAAATAACTACAAGTACAGAATTTCAAATGTAAATAAAATTCAAACATTATAGGGCTGAAATGCTTGATAGCAAGAGCCAAATTCAATTACAAAATCAAAATGTAATAGTTGTCAAAAAATGGTTAAATCAATGAAAAGTGTTCAATATGAATTAAAAAAAAGAAAATGTAAAGCAATTTAAGATATAAAATTTATGAGAAAATCAACCTTTCTGCTACTAGTATCACCAATTTGGTATCCTCAGGAAGTAAGTTGAATTTTCTATCCCAAGACACTCTTTATATATATATATATATATATATATATATATATATATATATATATATATATATATACACACACACATATCATCCCTCACTGGTAGCACGACGCAATCTTCAGATGATGAGTATAGATCATATTGTATATGAAACTCCAAGTTGTGCTACCGGTGAGAGATAATACGTACATTTACACTTAATGGCTCTGTTATATTACCTTGAGCACTATTTTATTAACACTAGCACTATATGTGTGATATATTTATATTCAAATATATAACATGCCACTGATGAAGAGGAGAATGTAATGGTAATATAGAAAGCCTAACATTAAAACTCGGAATCTTTTTTTCTATAAGACTTATCTTTAATTCTAAATAAAAGACTGATTCCAACATTAAATTCTCCGAGGGTTAATGTTTTTTAATGAACCACTGCAAACATGAACTTCAAACTATGATGATGATTAAATCTTCAGTCACAACAAAATGCCAATTCTGAACATTAACTTCAAACTAACCCAAAGCATACCATGAGTATGCTTACCACCTGAAAAGTACCACAAACAAACTGAAGAACTGTCTTGTGCTCAACACTTAAGTCATTTGCATGGGTGGTAGAGAGACACTACCAAATACTTGTCTGCTATTTCCATCGCAATAAACACATGCTAATTGCAGCCATTTTTCCTTGCTATAAAAATCAACCAACCTAACCTTTTAATGAAGGAGCATAAAAGTATATATACTTCAAATTAAATTTATAAAAAGCTTTTTTTATTTCTAGATATATTTTTTTTTTTTCCCAATTGCTAACCTGAAATTATTCCTATTTTATATTTACAAATCTGAGTTTTTTATTTCTCTTTTTAAACTAAATCTACAATGTTTACTTATTGTCCCTAACAGATATAAATTGTTGTTAGTTTTCAAACTCTGGGTCAGTTTGTTCTTTCTCTAACATAAAATAAAGAAACTGACGCAAAGACTTGACTGTAGCAGTTAAGTAACATTTTCCAATATGACTAGTAATTTAATCATCCTGTAACTAATTCCACAGGGGGTTTGGCTAAATTTCCTTCTCTTCTCTCAATCTGTTTGTGGGAATTATTTGCATTACTTTTTAGCCCAGTATTACTTATAGAATTTCTTATGTGCATTGGACCCTTGTGATAGCAGATGTGAAACTTTTAAAGTTTCAGAAAAGTATTTAGCCATGAGTGTGAGCCATAAATGCTGTCTACCAACTTAATCTTATATCGCTATGTTTTCACTGAAATCAGTTACCTTTCGTCTGAAACATTACAGTTCATAAGTTCCTTGGATGGACCTATAATAGTCTGTATGCAGTTTGAAACTTAAAACATCCTGTTCCACATTTTACTAACAGGGGCAACAAGACAACTGAGTGCAGTATGCTACAGTTAGGCTCAACTGATGATATACATTTTCTTAGGTAATATGTAGCCATGACAAAAGTATAGGTCACACTTCAGCCATTCTAATTCACACTGGGATATCTTTTATGTATCATAGCTACTCACAACATTTTACTCTTTACTATCCATCTATTCACACAAACACATTAAATTGTATACAATAACTTAGTTTTAGCAAGGGTTGACATGTGGCTAGATGTAACTGTAAGTTCTATGCTAACAGTTTCTTTTCCCACATTCTCACTTATGGAACTCCCTTCTGGCTCCATGCTTTCCAGCCAATTTAATCTACAAAAAATTAAATGCAATGTCAATTGCTATCTACTGTCCTCCTGATCATTCTTTTCTCTTCCTGCTCATTATCTGTTCCGAATTCTTCCAAATCCAGTAACCCCTTGTGTCTTAGTGGCTTTACTGCTTTGCATGGGGTGAAATCAAATTTAAATAAAAAAATGTCATTTAATCAGACAATTTAGTTTTTGTCACTCATTCTGACAACTTACACTCATCTTTCTTGGGCCCAAAAGAACTGGATAATCTCTAGTGAGATCTCACCCATAGTATCTGTACCAAATTTTTAAGCATCTTTGTAAAATTTCAGGTGGCTAGGTTTTAAATTAAGTTGTCCTTCTCCTAGTCAGGACTAGGGAACCCAGTTTGACTTGCTATTTAATCCCTATCCAGTGGGAGAAGAGATCTTGATTCTTAACTTTCCCAAGAATATTTACACAAAAGTGAGCAATAAACAAACACACCCAGAATAATTGTGAGGAATTTAGTTTCAGAATATATATGGTTATGGGGTCTATCTCCAAAACCCTAGGTAGAGTTCAATAAAAAACAAACAGACAGACAGAGGCTACAACTTTATATATATATAGAATACAAAATACTAATAAAGAATTCTTAATTGAAAAACAAAAAAATGTCAACTTACCAATGTTAAGGAAAATGGATGCCACTCAAAAGCAGAAATGGCAGGGAATTGTAGTAATATGAACTGAAAGCAAAAAAGAAAAATGCTTAAAGTTTGCTTGTTTGCAAAAGAAAGTAAAGACTTGAAAAAACGCTTTCACTTTTACAGATTATCAAAGAATATCACAAAAATGCAAAAACAGAACTATCAAACATAATCATTGGCCCACTTTTCTGGTTTATATCATTTACTTTGTTTTATAAACAATCTTTGGTCTTGTTCAGAGAAAGCCAAGAGAAATACAGTAAATTTCAGTTGAAAGGAAAGAAAAAGCATATTTCAAAAATAAACTGAAGATAACAATGAGAAGATTCAAATCTAACATTTCATTTTCAAAATGGAATAATCCTGAACCAAAAAGAATAAAAACATTGAACTGGATTGACAATAGAGATTGTTATGCAAATTAGTAAATGGCAAGATTGGTTCATATGAAGAGAGCCAGATCTGTGTGGTTTTTCAGAATGGTAAAGTGTTGAAGAAGGGATGAAATTGCACTCCAAATTAAACTTGTTAATCTTAGCAAGGTTAGGGATCATAACATTTGACCTCAGACTTTATTTGCAAGATTCCCATTTATATTTTTTCCCTTTTTTATCTTGCAGAGATTAACTTTTCTTGTATCCCTCTTCCAGTTTTTCACTTGTTTTGGGAGGAAATCTTTTCTCTCCATATGGTTAGGATGTTTAACATAGTAATCCCTTTTTTGTTTACTTTATTTAAAATTTGGATATTTTTGTCTGCTTCCAAACAATTTTTTTTAAGTTTGTCCCTTGAGGAAATGTTATTTTTTTGAATGATGAAAGGCATGAATATATAACTGAGAATAAGTCAAAATATTGAAGACCCAGACATTTCACCATTCTGGTGACTCTGACACTTCCATATTTGACAGATAAATAAAAATTCAAATATAAAACTTGACTATTAGTATATTTTTATAAGCCTTCACAGGTAAAAACATCTTGTCTGACCAATGAAAACTTTGTATGCAGCACGTTGCATCTCTTCCTTGATGAAAATTTCTGATTTCTTATTAATGGTACATACTGATTTAATGATTTTTTTAATATATGTAAATTTACCTACCTGTCCTGGATCTGCTTTAAAGCCATCTTTAATCATTTTTAGTTCTATAACATTATCTGCATGGCAGACGCTTCCAACTATCTGGGCAGAGTTTGATCTCCGTATCATTCTGTACATAACATCACCCAGATAAATAATCAGTGGTACACTCACCCAAACATAAGACTGAAGAATAAAAAGAAACATATTAGGACAGATCAAAATGGCTGAATATCTTTTCTTTTTAGAAAATGCATCAGTAATAAGTTTTTAAAGGTAAAGCTAAACAAATAAACAAATTCTTGTCATCAACACATCATTTAGTGGATGACTTTGGATAACAAGGAGCGTTTTGTGGATATTTTACTGTTAGAATGGTTTTATAAAACATGTTTCTTAAATCTTCCATAAAAAAATTATTGTTTTTTAATGTATAAAGTATTAAACATTAGTCCTGGGCATCAGGATCAACTACATCCAGCAGCAAGGACTCTGATCAGGTTTTGAGGAGCATGGAACCACCTCTTAATTGCTTTTGTCCCCAGGTTCACCCTGACCAAGTGTGGTAGCACCTGTTAGGGTCCCAGCTATGGGTTAATAGTGAACTCACAAACAAAAACAAAATTATGAAAGTATAAAAATACATTTTTATAGTAAAAATACCAGCAACACATTTTTATATAAAAAAATTACCAAAAGTACCTATTTATACCAAAATGACCAACAATATATTTTATCTGTAGTTGAAGTCATAAGATTGTGTTCCAAATGTTTAGATTTCAGCATTAAATATCGCATAGTAGTTGATATGCCATTAAACAAAATCATACCATTAAATGCAAGAATCATACCATTTAACTTCAGATGATTTTTTTCTAAACTTTCTCAACATTAATAAACTCAATCTGCAAAAATGTTGAGATCCATTTAATATAAGTATTTTATCTACAAAATACACAATGGCAATTGTGTATAAAATAAACATAGTTTAGTAACTTTTATTTTATTAGTTAGTTTTTGCATACTATTTTTGTATTCATTACTGACAGTTGGCACCAATTGTTAGTTTTGAATTCAATTGTCCTTCTCTTAGACTGGTTGCCAACCAGAGCTAGAGAACTCAGTCTGCCCTGCTATTTAAACCATAGCTGGGGGAAGAAGAAATGGATGCATATCTTTCTGAAGGGTACATATGCAAATGTAATGTACTTAATTGGAATTCAAACTCAACCCTGATTTCTCAGGTTCTGGAATAACTATCAGGACAACAAATTCAATCAAACCAAGCCTCTGGGAATGGCACTCAGACTACAGACAGATAAGGAGGTAGTTTGAGCCAGACATTGTATAGCACACATGCCAGCCACCAAAATGAAGGACTACCATTGTGCATACCATGTCAGGAACCATACACAATTGTGCATGTATTGATAATCTGTAATGAATTCCATCAAACACACACCAAGTACTGCAGAACCTAAAGGATTTGTTTGAAAATAATGAGCCAAGTGAGATTTTTTTATATAAGCTGTAACTGGAAAATAAGTGTTATATACATTATTCCCAAAATTGTTAATATTAATTTGGAAAAGAGTTTTCTTATACAATTCAAAAATGTTTTGGCTTTAAATAACCCCCAAATTGTTGATAAGCTGTAAAACAAATCAATGCCCTGTCATCTTGGGTTGTAGAATACACTAACTGCACCTCAGCAGAGAGGTAAACCCACCCCTAATGAGGCCACCTGTTTGCCCTGGGTGGTGATCCATAGTGGCTGAGGATGGAAAACTGGAAGATGAGCAGTCCATGACCCAGGTGTATAAGTGGTCATATGACAGGCAAGACTGCACTTTGGTCCTTACTTGGGCTAGACAGGCTTGGTCTGATCAGCTGGTCACTTGAGGCATTTCAAGTGTCAGTTGTATAGGCACCACAAGGAGAGTTGCAGAATCCACCCAATATATAAAAAATGTGGTCAAAAAGACCCAGATCATACAGAGGAAGATCTCATACTCTAATTGTCAAAGAACCATCCAGCCTTTGCGAAATTCCATTATATATACATATATATATATATATATATATATATATATATATATATATATATATATAAGAAAGGTAATGAAGCATAGAAGTGATGTAACTTTTGCAGAAGCAAGGAAAATATTTGATTCCTCTATGAAAGGCCATACATATGCAAATGTAGTTCAGAAAACAAACCCAATTAATTAATAGTAATAACAACAACAAACAGATAAATATAGAGCACTCATCAAGCAGTTGATGGAGTTGAGGAGCAAATGACTGACCAAAATTCCAGGAACAAAAAAGAACATGCACAGTTAAAAGCTGCCAAACAAAAATAGTAAGTAAATTGCAAGAGCCCATTTCAAACCCATATGATGTGGTTCAGGGATTGCCTGTACAAAACAGAAAATTTCCACCTGAAGAAACACCAGTAGACAAAAATCACAAAGATCACTAATCCTTCCACCAAATCTCAAAATACACCTCTCTGGAAAGTCCCCCCACAAAAAAAAAATAAGACTAACCAACAAAAAAATTTGAAGTACTAGAGAGGATGGATAATATGCCACCAAAAACTATCGAACAAAAACCAAAACATTAAAAAAGTGTAAAAAACAAATAAAAATACAAACATTGAATATAAAATACTACAATGGACTAAATGAATTTCTCATGCTAATAACATTGGATGCTGCAGTTATTTTTATCAAGAAAAGATAATGTTAATATTAAAAACTACCAAGAATATAGTCATATTCACAGCACTGGGCAACGGGGCTTCTGGAAAGTAACTGTCTTAAAAAATGATGTATCCTGGAACAAAATTGCAGGCAACTGCCATGAGAGCTATTTTACAGAGAACAGTCAGTTTATGCTCACTGTATATCCCACCACAGGACCAGATAGAACAAGACAAGCTGGAAGATCTGATAAAACAATTATGCAAATCATTCATTCTCGTAGGGGATTTTAATAGCCACAATACAATCTGAGGGAGACAAGAAAACAAACAGAAAAGGGAAAATTATGAAAAAATTCAGCATGGATAATGAGCTATATCTGTTCAACCAGGTAAGAGATAGACACATAGCAACTGACCTAGCCATGTGTGATCCAGCAATTTACATGGACTTTACCTGGAGTGTTTACAATGATATATGCATTAGCGATTATTTCCCCCATCATCCTGAGGAACAGTGTGGAGATCAATGAGCAACCACTTGGATGGAGGCTAAGTAAAGCCAACTGGGAAAAATTTAGGAATTTATGTCAAAGCAAATTAACTCAAAATAATATAGAAATAGCAAAAACTTTCACAGAAGCCTTAACAGCCATAGCAAAAGAATGCATCCCCAAAAACTCTACACCAAGCAGAAGAAACAGAGCCTGGTTCAATGATTGGTGTAAAGAGATAGTAAGATTCTATCGCAGCACTACAAAAATTCAACAAAGAACAACAACTGCCAACCTCATCGACTAAATAGAGCAAAGGCCTGAGAAGCAACAAAAGAAGCTAAAAAGGACTGCTAGTTAAAATGTGTTAGCAAACTAAATTCTGCTACAAAACCAAAAACAGTTTGAGAAATTGTGAGAAAAATAGCTGACAAACATTTACCCTATACCAGTAAAAAATCTCTCAATAAATAATAGCAAGATACCAGAAAAAAGACTATAACAAATATATTTGCTGAAACATTCTCAAAATATTTTAAAAAATAGAAACGAAAATCCCAATCTACAAAACAAAATGCAGAAAAATACAAATTAAAATTCAAAACAAAAATCCTGGAAGATTACAACACATGATTCTCTCAGACAGAACTAAAAGACTCCATTAAAAGTTTGCATAATTCAGCTATAGGGCAAGTTCCTAGAAGAATGGCAGTAAACAATTGTTCTACCAATTCCTAAACCAGAAAAAGACACTTCAGACCCTGGAAATTATAGATTGATATAAGCTATTTATGTAAAATTATAGATTGATATAAGCTATTTATGTAAAACTTTGGAGAGAATGGTCAATGATAGCTTAGTTTGGTATTTGGAATCCACCAAATTAATGACTAACTTACAATGTGGATCTTGAAAAAACAGGAGTACAATTAACCACCTGGTTTGCTTGGAAAGTTTTATAAGAAAAGCATTTTTAAGAAAAGAGCATATGGCTATTGTATTCTTTGACTTTAAAAAGGCATATAAAACTACCTGGAAATATGGGATCCTGCAAGATCTACAGGACCTTAGAAGGTAGGCTACCAGAATTCATTAAGAAATTTCTTTCGAATAGAATCCTTCATGTCTGCATTGGATCTATTCCTTCTGATCCCAAAACCCCAAGAATAAGTAGTACCATGGGGTTGTATATTGTTAGTCACTCTGTTCAGTATTAAAATAAATAACATTTCAAAAGAACTCACTCATGCTATCAATGGATTTTGTACATAGATGACTTTCCTGTACATTACCAATCCAAAAATATGCATACCATAGAAAGGAATCTGCAGCAATGCATAAATAAGATCAACAGATAGGCAATAAATATCCAAAACATAATGCATGTATTTTTATAATAAAAAGAAACTGCATAATGATCTAACATTGCAACTCAAATGGACAGAAATCCCCAGTGCAAGTTCTTGGGAATAATTCTCAACAAGAAACTAACATTCATACCACATCTAAAATATCTGTGAACAAAATTCAACATTACAACTTTTGAGAATGGTGGCCCACAAAAATTGGGAAGCAGACCAGTAAAATGCTGCTCAAATTATACAGAACATTAATTCGATCCAAGCTGGACAATGGAAATGGCATATACCAATCAACAAGGAAATCAAGACAAAATTCTCAATCCAACCTTCCATTAAGGTTTGAAATGAGCACTTGAATCATTTAGAACATCTGTAGAAATTGTGTATGAAGAACCTCCACCAAAACTTAGATGGGACAAACTTCCACTTCAAATCTTCGATGTTGCATTCAACTCAAAATACAGAAAACTCTTTAAACAAAAAGAGAAAGCCATGAAAACCTTTGGACTCCAGATCACATTCATCATTAAAGAAGCAGAAATACCTTCTCTCTCAAGAATAAATAATACACAATCATACCAAATATTCTACCCTGGACTACCAGAATACCAGAAGTAAATCTCAAATTCTGCAAACTTCATAAAACAAGGATTCATTGACTTATATTCCAAGAGTAATTTAAAAAATAAAAATAATTTATCCTATACACACATACGTCTTCACAGAGGGATCAAAATGCAAAAATGAAACAGAAGGTGTAGCAGTGTAGAACAAGAAAATAAAAAAGAAACATCTGCCAAAAGAAACTTCAGTTTTCAATGCAAAGATTTGTGCAATAAACCTAGCCCTTGATTTCATCTCTAGAAACAAAAATAAAAAATATGTAATATTTTCTGACTCCCTATCAGGTATAAGAGCAATAAAAATTTTTTTAAAAATTGACAATCCACTGCTGGTGAAATTGCAAGCTGAATTCATCATTCAACAAGAACAAAATATTGTCATGCTGGAAAAGAATTAAAAAGGCAGACTTAGCCACAAAGTCTGTCCAAAATGAAACCCTTGATAATACTTTTAGGATTCCTTATGCAAACCTGAAAAATGATATATGAAGTTTTATTAAGCAGGAGTGGCAATAGAGATGGTCCGACAATGAAAATAACAAGCCTCATACAACCAAACTGGTTCAGGGTAATGTTGGCTCAGCTGCACAAAGGTCACATATACCTCAGCCATACTTGCTGAAGAACCAACATGTACACATTTTAGCTGAATGTACTCACTTAACACTGTGTCTTTGTGGAGCAACAAATTTTTTGCATACGCTTCTCCACCAAAAAACTAACACTGTCCTTCTTTCAATACACTCTTGCACCTTGAGGTCTACCAAGAGCCCGCCATCTGTAATAAGATAAGCGTACTTCTTAGTTCTCTACATTGATTTTAATTTGGGGAGTGACTTCCAAATAGAGGATGACCCCCAGTAGCTACCCCAGTCTCATCCTTCTTGTTTCAGCAGTATTCCCCTTTGGAGTATCTACTTTTTCTCTGATCATAATTTGGGAATTATTTGCCTCTTGTGCCTTTAACACTTCAAAGGAGTAGTTGGCTTGAAGATCTCTTTCACTGCCTTTTTCCTTTGTACTTTTTGGATGATGACCCATCTCTTGTCCAGAAGATCTTTTTGATGGACTCACAGATCTGTTTGATGGATTCATTGGCTAGCTTGTGCAAAAAATTACATTTCTGGCAAGAACAAACAGTTTTTAAAAACAGAAAAAAAAGAAAGGAAACAAAGAAAAACAGGAGTTCAAAACAAACAAAAAGAAAGTATAACAAAAAAATGACAAAAAGACAAAAACAAAAGTAATGCAAATAAATGAAAGTTCTGCAACAAAAAGTCAAATTAAACTGCCTTGAAGTTAAAAGTCCACTTGTCTGTATTCTTTCTGCATATGAACACTATTTTTTCTTTAGTGAACTTTTTCATTTGTTACCGTCTTATATTTACATTGCTTTCCATTGTCTTGTCTTGTATTATTTTCACTGTTATTCTTCTTATTGAGAATTTTATCAATTCCTTTTAACCATGCCTGCTTCCTCAACAACTTTTTTTTCATCTTGACTCCATATAACACTTCCAGTTTATATTTCATTAAATATTTAGCTGGGCTATTTCAATTTTGTTTCCCTTACCAACCTATACATTAAGAATCAGGTAGGTTTTAATTGGATAAGAGGACAAAAAATATTCCATATTCAAAAACAAAACTAAGCAACTTGTTTCAATACCTGCTTACCTCACAACCAATTTCTCCAAATTTGGGCTCTTCATCACAGCTATAAGATTTAGGGGAATGGTAGAATTCTGGCTCTGGCCAAGGAAAGGACAAGTTTTGAAAATTACAGCCTGGTGTGTGATGAACAATATTCAGCTGTTTCCTTAATGGGCCTCTGCAAATAGATTAATCTTCACATTCAAATCAAAAGATAAATTTAGTAACTGAAAATCTTTTAAGGTTTAAAATGAACTACCAAAATTGAACATTCAAACTATGTTCTGAATTTATCATGATGTCCAATTCTGCATGTTATATGACAAAAACAAAGCACTTATTGAAAGTGTTCTTCAAGCTTAAAAGTTATTGATTAAATTTAAATATTTCTCCACTAATCATTAAGTCTGTTACTTACCGGAATGCATGCACCAGGAGCAAAATATACATTAGTGCAACCAGTTTGTGACTGTACCAAAATAAGTTGTAATTATTTTCTCTGTAAAAAAAAATTCAATAATATTAGCATTAATCTACAACTTTGAAATGACTTTTATTCTATAAAAGCTTTAGAATTTTCTATAGCTTTAAAGACACAGATTAAATGATATATTAATACATAGGTCTGTCTGAAAAGTAACAGGCCTTATCCGTTCTTTGATATGAGAGGCATCATCCACAGTGAATTCTTGCAACAGAGCCAGACAATCAATCAGCAAGTCTACAAAGAGATTCTGCAGTGTTTGCTTTACTCAATGTGTGAGAAGAGATGAGAGTTGTAGTAGGACAAATCGGGGATGCTTCACCACAACAATGCACCTGCTCACAATGCCCTGAGCATCCGGTAGTTCCTGACCACAAAGAATATAGCCATACTAGAAAAACCTCCCTATTCATCTGATCTTGCTGTGTGTGACTTTTTTCTTTTCCCCAAGCTCAAGGGAATCATCAAGAGGCATGTTTTGAAGGTGTGAAGGCCATCAAGAGAGCTGTAACAGGGAGCAGAGTGGCATCCAAGAAGAATCCTTCCAGTATTGCATAGAAGTGTGGCAGAGAAGGATGGAAAAGTGCATTAGACTATTTGACTTGTCATTTGAAATTGAAATGATTATTTGTGACACCAGTCCCATTACTTTTCAGACAGACCTTGTAATATATACAAATATATTAAATCAAGAAGGAAAGAAAAGCAACAATATTTAATGTTGAATCAAAAAATTATTTTAAAAACTAGTTCATCAGCTATTGTTCCTCAATCTTTTTAGCTCCACTGAGGAAAAAGGTTAATAAATTTGTGCAAAAGTAAAATATAATATATAGTCAGGGAAAAGAATGACCAGAAATGATCAGCAATACTAATCATATAACACTGAAACTTAATAACTAGTCCTTCCGCTTACAGAGAGAGGGCTACTTAGACTTCATATACAGAGTCTCAAGAACTTTCAAATGGTAATCTGAATTTGCTCTGCTGACAATTAAGGAAAAACAAAGCACAAATATGCAGTTGCAGACCTGGATGCATTGACAAACATTCAAATTTTCAGACTGTCCTCTTTACCAGCTATTATTCCAAACTCTAATTAGTTTTGCCTACATATTCAGCATCTTCACTGATATTACCAAATCAACATAGGGGGGGCAGAACAACTTTACTGATAGATTTTAACATAGGTCTGGAAGTGAGAACAAACTGACGATGATCAGAAAACTACCAAAGTTGTTCACTTTGAGAGATTTGCCTAGTATCTGGCATTTTATTTTCTCAGTATCTTTACAAGTTAGAACTTTTCCCATTGCTTTACCAATTAGTCATTCTAAGACATGAATAAAATATTTAAATACTTAGTTGTTAAGTGAATTTAAAATCAGAATGGAAATACTTCTGTAATGCAAATGATCTTAGGACCATGCAATATTTTGCAAATTCCTGAAGTTAAATGCATAAATGTTGTGCTTAATATATTTTACCTGTTATACTTGATGCTGCTGGTCACTACCAAACATAAGATAATCATCATCATCAAACCAGTGGCCCCAGGAACTGGAATGAAGAAAATGCAAGAAATTTCTGCAAATTGTTCAGAATCATTTGGAACGCATAACTTCAGATTTCAAATTAAGAATAAAGCAAACTAAAAAAAAAAAACCCAAAAAACTGGCAACAACATCAATAATACCCATGAAAAAAAAACTTCTAACAATAAATCAAACTCTAGAATTTTGGAGACAATCTCAAATCTGTATCAGTCACACAGCAGAAAGTAAGGAAGAAGAAATCAAATCTTTCTACTCCATGCTAGACAATGCCAAGGCTCATTGCAAATCACAAGAAGTCATAATTATCATGGGAGACCCTGGATGCCAAAATAAGCAGGGAGAGGAAAAGGAAGATAGCTGGCAAATTCGGACTCGAAACCCACAACAAACATGGAGAAAAATGATCAATAATTTATTGGCATTTTTATACCTTTCATTGTGTAGGCTGATCTATTGATGAAAACTTATTATCTATGCTGAATTAAACATTAAATTTCTTCTTACTTAATGAAAAAGAATTCATGGTTTAATTTAAATCTAAGAAATTCTTTTTCTTTTCTTACTCTGGCTACAATAAAAAACAACTTTCCAAATTAAATAATTGGTTAAAAACAAACCTATTGAAAAAAAATTGAAACTCACCCATCTAAAATGCTAAATGACATTTGGCTAGTCTATGTTTTTCTTACCTGTTCCTAAAACAATCCAAATAGGATCCTGAAAAATAAAAATTAAAAACTTAAATATATATTTATCTGTAATAAGTGTAAAAAAAATTAATACAAATGTACAAGGGTCATCCTGACATATCAAACAATTTTACAAAATTTTGGTGTCGACTATTTGAAGCTGTAAATAATTTCCAGTTTTAAGACTTTGTTATCCAAATGTTTTCATTAGAATTAGCTTGATTAGTCATGAAAACAAATACATTGAAGTCCTAGGTTCACTCAAATGTTCCCAATTTGTAAAATTAAAATCAATTATCAATCCTAAATGACAAATGCATATAATATAAAAATATGCTGTAAATCAATTTGAATAGATAATTACATAAATTGGTCCAAAAATAAATTTAGGTAATTTTTACTTCTCATAATTCTAACTTGACAAAACTGTTTCACAAAATTTAGCAGATTTTACACTATGACCAAACCCATCTGTTAATGTCATGGTATTCAATGAAACTCTACCCTGTGAAGCAGAAGTATTCTCTATATCTTCAGTTAAATATGTCCATTTTCAGATTTTTATAGATGAACATAAAGCAGATGTGCCTACCAAACAGCAACTGATGTTTGCTTTGAGTTGTCTAGCTTTCATTACTGCAATGGCATTTCATCAGTAAATTTGGAATTTCATTTCCTAGTCATAAAAGTACCTAAGATGGTGTTACTAGTAATTTAAAAAAAATGTCTATGAATAAATTTTTGGAGTCAAAGTTCATGTTCCTTTTCTTATCTGGAGGAAAGGGGTTTGAAACCATATTACAATCTCCTTAGTCATATTTTCTATAGAATTGCAATATAGATTTCTTATGTACAGTATGAGGCAAAAGTCGCACACCATATATGTTAATGAATAGGTCAAAGAGGTCTGGCTGAGTGGTGACTGAGGTCACCAGACTTCACACCCTCGAGTTTTTTCTGTTGAGCCATTTGAATTTAAATTGTTTATCAGATGCACCCCAAAAATATTAAGGAACTTAAAGAAAGAATTCAACATGAATGCAGTAAAATGATAGAGGAAACTCTCCAACATGTTAATGAATCATGCAAGTACAAAATTGAAATGTGTTCTGAAAAAGCAGGATGAAATTTTGAACAGCACATAGAACAATTAAATAACTAATAAATAAATTTTTTCCCATGTAATTCTACTTTTATTAAATTATACCCATGTTGCATGACTTTTGCCTTACCCTGTATATCAAAATGACACTATTTCAAAGTTATAATTGCACTTAACAAAATTATTATCCCTGAAAATGGTTGCAGATTTTTACTTTGACTAATCCTCCAGAAATTCTTCCACTAATCTGTATTTAAAACTTTTACAAGTCCCACTACAAATCTTAATGGAATCCATTAATTATCATAGACAAATGTTTGGAACTTGTTATATTCCGTGTTAATAGGTATATATACTTGAACATCATAGTGGATAAATAAGTAAAGGTTTATTGTAAAAACCAATACAATAAGAATAAAGGTAACAGTTATGCACAAGGTCGTCACAAGTGAATCCAGTAGTGAGTGCTACTATTGGAAGGTTGGTAGTTCTTGTGTAAGTCTGAGTCAAACTCAACAGATCCCAACTAGACTCATGTAGGCTGTTGCTTTACAGTATAGGTCGTTACTACCTATAGTGTAGTCACTCATGGGGGTGACAGGTTATTCCATTACATCACCTCTCCCTGAGCTGAAATTTTCCTCTAGAAAATTTAGCTTTCTAATATTTTCTCTTTTTCAGGTTTGGACTTAACCACACGGTGGGTTTTCTTTTCCTTTTAGTCTTTTGAGGTGAATAATATCTTGATCCTATGCACAAAGCTGGTGTAGGAGATGTATCTGGTATGCTAGTGGGTGGTGTTATTTCAAACATGTCGTACAGGACATCCATCAGAATTTCTTCATCATTCTGTTGAACGATTTCAGAGTATCTTGGTCTAAACTGGTTTATGTGCCTTTTGCATACATATCTTTTTCCTTTCACCATATAGATTACGCTTCCAATTCTATTTGAAATAATTCCATCTCCCTAAAAACATTTTCCACCTCGATAGTTCCTGAAGAAAACTTTATCACCAGGCATATACTTCTTTGCACAGAAATTCTCTTTGCATTTTCTTTTTTGGTCAGTTTGTAGTGTAAACACTCTACCATGAAGGAAACAATGGAATTTTTTAACTGTGAAAATGATTACTAAGCTTTCCTTTTCGATCTGACTGTAATTCTTTTCTGCTGGCAAAAGAGTCCTTGAAGTATGTGCAATTGTTTTTTTTGAAACATCTTCGTATTTGTGAAGTAGCACTGCTCCAATTCCATATTCACTAGCGTCATCATAGTGCGCCAATGCTAAATCAGACAGTAAACAATTTTTAACTTTTTGAAAAGCTTTTTCAGTCTTTAGACCGACACCATTTAACCCCCATTTTCAGCAATTCATGTAATGGTGCTGTTAATTCATACATCCTTGGAATGTATATTGCTTAGTATTGTGCAAAACCTAAAAATTATTGCAATTTTGCCACGTTATCTGAGGCTGGTATATTTTTTATGACTTCAGTTCTCTGTGGATCTGATTTTCTGCCATCTTTATCCACAATCTGCCCAAGACACTTATTTTTTCCATAAAAAACTTACATTTTTGGGGGTTTACTTTGAATCAGAATTCTTCTATTCTCTTGAAAATAGCCCTTATGTGTTTTTATGTCATCCAAATAAGCAATGGCAAATTCTAGCCCTGCAAGTATTGTATCCATGATTTGTTGAAAAAGTGAAGGTGCAACCTTTAAACCAAAAGGAAGCCGGTTTAATTTAAATAATCCTTTATGTGTGTTAATTGTCAGATACTTGGAACACTCTTCATTGACTTTGACTTGCAAGTATGCATCTGACAAATCTATTTTAAAGTATACTTTTACCCCCATTTAATTTTGAGAAAATGTCCTCAGGTGAGGGAAGCAGGTAACTGTGGTCTTTTTGACAGACATTTAGACCTGTCGAAAAATCTTCACATACTCTAATTCTATTATTTTTCTTTTTAACATACACAGTAAGTGATACCCAATCTGAGTGATCCACTCTCAAAATAACACTTATTTTTTCCAATCTTTCTAGTTCTTTGTTAATATAATCCAATGAAGAAAATGGAACATTCCTTTTAGGTCTGAAAAATCAGTGTAACATTTTCTTTTATTTCAAATTTTACTTCCGTTTTCAAATACATAACCAATCCTTCAAAGAAAACTCTGGGAAATTTGTCCTTCAAATCATGCATGAATTTTTCTGTCTGTTTTAATTTTTTCTTTTCCCAGGTATTCACCTGATTACAAAAAGAATTTACAGGCAATTCCCATAAATCAAATAGCACAATCCAGTCTATGCCAAAAAAGCAGGAGTTGTTCCCTTTATATAGGTAGACTTTTGACCTGAAAGACTTATCACAAAACAAAACTTAAGTTCACCCTTAAATTTGAGTGTTTCTCCTGAAATACCACTGGCCATAATTTTGTTCTTGTCACTCAATTTCAGTTGACCTATTTTCTTCCATGTCTGTTCATCAATTATATTAATATGAGAACCTGAATCCAAAAGAAATGTTACTGTATGTCCATTTATACATGTATCGACATACTTTCATTTCTCACCGTTCTCAAATTCCTTTCTGAAGAGAATCACATTCACATTTTTACTGGACTTTTTCTTCCTTTTATAGCAATGGGACCCTTTATGTCCCTTATGGCCACATTCAAAACATACCTTGTTTTTATACAAGCAATTATTTTTTGTGTGATTAAATCCCCTGCAACATTCACATTTCTCTTTGTTCTTTATGTTTGGGACCTTTTTTCCTTTTACTTGCTGAACTTTGAAAACATTCTTTTCCTCTATCTTAGTATTATCTCATTTTACGTTAATCAGATGCTGGCACTCTTCAGTAACTTTTTGCAAAGTAATCTCATCGTCTTTTTCAATTATAGTAAGAATCCACGACCTGATATCCTTGTCCTTGAGAGCTGTTAGTCCCTAAACAAATATTAGACATCTGAATAAATCTTTCAAAATCTTGTCAATTTTGAAAAGCTCACATAATGAATTAACCGTCCCAGCATACGATAAAAAATCCTCATTTTCTGACTTAACACTATTAAGGCATTTGTAATGTGTGTGGAACAAGCTATCTCTTTCATTGAATATTCTTGATAGGTTTTTAATTGTTTCTTCAAACGAGACTTCTTACAGTTTCTTTGGTAATATTAGGTTAGAATATTTTGTATTCTCATCCGTCCCCATTTTTTTTATAATAAATGGGTGACTTTTTCCTCATCTCACCAGTCTTGGCATCTATTTGTAAATATAGATTTGTATCTTCTGAGATATGCCAGGAAGATAATCCCATTGTCCAGGTCATAATGAAATTCTGTTAACAAACTTGCAAAACCTTTGACAGAGAAGTAACTAGGTTTTGTTCTCCAGTTTTCGTCATTAATTTTTCAAAACATTGAAGTTGTTGTTGTTGGTGGTGGTGGTGGTTTTGCAACTGTTGTATTTGCTGTTGTTGTTGCTGAACACTAGTGCACAACAGTTTTGTAAGCTCTGTTAATTGTTCCATACTTTAACACGACAATTCTTTTCAGAAAAATGAACAGACAAGAAAAAAATACTCAAACTTTGCTTTTTGCCTTCAAATAAACTGAAATTTCAGAATAATAAACAAAGAATACAACAAAAATATTCTTACTTTTAAAGATTTTACGTGATAAATTTTTTTTCAGAATGTCTTCCTCCGATTGTAAAATGTTATAATATCATAAGGTGTTATTTTATTTCAAAACTCCTGTAAACCAAACGTATAGCCAACAAATATTTTCTTCTTGTGAATTCATTTTGACATCACTGCATTTGGCGTTTTTGTATGCGAATTCAATTCAACAATCCTCATCGCCACTGTTATATTCCGTGCTAATAGGAATATATACTTGAACAACACGGTGGATAAATAAGTAAAGGTTTATTGTAAAAACCAATACAATAAGAATAAAGGTAACAGTTATGCACAAGGTGGTTGCAAGTCAATCGAATAGCGAGTACTACTATTGGAAGCTCGGTAGCTCTTGTGTAAGTCTGAGTCATACTCAACAGATCCCAGCTAGACGGTATCTAGCAACTACCCCATGCAGTCACATGTGGCACAAGGCCGAATTTAATATGGGGTTCCAGAGCCCATAGGCTCACTCAGACAAAAAATCCTTATAGATCCCGCATAAATGGGATCAGGTCTGTCTACCTCCTGGACAAGACTCTGCCCTTCGGCAGAGCCTTGTCCAGGTTCCTCTCTGCCTAAAGGCAGAGAAATCGACTGTATAGTCAAAAAAAATTTCGGCTAGACAATATTTAGCGACCCACCCCAACAAGGGTTGCATGTGGCACAAGGCTGGGTTTAACGTGGGTTCTCCAAGCCCATAGGCTCAGCCAAAAAATGCCCGTAGAATCCGCATAACGGGATCGGGTTGGTCAACCTCCCCGAACGAGACTGCCCTTCAGCGGAGCCTCCATGTTCGTCTCTGCTCAGAGGCAGAGAGTTCGACTGTCTAGCCAAAAAGATTTTGGCTAGACTCCTGTAGTCCATTGCCTTACAGATACTTATAGGCAGTTACTACCTTTAGTCTAGTCACTCATGGGGTGATAGTTCTGATGTAATGGAATAACCGAAGTCTTTTGTATGCTTTCTTTAGAAATAATAAAAAAAATTGACTGAACCCAAATTGGAAAGAATGTTTTTATTAATACAGAAGTTTATTAATGAACTAATTAGTTTTATTTGTTGTTTTTTTTAATTTTCCAGATGTTAATTATTTGGAATTTCTTTAAATGTTATGTACAGTTGCACTTTTCAGACATGCTGTTAAGATTAATTGCCTGATGTTGAGTTGTGCAAATGTTACACAAATGAATGGCATTTAAAAATTGCCAGCCTGTCTTATTTATCCCTGCTCTACATTTGAAATGGAATTCTTCAAATGAGTTAAAAGCATGAATTGTTTAATGAATGATGTTATTTAATTCAAAATAGTGACTGAAACAAGATATTTTTCTGTAGATTTTCTTTATTGAAATGTTCATTCAGAAAAATCATACTTTAATTGAAACTGTTCATTCAGAAAAATCATACTTTAATTGAAACTGTTCATTCAGAAAAATCAAACTTTAATTGAAACTGTTCATTCAGAAAAATCATACTTTAATTGAAACTGTTCATTCAGAAAAATCATACTTTAATTGAAACTGGGCTAAATCACTTACCTCATCCTGGTAACGAGCTGCATTTACATTCTTGTAAATTCTGTTGTAGTTCATTGAAAAATTCTTAGCATTGAACACATGTGCAATGTAATGGACTACTGTAGAGAAAGTAGAGAACAATAAAATACTAGTTTTATCAAATAAATACAAAAATTAATTTGAACCAATTTCAACTTCAATCCTGTTACATAATGAGCTAAACTTTATTATTTTATAGTATCTTTAGTACTTATTTTAGCATAACTTGATAGTTAAATCTGTTATATATACTGTAGTCAACATTTTAACTGAAATTCTTTAAAAGGTGTAAACACTTTATGTATATATTTCTTCCTATATCAGGAAATTTAAGACTGGAAATGAGTGACACTTAAACAAGGAACAGAACAGATTAGAGAATAAATAAAAATTGTTTTTAATTAAAATCTTTTTGAAATCTGTTAATACAAATGTAAAATTATGTGCAAGTCCAACAGAAAAAAATATCAAGTGTCATATGAAATTATTTACAAACTTTCTGATGCCAGCTTCTTCTGTTTAAAATGCTTTTTGATAAAAGTTCCATGACATCAGCTTCACACATTCACTGCTGTGTAAATACTACCTGCTCTCAAGGTATGCATACCAAGGCAATGCAACTAGGGGCAGACATCTAGCAATATAAATTACTACTAAATAACAATTATTGAGAACGTTTTTAGCAAGGAACTTGTTAGTAGTATCCAGTAATTAGTTAATTAGTAACTATACCTATTATTAGGGAGCACCTTATAACTATTAACAATTATTAACTTATTTCCATAAATGCAAATGTACAAAAAACGAACAAAAACTAGCCTCTTACTAACTTAATGCACAAAAAATTAGGAACATTTTACATGATATTACAGAAATAAAGAGTCAATTTGTTTATACTGAATAAACACAGAGAAAATCTAGTTGTATGAAACAATCAGAAAGAAAATTTAACTTTTTACTAAATTATGTGTCAACAAAGTCTGAAAATTCTTGAAAAAAAAAAAAACAATGTATTTCAGACAAGCAATAATTTTGTTAATTTTATTCTGTGATTATTGTCACATATTGAAAATGTCAACCTTTGTTTTACAGAAAATAATAGCTATAACAAGTAGACATAATTTTAATAATTAATATCAATTTAAATGAACAGGAACACTAAATTAACAGGGTAATTTGGTGAATAAATAAATTCATGTAAAAAGGTGAAAAATAAAAATTACCCAATAAATTTTTCTCTAAATAAGTGTCATTTTCTAATGTAGCTTTGTAAACATATTTTTATTACTTGAAAAGATATGCATTTTTAATATTGATTATGTAGTTTTAATGGGAACTGTACAAGGGAATTGTATAAACATTTTTATCTTATAAATAAAATTGAAATAATTTCAAAACTTTAGTACTGGTTCTTGAGTTACCTGAGTGGAATCAAACAAATAATTTATGAAAAATATTTTTAAAATCCCATGATTTCTTTTTATATTGAAATGATGCATTTCAGAAGCTGAGAAAAGGTTTTTGTCAAAAATTTTCATTTGACACCAAATATTATAAAACAGAAAAATACACAGTGAACTGTGGTATTCAGTGGAATTTTTTAATTGCCACAATCTATTTCTTTCAAAATCTTTCCATTTCTTTGCAAAATCTTCTTTTCTAAATAGTCTCTGGTGAATTTCAATGAGCATAACAAAATTAAATCCACTGCTTAGTAAATATCTGCAAACACAAATTAAACAATTGCATGTATGTTCAGTAGCTAAATTGTATCCCTTTGTAAATGATTTCACTTTTTTATTTGCTTTGCATTCATTACTTTTACCATTTTTCCAAACTGAGAAAGAAATGTCAGATGTTCATCATCTAAATTTGATGTCACTTTTTTCAATGGATCTTTGACATAAACAATTTTTCAGAAATTGCAACTCTTTCAATGATACTCGTACTGAAAAGGTAATATTTGATTTTTTGAAAGAAAAAATAATTGTATATATACCAGCAATTTTTCAAAAATGTTCATAAGATTGAAATACTTCCATTTAAAAAAAATCAACGCTGGTTAAACAGCTGATTGTTTGATTTATAGCATATAATGTCTAACACTTAATCCTGTTGATCAATATTATGACACAAATCTTTAAAACTGATAATTTTGTCTTTTTCTAGAAATTGTGCAAATTCATCATTTTGCAAATTTCACACAGAAGCAGAAGTGTTTTTTTTTAGTACTTGGTTTTGGTTGAGGACTATGTAATACACTTGATGATCCTGATCATGTGTCCCTTAACTCATGAGAGTGATAGGGGTACCACATGTACTGCAGCCATAGTAGAAGTGGTATGTCTTGGGCAAGATAGCCTAATGGAGCAAAACCCTCACCAGGCTAGTTTGAATTCAGAGTTTTCCTTCTCCTAGACCATTTATGATACAAGGCTTTGGAACACAGTCTGCCCAGCTATTTACCCATTATTGGGGGGAGAAGAGATGGATTCATACCCTTCCCCAAAGTTATTAGCATATAACTGAATGTAATGAACTCAACTGGAATTCGAACTTGGCTCTCTGATTTCTCAATCCAAGCTGCAATATTTTCCTCAAATAATCACAGTTTCATTGCCAGATGGAAAAGGCCTCTCACAAACAAAAGTGTTTGGTTTGTTTTAAAATATTACCTTTAGCCATCGTTCCCATTCATTTTGCTCTTCTGTGCTGTTGGCTGGGGCTGTAGAATATGATAACTGCACTTCTGCAAGACACCTGCTCCCCAATAAGACCACCTGTTTGCCATGGGTAGTGACCCATAATGTTTGTGGACAGAAACTGTTGGCTGAGCAGTCCTTGACCTTAAAGTACAAGTGGTCATGTGACAGCCAATACTCCTCTTTGGTCCTTATATGGGCTAGACATATGTCGGAGAGGCCCAATCTGATGAATCAGCTGATCATGTTAAGTACTAGCAGTTATATAATTAAGCCTAACAAATGCCTCACAAATGGCTCACATGACAATCTAACACCCAACCCTTTGTTATTTTGAAAGTGCTAGAAGGTAATGGCTGAGGGTCAATCAAGTCAAGAAGAAAAAGAAACTTTGACCACTGTTTCATATTAAGGCATCAGTTTTTGGGGTACTGAAGCACAAAATTAAAAGGGTTCAAAGTCCTTTCATTATGTGAGTATACTAGTAAATGTATCCCCATCTCAACCAAGGTGAATAGGTTTAACCCCCTTGGTAAATTCCCAATAGAGATTAGATGCCACAGTGAATGGTGGAGCACAGGATTAATAAAAAAAAATCCCATGTCAAAATCAAACAAAAAACTCAAAAGGAATCTCTCTGATTCTGATTTAGAAATAGAAGCCAGAACTGAATTCCCTAGATTCATCATAATTGAATGTTTAGAAGAAACCCCACTGACCAATCTGTAGTGAAACAAAATGAGAAATGGCAATCTACTTGTAAGTGTGAGCAATAAGAAGCATGCAAAAAGCATATCTAAAATGAAAAGCTTAACCACATGAAAGACTAGACATGTCAAGGGGAGATATTATTAGGAATAAAGAGCAGTCCATGGCTATCACCAGAGGAAATAAATGCAGCCATAAGAAAGCAAAGGGTCACCAACTATTGAAGGATAAACATAAAAAGGTGTGATTAACAAATTTAAACAAACACATATATCTTGACATTTAATAAATTTTCAATCCAAATGGAAATAAAAATTAGAAATTAGAGGGTCAAACAATACATCCCCAATCCTTTAGGGTGTTTCAAGTGGCAGTTGTATGAACACCACAAGGAGAACTGCAGAGGCACGTACTATATAGAAAATGTGACCAAAATGACCCAGATCATATTGAGGAATATATTCGATAATAAATGTGCTAATTATCAAGAGAACCATCCAGCCTTTGTAAAATCTTATATATATATAGATATATATATATATATATATATATATATATATATATATATATATATATATGTATATGTATGTATGTATGTATGTATATGTATGTATGCATGTGTGTGTTTGTGTGTGTGTGTGTGTGTGTGTGTAAGAGAGAAAGAAATCATGGAAGTGATGTATAGAAAATATATAATTTTCCCAGAAGCAAAAAAAATAGTGGATTTATATATGAAAGGCCATACCTATGCCAATGTAGCTCAGAGGATGAATCCAATTATCAGCCTTGATAACAACAAAACAAACAAATATAGATTACTCATCAAGCAATTTGTGCAGTAAGGACCAAACTGTTGAGATAATCCCTTTCACCAACTGCATGGTTGATGAAGAAAAAGATTGAGAATGGTGGCACTAGTAGATAATCTACATCGGAGCAGTATTAGCCAATCAGGATCCACCTTGAGGTGAACTGGTGGCAGGAGCTGGCTATGTAAGAAATTACAAAAGAAATGAAAATGATAGATAGTAAGGCCCAGGAGTTGTAATTGGACATGTCAGGAAACAGGTACTGGTTAAGCATGGTGGTACCTATTATAGAGTGCATATTTGTAGACTTCAAAGTATTGAGTGGCAAAATGGAGAGACATCTTTAGAAATCCTTAAAGAAAATTATGAACAAGAAGAAATCAGCCCTAGCATTAACAGGGAAGCAGATGAACATGATAATACCACTCAGGTTAAAGGCAGTGAAGAATACAATGACAGTGGGAAAAATGTGAAGGTGCCCACAGTGAATGTTCCAAAGATTGGCAGTTAAAATGTTCCCTAGAAGATGGGAGTGGACAATTTATTGCAAAAGTTCTCTTGTGTACTGGAAAAGCAACCAGTCAATACAAGAATTATTTTAATATCCACAGGATTGATACAGGAACAGATGAATGGATTGATCTGGAAAATCAAGTGGATGAGTTGCAGAAGGTTGATGAAGAGGAAGATGCCTTAGGGGCTTCTAAGGCTAACAAATTATTCAATGCAAAGGTTGCAGCAGTTGAAAACTGGAAGAAGTACAAGGTGTTTGAAGAGGTAAAAGATGGGAGGCAACCATGTATATCAGTGAGATGGGTGATCACAGAAAAGAAATCTCGACTAGTAGCAAGAGGTTTCAAGGAAAAACAGGAGATTGCAACATATTCTTTACTTGTTCAAAAAACTCTTTAAGCAATATTCATGGTCTTCAACTTTGGTTGGAAATATAATTCAGTGCAGCATATTTACACGGAAATGAGATTAATAGGAAAATTTATTTAAACTTCCAAAAGAATTCTACAATGGACAGTTGTGGCTACTGAAAAAAAACATATATGGCCTGGAGGATGCAGCAGGAGCATGGTAACTTATGTCAAAGGAAGTATTGCTGGAAGCTGGAATGATGGTGTCAAATTTGAACCCTGCATTCTTTTATCTTAATGTTGATGGTGAGTTGCTTGGAATTGTATGCATTCAGACTGATGATGTCAGGAATGGAAAGGTTCACCTCCTTGTCTGTAGAATCAATTAAGGAGAAGTTTTCCATTGGAGCTTATAGCACTAACACTTTTAAATATATTGACTTGAATATTGTACAGGAGAAAGACTGGATTGAAATTCACTAGATTACATAAACAATTTAGAAATGATAAACATAATTGGAAGAAAACAAAGCAATAAAGTAAATGAGAAAGAATTAAAGAACCTGGAGTGTCTTGTTGGTGAGTTGAACTGGGTGTTCAAGCATGTCCTGATGTGTCTTTTGATGTGTGTGAGCCAAGTGGAGCAACTAGGGCAGCACAGGTTAAACATATACACAGAACAAATAAAATAGTAAAGAAAATACAGGAAAGGACAATCAGCTTAAAGTATTTTCTTTTGGGTAACATAAAAGAACTAGTGATTGAATACTTTAGTGATGCAGCATTTGGTAATTTGGAAGGAGGAGGATCTCAGTAACAATAACAGAAGATGTTTATTGAGCAGTCAAAAACAAGTTCAATGAGTTGTGAAATCTGTTATGGCTGCAAAAACCTTGACCCTGCTTGATTTTGCTGAAGTAGGAATATATCTAAAGGCTACTTTGAAAGAAATATTGAAGCTAGGTGGAGAATCACCTATTATGAAATGCTATGTTGACAGTAAATCCTTTGTTGAATCTGTATACTCCACAAAATTAGTTCAAGGTAAAAGGCTCAGGATCAATATATCTGTCTTTAAGGACATAATTCAGCAAAAGGAGATCTATGCAGTATCCTGGTTTCAATCAGGCCACCAGCTGGTATTGACTGAGAGGGGTGTATCTCAAGATGCCCTTGGAATTGGTTGGCACTAAAGAGGGAGAGATTGTTGAAATCATTGAGTTATCTCCCTTCCACCAATTGCATGGTTGATGAAGAGGAAGATTGAGAATGGTGGTGCTAGTAGATAATCTACATAGCAGCAGTATTAGCCAATCAGGATCCACCTTGAGGTTAGCTGGTGGCAGGAGTTGGTTATGTAAGCTCAGTGTTTAGAAGACCTCAGTGCTGAGAACCTGAATAGGACAACATGGATAGTTACGGAATACCTGATGATTTTCTGATCATGTGTCATTGACCAAATTTGATTTCTTTTTTACAGTTCAGTAGTGGATAACTTTTTTGGATAAATTTTTGCTTATATATTTTGTTACCTTTTTACTCAACACTTAGAAAAACTTGACTTTGGCCTTAAATACATTAAGCCACTAAGGATAGTCAAAGGATCAGGCTTTTTCATATGGGACATATTGCTACCCACGCCTGAAGACTGTGTTCAAATGACCAGTCGGGATTTTATTACCAAAATCTAATCTTAACTGAATATGAAGGCAAGCATTAGACCATGAAGCCTTCCACAACTGTCTGGACATACGGGCCTGAAACTACCAATCATTGTGACCAGCTGCAAACCTGCATGCTGAAAGTGTGGAGAGATTAATCACCTCTCCTCTTCCTGCCCAGAGAAGAAGGCCTCTGTCGACCAAAATCCCCCTCTGGTCACGTCTTCCAATTCTGCCTTGCCTGTAATGGGTATGCCAGCATCCAGAAGTCCACATTCCCTGAAGAACCTTTGCCTGCTGCTTGTGCAGTTGTGGAAAAGAAGAAGCTGAAGTGGAAATGGCTGGTTGCTGGTAAGGCCAGAGGGAAGTGCCAGACAGCCGGCCTTCAGTACCTTGAAGCCCCTGGGATGAAAGGCACTAAAAGTCCCACTCCCTCTACTAGCATTAAGAACAACACTCCAGCCTCTATCATAGAGTTATTGAAAAAGTATGACTCGGGTTTTGAAAAAGGCACAATTAAAACAGTCACCTACCCAAAAGGCAGCACACCTCTCGACCTCTGTCCTCTCTGATAAGAAATCATCAAAGAAAATTTCATCAAACCATTCATCCTCTAGCAAATATTCTCCGCTCAGTAGAGATCCCAACCATTCCAGAAACTTATTTCTCACACCCCAATTTCTGTTCCCAGTCCTTCCAAAAAAAAACAACAACTAATGCCCCACCATCTAAAAAACTGTGAAGCCTTTCTGCGGAAGATAGGGAAAAAAGAAAATGACAATCTAGACTGCTATATAATTTAGGGGAGGACATCTGTCATATTTCCCCAGTGCAGACAGAAAGGACCAAGAATTATGGTAACAGAATTAAGGAACTGGAAGTATTACTATCGCTTAAAAAAATTTGGAGATATGGCTATTGAAGCCCTGCAAAACTTCCCCAAAGCCAAAAAGGTTCTAACAGTCATCTGTACCTGGTTGGGGGCATGGCAGACATGGGGTATGGTCAAGGTGGTCTATGAGGGTGGTGTGTGCCCTTGTCTTCACAGATCCAGTAGGCAGGCTTTGCATGCTGGATGTTACCATAAAGGATAAGACACTTTGTCTCATTGGGTTTTATGCACCCAATAACCATGCAGAGCAGCCTGATTTATTTTAGGGGATTGAGCTGTTTTTGATAACAGTAGTTATGGTAGTTTTAGAAGGCAATTGGAAAGCCATCCTTGACCCTGTTATAGATCACATAGAGAAAGATTGGGTAACAACAACCTGGATGTGAAGGTGTTTCAGGACTTTATTGACAAATTTGATTTTGTTAATAAAAATGAGGGAGGTAGTGTGGACTTGGATTAATAGGGGCAGTTCAGCAATCTAGCTACATCAACTGAGTTGATGCAGGACTCTTAGGTTGTCCAAATTTCCATTCAATAGTTTACACAGATCATAAGCTTGTCAGAGTTCATATAAACTTAGATAAGCCTAAGATTAGATTAGCTGGCTATTGAAAGAAGAATACATTTGGTGAGTGAGATTTCCAGGAGTAGCTGTTACTAATGCTACATTGGGAATTTACAGGAACTGTGGGTGGGAATATGTGGTGGGATAATTTAAAATCCAACATTAGGTCATTTGCTGCTGATTTTAGTCATTGACTCAATTTATCTGTTATCAGCACAAACAGCATTAGAAACAAAGATTGATCAGGCAGTTAAATTCCTTGATAGTGGGGATGTAACTTTAGCTAGGGCAGAGCTGACCTCCTTGCTTATCAAAAAAGATCAAGCGCTGGTAGTTAGGGTTAGGTTGAAAAAAATGTCTTCCAAGGCGATTAACATGGCTGCTGAATTGCATTCAGAGGAGATTTTGAAATGCAACTAATCGATATATCGCAAGCATCACACTGCCAAACAAGCAAACCATGACTACAAATGCTATTCCAGATTACTTTCAGGACCTTTTTTTTTTTTTAGCCTTGCTCCGTTCAACATCTATTTGGCTGACTCTTCCCACCTTGAGGTGACTGAAGCAGCAGAGTGCAAGGGTCCCATCACAGAGTTTGAGATCTGGGAAGCACTGAGAGTGGTTGGCCAGGACAAAACTATAGGATTAGATGGTCTTCCTTACGAACTGTACTTTAGGCAGCTGCCTGTTTTTGTCCTCTTGCTGGCATTGATTTATAACAACTGGATGAAACAGCAGTCTATAACTCAATACTTTTTCACCAGGGTTGTGATGCTTTGCAAGAATAAGAAAGGTGGGGATGGGATGGGTAATTATCAGCCTTTGATGATGTTAAACACAGATTTGAAAATTTTAACCAAGATCTTAGCTAGCCATTTGCAAGCTGTACTCACTAGTTTGATTGGCTCTGAGCAGACTTGTGTTGTGAAGGGAAGAACTATTAAGGACAACCTTCATTTGGTATGCTTGATCATTGAGCAAGGTGACACTGATCAATTTAAATCAGTCCAAGGCATTTGATAGAGTGGAGCATCGATTTCTGGAAGCTGTTCTGGAGGCCTCTGTTTTGGGCCGTACTTTCACACCTTGATCCAACTTCTGTATGCATCTCCTGGTGTGCTGGTAGAAGTGAATGTATTAAGATCAGAGCCTTTCATGTTATCTCGCTCTGTTTATCAAGGTTGTTTGCTTCACCTTTGTTGGAGCCCTTCCTTCACAAGTTAAAGATAAATCTGGTCCTATGCAGAATTTCTCTACCTGGTGCTACCACCTCAGCCAGGTATTCTGCCTATACTGACATTTTGGTTCTTATGCTAAGCAAAGCTGAGATTGACGAAGTCAGCAAAGAAATCAGATGGCATGAGATGGTGACAGGGGCTAAGATCAACCGTGATAAGTCTGTTGGCTTACAGTTGGGTGCGTGGAAGGGAGTTTCTCTTCCCAGACCATTCCTCTGGACGGAGAAGCTGGTCAAGATACTTGGTGTCTGGCTTGGTCCTGATCTCGTTGGAAATGAATTGGTGAGAAGAGCAGGAGAAGGCCAAGACAGCAGTTTACCTGTGGTCCCAAAGGAATCTTTACTTAAAGTGGAGGACAGAAGTATGTGCCTCGCACATCTACCCGATTGTCCTCTATCGACTCACTGTACCTCCACTTCCATCTACCATACTAATGACATTAGTAAGGGTCTTGTCCTCCTTCTTGTGCAGAGGCAGGTCCTCCAAGGTATGTTGGGAGATCTGTCATCTCCACCAGATTGAATACAGTCTGAGTGTGCCTAGTGTAGAGATTCGTCAACATGAGCTTTGCATTTCTTTCCTAGATTGGATGTGATTGCAATTAGATGAGAATGGTGAATTCTGGAAAGAAGACATCCATAAGAACTTTCCATTCCTGAGAAGTCTGCACTCATCCAAGGAGAAGGTTTCTGTTCACCCCAAGGTAGGTGCTCCTTCTATCATGAATGTCAACTTCTCTCAACTTCCTATTTCAATAGATGACCTCTCTGACATCCAAGCATTGTCTCCTAAGACATTATATAAAGTGCAGATAATCTGATAAGTGAGCTTAGTTTGACGAAGTCTCACTCTATATAGCCTTGGGTCTCCAGGTTGAAATGCCTCACTAATGATGAGGCATCACTCACCTGGCTGGTGATTTGAAGGGCCCTCTGGGTCAGCAAGAGTCTTTGTTCAGCAGGCTTGGAAAAATCTCCAAACTATATCACTGTGGTGAGCCAGTGGACGCCCCTTGATCATGCCTTCTTCCACTGCAGGGTCATAGGGCCTGTTGTGCAAGTTTGTTGAGGACATCATGGTTCACATACTTCATGGCAAGTTCTTTGTTCTCAAGACCAGTTTCATTTGTAGCAATGTTGTACTGCCATTGTCTGAGTGTTCTTTTCCTTACTAGGTGTTATGCAAGTCATGATATGGACAACATGACTAGGGGAATAAATTTTCCGCAATCATGGAATCACGGACAGAATCATGGAATCATTAATCTGAAAAGAATCTGGGTTTTTAATGTAATTTTCAATAATAAATAACAAATTAATTATTTGATTTTTTTTTTCAGATTTTTTTTAATTCTTCCAAAACTTAATAACTGTCTCTCTGATTTTGTTAAAAAATTTTATGTAATAATAACATAATGTAGCTATTTCCTTAAAATTTGTTTTTAAATTTTTGTAGGTATTTTCCTTATAAAACCTGAAAAATAATTAAGAACAAAAATGTTTGCATAAAAAAATAAAAAAAAAATAGGTTGTCGATTTTTTGAGAATATGTTAGCTAGTCTATTTTTAAATATTTTATAACCTAAGAAACTGTATGTTGCAAATGAGATGAAAGTCAAAAGATCACAGCTCAGTCATGGGAGACAGATACTAGTTGATGTCAAAATTGGAGGGGAGAGAGAGAGAGAGGGAGAGATGAAGATGAAGTTTAAGAAATTCATTTCCTTTAGGCCTTACACAATTTAAAAGTAAAAATTTTCTAAACAACTTGTAAGTTTGTTTTATGAATATGAAAAAATAAATGCTATCACGTGCCTACCATACAATTTAGAAATAAAGAAAAACGATTTTCCAAATACACCACTTTATGTAATGGCTGGCTTGTCTAAGCTTACTGTCACACAGCGATTCTCCCAGATCAATAATTGCATTATCTTCAGTGCTTCACCATTGTAAAGAAATTTAAACTGAACAAAAAAATCCTTTAATAACATTAACTGCCAATGAGTATTTTTAATATTTTCATTATATTTTGTAATCTAAACCAATTGTATGAATAAACAACAAATTGCCAAGACAACTAAATCAAGTCAATATAGTGATTCAACCTCAAAAGTTGGGCCCACTACTCTAAAAAAAGAAAAAGAAAATGACCCCAGTATCTAAAATTTGTGCTAAGGCCAGAGTAGAGTAATTTCCTGATGACTTTTATGCAGAAGAAATGTTATTTTGCAAATTCTGTCTCCACAATGTTGGCATTTTTAGGGTTGACACAATCAAAAGATCACATCAAATCAAAAAGTCTTCAAAAAAGTCAACTAAACTGAAACAGAAGACAATCACAACTTTGTTGAAAGAGGTATGAGATGATTTTGTCCTTGATTTTTTTGAAAATATGCACTTTGACATTCCCCTACACAAAATTGACAAAATGAGGCCATTCATATTAAAACATTGTAAAGAAGGTGGTGTTATTCCAAGTGTCAATTGTGTTAGGCAACTTCATCCAAAATTGTTTGCTTGTCACTTTGCTGCCCTGAAAGCCAAGCTTGCTAATCAATCAGTCAGCATCATAGCATACAAAACAACTGTCATGACCACAGCATTTCGAATGCAATTCTAAGCATTTGTGGGGAGTAATTTTTCACTGTTGTTGTAAGTTTGCAAGAATGCAATCATCAAACTCTAAGTCAGGCATGCATCCGAGCTGTAACTCATGTGGATATTGCATTTGAGGATATTGCCTTTGTAATAATTTTGCAGACTATTGCAAAAAAGCTCATAAGGAAGTGTTGTCAAATGTCTTGGTTAACAGTTGATAAGTGTTGTGCTTAGCACATATTTTAAATCTTGTTCTTGAAGTATTTTTACATTGGCCAGCATTTGATAATGTTACCCAGCTCACTAAATTCATCAAGTCAGCCTTTTTTAAAAAGCCTACTTGGAAAAAGCGATACTTAAAATGGCTTGAAGGTTCCTTGCCTAAGGAACAGGTAAAACTAACCCCTGTACCAGTGATAACCAGATGGAATTCCTGGTTTAATGTGGCCAAATATCACTCCTCCTTTGTACAGTTTTATGTAGGATTCTTTAGATAGGATACTAAAATTAGTAGATAATGGTTGACTACATCATGCCTCTTATCATAATTTGTGCCTAAATCAGCATATAATGAATGAGAACTGCACTTGTTTAATAACAGCTTTGACAAACTTAGAAAAAATTAAGTCTCTGCTTGTATGTGTTGCATATAACATGATGGAGGATGTTAAATAATATTTGCACACTGGTACATCAACATTTGGCCTAGAAACTGATTGTTTTTTGTCTGAACTAGAAAACATGGAGAGAGAGTTATCTCAAATTTCCAAGATTTTTTCAGCACATCTTTTTTAAAATGGAATAAAGACCTGGATACCTACCCTGTGTATAACTTTTACAAGGCAGTTTGCCTGTTTTATCCTAGACAGCTACCCTGTATAGGCCATGATTTAGACAGTTTTGCAGCTATCAAGGACTTACAATGTCTTTCTATTGATCTTCTTGAAGAATTCCAAATGTATGTGAATTACCAAGATGATTTATCAAATCCTTTTAATATCCCATCATTTTGGAATGCAAATAAGAACAGATTTCCTCTTCTGGAACAGATTGCCAATAATGTCATATGGAGGTCTGTTACCAGCATAGATGCTGAACGTTAATTTTCTCAGTTAAAATTTACTCAATAAACAATGTAAAAGCCTTACCCATGAGAATACCAAGCAACTCACAATGTTGTATTACAATGGAGATTTAGAGAAGAGATTTGAAGATTAGATATTTCCCAAATTAAGAAATTAGCAATTTTAAATTTGAGCAGTATTTCAACTTGGGATAAGTTGTTTTATTTAAATTTTGAATTAATATGTCTAATTTGTTTTTTGATATTTTGTTACAAATATCCAGTTATTATGGCTTAATTACTTTTTTGTAAAATTTTAGTTAAAATGTTTGACTTTATTCAGATACTAGCAGTAGAGCCCAGCGTTGCCCGGGGATGTAACAGTAAGAGATAAATCAAGTATCGACCATCATAAAGACTGAAAAAAATAAAATTGACAAAGATTATTGTTTAAGGTTGATGGACACGCATGTCTTAATTAGTTTTTTTTGTTTTGTTTTTTTTTGTTTTTTTTATGAATTGGTCAAACCCAAAAAAAAACATTGTTTTCAATCGTTATGAGTCTACCAATTGAATAGAATTTTATTATAAACAATTGTCTTGTAAATGGAATTTTTAAAGCATTCTGAATGTAAAAATAAAGAAAAAAGTGTGCAAGACAATAAGAAACACTACCTGCCAAAAAAAGTGAAGTTTTATTGAAATCGGTTGAAAAATGTAGGAAATCCAATCCCATATATAAACGAACACACACACACACAAACAACCTAAGTATAACTCGATATGAGTTGTCCCCCTTTCATTCTCGCGATGCCTCTTAATTGTGTTTTCACATTGATTTTGTGCAAAAACAATTGTGTTTTTCCAATTTTTGGCACTATCAGAACCACCGCAAGGTAATTTTATGTAATCCTGTGAAGTTTTGTTGGAATCGGTTGAAAAATGTAGGAAATCTGATCCAATATATAAACGTACAGACACACGCACACACAACCTGGGTTTTATAATAAATATGATTTATTATTAAGATTCAAGTTATTTGCTGTTAATACTTTAAATGTGATTTTTACATTATAAATCAATAATTATAAATCAATCTAAATTCTTTTACTTAAAAAACAAAAACAATTTGAATGTATTTTGAATGAAGATCTGATTAAAAGTTCCACCTCAAAGATATGCGCCATTACATTCCATTGTTTTATTGTCTAGTCATGTTACATTTTTTTATTTTTACATATAATTTATTTTTGGACTTGGATTTTAACATTTAAAAAAAGAAAGATTTGTAGATATTTTCTATTTCTTTATATGTAATAAAACTTTGAATTATATTTTTGTTTCCAGTTTTAATAATAATTATAGCATATTGTATTGCAATTTTGACATAAAATACTATAAAAATGGAAAAAATGAAATTTCCCAAAAGTAAAAATTGAAAAAAATGAAATTTACTAAAAGTGGAAATGGAAAATCGTGGACCCTACATGACAGAAATGAATTCTATGGGGACAAGAAGTTCACCTCTTCCCAACTAATCCTGTTCCTTAGGCATTAGCCTAAAGTTAAGATTAGAACAGAAAGGAAATGACTCCATCCATCAGAATTTGGAAAAAGGTGGGTGAGTCTTGTGCATCTGTGCTGAATAAGAGATGCTGAATTGGAGTGGCATTTTGATGCCAGTTAGGTATTTAAGGATATTGGAAATTCTGGCTTGAACAGTGGCAATCCTACCCAAAATAGCCTAGTTTAGGCTTATTTTGATTTATTTATTTTTCTGCCAAAGTTAACTTAGCTAGGGTTCTCTAGCTTTCTTTAGTTTAATTTCACCAACCTCCTCCTGTAAGCGATCAGAGATGTCATTTCTTTGGTGGATTTAGTATGCCTTTCAATTTTTGGGTGTGTTTTTCATTTTTGTTGTAGTGTTTAGTTGTGTGAGTGTTTGGTTGAATGACTGATCACATTCTTGCAAGTCCCACATTACTTTTGCCCAGTTAATAAATGTTTCTTTCACATTTAAGGGTTGTGGGAGGGGATGTCAATTACAAACACTATTTTGTTTTCTTTCGGTATATAAATTTGTTTTTATTGTAAAATGACATATTCAGAAAAAAAAAAAAAATTACAGGCAGCTACCATGAGAGCTACTTTGCATTGAACAGTCAGTATATACTCAGTATATATCTCACTGCAAGACCAGATAAAACAAAACAAGCTGGAAGATCTGATAAAAGAATTATATAAACCTGGAGGATTTTTATATCCACAATAACATCTGGGAATCCAAGGAGACAAACAAAAAATGAAAAATTATGGAAAAATTCATTATGAATAATGTACTATACCTGAACCAACAAAAATCAATCCAGTAAATGGAAGCCTGTCAGCAATTTACCTAGCTGTGTGGGATCAAGCAATTTGCCTAAACTTTACCTGGAGTGTTTATGCTGGTACATGTGGTAGCAATCATTTCCCCAATCATCCTGAGAAACAGTGAAATGATCAATGAACTTCCACCTACATGGAGTCTAAGCAAGGCCAACTGAGAAAAATTTGGAAATTTATGTCGTCATACTAACTCAAGATATAAACAGCAGAAAATGTCACAAGAACTCTAATATCCATAACAAAAGAATGCATCCCCAAAAACCCAAAACCAAACAGAAGAAACAGACTCTGGTTCAATAAATGTAAAGAATTAATTAGACTTCATAAAGTTTGGTTTAGTTTGTTTTATGGCAAATCAAATGCAATGGTCCATTTAATACCAATTGTTTTTCTAAATAAACTCTTGGATTTAAACAGCCAAAAACTTATTTTAAATAGTAAGACTGCTACTTGGTATGTTTATATATATATATACATATTCTTTTTTAAATTATATTTTTGAAATTAGTTTAATTTCTCTTTTACAGGAATATGTAAAATGAATTAGTATTTTGGAAAACTTCTTTTAAGTTTGTTGTTTGGCAGTATTTTAAATGAACTGAATTGCTGCAGTTTATCAGTATGTCTTTTAATGGCCAATGGCTGTTGGCATGCCGCACATACTAGAGGATCTTCCTTTTTTAGGATATGCACATGGATTATGGTAATATGTCTAATATGGAACCTGGGCATAATGGCTTATTCTCTTCTAGTTTGGTGTTTATGATGCAATTCTCCTATAGTTAGTTTAATTTTAAACAATTTATTTATTGTTTGGGCAGGAGTTCTATAGGTTCTGCCACTTGTCCTTTTATTGATTGTTGGTTTCAAGTCTGTATATGGGATTTTGGTATCTAAGGTGTCTGATGAGTTTCTTATAATTGATCATTCCCTGCGATAGACTTCATAAAGCAGCACTTCAAAAATTCAGCAAAGGACTAACAACTGCGAACCTCTTCAACTATAAAGTAAATAGTGCAAAGGCCTGAGAAGCAACAAAAGAAGCTAAAAAGGACTGCTAGTTAAAATGTGTTAGCAAACTAAATTCTGCTACAAAACCAAAAACAGTTTGAGAAATTATGAGAAAAATAGCTGACAAACATTTATCTTATACCAGTAAAATATCTCTCAATAAATAATAGCAAGATACCAGAAAAAAGACTATAACAAATATATTTGCTGAAACATTCTCAAAATATTTTAAAAAATAGAAACGAAAATCCCAATCTGCAAAACAAAATGCAGAAAAATACAAATTAAAATTCAAAACAAAAATCCTGGAAGATTACAACACATGATTCTCTCAGACAGAACTAAAAGACTCCATTAAAAGTTTGCATAATTCAGCTATAGGGCAAGTTCCTAGAAGAATGGCAGTAAACAATTGTTCTACCAATTCCTAAACCAGAAAAAGACACTTCAGACCCTGAAAATTATAGATTGATTTCTCTTATAAGCTATTTATGTAAAACTTTGGAGAGAATGGTCAATGATAGCTTAGTTTGGTATTTGGAATCCACCAAATTAATGACTAACTTACAATGTGGATCTTGAAAAAACAGGAGTACAATTGACCACCTGGTTTGCTTGAAAAGTTTTATAAGAAAAGCATTTTTAAGAAAAGAGCATATGGCTATTGTATTCTTTGACTTTAAAAAGGCATATAAAACTACCTGGAAATATGGGATCCTGCAAGATCTACAGGACCTTAGAAGGTAGGCTACCAGAATTCATTAAGAAATTTCTTTCGAATAGAATCCTTCATGTCTGCATTGGATCTATTCCTTCTGATCCCAAAACCCCAAGAATAAGTAGTACCATGGGGTTGTATATTGTTAGTCACTCTGTTCAGTATTAAAATAAATAACATTTCAAAAGAACTCACTCATGCTATCAATGGATTTTGTACATAGATGACTTTCCTGTACATTACCAATCCAAAAATATGCATACCATAGAAAGGAATCTGCAGCAATGCATAAATAAGATCAACAGATAGGCAATAAATATCCAAAACATAATGCATGTATTTTTATAATAAAAAGAAACTGCATAATGATCTAACATTGCAACTCAAATGGACAGAAATCCCCAGTGCAAGTTCTTGGGAATAATTCTCAACAAGAAACTAACATTCATACCACATCTAAAATATCTGTGAACAAAATTCAACATTACAACTTTTGAGAATGGTGGCCCACAAAAATTGGGAAGCAGACCAGTAAAATGCTGCTCAAATTATACAGAACATTGGATCGACCAAGCTGGACAATGGAAATGGCATATACCAATCAACAAGGAAATCAAGACAAAATTCTCAATCCAACCTTATGATTTCCTTGCTGATTGGTATATGAAGTTTTCATTATCCAACTTAGATTGGATTAATGCTCTGTATAATTTGAGTAGCATTGGCCACAAACCTAGATGGATAAACTAGCTCTTCTATACTAAATAAAACTAAAAACTTGCCCCTCGAACCTTGCATACAATATGACATTTGATCCAAAATACAGAAAGTTCTTTCAACAAAAAAGAAAGCCATAAAAAACCTTGGCTCATAAGAATACCAGAAATAAATCTAAAAATCTGCAAACATTATAAAATATCTACTTATATTCCAAGAGGAATTAGAAAAAATCAAAATCAGTTATCCCAGACATTCATACATCTTCACGGATAGATGAAAATACACAAATGAAACAGGAGGTGCAGCAATGTATAACAAGTAAATAAAAAAGAAACATCTGCCAAAAGAAACTTCAACTTTTAATGCAGAGATTTGTGCAATAAACCTATCACTCAACTTCATTTCTAGAAAAAAAGTTATAACAGCAATACAAAATAAAAAATTAACACACTGCCAGTAAAATTACTATGCAAACTAAATTCATTGTCCAACAGTAAAGAAATGGTTGCTATGCTGGATCCCAAGCCACAAAGGAATTTGAGAAAATGACCAGGCATATTCAACCACAAAGTCTGATCAAAATGAAACACCCTGATAATAATTTCAAAATCCTTTATATGAACCTAAAATGTAAAATAAACAGTTAAATTCAACAGAAATGGCAGAAGCATTAGACCAGCAACACAAATAATAAACTTCACAAAATCAAACCATTCCTAGCTGAATAGAAACAAATATCTAAAGAAAGAAGAAGAGATGAAGTAATGCTAGCTCAACTACACAACATAGGACACAGATACATGGTTGGTGCTTGCTATCTGCAAACACTCTGATCTGGGTGGGCAAACCTGATTGGGAGCCCCAGAAAGTACTTTGTGACACTCACTATCTTATCAACATTTGCTTTTTTCTACTTCCATTGAAATACATTAAAAATTAAACTAAGCACAACTGACTATTAAAAGGATGAAAGGTTTTCTCAAATTTTGACATCATTCTGGGATTTCTTTTTGTCCAAATCTGTGAATTTGTTTTGCTCATACTAAGTCTAAAAAAAATGCTATATAAAATTCACTACTTTTTATCAATAGTGTTTAATGTGTTAAAATTCTTCAACTTTTAACAAGAAAAATCTCAATATTAAAAATTGTCACAAAATATTAGGTTGGTGCAAAAATAATGACGTAATAATGTCGTTTTTTGACGTATTTTTTAACGTCAAAAAACGACTTTATTACATCATTATTTTTGCACCAACCTAATATCATTGATTTCTTTAAGATGGAATGATCTATTATGATGTGTCTCTAATTTGTATTTAGATACATTGTATTTAGTTTCAATTTTTCTAGTTGAATTGTTCACCTATATGTATATGATCCATTATTGTACATAATTACATTACATAAAAATTTGTATTTTATATGAATAATATCTAATGAAAATTGTAAATATAGTAAAGTGAGGGTGGCTGTATCATAGATTCAGTGGGGGCCACAAAACCCTTGCACCGACCCTGCACACATGCCTCACCCATTCATACTCACTGAAGAATGGAGATCAACCAACATGTACAACATGCCAAGCCGCATTCACAGTGAAATGCAGTTTAACTGAATGTACTCACTTAGCCCCTATAAGTCATAAATACTACAAGGAAAACAACATGAGAAAACTATTTGAAAATACTGAAACTGTCAACATAATATCCTACTTTAAAGAAATAAGTTTATACCAAAAGATATAACACCTACAATAGATCATCTATAAACTATACATCTATAAAGCATAAAGTATAAAAATTATTTAGAAAAATATCTGTAGTTAAAGGCATAAACTTGTGTTCAAAATATTTAGATTTTGGCATTAAATAAACCATAGGGGTTGATATGTCACTAAACAAAACCAACCAACCATTCTGCTCTTGAGGAAGACAAAATGCATAGATCTTTTGTTTGTTATAGTTGTTATAGCAATCTGATACACCCCCCCACACACACACACACACACTTTTTCACCATTTTGGGAAAGATTTGGGGAAACTGAAATTAAACAATATTAACAAAATTGTTATTTTGTAAAAAATTCAGTTTTGTTCTGAAAATTTCATGATCCTTAGATTTTAATCTCTGAATGATTTGGACTTAGGAATTTATGATTCATAATCAAGAATTTAAAGGTTTGGGTGGAATTATACTATAGGTGTTGCGACCAGAAATAATCATTTATTCAAATTATTTTTTTATATTTTTGTAGATTAAGTATATAGATTTTTTTTTTCATAAAATGCTCTGAATACGAAAATGAATAAGAAAAAAAACAAATTATTAAATTTTATAAAAATTAATAGCAGGTCCAGTTTGCTATATAACTTCATTGTAATCACTCTAGGAAAACCAAAATATTCACATACTACATGATTTCTTAAAATTATTGAAAATGATAACATGAATCGCCTTTTTCACATATTATTATTGATTAAGGATTCCTGATGGTATTTCAATAAAGAAATGACATAGGATGAGCATATTTTGCTTTAGCTTCCCTAGGGAGATCAATTTACAATGAATTTACATAGCAAAGTGGACCCCCTTTTAACTTTTTTATGAAGTTAAAGAAATATTGTTTTTATATCTGCTTAATCTATATGAAAAAAATGTTTATTTCTAGTTTTCTGTAAGAATGTTAAATTTATCATCTTTTAGAAACTAATGTGTTTGATGAAAAACAGCAGGATGTATGAATTTGATTCATATTTGGACATTTTAGTTTTCAGAAAATAAAATGGTGACAGGGAATAAGTAAGAATTGGAAATCCATTCCATCACAGGTTAGAGAAACTCAGCTAAATCGCATGTTAATCACCTTGCATTTTAATAAAATACAAATCTTTTACAGTATGTTTTCAAGACCTGTGGTAAAATATTAAATTAAATTTGTTGAATTTAATTATGATATTAACTTTATGTGACAAAGCTCTTAATTACATTTTTCATTAATTTCACAGTAACAAAAAAGACATTTTGCCTGTATAGTAAATGGCTATGGTAAGATATAAATGATAGAACTGCCCAACAAACAGAATAGACAAAGTTTCCAATAAGCAATACCAAAGAAAAAAAAAAGGACAAGGCAAAAATAATATAAAGCAAACAAATAATATATGCAAGGCAAATTAACAGTAATAAGGCAAAGCAACAGTAAGATGGCAAAAAGTTCACAAACTAAGAATTAGGGTTGACATATGAGCAAGTTCAGATAAACAAAGGTAGCCTTCTGACACCAAGACAAGACAGACTGAATCAGATGTGTCCAAGAAGTGGCCTATTTTATTGGCTAGGAAGAAATCCCAGCATGCATTTGTGCAGTTTTACCTATAAATTGGGGAGGGAATATTTTTTGCAATCATTCCCACCAAGATTTGCTTTGTGACCTCTTGTCCTTCATAGTGGGTGTGGCCATGATCCAAGAGGCACACTTTGTTTGTGATGTTGATGCTTGTGTAATGTCTAGCAACTTTGTTGTCTATTCAGCATATGGGGACCAAATAGCTAGAGGTGTTTCCATGCTGGTTAAACATACACTGTGTGCAAAGGTGGACCTTGTTCATGTTGATGCAGGGGAGCTGGTTGATCATGGCCAATATTGCTTGGTTGATCTGATTGGCAAGTTTAGTCTCATCGATCACCCAGAGCAGAAGATGTGGATGTGGGTTCTTAAGTGGCTGCCTACCCAGGTAGCCAGCTACCTGGGTAGAATGTTAGTGAGAAGGGTTGATCTAGATTGTCCCACATTCCAATGGTTAGGCTATTCAAGCCACAGACTTGTCTGTGCCTGGAAGGTGTTAGGTGCTAGGACTAGAATGGCTGGACACTGGAAGTTCAATCTGTCTTTACTGGACAAGCAGGACTTCTGGCAACAGCTAACTAGATTACTGCAGCAGGAACTAGTGAGGGCAGTTATTGGGAATAAGTGATAGGAGAGGCTTAAGGATAGTATGTCTTTCACCTCTGAATATAGCCAATGACTCATCCTAGATAAGGCTAAAAATTTGAAAACTCTTAAGGATTGTCTGTCCTAGAAATAGGTTTAGCTAGAGTGGCACTGGAGTGAGTGCTACCAGGATCAGGTAGTTTGACATAGATTATACAAGATGCCTAACAAAACCATGAACATGGATGCAGAATTGCACAAGGAAGAGATCTATTGAGGTTCTGATCATTACATTCAGGAGGTTGATGCCCCAGAGGGGCAGACTCTGAGGTCATCCAAAGATGTGTGAGGCATTTTGGTGGCATTTCAAGAACCAGTTTACCAAGAAGCCCGATCTCTGTTTCACAGCTATTCAGCTGACTTTCCTTGGCTTTCACTGACAGAAGCATCTAGCTGCAAAGGGGAGATCACAGAAGGTTAAGTTTACTTGGCACTGAAGAGTTCAACAGTGTCCATGAAGAGTATGTGTGCCACATATGTCTTTCCTCTCATCCTTTACTGGTTGTCTGTACTCACAATGTGAAAATACCATAAGAAGGTGCTTGAATACTTGCTCTCCTCCCTGTTGGGAGGTGGTGGCAAGGATCAGGTATGCAGTGAGGTCTGTGTCCAGTGTCCGTGTCATGGGGCACCAGGCATGCAATACTTGCTGAGTCTCACATGCCTTGAGGTTGGCTTTCCTATGCTGTATGTTGACAGAACATTTGAACTTGGAAGGACACCTTACCTAGTCTTACCATCCTTCCTTCCATTTCTAGGGCTGAGCATCGTCATAAGCCCTTGAAATCAGTCGAGATTCCTCAGAGAGTGTCGAGCGGCCATGAAGGTCATTCCTCAGTCCACTGACTTTTCATGACCTAAGAGGCTCTTGTATCAGTAGTTAGTTGGGGTGGGGGTCATGAAAGATCTACTCAGTGAGCAGCATTGGCTTATTGGCAACCGAGTTACACACTTTCTGGTCTTGGGTGTCAGTGGAAGATTACCTCAACAACACTGAATTTTCACTTACCTGGCAATTGATTCGAAACATGCTATCTATCAATTACATAGCCTTCAGAGGAGCAACCTTGGTCCAGAGGAAACGGCTTGCATGCCTTCTATCATTGTCCTCAAGTACATCTATTTCAGGACTATGTCAGTGAATTGAC
>OZ010591.1:47941744-48003577 GCA_963932145.1 Acanthosepion lycidas
GGATTTTCCCTGCAATTGAAAGTAGTGATATCCCCCGATGATTATCACAGACAAACCTGGAACCCTTGTTTTTGTAGAGGTGTTTGATAGGGACGTCTTTACAATCCTGTGGGACACAGCCTGCCTTCCATATCTCTACGAAAAGGAGATGTAACTTCTTTACCAACTTTTGGCCACTATGTTTATACACTTCAGGTGGAATACAATCCTTAGGAGTAGGTGATTTTCCAGATGAGATTTGCTTGATAGAGTCAATTACCTCTTGATAGGTAGGTTCAAAAGACAACTCAGGAATTTCTGGATATTGCTCAATTGATGTCATGGCTTCCTCATCAGTAACCGAAGTGGTGTTTAACACAGTTTCGAAATGCTCTTTCCAGCGATCTAAAATATCTGACACATCCATCAAGAGAGTTTCTCCATCATATAGTTTTAACGTGTGCTATATTTATGGGATAAAGTGCTCAGTATCAGAGATAGAGCATATTTACATATGCTCTATCTCTATACATAACTATAAAAGTGAATATTGAAATCAACACTCAGAGACAGAATCGACAGGCAGCAAGTGTTTTTTTCAAGTATTTATATATATGGGTCAGTGTTGCATTCTGGGTAATTCATTTTGGATTATGTTATTAGTTTTGTTTCAGTTGTATATTTTGTATGCCTTTCTTCTTGTGTTGTGGATGAAATGATATGGATATTGTAGGTTTTTGAATGTGTTTTCTATGTATGTTTCTTCTTTAAGTAAATATTGGGGACTACAGATTCTTAATGCTCTTAGATAGAAACCTATAATAATTCCAGGTTTAAATTTAGAATAGTGGTTTCAGTAGAAACTAATCAGATCATTTTTGTTTGTAGCCTTTCTGTAAATGTCAAAATTGAGTTCGTTATTATCTCTATGTAACAAAATGTCTAAGAATGGGAGAGTGTAGTTGGTTTCAGTTTTGTAAGTGAAGTTTATTGTAGGGTCAATGTTGTTAAGTTTGGAGAGAAGATCCGTTAAATTGGTGTTTTTTGGAATTATTAATAATGAGTCATCTATGTATCTGAAATATGAAGAGTTTGTAGGGAGAATATTTTTGAAAGAGTCACTTTCTAGAACTTCTAAAAATAGACAAGCAAGAATGCCGCTGAGAGGAGATCCCATTGGCAAACCAAATTTCTGTCTGTAATGTTGGTTATTAAAAGTAAAGAAACATTGCTTGGTAATTAGTTGGCATATTTTTATAATTTTGTGTGTAGATAGAGGTAATTTAATTTTCGCATTTGTTAGGTGTTTTTTAGTAGATTTAAGCATTTCTCTATGGGGACGTTTGTATAGAGAGGTTTTATATCTAAACTAACCATATATTTGTTTCTAATGTCTATGTTTTTTAATTTGTTTAGGAGGTCGCCTGAATTTTTATGCTTTCTACCATTGTCCCCAGGTCCACCTCTTATGGGACCATGTCAGTGAGCTGACGACTCGTCTCACTCCCGAAAAGCTTGTGCCCATTGATTGCGCATATGCATGTGACAATGTGCCACCCCCGTATTCCAGGGTGAAACGGATGGTGTTTCTGATGCTGCTGGCCATGGCCCAAATGGTGATTTGGACGACAAGACAGGAGAAAATCTTGCAGGGCATCCCTCTTTCTCCTCAGGATCTGATCCTATTCTTTGAGCATCAGCTGAAGATGTATGTATATATGTACATATATATATATATATATACATGCATATATGTATGTGTATATATATATATATATATATATATATATATATATATATATATATATATATATATATGTATGTATATATGTACATATATATATATATATATATATATATATATGTATGTATATATGTACATATATATATATATACACACACACACACATATATATATATATATACTTATATACATAGTTGTATATTTAGGCAGCAATCCTAAATGTCGTTTTCTCACATAGTAACATATGTGAGAAAACGACATTATTTTTGCACCAACCTAATACATATGCACACACACATATATATATATATATATATATATATATATATATATATATATATATATATATATATATATATCCTTGTGCAGGTATGCAGAAAATAGAAAAGAACACGTTGGGTGCATAATCCGGGGTTCCTTAGTATTTTTGTTTTTATTTTTAAGAAGACAGTGCTCCATACAGAAGTAGAGCTTATATTCTAATAATATTTTTTGTTTAAAAATATGATTCCTTTGTTTTTCACTGTATGCGCGCCATAAAAATATCCTTCACTGGGAACCAACTAAAGGATGACCGTAAACATTAGCCTTGAAATAGATACCCTACCCAACCTTAGCAAAACCTCTCAGAGGATGATGAATCTACTGATAAGAATTAACTCCCTGACCACTTAAAGAAGGAAAATAGTCTAGCCACTCCCACAATAACAAATTCTGTAACGGACCGTGCCTAAAAATACACATAAACCGAGAGATAGCTTATTCCTAAAATTTCGCTTGAAGATGAAACGGGACTAAACACCACAATCCAACTTAATTTTATTAATTATTTGGATGATTTCGGCTCTCATTTTTGAAACATGAGAACTCTTATGTAACGAAGGAATCATATTTTTAAACAAAAAATATTATTATAATATATATATATATATATATATATATATATATATATATATGCTTATATATAGACATATGTGTATAAATATATGTATATACATATATATACATTTGTTTTGAGGTTCTTAGCTATCGTTGATGGTGGCAGTGTTGCTATTGTTGGTTGTGCTGCTGGTGGTTGTCTATTGGTGTATTTATTTGGTCTGTTTTGTATTTGCATTGGCTGTGTGGTGGTCAGTGTAGTTGCGGTGTTTTGTTGTTTTCTTTTTAGTATGGTCGTTCACTTTTTTCAGAGTTTGGCATCATTTCTCTTTTGTTCCTCTGTCTGAAGGAAATATTCCACTTTAATTTTCTTTGTTTTTCACTTCTTGTTTTTTGTAATTCCCTCACTGTTTGGTCTGTGTGAGCTTTTATGCCATTCTTTATGTTGGTATATTCTTCCGTGTCCATTTGTTTTTTTTTTTTTTCTCATCAAGCAGGTTAATTTCTGCTGTTGTTGCCGTTGTGCTTTCCTGGCAGAACTGCATGGTATCCTGCATGAGTTTCCTGGAGGAGTCTTCTAATTTACGGTACCATGATGCTAGAAATGCATCATTGTGGTTACCTATTGATGGTTCCAAATCAATCCTGAAATTGGTCGGTACTAGTTGATCCTTCAGGCATATCCTAATATATTCCTGGTGTGATTCATACCTGGCTAATTTGTTGGTTGCTCTATTCATATGGATAGCCAATAATTTGGTGTTTATTGGTTCTGTTGGTGTTATGTCCTCGGCATTTGGTTCCGTCCCATGTCTATTATTCATGATTATATTTTGAACAATGAAAATATATTAAAAAATTAAAATCTTCAGACACACTGGGTTGTAGATTAATATTCTTTCGTTTTTTTTATTATTATTTCATTTAGATTCCCCAACTAGTTTCGGCCAAAATGGCCATCATCAGGAGAAGAAATATTTCTGCTTGCTGGTAGCAGTAAACTACAGAAATGAATGTCTTGATGGAAAAAATGGACTTTTGTTTGTAGTTTTCATTTGTTTTTTTATATTTTTATCATTTTGACATGAATCTTTTAACATTCCTTGTGTTGGTCAGTCTCTTTTAAGTTGTTATTTGAGATAAGAGCTGGATGGATCTATGCCTCTCTGAAATCCCCTGGTCAGTTTGACAGTTTTATTGGTCCTGGAGAAGGGATGTGTCTCTGTTAAGTTTTGTGTGTGTGTTATTTGGTTCTTAGGGAGTGAGTGAGTATGATATGTGTAAACGTGTGTATTGCTGTGAGTGTGTGTTATCATTTGGCTCATTAGGGAGTGAGTGAGTATGATGTGTGTAAGTGTGTATATTCGTGTGGGTGGGTGTATAAGTGTGAGGCCTCAACACCTCCATAAGCATATCTGTCTTGTGTGGGTGAGAAATGTGGGTAGGTTTTGATTTGTAAAGTTATATATTAGTACTATCTATAGTGTTAAATTTATGCTTTAGCCCGGCTGGATAGTGTGCTTTTAGACGTTGTATCCACTATATATATATATATATATATATATATATATATATATATATATATATATATACACACACACCTTGTTCAAAATAATATTAAGCCAGTTTTAAAATAATATCTCTAGGCACAGTGGTGCCATCATCCCATGCAGTATTGGGAGAATTCTTTTATATGAAAATTTTAGTTTATCAAATCAAAATGATATTCTAATCATTGTGTATGAAAACTCTTTTTGCCTTTGTTCATATACATTTTTTTATCTCCATTGAGTGAATTCTTTGTAAAAAGTATCCCCCCCCCTTTTTTAGTGTGAGTGAATCAGATTCAAGTTGCTCAAAATAAACATACTTTGTTTGTTCAATTTTCATTATTAACTTTCAGATTACTGGATTGTGGGTTCCTAACTCTACATGACTTCGTCTGAGCTGCTTCCTCATGATCAATTTTAATTCTCTGCACTTCCGCTCATAAAGATTCTATACATGGACAGGAAATGCTGCTGCTCTGTCTTCCTTATTTTTATTTGGTCATCCAATATAGGCGTCTTTGAATCAAGAATTCCTGGAGTTGGTCTGTTAAAGTCTTCAAGTGCACATAAACACTTGTCTCTGTCATTCAATAGTATGAAACTTAGGATCATTTTAACTTTGACAGCAAAATCTTCATTGTTATGTTAATAGCATCCTTTTTGCACTTTTTTCTGGAAATTCTGACATAAATACCTGAAAAAATCTTTTATTTGAACTCAAAATGTTTCTCTGTCATACATGGATAAGGTCAGTAAGATATATTACTCTTTGTATGAGAAAAAGCCAGGGGTGGATGTATATATGAACTCTAAAACAAATGATCACAGTTCATTTCTAAATGTAGACATGAAAACAAATTCTTTTTATGCTACCTACAACCACATCATAACCAAAAATACTGTTTGAATAAACTTTATCCTAAATAATGAAACAGAAACAAAAAAGTTTATGAAAGAAAAAATAGAAGTCATGACCATAGATAACCCTCAGTATTAACCTTAAACAAAAACTGGGAAAGCCAGTTTCTTCTTCCGTGACTTCCCCATATCTTCTGATGATCAATATGTCCCCAGCTCACTATATATACAGCCCACTAAAAGAGTAGTGACACTTGATCTAAAGATTGTATTGAAACATGAAACTAACAGTCACCATGTATTGTTGATTTTACATACATACATACATACATGCATACATACATATATATATATTTGTTTATGTTAAGATATGCTTTGAGCAGATATGAGTGTTTGAGAGAAATCATAGAAAATTTGTAGTTTAAAAACAGTAATTTGATCTTGCTAACCCGACGTTTCCTCTGTAGCTAAATGGTATAGCACATCAGACTATATGACAGTTCCGTGAAGGATACAGATTTGATTCCTGTTGGAGGACACATATTTTCTGAAATTTCTCAGACATTCAGGCTGCTACATGTAAATGTTGCTAATATTGTTGATTATACAAAATATATATATGTGTTATATGTATTTACTTAAACATTTTTATCTATATATATGTGAAGAAATATAGTTTAAGGTATGCTTATATTTATGGGATAAAGTGCTCAATATCAGAGATAGAGCATATGTAAATATAAAAGGGAACATTGATGTCAACACTCAAAACAGTTTGTGCCTCTGAGTGTTGACTTCAATGTTCACTTTTGCATTTATACACTTTTATACAAGTTTCATGAAAGACAAGTGACAAAATCTGCTATGAAGCTTTTTATTTATTTTTTTTTTGTGTTCATATAAGTGCTTTCTTTTCTGGACATAAAGTGTGTAAAACCTGCCTGAATGTTTTATATACCCAAGCACATTTGTCTATTCTATTAGCCATTATTAATTTTTTTTTTTTTTATCTGTGTAGATTTTTATATATATGTATCTAGAGTGATGGGAATGCTCTTTTTATTTTCCAAACATTGCCAGCACATTGTGGCTACGTTCGTAGTTGATGTTATTGAATGTTGGCTTTTACTTTTTTATTATTAATGCTTCAATTAGTTTTAACTTTTTACATGTGGATGAGGCTATTATAGTTGTATTTTCTACTAGTATTTTGCAGATGGAGTTTGTTTAGTTTTTATGTGTGTTTAAATGAGTCCTAATTGAGCTATGAGCAATATACATATAATGAATAGGATATACGAGTAATATAATGCTTAGTGGCTTAGAAAGCATCCCCAAGCCATGTTTGTATTCCAGCCAAGTTCATTATATTCAGCTTTATACAAATGTCCTTGGGAAAGTTATTTATCTTTCTCTTTTCAGCTATGAGTTAAACAGCAGCTCAGGCTAGATTCTCTAGCGTTGGTTAGCAACCAGTCTAGAAGGACAACTTTGAATTCAAAACTTGAGAAGGTTTGTTTGAAGACTCTAGTACACTGCACCTTTCTGCTAGTTCTTCGGAAAGTGTGACATGGCAGGAGGCTTCATCACTATAATCAAATCATGTGTGTGGTTAGTTTGGTGGGTCTATTAGTTCCTTATGTCAAACCAGCAGGAGACCACACTTCTACTTTATTTTTTTTTTTTTTTTTCACTAATATTAAACATCTGTGAAAACAATATTGTGGCCAGATGAGTTTGATCAGAATGACAGACACCAGAAAATTTGCAAGAATTTCTTCACATTTCTTCAGTACTTCTGAACAAGGTTTGGCTGTATTGATTTCACGAAGGATCTCACTGATTTTTTTACAATGCCAAAACTCTTAGTGAGTATATCAAAAGCAAACCCATTCTATAAGGATTTCTCTAATTCTTGTTGTTAAAATGCTGTTCATTTGGAGTGAAATAGTAACTGTAAATCTGCCAAGAACTGTACACCAATTTTTGAAATGGTCAGAGCCAAAATATGGGCACCATAATGTTCTAAGTCAACAGAGTGCTGTCTGAAATTATTAATACAATATTCATTTGTGAAAAAAAGCGAATAATTCTTATTTAATTCAAAAATATTTTAGCTTCAAATAACCTAAAAACGTTTGAGAAGTTATATAAAATTGCTGCTACTTGAAGTATAACTGTTCAATACCTTAGACGCAGTTCTTTGTAATTGTCATGAATACAAATTAAAGGTTAGCAAGTTTCATTTTTATCATTTCGATATATAAAATATTTTGTCCTATTTTTCTGCAAAATCTTCTCTCTACCACTTCGACATTAACTTAATTTCCAAAACTGTTTCTTGCAATCTGTCATTCACTGAACATTGCTGGCATCTAACTTGTCTTATTTTGATAGAATTACATTAAAATGTTTCTTTCTACAGTAAAGAAACACATGTCAGGAATTATACAAAAATTTCTTCAGTACATTGTCAGATGGTAATCAATCTTTTTTTCCTTTTTTATTTTCATTCTTCTTTAGAATTTCTTTAGGGAAAAACTTTTGCATTAAGAACTTAACACCAAGACATGATTTGGCACAATGCTGACAAGAAGCTTACATTTTAACTCTGTTCCCTGAAGACTGTTTACCAAATTTTCTTTGTAATTTGAACGTTGTGCATTATTAAAAACTTATTTAGTCTTAATAATACTTAAGTGATGAAAGAGTTGCCATAAGTTGTTCAATACATCAGCTGTTTAAATATTCAAAGTTGAACCATTCATGAATTGTAGTTGGTACCAATTTATATAAGAACTACTTTGGAACTAAATGAATTAAAAGTTAATAAAAAAAACCTTTCATCAATTAAAACAATTTTATTGTAAACCCAATGAATAATGAGATTTACTGATAAAAGGACACAAAATGTAAGCCGTCTGGAATCAAGAATCAAACAATGGTGAATTCTTCTTTCAAAGACTAAATATTCCAAGTTTCTTAACTATTCTTTCAGATTTTTCCAATAGTGTGTCCATTGCTTTTATGCCTACACATTGGCTATAAATAAACCAAGTGCCTGTCAACCAGGATTGATGAATTTTTCTTTTCTTCTTAGCAACCAAAATCTTCCTCTTGGGAAATGAGTAAGATGTATTTCATTTCACTAGACACTCCTGAACATTCTCTACCCAGATTCTTTAAGAGGTAACAACCCTCTTGGAAGAAGTGAGTCACTCACTACTCATAGCACAATATATCAAATGAGGATAACTATGAATACAAAGGACTCTATGTATGCAAATTGTTCATATGGAAGTTTTCAAATATACAACCTCTTCTTTTCTAAGGAAAAACTGAGACTAATGTGTACGTTAATGAGTTATTAATAGAAACTTATAATTAATACTGGATTTTATGGTGAACCTTGATATACACTATTTACATTATTTGGACTATTGTCCTCATCTTTGTTGCCATATTTATTACAACGTTTCGGCCGTTGTATGCTTCGGCCTTCATCAGGTAGTTGGAATGTCAAACTGAACCCATTATTTCACTCACTGGGGTAGATTGTTCTAGTTCCATGCGCCATGTTTTAATGGATGTCACTTATCAGTTATCTCCTGTTAATTACCATCACCAAGTTCTCCACTGCCTTAACTGGGTATTGAACTCACACTCTTTGAGTCCTGTCACTGGATCTAACCAACACCTTTATCCACTGTACCATGTGTCCTTGAGGACACATGGCACAGTGAATAAAGTTGTAATAAACATGGTGACAAAGATGAGGACAATAGTCTGAATAATGTAAATAGTGTACATAATACCTCATCTCCCCTTGGATGGTTGAAACCTCCAAAAAACAGCTTTATAACAGGAAGATATATTCTCCCATTTTAAATTTCCCCCATTATATCTGTGATATAATAACACCCTATTTCACAGACGGAATGGAATAACTAAAAGGAAAAAGAATGACAAACGTGTTTTGTTCTCAGAGAGACTTTTATACAAATAAGACAAACAAAACTATATATAAATATGCTGTAAAGTTGCCTTCCTGTGTCTTTTCTATAAATACTTTCATGATAATTGTTTAGATGAGCTCTTTGCTATGGTACCTAGACTTTTTGAATTTAAGCATAGTACTAGACTGACATTGAAATCTCATCAATTTATAGTTGAGCTGAATAAATGTAGCCATAACCCCTATGCTAACAGTTTCTTTTCTCACACTTCTTCCTTGTGGAATTCCCTTCTGGCTCCATGCTTTCCAGCAAACTTTAATCTCCAAAAATTTAAATGCAATGTCAGTCGCTATCTACTCTCCACCTGATTAATCTTTTCACTTCACACTCATCAGTAATGTTTCGGTTACTAATTCTTTCACACCCAGTAACCCCTTGTGCCTTCCTTGGGGTGAAATCAATTATAACAAAAAAATTCATACATGTTTCCCATGCAAAGAATAATATATCACATATGTCTACATAGCTAGCAGAATGTAAGGAGAAACCAAAAGAAAAAGTCTTACATATAATATGGAAATTTTTCTGGAGAAGCTATGTTTAGAAGTCCATATTCAAACAGGTTGGATTCATCTACTATGTCCCAGGCAAAGACATATTCCATGAAGGGGAAATGGTGAGTCTTAGGTTTTCCCAAATTGAGGACTGCAAGCCAGAGTTTTTCCTATATATATATTCCAAAAAGAAAACGGCACCATGAACTTGTAAACTGTGGAAGGCAGATTTGGCCTAGGCTAAAAAAAAGCAACTGCTTGGTTTGGCTGCTGTAAACAAACTGAATGACTGGCCACTCTCATCACTGTATGAAGTGATGCCATTAAGCAGCTGTCGCGTGACCCATGTGACTTATTTCCACCAAAAGGGAGATAATAGCCTTTTGTATACCTAAAACTTCATGTTCAAGGCAATGCCTGAGTTTCCTGCAATATTTCCAATAAAAATCTCTTGCTGTATGTAAATTAAAAACCAAGCAAACTTACTTGACGCTACAACTATAGCATATGCACAAGCTATATGAAATCCCTTGCAAGAATCCAGGATCATGCGCATTGTGTAGACACTCATCTGAAAATAGAAAATTGTTTGATGTAAATTAAAGATAAAACAATTTCCAAGCCAAATTGCATAACATCTGGCCTTAAATTTACAGTGTCTTGTATATTAAAATTCAATTTTGATATCAATATGCTTGAAGGCAATGTCTTTTGAATGCAGAGAATACCATGGACAGAATATCTGAGTAACAAGGAACTTTTAAGAACAGAGTCTACAGAAAAACTGCTTTACAGTTAAAAATAAAATAAGCTGAAATTTCCAGAAACACAATGAAGAAAGAAGGCTTAGAGAATTTAACCCACAGACCTTATTGAAGGTAAGAGAAGTAGGGAAAAACAAAGAGGGATAATAAAGTGAGTAACAAAAGACAGGCTCAGGATGTATTTTAAACATCTCAAATTTCCTATAGTCTAAACAATCAAATAGATTAGGCTACCTAGGGTATTGCTCAATAATAGAAAAATACAATATTAATATTCATTAATGTTTAAGAAGTTCTACTCATTCTACCCACTTAGCAGGTTTTACATATTTCTATGTTCATTTCTAAAAAGTTGTAGACACTTGCTTCTTTTCTAAAGTTATAGAGATTATTTGCTTGTATTTTTCCAATACACTTTTACATGTATTGAAACTTATCCCCATCCCCATGGCAAGATAAATTCATGCTAGTTTTACTATCAAATTGAATTCAACCAAATCAATGTTTCTTTTGTGGCAATTCCATTTCCAATACAGGAATTCTACATCTATTGCAAGTCTGCTAATGGCAAGTAAGACTATCATACCCTATCAAGATTTTCTGCAGTAGCTGCAGAGCTCTCTCCAGTCTGGCAACTGGAGAGAGCTCTAGTTTTGTAGTTTGTATAAGATTGTTGCAAGGAAGATCTTGTGTTTTCTTTGGCTACTGTGAAATGTGAAGCCATTAGGTAGATTTTGTTTATGACTTACCTGGCTGAAATTGAAAACTTGACATTTAAGGAAGTCAAAGAAATAATATTGTAAATATTCAACTGAAGAAAAGATTGGTAATAGGCAAATGAACCAAATTCTTAGCACTGAAACCAGAATTTGGGGAGCTTATAAGGACATATCTAAGAAGGTTAAGAAATACCAGCAGATTTTGTGAATTTCATGAACTAAGACAACAATGAATAAGCACAGAGGAAGAATGAATTCACTTCTGATTGGTAGAAGGACTGTACAACACCTCTCATAGAGTAAAAATTTTAGAGCAGTTACAGATAAAACAAATGTCTTTAGAAGCTTGTATTGACTTCATACAACAAAAGGAGTTAATTGCAAAATTTAATACAAATGAAAACCAATCTGAGCTTATGGATTGTGTGATAAAAAGAACAATGATAAAATGCAGATATTGCAACTATAAACATGAATTAAAGAGAGAGAAATGTCCAGTATGGAGACAGACATGTAATAAGTGCAAAAAGAAAAACCACTTTCTAGTTGTATGTAGATGGCAAGATACCAATGTAAAAATTGTCAAAATAATACATAAAACAAAAGTTTTTTCAAAAGAAAGGAAAAGCAAAAAAAAAAACCTTCACAAATATTAAATTTAATAGAATAGACTTAAAAATGCAAGTTGACAATGGAAACAAAGTGACCCTTATTCTGAAGAATTTTGGGGAACAATTATCGAAACCAGAATTAAGAAAAGCTTAGTAAGATTAAGACAGTTTGATAGAATGTGTATAAAAATATTGAGGTCCTTTCAAGGCACTTTTGAAAGAAAAAATAGATTTGAAACTGTCACAATTATGTTCATAGACTGTATAAAAAGTCACAGTTTAATAGGAACTGATTTGATAAATATTAATAACACGTTTACTTAATGCTATGAATATGGGAAGTTGTGAAACTGGGATATTAAAAAACTATAAAGTGACCCTCAAGTTAAAAAGAAATATCAATCCATCGAATTTATTCATATTAAACTAATGGTAGTTGATAAGCTGTGAAAGATGGTAGAAGAAGGCATTCTTTAATATGTAGAACCTAGAGGCAGCAAATGGGCATCACTTAGTGTGGTTTTAAGAAATCCTAATGGTGATTTTAGAATTTACAGAGATTACAAAGTAGGTGTGAACTGAAACAAAAACAGAACTGAATTAAGTAATTTTGAACAAAAAACTTGTAATTTGTAATGGATAAGTTGAGGAGAGCAAGAATGACAATAAATGAAGATAAGTGTATATTTAATTGCAAAGAATTAACATTCTTGGGTTATCAAATTTCAGAAAATGGTACTTCACCGGACTCGATGTTAATACAAAGAAATATATCTTCTTCAACTAATAAAAAAGAATTGGAATCATTTTTCAGATTAGCCAATTTTTATAGCAAATTCTTATCAAAGTATTCTGAAAGAACTGAAATGTTTTCTGAGTTGCAAAAGAAGAAGAATAATTGAATGGACTTGTACACACCAAACAGCCTTCATTAAATTAAAAGAAACTCTTTCTCAAAAAAACCATGGTCAAGAGTTTTACCCTAAAAATGATGTTATATTAACAGATGTGAGTGGCCAGTCTGTATCAGCAATTTTCTCCCAGGAAAGACACCAGGTGATGTACCTTTTCAGGATATAGACTCCAGCCGAATTGAACTACTTTAATATTGAAAAGGAAGCACTTGCAATTGTATGGAGTATGACCAGAGCAAGACAATTTTTATTAGGAAAAAATTTTTTGTTGAAATCCAATCATAAGCCCTTAGAATTTATATTCCATCCTTGGAAGGAATTGCCAAAAGTTACATCATCCAGAATATTAAGATGGGCTATGAAGTTAGTAGCTTTTCATTATGATATAGAATACATGAAGGGAAATATGATACCAAATGTAGATTCAGTGTTTTGATAACAATTTGAAAAAGAACAAAACGAAAAAACAAAGTTGGGGATGAATTTTTGCATTGGGTAGAAATGGATGTGTTGCCCATGAATAGACCAGTTATGGAGACATTACAAGGTTCAGTATTAAGTCAAATTTTATCTTGAATAAAGAACAATAAATGGAGTAATTACTCAAAAGCAGAAACACCATACAAATATCAAATTAGACCATATCAATAGAAAATGGTCTAATTTATAGTGGGGATTTAGTTGTAACATCAGAAAAATGTAGAAAAGAAGTAATTGAAAGTGTACATGATGATGTGCATTGTAGTATAACTGCTACACAAAAACAGTTAAAACTGGAAGCATGGTGGCTAAGACACACCCAAGCTGTGGAGAATAATGTACTCAAATGTGCTGAAATAAAGAATTTTTTACCACAATAAGTTACACTCTTGGCCTAAGGAAATAGAATGATGGTCTATAGTTCATATGGATCATGCACAAGTTAACAGGGTTTATGTCTAATAATGGTTGATGCTTTTTCCACCTTGCCTGAAGTTTTCTGAGTTCAAGATAAAAAATAAATCTATTACTGTAAAACAAATATTATGCATAACATTTGCTAGAAATGGAGAACCAAAAACATTAGTAACTGATAATGCTCTCAAATTCTGTGACGAAAGTTTATGTTCATCGTTAAGAAAGATTGGCAGAGTCCCATATAAAACACCTCCTTGCCAACTTCAATTAAATGGGATTGCTGAATGAATGGTACAAACAATAAAGATGGGATTGAAAGAGTTTTCTACTCACCAAGAAAAAAAATTGAAACTTTCCTACCAAGATTATTGTGGAACTACAGAACAATACTGCATGGTGACAGATTAGAGAGCCCATCTGCATTAATGAGCAGACAGATTAGAGCTCCATTAACTTACTCTAACGTCTTACTCTATTAATGAAAACATATGGTACCAAAGAACTAATGAAAACGAGTCGGAAATGGCGAATTAGTATGCAAAAATATCGTTGCCCATGCAGACCAGTTAAGAGCTAGCCAAAATTATGAGGAAATACAAAGCAAAGCTAGTTTGAATGACTATGTAGAAGAACAGGAAAGCAGAGCATAGGAATGTGTATAGAGTAGGAAACATGGGACACTGACAATAAAAGAACGAGATCAAGGTCCTCTGTAATGAGAAATACTAGTGAAACTAGTGAGAGGGGGAGGGAATGCAGGAGAAGCTGTAGATCCACGCAGGGCATGGAACCCAAAAGATTCAGGGAGATGTAATGGGATTGATTTAGTTAATAGGTAATTAGTATAGAGAAGAGCAATAACTATAGCCCACAGTACAAATATATATTCAAAAATATATATACATATATATATACACACATATATAAACATGCATATATATATATATATATATATATGTACATATATATATATACACACATATTTATATATATTATATATACATGTATATATACACACATATATATACACACACATATTTATATATATTATATATACATGTATATATACACACATATATATACACACACATATTTATATATATTATATATACATGTATATATACACACATATATATACACACACATATTTATATATATTATATATACATGTATATATACACACATATATATACACACACATATTTATATATATTATATATACATGTATATATACACACATATATATACACACACATATTTATATATATTATATATACATGTATATATACACACATATATATACACACACATATTTATATATATTATATATACATGTATATATACACACATATATATACACACACATATTTATATATATTATATATACATGTATATATACACACATATATATACACACACATATTTATATATATTATATATACATGTATATATACACACATATATATACACACACATATTTATATATATTATATATACATGTATATATACACACATATATATATACACACATATTTATATATATTATATATACATGTATATATACACACATATATATATACACACACATATTTATATATATTATATATACATGTATATATACACACATATATATACACACACATATTTATATATATTATATATACATGTATATATACACACACATATTTATATATATTATATATACATGTATATATACACACACATATATATATATATTATATATACATGTATATATACACACACATATATATATATATTATATATACATGTATATATACACACACATATATATATATATATATATATATATATATATATACATACATGCATGCATACATATGTACATATATATACATACCTATATACATAATAATAATAATAATATTATAAATATAAGTAATTATATTCATCTGGAAAAACCTTAGGTGTTTTGGTTTGTAAATGAACAAACCAATACCCAAGGAAAAGTAAGGGATAAAAAAAAAGAACTAAGAACATGTAATTGAGGCGAAAACAACCGTCCAGAATCCAAGCTCAGAATCCAAACTCAGAGTTCAAAGCAAATAACCTCCAACTCGAGAAAAGCAAAAGTAACTAAATAAAGTGCTCGATACACTAAGTAGAGCAAATCTAACTATGAACCTAAAGAACCAGGCAAACCGACCTAGGTTTCACCTACATGGATCGTCAGGGTACACTGGCCAAAGAGGTAAAATTAGAACAGAGTATAAACAGCCTAAAACATAAAAACAACCATGACCATGTGACTTAAAAAAAAAAATAATAATAATACAACAGTAACACAACAACGAGAGGGGTTAATACATATTTATTCAATAACAAAAAAAAAAAAATTAAACTGAAAAATGACAAGAAAACCAAACCTATTCTAGTAACCAGCATTTCCTATGTCTACACACTTAAGATTTCAGATTTTAGGTTTAGCAAATTGTTGGGTTCTTTATACAAAGTGTTGGCTAACTTTTCCTCTGTACATTAGGGGACAAAATTAATTACCCGCTTTATGCATATGATATTTTTTAAATATTTCCCATTTCGAAATGGGGTCTTTATTATTGTCTTGCTTAATTTTCCATCATAGTTACCTATATACATACATATATTTATATATATACCTGAATATATACACACATATACACACACACATATATATATATATATATATACATATATATATACTTACATATATACATATGTAAATATACATATACATACCTATATACATACATATATGTATATATATATATATATATATATATATATACTTACATATATACATATGTAAATATAGATATACATACCTATATACATACATATATGTATATATATATATATATATATATATATATGTGTGTGTGTGTGTGTGTGTGTGTGTGTGTGTACAGATATGTAGAAAAATAGGAAAGAACACGTCAGGTAACTAATATGGATTTCTTTAGTATTTTTTTTTTATTGTTATAAAACAGTGTTCCATACAGGAGTAGAGCTTAAGTTATAATTATTTTTAAAAAAATATGATTCCTTCACTATATAAGAGTTCTCATGTTTCAAAAACAAGAGCCAGACGCCTCAATATAATTATTAAAATTAAATTGAATTGAAGTATCAATAAAACAGGAAACTTCTACAAAGTGGCGGCAGATTACTCCAACAAATTAATTAAATAAATTTTACTATGACTGTTAAAAAAGCCCATAATAATAATATTAATATGGTAGACAGTATCAACAGAACTAGTAAAATTATTACTGAAAAATTAAAAATAACCGATAGGGTAGGCAAACTGGCTGAAAAGGAATGCTACATCACTCTTAAGGACCACAAACAAGATTTTGTGGAACACCCCACTACCAGAATGATAAACCCAACCAGACCCGACATAGGAAAGATAAGCAAAAGAATCCTAGAAAGGATCACTAGGCAAATCAAAAAATGACTTGGATTAACACTTTGGATTAATACCGAAGAAGTCATCAATTGGTTTACCAACATCAACAATAAGCCTGATTGCACCCGAATACAGTTTGATATTGTGGATTATTACCAGTCAATATCAAGAGACCTCTTCACGACTGCCCTGGAGTTTGCTACTGTATATTCAGACTAAACTAAGGAAGAAATGAACATAATTCTTAGTGCAAAAAAATCTGTCCTCATCCATAATGGGGACCAATGGATTAAAAACACTAATGACAATTTTGACAGCACCATCTAAAGACCCTTTAGACTCTGCAGAGTCTTCTGACCTTGTTGGTCCATTTACACTATACAATCTAACTGTGCACCATGAATTAGACATTAAGGACATTGGGCTATACAGGGATGATAGTGAGGAGCTCCACAAATTTTAAAATAGATAAAATTAGAAAGATAATATATAGTGAATTCAGAAAACTAAATTTAAAAACTACAGTCAATACTAAATTAAAAAGAGTAAACTTCCTCAACGTAACTCTAGACTTAATGAACAACAGATACCTACCTTACAGAAAACCTAACACTAATCCCTTGTATATATACCCTAAGTTAAACCACCCTCCATCTATAATTAAGAATATACCCACATCAATAGAGAAAAAAAATCAGCATGAACTCCGCTAATAAGGAAATATTCCAACAACACAGTAATTTTTATAACACAGCCCTAAAAAATAGCAGATACAAAAATGCTAACATAAATTATAGAAACAATAGTACTAACCAGAAGAAAAACAGGAAAAGAAAAATCATTTGGTATACCCCTCCATTCAACCAAATGGTTAGTATTAAGCTAGGACATAAGTTCCTAGCTTTAATTGAAAAACACTTTCCTACTAATAGCAAACTGAGCAAGATCTTTAATAAAAACACCTTAAAATTAAGTTACAGTTGCACGGAAAATCCAGAAAGGATCATAAAAAACATAATAAAATCCTGGAAAAAACACGCATGCCAAAACAGTATTAATAAAAATCGTAAACTAAAATTAGACAAAAATAATGAAAAATTATGTGATTGTAGAAACCCTGAAGACTGCCCGTTGGAAAAGAAATGCTGCACAAAATCTGTGGTATACAAATGCACTATCTCATCCATTGAGAGTCCTAACACTGAAAGGATATACATTGGTTCAACGAAGAATGAATTTAAAATTAGATGGAGACAACACAAAAGCTCCTTCAGTAATATTAGAAATAGAAACCAGACATCTCTATCCAAATATTTTTGGCATTTAAAAGAAATGAATAAAACACCAAAAATAAAATGGAAAATAATAAATAGAACAAGAACTTGTAAAACCTGGGATGACCCATGCCCTTTATGCCTACATGAAAAACTACACATTATTAAGTTTCTAAATAATGAAAATTGATTAAACCATAGACATGAGTTAACAGTTTTTTGCCAACATCAACAAATTTTCGCATTAAATAATTAGCATAAAAAAATTAAATTTCATAGTCTAATAAAAGTTTGAAAAGCTTAACCCAATCATAAGATAGAAAAACCCTTTACGAAGTTGTCAAAAAAACAAATTGTAGTTCAGTGCGACAGGTTTATGTATAAAACAGCCATTTAGGGAAAACAAAAATAAATAAATAAATAAATAAAAATACTTTAGACACTTCATGGCATATTATGGGGCCAACAGCTATCTTTCGCTGTGACTGACCAGATGATGTGCATGCATGAATGCCATCATTCGCTTTGAAATGGACACCCTGGCCCTACCCCGGCTTGATCTCTTTCCAAAGGTGACTGATATGTGGATACAAATTAGCTCTTATACCTCTTATCAAGATAGTCGCTCTAGCCGTTTCCATAGTAATTCATTTTGCAAATGAACATGCTTATAAAGATGCGTAAATTTCAAGATTGGCTATTCCTAAATTTTCACTTGAGGATGAAACAGGGCTTGATACTTTAATTCAATTTAATTTTAATAATTATATCGAGGTTTTCAGCTCTTGTTTTTGAGACTTGAAAACTCTTGTGTAGCGAAGGAATCATATTTTTTCAAAAATAATTATAATATATACATACATATATATATATATATATATATATATATATATATATATATATATATATATACATACATACATACATATGCATATATATATATATATATATATATATATATATATAGTAGGATTTATGTGAGTTTGTGACCCTGGGTTTCATGCTTTTGTGATCATCAGACAATCGCAAAAGCATGAAACCCAGGGTCACAAACTCACATCAATCCTACTAATAGATTAGGTCTATCTCTGATATTGTGCACTTTCCAATAAGTACCAAGCATATAATATATAAATAATATAATATATTATATATATATATATATATATATATATATATATATATATATATCTGAATTGATCTCAATCTAACTTATTTCATATTATTATAGCTTCGTCAGAGATCATGACAGAAATTACAAAAAGCAAAGAGATGCAGATTAATGGTATGTTGTGTTTGGTTAGTTCTTATTAGATAATTAGATAAGTATCACATGTAAAGTAATATGTACTATTCAAATATGTGTAAGAAACATTCTGGATGCTAAAGTGAGTAAAAGTTAGTGAGGTGCAGCAGGATATTCGGAAAAAATTTGTTCAGGTGTGATTGTTCTTTAAAGTAAATGTGTTTATCTTGTATATACCTTCATTGATTTTTATGTATTAGAAAGACATAAGTTACTTTCATGAATAATGAATCTACAAAAAAGTGGTGAAGTAATATCTTTTTAAACATTTATTAAATTAAGTAAATATTTTTCACTTATCTGTAACACATGCATTTAAAGTTGCTAACATCTAATTATTTAGTTTATATCCACATACACACACACATATATATATATATATATATATGAGAAACTATATATTACTAAGTTTATAAAAAATAAAAATTTACTGAATCAAAGAAATGAAATAGCTATTCTTTGCCGTCATTGTCAAAAATTTTCCTTAAATAATATTAAAAAAAATGGGAGCTGGTAATATACATACTTATATTTGATATGAAAAAATAATTTTAAATAATTTAAGTAGTTCTATTACATTTACTTGATTTAAAAAGAAATATAGTCTATTAGGAATTAAGAGTAAAAAGTAATATTTTAAAATTGTAGTTAAATATAACGTATTCTAACCCAGACAACCCCTTTAAGAAAGAATCTTTAAGTATACAAGTACGAAAAAATGCCGAAAAACTTTTTATCATTAACAATAAGAAAAACCCAGACGACATGCAATTAACGGATGTCAGAATTCATAGAAAAATACACCCCTACCCTCCCTAAACTTAACCTCTTTTTCGAATGTAACTCATAATTTATACAACAATAGTTAATAAAAATGAACACACTACCGCCCTGAGTGATTGGATTTCTCTGTATCCTTGGAAACAGGAAATTATGAATTGATATGTGCGTTTAAAATTTAAAAATAAGTTATTCCAAATTTTGCTTGAAGCTGAAGCAGAACTCATGCTTTTAATTTAATTATATAATTAAATTTGAAGTTTTTAGCTTCAGTTTTTGAAACATTCTTATTACTGTGTAGTGAAGAAACCATATTTTAAATCAGTTAATTTATAATATTTATGCAAATTACATTGAGCACTGTTTTGTAAAAATAAAAAATATCAGTAACAACACAGGATTATAGATCTTACTGTTCTTTCTTTATATAAATATAATATATATATATATATATATATACTTTAAAAATCAGGAGGTCAGTTGAATCCACTACAACCTTATGGTATCCTCAGGCAATTTTTATCAAATGACCTCTTAACACTTTAATTTTTAAAAAAAACTAATGTACTCTATATAATTATTTTCAAAAATAAGCAAACAAATGCATCAGAAATAATAATAATAATTCTCCTCCTTTCTATTACATCTAACATCATGAAAAAATGAATTAATGACAACGGGGAAATGATAATACTATGAGATGGTTTAATTAATTTTAAGATCAGACTTAAGAATGTAAAATATATTCGTGAATGCATGCAATATTTGTAAGCAGAGTAAAGTTAATACATACGTTGTGGACTGAATACAAATTAAATATAAACAAGTATTGAAGTTTACATGTTCAAAAAGAAAAAAAACCTTATCTTCATTGCATTCTGAAACAATATTCAAATGCAAATATAATCTGATTTGATTTGGTTATAGTAAAGAACTATATCTTCATAGGTATTCAACAATATGATCAGTTCATTCAATATGATAGGAAAATTATCTTTCTACCATATTTACTCGGATTATTAACCTAAAATTCAATAAGTTAATATTTCATTTTGTGAGTTACAATGTTTGCTAGGAGAGCTTCCAATTCACTCATCCATGTTATAGCAAGGCATGCTTGTAACTGAGTGTTTTTTCTTCTTTTTTTTTTTTTAAATAATTTGCATTGCATTTGAAGTTCAATGGGGGAAAAAATGGATCCCTCTTTGCATTGCACGGGTTGCTGATTCTGCAATCTTCTACTACTACTGTATCTAATAATCAGTATTCCTTCCATAATGTCGTTATCAGTTATTATTATATAACATTAAATATAACTCTTAATTTTTGTACGCATGTGTAATTATATATACTTATATATATATATATATATATATATAAAATGTGTATTTGGGCAGCAATCCCACTTTTATACAAGGTTCATTAAAGACACCTGACAAGATACTGCGTTTAGGCTTTTTATTTAATTTTTCTTGGGTTCATATAAGTTTTCTGGACATAAGGTGTATAAAAAATGTCCAAATGTTTTGCATGTCGAATGTTGTCTGACAGAATTTCAGCTTCTATCATGTCATCTTACAATGCTGTTAAGTTGTGCACTGTTTTTCAAACAAAAATTGCATTTCCTCGCTTTACTAAGGATCGTTCGTCCTATTTTCAGAAAAATTTAGTTGTTAAAAAATTTAAATGCTGATGTGAAGCAGTGTACATAGGACAAATCAATCTGATGTTGGGGACACGGATTTCACAACATGTTCCCATCTGTTTGCTTTCAAGTGGTCAAAGACAAGTTTTAAGAACTACTCAAACAGTCCACAATTCGTAGATTGTACAACATTTTCTTGGAAGTCTTGACTGTGCCACTGAATATGAAGATACATGGTTTTCAATTCTACTTAGTGCTCTCTCAGTTTACCATCTCATAATTCTTGATGCTGTGCATATAAAATTTGCCCAGCTGAACCTATGCAGACAAAATGAGCATTTTATGCACTCCTTATGATTGATCGAGGGGCTGTCAGTTTTTTTGTTTCCATTTTATACTCTTGTGGAACATGTTAATCATTTTTTTAATTATTTACAATTAAAATTTATTTTATTTTAATCGCGTTCTAACTTTCCTTCCTCTTTCGTTATTATTATAATGAACAGAGAAACTACTTTAAAAAAAAAAAGGCAAACATGGATAAATGTGTCCACAAAAAAAATGGAGGGTCAAAAGAATGTTTTTTTTTTCCCATGACACCACTTTTATCTTATATACCTTCACTCTTTGGCAATGTTTACTGTTTTAAAAAGCAATGATTAGAATTGTAATAAAACCTAAACACATGATGAAAGTGAATTTATATTTTTTTGTTTTTGTTTTTGAGAATTTACAATAAAAATATTAAACATTTTTTTATTTGGTAGATTATTTATTTACAAGAATAATTTTATATTTACAATATTCTAAAAACTAATACAATTAGAAATAATTCAATGCAACATTTATCATTTACCAATTTATAAAGAAATAAATATGAAAGCAATTTTTTATTCATAAATTTATAAACATTTACTAAATTATTAAAATATATAAACCAACTCTAAGGAAATTCTTATTATTTACCATTTTATAACATATAAATCAATTGGCAATTAGCCAATATTTTGCCAACCATTTCAATAAACATCATAAACAGTATAAATAAACAATCTAAGTGTCTATTATTTTTGTTGTAAATTCTCCAGAACATAGAAAATGTATAAATTAACTTTAATATGTTTAGGTTTTATTACAATTCTAAATATCACTTTTTACAACAATAAACATTGCCAAAGAATTAAAGTAAAAATGGTGTCATGTAAAAAAATTTTTTTGCAGGCATGAAGGTCCGTGTTTGCCAAAAAAATAATGCATTTTTCCATTGTGCTATATAATCTGATTTCTGAATGAATTAAATCCCCTAAATTCTTAACACAAAATTAATTTTCAAAAAGAGAATTATTCTTACACAATTCCAGAATGTTTCAGCTTTAAATAACTGACAAAGGTTCAATGAATCATAAAAATAAATCAATCTATCTACCTGAATAAATTAACTAAAAAATGTTTTCTTTTAAGTGAAACAACTTCCAGGCAAGCAACTGGGCATCTTTGCTGTTTGTATCATGCAAACAGATTTTGATAAATTAAAGCTTTTAAAAACATCATACTAGAATTTTGCAAGCACAATGCTGACCATTGAATCTTTGCTGTTGTTCCCACATCTGTAAACAGCCAGTTGTCTCTTACTGTTCAACTGATCTTTCTACAGTGGAAAGTTACTTGAAATATGTAAATGATAAAGTTTATCTTTTCTCTGCCTATGCAATTTTTACAATCAAGACTACACAGCCTTTTTTGTCCATGGTCACTTCAAAATAGTAATTCATTTTTTTTATTACCACTTGTATCCAAGGGAATCTGAATTAATGTTTCGATATAAAATATTCTCTGGGGGAATGTTACCAAAATTATAATGACAAATGAGTGGAGTTCTTTTCTTCTGGGGGATTGATTCAAAACAGGTTTTATTTTATCTGATCCAGGGAAATCATTAATGCTATTCCACTGACCACCTGGATTTTTCTATCAACAATATGTTTTTATTTTATCTGACATCTTCACAGATACCTTAATGGTATCTTTCTTATTGGTAGGATATAGGGAAGGATAGGCAGTATTGGGTTTGTTCAATCTTATTGAATTTTGTCTATAGTTAAATCTGAGTTTGATTCCTCATGGAATTATCTCAAAACATGATTTTTCAACTCGTTTTGTTTTTAATTTTTTCAACTTTTCAATCTATCTTCTTGCAATTTCAACAATTATTATCCAGTTTATAGACTCTCTCCTCTCTCCTATTCCTTCTTTCTTTCTCTTTTTGTTTGATCAATTTCCAGAGATCTGTGTCACACCAGGTGTGTGTGTGTGTGTGTGTGTGTGTGTGTGTGTGTGTGTGTGTGGAGTGAGAATTTGTCAACAGAAATAAAGCCTGAACTTTCCATCTGAGTTAGCCAAATAAAACTGTCAAGAATGTTAATGCCACTAAGGGACACAATTCTCAGTAATTGAAAGTGATTATTATTGCATGAGCCAAAAGTGGTGATGGGGAGGAATGTTTGAGAATCAACTACTCAACAAGGTCACAGGCAAAAAAACAATACCATTTAAGCTTCGTTGGGCTTAATTTTGAAAAATCTGGACATTGAGTATAATGGTTTGAATGAATAGATGTGTCTCTATGGTGACAAACTAAATGCACCCTTCTATTTCTAACTGGGAGAGTCAAATTATGTACAATCAACAGCCTGATAATGCCATTCTTTTACCTGGCATAAATTTTGGCACTTTCCAAGCTACAGATAACAAAAACTTGAGTAGACAATATCTTCATATGAAAAGAACAATCAGAAAATGCTTTTTCTCTTTTTTTTGGGGGGGGGACACAATCCAAGGAACTTTCACAATGTAACATGGCACCAATCCATCTGTAAAATTGCTCCAGCTTTTTTTCTATAATCTATATCTATACAGAAATGTTTGACAATATATTTCTATATGGGGTTTATACTTGGAAAAGTCCTACAATCCATTTTTAAGGAAACATTTCTTACAATTTATTAATCCTGGGTATGACAATAAATTACATCTGATAGTAAGGCCTCTGATCAGAAGATTGGAGTTTTGAGGAGTGCAGAACCACCACTGACTTGCTGTTGTTTCCAGGTCCAACCTGACCCAAAGTGGTAGCACCTGTTAAGGTCCCAGCTATGGGCAAATAGTGAACCCCCAAACAAACAAAAAAAACACTGTGGAAGTATAAAAATACATTTTTACAGTTAAAATACCAGTAATTCACTTTTATGAAAAAAAATTGCCAAAAATACATATTTATAGTAAAATTACCAACAATACATTTTATCTGTAGTTGAAGACATGCACTTGCATTCAAAATATATTTAGCTGAAGCCATAAAATTGTTTAAAATATTTAGATTTCAGCATTAAATAACAGCAGTTGATATGCCTCTAAACAAAATCAACCAGACCAATCAAAATATTTAGATTTCAGCATTGAATAACCCATAGAGCTTTATATGCTGCTAAACAAAATCAAGCAAATGAAACCAATCAAAATGTTTAGATTTTGGCATTAAATAATCAATAAAGGTTGAAAATTATAAGATTTTGTTGGTTGATTTTATTTAGCATGCTGCTAAACAAAATCAACCAACAAAATCTTATAATTTATCTTAATGCAAATTATATAATTTGATTTATCTCCAAATTATTAATACAATATTCATTCACAAAATAAAGGAATTGATCTAATACAATTTGAAAGTTTTTTAAATTTAAATAACCCAAATAGGGTTGATAAGCCATAAGAAAAATCAATCAATCCATCCAGCTTTTCTATTTCTTTCTCCAAAGAGTAACAAATAATAAAGTTCTACTACTGAACACTACACTTTCTAAACAGTACCATATTTGTACCATTTTCTAAAGAATTACAAAAGTAATCCAAATAGTAACCTGATTATATATATATATATCAAAAGCAAGTTGTTTGCAGTCAGACGGATAACTTTAATAGATGTTGGGTATAATTCTTAAATGAAGTGAGGTACTATATATGAAGAAGCACTTCTTGACTGCGCATTAGAATCTCACTCTCATCAGATAGAAAGCAATTTTTTTATAGCATGAGGAACCTTTTCAAAATGGTCCCTATACATGATGACTTTCATAAAAGGAAGTAGGACATTACTCTAAATTATAAGGATCTGACTAGACATTACTTGATATGACACTATTTAGCTACAGTAATTAATTAACTAATAAGCTATAAATTTGGACAGGAAAATGCTGAAAACACAAGGGCCCCAGCGTTCTCAACTACCTAAGATCAAAATCGCAACATAGGTAGGTTAGACTTGAGATCGAAGTACTCACTTTGGCTACTAGTCATTCTCAGCTCGCTTCGAATGACTAGTACACCAGTTGCATCTGGCATAAAGATATTAGGTATTCAAAAAGAATAAACCAACCATCCCATTTGGTACCCTGCCAGGAAGTGACATCCGCTGAATGACATGGTCACATATTGGTGGCCATGACAACCCCAAAATGCCCCAGTAGGTATCACATTGAAATTTCTTAATAGTTTATACAAAACATTAAAAACTTATAGAAATATTCTTCATAGTAATTAACTGATACTGCATCATCTCCACTTAATGATATTTTTTCGAATTTTACCTCCATTAACTGATTCAGCATCATCTCCAATTTTTTGATATTTCCTCTAATATGACCTCCATTAACTAATTCTGTATCATTTCCAATTTTTTGATATTTCCTATAATTTTACCTCAGTTGCCTAAATCTGAATCATCTCCAATTTTTTTTGATATTTCCATAATTTTACCTCCATTAAATGATACTGCATCATCTCCAATTTTGTGATATTTCCTCTAATTTTACCTCGATTAAATGATTCTGAATCATGTGCATTTTTTGCTTTTCCCCAAATTTCACCTCAATTAACTGATTCTGCATCATCGCAATTTTTTGATATGTCCTATAATTTTATCTCCATTAAATAATTCTGTGTCATCTCCAAATTTTTTTATTTTCCATAATTTTACCTCCATTAAATGATACCGCACATTCTCAATTTTTTCCTGTTTCCTCTAATTTAACCTCCATTAACTGATTCTGCATCATGTCAAAAGTTTTCCTATTTCCTCTAATTTTACCAACATTAACTGATTCTGCAACATCTCCAATTTTTTCCGTTAACTATTTCTGGATCATTTTAATATGTCCTATAAAGTTAACTCCATTAAATAATTCAGCATCATCTCGAATTTTTTCCTATTGCCTCTAATTTTACCTCTATTAACTATTTCTGAATCATTTTAATATGTCCTACAAAGTTAACTCCATTAATTAATTCTGCATCATCTCCAATTTTTTCATATTTCGACTAATATTACATCCGTTAACTGATTCTGCATCATCTCCAATTTTTTGATATTTCCCATCATTTTACCTCTATTACAGAATTCTGCATCATACCCAATTTTTTTGCAATTTCCATAATTTTTCCTCCATTCAATGATACTGCATCATCTTCAATTTTGTGATATTTCCTCTAATTTCACCTCTATTAACTGATTCAGCATCATATCCAATTTTTTGATATAGTCTCTAACTTTACCTCCATACAATACTTCGACATCATCTCCATTTTCTACTATTTACTCTAATATTACCACCATTACCTGATTCTGCATCATATCTGCTTATTAATATTTTCTCTAATTTTACCTCCATTAACTGATCCTGCATCATCTCCATTTTCTACTATTTACTCTAATATTACCTCCATTACCTGATTCTGCATTGTCTCCACTTATTGATATTTTCTTTAATTTTACCTACATTAACTTCTGCATCATCTCCATTTTCTGCTATTTCCTCTAATTTATCTCCATTAACTGATTCTGCATTAACTCCATTTTCTGCTATTTCCTCTAATTTTATCTCCATTACCTGATTCTGCATCATCTCCATTTTCTGCTATTTCCTCTAATTTTATCTCCATTAAGGTATTCTGCATCATCTCCATTTTCTGCTATTTACACTAATATTACCTCCATTCTGCATCATCACCAATTTTTTGATATATCCTCTAATTTTACCTCCATTAACGTATTCTGCATCACCTCCATTTTCTGCTATTTCCACTAATTTTATCTCCATTAACTGATTCTGCATCATCTCCAATTATTGATATTTTCCCTAATTTTGCCTCCATTGACTGATTCTGCATCATCTCCATTTTCTGCTTTTTCCACTAATTTTATCTCCATTAACTGATTCTGCATCATCTCCATTTTCTGCTATTTCCTCTAATTTTATCTCCATTAACTGATTCTGCATCATCTCCATTTTCTGCTATTTCCTCTAATTTTATCTCCATTAACTGATTCTGCATCATCTCCATTTTCTGCTATTTCCTCTAATTTTATCTCCATTAACTGATTCTCCATCAACTCCATTTTCTGCTATTTCCACTAATTTTATCTCCATCAACTGACACTGCATCATCTCCATTTTCTGCTATTTCCTCTAATTTCATCTCCATTAGCTGATTCTGCATCATCTCCATTTTCTTCTATTTCCTCTAATTTTATCTCCATTAACTGATTCTGCATCATCTCCATTTTCTGCTATTTCCACTAATTTTATCTCCATCAACTCCATTTTCTGCTATTTCCACTAATTTTATCTCCATTAACTGATTCTGCATCATCTCCATTTTCTGCTATTTCCACTAATTTTATCTCCATCAACTCCATTTTCTGCTATTTCCACTAATTTTATCTCCATTAACTGATTCTGCATCATCTCCATTTTCTGCTATTTACTCTAATTTTATCTCCATTAACTGATTCTGCATCATCTCCATTTTCTTCTATTTCCTCTAATTTTATCTCCGTTAACTGATTCTGCATCATCTCCATTTTCTGCTATTTACTCTAATTTTATCTCCATTAACTGATTCTACATCATCTCCATTTTCTGCTATTTCCTCTAATTTTATCTCCATTAACTTATTCTGCATTACCTCCATTAACTGATTCTGCATCATCTCCATTTTCTGCTATTTCAACTGATTTTATCTCCATAAACTCCATTTTCTGCTATTTCCACTAATTTTATCTCCATTAACTGATTCTGCATCATCTCCATTTTCTGCTATTTCCTCTAATTTCATCTCCATTAGCTGATTCTGCATCATCTCCATTTTCTGCTATTTCCACTAATTTTATCTCCATAAACTCCATTTTCTGCTATTTCCACTAATTTTATCTCCATCAACTGACACTGCATCAACTCCATTTTCTGCTATTTCCTCTAATTTCATCTCCATTAGCTGATTCTGCATCATCTCCATTTTTTGCGATTTCCACTAATTTTATCTCCATTAACTGATTCTGCATCCTCTCCATTGTCTGCTATTTACTCTAATTTTATCTCCATTAAGGTATTCTGCATCATCTCCATTTTCTGCTATTTACACTAATATTACCTCCATTCTGCATCATCACCAATTTTTTGATATATCCTCTAATTTTACCTCCATTAACGTATTCTGCATCACCTCCATTTTCTGCTATTTCCACAAATTTTATCTCCATTAACTGATTCTGCATCATCTCCAATTATTGATATTTTCTCTAATTTTGCCTCCATTGACTGATTCTGCATCATCTCCATTTTCTGCTATTTCCGCTAATTTTGTCTCCATCAACGGACTCTGCATCATCTCCATTTTCTGCTATTTTCTCTAATTTTATCTCCATTAACTGATTCTGCATCACCTCCATTAACTGATTCTACATCACCTCCATTTTCTGCTATTTCCACTAATTTTATCTCCATTAAATGATTCTGCATCATCTCCATTTTCTGCTATTTCCTCTAATTTTATCTCCATTAACTGATTCTGCATCATCTCCATTTTCTGCTATTTCCGCTAATTTTGTCTCCATCAACGGACTCTGCATCATCTCCATTTTCTGCTATTTTCTCTAATTTTATCTCCATTAACTGGTTCTGCATAATCTCCATTTTCTGCTATTTCCTCTAATTTTATCTCCATTGACTGATTCTGCATCATCTCCATTTTCTGCTATTTACTCTAATTTTATCTCCATTAACTGATTCTGCATCCTCTCCATTTTCTCCTATTTACTCTAATTTTATCTCCATTAACTGATTCTGCATCCTCTCCATTTTCTCCTATTTACTCTAATTTTATCTCCATTAACTGATTCTGCATCCTCTCCATTTTCTCCTATTTACTCTAATTTTATCTCCATTAACTGATTCTGCATCATCTCCATTTTCTGTTATTTTCTTTAATTTTACCTCCATTAACTGATTCTGCATCAACTCCATTTTCTGCTATTTCCACTAATTTAATCTTCATTAAATGATTCTGCATCATCTGCATTTTCTGCTATTTCTACTAATTTTATCACCATTAACTGATTCTGCTTCATCTCCATTTTCTGCTATTTCCTATAATTTTATCTCCATTAACTGATTCTGCATCATCTCCATTTTCTGTTATTTCCTATAATTTTATCTCCATTAACTGATTCTGCATCCTCTCCATTTTCTCCTATTTACTCTAATTTTATCTCCATTAACTGATTCTGCATCCTCTCCATTTTCTCCTATTTACTCTAATTTTATCTCCATTAACTGATTCTGCTTCATCTCCATTTTCGGCTATTTCCTCTAATTTTATCTCCATTAACTGATTCTGCATCATCTCCATTTTCTGCTATTTCCTCTAATTTTATCTCCATTGACTGATTCTGCATCATCTCCATTTTCTGCTATTTACTCTAATTTTATCTCCATTAACTGATTCTGCATCCTCTCCATTTTCTCCTATTTACTCTAATTTTATCTCCATTAACTGATTCTGCATCATCTCCATTTTCTGTTATTTTCTTTAATTTTACCTCCATTAACTGATTCTGCATCAACTCCATTTTCTGCTATTTCCACTAATTTAATCTTCATTAAATGATTCTGCATCATCTGCATTTTCTGCTATTTCCACTAATTTTATCACCATTAACTGATTCTGCTACATCTCCATTTTCTGCTATTTCCTATAATTTTATCTCCATTAACTGATTCTGCATCATCTCCATTTTCTGTTATTTCCTATAATTTTATCTCCATTAACTGATTCTGCATCCTCTCCATTTTCTCCTATTTACTCTAATTTTATCTCCATTAACTGATTCTGCATCATCTCCATTTTCTGTTATTTTCTTTAATTTTACCTCCATTAACTGATTCTGCATCAACTCCATTTTCTGCTATTTCCACTAATTTAATCTTCATTAAATGATTCTGCATCATCTGCATTTTCTGCTATTTCCACTAATTTTATCACCATTAACTGATTCTGCTTCATCTCCATTTTCTGCTATTTCCTATAATTTTATCTCCATTAACTGATTCTGCATCATCTCCATTTTCTGTTATTTCCTATAATTTTATCTCCATTAACTGATTCTGCATCCTCTCCATTTTCTCCTATTTACTCTAATTTTATCTCCATTAACTGATTCTGCATCCTCTCCATTTTCTCCTATTTACTCTAATTTTATCTCCATTAACTGATTCTGCTTCATCTCCATTAACTGATTCTGCATCATCTCCATTTTCTGCTATTTCCTCTAATTTTATCTCCATTGACTGATTCTGCATCATCTCCATTTTCTGCTATTTACTCTAATTTTATCTCCATTAACTGATTCTGCATCCTCTCCATTTTCTCCTATTTACTCTAATTTTATCTCCATTAACTGATTCTGCATCATCTCCATTTTCTGCTATTTCCTCTAATTTTATCTCCATTGACTGATTCTGCATCATCTCCATTTTCTGCTATTTACTCTAATTTTATCTCCATTAACTGATTCTGCATCCTCTCCATTTTCTCCTATTTACTCTAATTTTATCTCCATTAACTGATTCTGCATCATCTCCATTTTCTGTTATTTTCTTTAATTTTACCTCCATTAACTGATTCTGCATCAACTCCATTTTCTGCTATTTCCACTAATTTAATCTTCATTAAATGATTCTGCATCATCTGCATTTTCTGCTATTTCCACTAATTTTATCACCATTAACTGATTCTGCATCATCTCCATTTTCTGTTATTTCCTATAATTTTATCTCCATTAACTGATTCTGCATCCTCTCCATTTTCTCCTATTTACTCTAATTTTATCTCCATTAACTGATTCTGCATCCTCTCCATTTTCTCCTATTTACTCTAATTTTATCTCCATTAACTGATTCTGCATCATCTGCATTTTCTGCTATTTCCACTAATTTTATCAACATTAACTGATTCTGCTTCATCTCCATTTTCTGCTATTTCCTATAATTTTATCTCCATTAACTGATTCTGCATCATCTCCATTTTCTGCTATTTCCACTAATTTTATCTCCATCAACTCCATTTTCTGCTATTTCCACTAATTTTATCTCCATTAACTGATTCTGCATCATCTCCATTTTCTGCTATTTGCTCTAATTTTATCTCCGTTAACTGATTCTGCATCATCTCCATTTTCTGCTATTTCCTCTAATTTTATCTCCATTAAGGTATTCTGCATCATCTCCATTTTCTGCTATTTACACTAATATTACCTCCATTCTGCATCATCACCAATTTTTTGATATATCCTCTAATTTTACCTCCATTAACGTATTCTGCATCATCTCCATTTTCTGCTATTTCCACTAATTTTATCTCCATTAACTGATTCTGCATCATCTCCAATTATTGATATTTTCTCTAATTTTGCCTCCATTGACTGGTTCTGCATAATCTCCATTTTCTGCTATTTCCTCTAATTTTATCTCCATTAACTGATTCTGCATCATCACCATTTTCGGCTATTTCCTCTAATTTTATCTCCATTAACTGATTCTGCATCATCTCCATTTTCTGCTATTTACCCTAATTTTATCTCCATTAACTGGTTCTGCATAATCTCCATTTTCTGCTATTTCCTCTAATTTTATCTCCATTAACTGATTCTGCATCATCTACATTTTCTGCTATTTCCTCTAATTTTATCTCCATTAACTGATTCTGTATAATCTCCATTTTCTGCTATTTCCTCTAATTTTATCTCCATTAACTGATTCTACATCATCTCCATTTTCTGCTATTTCCTCTAATTTTATCTCCATTAACTTATTCTGCATCACCTCCATTAACTGATTCTACATCACCTCCATTTTCTGCTATTTACTCTAATTTTAACTCTATTAACTGATTCTGCATCATCTCCATTTTCTGCTATTTCCACTAATTTTATCTCCATCAACTGGCACTGCATCATCTCCATTTTCTGCTATTTCCTCTAATTTAATCTCCATCAACTCCATTTTCTGCTATTTCCACTAATTTTATCTCCATCAACTCCATTTTCTGCTATTTCCACTAATTTTATCTCCATCAACTGACACTGCATCATCTCCATTTTCTGCTATTTCCTCTAATTTCATCTCCATTAACTGATTCTGCATCATCTCCATTTTCTGTTATTTTCTTTAATTTTACCTCCATTAACTGATTCTGCATCAACTCCATTTTCTGCTATTTCCTCTAATTTTATCTCCATTAACTGATTCTCCATCAACTCCATTTTCTGCTATTTCCACTAATTTTATCTCCATCAACTGACACTGCATCATCTCCATTTTCTGCTATTTCCTCTAATTTTATCTCCATTAACTGATTCTGCATCACCTCCATTAACTGATTCTACATCACCTCCATTTTCTGCTATTTCTACTAATTTTATCTCAATCAACTCCATTTTCTGCTATTTCCACTAATTTTATCTCCATTAACTGATTCTGCATCATCTCCATTTTCTGCTATTTCCTCTAATTTTATCTCCATTAACTGATTCTGCATCATCTCCATTTTCTGCTATTTCCACTAATTTTATCTCCATTAACTGATTCTGCATCATCTCCATTTTCTGCTATTTCCTCTAATTTTATCTCCATTAACTGATTCTGCATCATCTCCATTTTCTGCTATTTCCTCTAATTTTATCTTCATTAACTGATTCTTCATCATCTCCATTTTCTGCTATTTCCACTAATTTTATCTCCATTAACTGATTCTGCATCATCTCCATTTTCTGCTATTTCCACTAATTTTATCTCCATTAACTGATTCTACATCATCTCCATTTTCTGCTATTTCCTCTAATTTTATCTCCATTAACTTATTCTGCATCAACTCCATTAACTGATTCTACATCACCTCCATTTTCTGCTATTTCCTCTAATTTTATCTCCATTAACTGATTCTGCATCCTCTCCATTTTCTGCTATTTCCACTAATTTTATCTCCATCAACTCCATTTTCTGCTATTTCCACTAATTTTATCTCCATCAACTCCATTTTCTGCTATTTCCTCTAATTTTATCTCCATTACCTGATTCTGTATCATCTCCATTTTCTGCTATTTCCTCTGATTTTACCTCCATTAACTGATTCTGTATCATCTCCATTTTCGGCTATTTTCCTCTAATTTTATCTCCATTAACTGATTCTGTATCATCTCCATTTTCTGCTATTTCCACAAAATTTACCTCTATTAACTGATTCTGCATCTTCTCCATTTTCTGCTATTTCTACTAATTTTATCACCATTAACTGATTCTGCATCATCTCCATTTTCTGCTATTTCCACTAATCTTATCTCCATTAACTGATTCTGTATCATCTCCATTTTCTGCTATTTACTCTAATTTTATCTCCATTAACTGATTCTCCATCATTTCCAATTATTGATATTTTCACTAATTTCAGCGTCATGAAATGATTCTGCATCATTACCATTTTTTTGATATTTTCACTTATATCAACTCCATTATAATGTTTCTACATCATCTCCACTTTTTGCTATTTCATCTAATTTTACCATGGTTATATGGTCCTTTGTCATCTTTAATTTGATCTGCATTAAGTGATTCTGCTGCATCTCAACTTTTTGATATTTCCACTAATTTTACCTCCGTTATATGGTCCTGTATCATCTCTAATGTTTTGATATTTCCTCGAATAGCAAAAAGTGGAGATGCTGCAGAATCATTTAATGCAGATCAACTGCATTAAATGATTCTGGATCATCTCCACTTTTTGCTATTTCCACTAATTATACCTTGGTTACATGGTCCTGTATCATCTCTAATGTTTTGATATTTCCTCGAAATTTGATCTGCATTAAATGATTGTGCAGCATCTCCACTTTTTGGTATTTCCACTAATTATACCTTGGTTATATGGTCCTGTATCATCTCTAATGTTTTGATATTTCCTCCAATTTGATCTGCATTAAATGATTCTGCAGCATCTCCACTTTTTGGTATTTCCACTAATTATACCTTGGTTATATGGTCCTGTATCATCTCTAATGTTTTGATATTTCCTTGAATTTGATCTGCATTAAATGATTCTGGATCATCTCCACTTTTTGGTATTTCCACTAATTATACCTTGGTTATATGGTCCTGTATCATCTCTAATGTTTTAAATATTTCCTTGAATTTGATCTGCATTAAATGATTCTGGATCATCTCCATTTTTTGGTATTTTCTCTAATTTTACCTTGGTTATATGGTCCTGTATCATCTCTAATGTTTTGATATTTCCTTGAATTTGATCTGCATTAAATGATTCCGCAGCATCTCCACTTTTTGGTATTTCCACTAATTATACCTTGGTTATATGGTCCTGTATCATCTCTAATGTTTTGATATTTCCTCGAATTTGATCTGCATTAAATGATTCTGCACCATCTCCACTTTTGGGTATTTCCACTAATTATACCTTGGTTATATGGTCCTGTATCATCTCTAATGTTTTGATATTTCCTTGAATTTGATCTTCATTAAATGATTCTGGATCATCTCCACTTTTTGTTATTTCCACTAATTAGACCTTGCTTATATGGTCCTGTATCATCTCTAATGTTTTGATATTTCCTCGAATTTGATCTGCATTAAATGATTCTGGATCATCTCAACTTTTTGATATTTCCACTAATTTTACCTCCATTACATGATTCTGTGTCATCTCCACCATTTTATATTTCCTCTAATTTTACCTACATTAAATGATTCTGCACCATCTCCAATGTTTTGATTTTTCCTAATTTTATCTCCATTATCCGATTCTGCATCATCTCCACTTTTTGATATTTCCTATATTTTTACCTCCATTAAATTATTCTGTGTCATCTCCACTGTTTGATATTTCCTATAATTTTACCTCCATTAAATCATTCTGCATCATCTCCATTTTTTAATATCTCCTCTAATTTTACCTCCTTGAACTGATTCTTCATTATCTCCACTTTTTGATTGTTCCTTTATGTAATATGTTTGAAATTCCTCTGATCTCACTTGAAAATAACTGAATATGTTTTATTCTTCCACAATTTAAGTCTGCAAAGAACTTTTTATTAATATTGAACTGTAAATATCCCAAATAATCCTTAACAAATGCAGAAGACTTTTGAAATGAATTTAATTATATTATTATTAATTCTACTCCCAAATTGAGTAGTTCCAGTGAATCAGGTTTCAACACAAGTTTTCCATCCTTTAAGGGGGTGATATTTTTTTATGTTTTTACAGTGAGTGAATGTGAGAGACAAGATGCTGTACAGGGAAGATTGAGGAAAGGATAAAGGAAGAATGGTATTCAAGAACATAGATGGCAATTGACGTTGCATTTAAATTTTTGTAGATTGTCATTATCAGGGAAACACAGAAACAGAAGGGACTTACACAGACAGGAATGTGAGAAAAGAAACTGTTGAGTAGAATGGGCAGTTACATTTAACTATTTCATCAGTAAAATCGTAGGACCTAGGTGCCAATCTAGTAGCACACTTAAATTCACATAGTCGAGACATTAGGGAAAAATGCTTGTCAGCAGTTGACATGAAAATATTTATATAAAAGACAGAGGGAAAATACATCACAATAGGGAGAAAGTGAATGAAGTCGATATGCCAAGTTAAGATCGATTACATTACAGATCTTTCTTCAATGTGCAGATGAATGGTAGATTATACCATTAAACAAGCCAAAATATGAGTATCTGGCAAGATATTTGAACATTATTAGACAAAAGGACTTGAAACCCTATAACTGTACAGAAATTATTTATATGAAGTTACTTGAGGCTATAACTGCATTAAAACTTTGACATCAGATAACACAAACCCACTTAAAACAAGATGGATTCAACCTTGTTAATAAATAATGAAGATATTTCTATAACTTCAGCTGTATTTAAGAAAAATATTAACTATAATTCCTTTTTTGGAGTAAAAAAAATGTCTTGGATAGAGACAGAAAAATATTATATAGAAGTTGGTTCATAGTCAATGAAAGCGGATATGAAGAAATGTAAACTTCATGAAATAATTATCCCAGTGAGCAACATTACAAAAGTAGCAAGAAGGAATGTTATTGGTCTTGAACTGGCATCTTGGCTTCAGTCACTTTCCCACTGGTTTAACATAGCTTCCTTGTTCCTTTTCTATAAATACATTCATAGTAATAATTCTGATGAACTTTCCTTTATGAATTTATGCACAATAATAGATTGGTGACAAGTTCTCATCAATTAAATGTTGAAATGGATAGATGTAACTATAAGTTCTATGCTAACATTTTCTTCTTTTCACATTTCTCATTTGTAGAAGTCTCTTCTGACTTCTTACTTGGCAGTCAACTTTGATCTTCAAATTTTAAAAGCAATGTCAATTGTTATCATCTGTCTTCTTAATTTTTGTTCTTTTATTGTTCTCTCTCCTTAATAGTGTTTTATATTCTCTAATACACAGTAACCTCTTCCACCTTAGTGGCTTTATTGCCTTTCTTGAGATGAAATGATTAAAAAAACAACTAGGATTATTTACTGAATCAGATCAGACACAAAGGAAGCACAAGACATGCTTAATTCATTGTCAGAATACTGTCAGAGCAAGCATAAGAAATACAGAATAATCTGCACCCATGTTTCATTGATTACATAAAAAAAAATAATCGTCAATAAATTCCAACACATGAAATGTTAGAAAAATTTGACTTACACAGAAAGGATTTAAAAATAATTCACAAATGGTTTGAAAATAGACATTTGAATGCACAAAAATAGAAAAAATGACAAGGTGGTACTTCACACTAGACTCATTTAACTTGTACAGAGAATCAATTCTAAAATTCTGACCAGGCAGTGGTAGGCTTGACATAAATTGATAAGGCACATTGGGATAGCAAAAGATGCCTTCCAAGAGCTAAGAAAAGTATTAAGAACAGGAAAATTTCATTAAAAGCAAAGAAAAGATTACTGAACTATTATGTAATATCAGTCCTTTTATATGGTAGTGTATTAATGGACAGTTTCCTCGCAGATGAAGAAGAGACTCATGTCAACAGAAATGTGTTTCTACAGAAAGATGCTGAGAATACCAGGGACTGAACATGTTAGCAACGGTTAAGATTTAGTGAAAATGAAAACAAAAAGGACACTTATACTAAACATCAGAAAGAGATAGTTGAAATGAGATAGCAAAAAGACAAAATATTGTTTTGTTTTGTTTTTTTCAAGATGTACAATTTGATAATAGTTATTGTCTTGATTACTTCCTTTATGATAATAGTGTTGATGACTAAATTTGCCACCAATATGTAGGTTCAGGACTAGAAGTGTTCAAATTCACCCAAACCTGTTCCCATCATCCATTCCCTATCGCCATCTGGCTTTGCAAGAGTTGGTTGGAGGTGAAAGAAAATTAGAGTAGAAGAAAGTGTGGATGGCGTGAATTTGTTTAAGGCAGACCTCAACTTGCCAGGAAGTGACTCATACATGACCTTCCTTTACGGCACATATGGAATGAGACATGCAGAATCCAGTTATGAAACTGCAACGTACGATTGCCGATGACTCTGTTATAATTTCAAGTAATACCTTCTGTAGCATCTCTGTCATGTGTAGCTCTTTTCATCCACTTTTCAGCCATTGAGATCTGCTGTAATCCTTTTCGCTTGTTCCACTGTTGGGGTTTTAGGGTTGGTTGCACTTAGTCTGGGTCCTCATCTTTAACCTTGCCCCCAAGGATAACCCTACCAGAAGTTTAGAACTCCCAATGACATTCTCTCAGAGTCATTGGACCATGCAATCTCCTATATATATATATAGGTGTGTGTGTTTGTGTGTGTGTGTATGCACAGGCCCATTAATCGCTGTACTCAATGTTGTAAATAAAGCCCATATTTTTACTCAATCTCTGTGTTTATACACAAACTATTACAGCATCCAAAAGGGGCAGCTCAAGATGTGAGCTATGAAAAAGATATCAAAATTAAAATCTGACAGAGATTCAACAATAATAATGGACAATGGAAATGTAATATGGAAATTCAAAGGTGCAAATGTCTACTCTTGCCATATGGCAGTGAAAAAGGAAACATTTTGTCACACCCGAAAAGACTTGATATAACAGAGATATTGTTCTATTGACAAATGCTGAAACTATGGGAACAGTACATGAAAGAAGTTTTAATGAAAAGAAATACAAACACTTGATAACAAAAATAGCAAAACTTTTAGCCATGTAATGAAGAAAAGTACAAAGGATAAGAAATTATAGAGAGCCATGATTGCCTACATCTAGAAGGGACATGGCACAGTGAAGAATAAAGAAGTCTTTGAGATTTTTATTCTGTCCTATGAGCTGACAAGTTTGAGCAAATGGATGGAGTAACAAGCACCACAAAGACAAAGAGAATTTACAAACGAACAAATATTGCTGAGAGAAAAAAAAGACAGGAAGATGTGGATAGCCATGGTCACCGATTTGTTGAAGTGATATAACTCAGAGAGAGATAATCTGCTTGGCAAATATAAGTAAATTGATAGAGAACCATAATTGTTTTCATCCTGAAGAGTTGGCTCAGAAAGTAACAAGAAGGAAACTACTTTAAGAATAAAATTAAAATACCTTTCTTTGAAGTCCACGACAAACAGTAACTACAGTTCTGCACATTGGTAATAACACTAATCCACAGTTCAAGTTGATCACAGATGCTGTTCCTCGAGATATGCACAGCCATGACTGCAACGGAAAATGAGCCAACTTTAAAATAGGAATACTTGGTATGCTGAAAGTATTAGTTTGAGTCAGAAATAAATCCACGTTTCTTTTTTTATCAACATTATTCTTTAAAAAATAAATTTATTCAATTATCTACACACCATTTTATGAAATAAATATTACCCCTTATCAAACAGTTCTTCCATAAGTTTTGGTTAAAATTCCATGTAAAAAATGAACTGTTGAATTTGGTTTTCATTAGAGAAAGTTTTCTTCATAAAAGCATTTTGCAGCAATTGAAAAAAGGTAATAATCAATAGGTACGAGGTCAGGTGAATATAGTGAGTTGAGTAAAACAAAGCAACTGAATTTCAAACTTTTTTCCTATGTTATTCCTGTTGTTTATTTTTTTATTTGTTAACCCTAGCCTTCAAAAGGTTGAGATTGTATTGATTAGGGAAACATTCTGTTGGGAGTCAGTTCGACAGGGCAGTGGTTTACAGGAAGCTGCTCAAGTGGAATTTACTTCTCACCAGTGAAATATGGAGAGAATGTAAGTGGCATGGTGTGTTCTTGCTGTGAAGGTTTGAGACTGGGCGGGACCAAGGAATGTAGTTTGTTAGAGCACTTTCCATGGAAGTGGTGGTAGAGCAGTGAGAGGTTTGCCATAATTCTGTCTGAGGGAGAGAAGTTGAAGGGTGTAGAATAATTCACCACCCACAAAGGCTCGGAGACACTTTTCAACTCTCTCAAGGCTGGAGAGTAAGTTCTGAACAGCTCTTGCCCAACTATGAAAACAGTACTCCATTTTTGGTATGATCTGCCTCTTGTAAATGGCAGAGGAATCAGGTACTTACTGGAGCAGTGCAGAGAGCTGAAACTTTTACTTGCATCCTTAGCAATGGATTGTATGTATGAGTTCCATTTGAGGTCAGATGTGAGTTTTAGGCCCAACAGTCTGTCAAGGCACAGTGCTTCTCCAAGACGACCTCTGTTCATCTTGATTCTTGGTAGTTCAGGGTCAGATCAGTGAAGATGGAATATAACTAGCTTGGTTTTCAAGGCATTGAGTGTAATCAGCCAGATTTTAACCCATTGAGTAATTTTTGTGAGATCAGAAGAAAGATTAGTCGCCAATCTCTGACTATCAAGAGTTTTAGAGGTGCACCCGTATATAGTTATATCATCAACATAGATGTTTACAAATGATCTGAGTATATTTTTAAGAAGATTATTTATGTAGGTCAAAAAGAGGGTTGGTCTGAGGAGTGACCTCTGGGGGACACTTGCATTGACCACTAGAACTCCAGAGAACTGGTGATTAATAACTACCTGTTAAGAATGATTTTATGATCAAGAAGACCCTTCTAGTGATTCCATAACTGGAGAGCTTGTGTAGTAAAGCTTTGTGTTGCATGCAATGAACAGCATTTCTTTTAATCCACTGTGTATGCTGCTGCTACTGTGAAAAAAAATAAGGTACGTAAGTGTACTCTAAATTTATTCTTAACCTTTAGGACTCTGCATTATTAATATTACTTACCTGCATTCTTTTTCAAGAGCTTTCAATTGCAGTATCTTTATTGTTAATTTCACTCAAAGTTATTTTCAGTTGCCACAGAAGGATATGACAACACAACTATAAATTCCAAACACACTATTGTTTACAGATCATTGTCACCTTCAATGGCAGAATAGTTTTTGTACAGCAAATGAAGTTACATACAGATTAATAAAGGTTAACTGCTGATTAAATGAACTAGAATTTATTAAAATTATGAGTAGAGAATTATTTTCAAATCGTTCTTTTCTAATTTTTGACTTCAAAAACCAAACATTTCAGGAAGTCAAGCCACAATAGAAAATTGGAAATTTTCAGTTATACAGGATTAAATATTTTATTTTTGTCAACTTTGATATGCAAAGCACCAGAAAAATCTAAGATACAATTTCTTTTACTCTCGAATAAAAATTTTAATTTAATAGATTAAAATATAAGTTGACAAAAATAAAATATTTAATCCTGTATAACTGAGAATTTCCAATTGATTTTAAAAAGTATTTTCAACACAACACAAACTTAAATAGGTAATATGACATTACTTCATATCATTCACAAACAACATTATCTTATAAGTGACATTTGAAAATTCAAAATAGTAATGTCAAAACAAATATCACATGTAATGAACCCTGGCTATTTTTCATAGACGATTATTCTGGTATTGTACTACTTTTAACCCCCTAAAAACAAAAATCTCACTGATTATATATCTATGATGTATCAAAATAAATTGTTACAGTATGAGGCTTTAAGGGGCAAAACAAATTAGTTTCTCTTCCTTTCTTACATGGTTTTTACTTTCCTTCATTCTTCCTCTTTCTCTGTGTTTGTTCATTTTGTCTGTCCATCCATCTAATTTCTGTCGGGTCCTCTCTATATCTAGCTTGGCTCTGATCTGCAATCACTGCCATCTAAAACTCTTTTTGTGTTTTGTTGGCTGTCAGCATGTTAGCAGTAGGGATCAATTTATTCATTTCATCTTTTCTAGCACTGTCTTGAATATAGTTATCATGACTTTTGGTGCAACATGTAGTCCAAACCCTAAGCAGGTCAGACAATAAGTCTTTCCCTTAAACTGGACCAACCAGTATTTCCACAATTTCTTTGTCACTTGTATCTGTAGATATACAGCTTTTAGGTCCACAATGGTGAACTTAAACTCTTTGAGCAATTTATGTCAGGCAATATTTCAGGACCAATTCAGCTACTATTCTGAGCTGGATAGTTTCAGTGATTCCAGAAGTGGGAAAGTGCATGAGTATCCATAATGACACAGTTCTTTAGCACAGTAATCATTAATTCTTAAGGTTATCATCTTACAACCAAATGCTTGTTCTGCAATTGAGCACTTTAAAGTTTAGGAACAAAATGTAGGACATCATTATGTCAAAGTGGCTGTTTTGATGGAAAATAATAATCTTGTTAAATGCCTAAATGCAAATATTTATAAATGTTAGATTCATATTAAAATGTTGATAGTAGAATAAAATCAGGACTTGAAAAGGCTTGCATGCAGTGAGAAGTGCATATGTAAGAGGAAGTCTTTGTCAGTCTCTACAGGAAAGTCACATGTCAACAACCTGCAAGAGCCCAATCAAGCTAACAAGCTGAAGTAGTCAATGTTATATTTAAAGACTTGGCACTCACTTCAAGATTTTTTCCTTCCTGTCCAATTAATGACACCTAAATATGCTTTACATTAGTTTCTAATCTCAAACGACATCAGAACTTTCAAAAGTCATGAGCACACTAACAACCTTAGTATTAGTACCTTCATTCTCAGTACTCATTTTTATTTAAATCATATTAAAAAATAACCACCATCAAGAGAATCTTCATGATGCAGAAAAACTAATACTGAAACTATTAATTCATTGTGAATGATGTACTGTAAGCATTTAAAAATGGGTTAATCATTTAAAATTAAAATATCTGAGTAACTCCATGTCCCAGAATTGAGAAATATACATAACACCTTACATTGATTGCATACACACACACACATATATATATATATATATATATATATATATATATATATATATAGAGAGAGAGAGGCATGTTTTGCTGTCTACTTATTCTCAATCAGATCCTTTTGTAGTCACAGATAAGCTTTTTTGTGTGATTATTGAAAGACAAGAGGAAAATGTTGTGTTGATACACATTTGAATTTATTTCCGAGTACTTTTGACAGAGCACAATGATCATCGTCAGGGTGTTGTTAATTATAGGATAAGTATTGTAGTGTCTCAATGAAAACATGTTGCTGAAATATACACACACACGTCTATTAGGTTGGTGCAAAAATAATATCAGCTTTTGACGTTACAAAATACGTCAAAAACCGACATTATTTTTGCACCAACCTAATAGTTTATGAAAAACTAGGTAATCTGTATGGCTAAACCTAAGGAGGATAAAATTCAGAGAGCTCAATGTAAATCCAGAGCAAATAATTTAAATAAAAACAGACTATTTTAAGGTTCCATGTAATAAATTATTTCACCACAGCCCTTTTAAAAGGACTGCGGATCATCAGACAAAAGATCAAAAAATCCAAACAAAAAATGAAAAGAAAATTTACACATTTCCGACAGGCCATATTAAACATGTAAATTAACAAAGTGAGGAAGTGAGGGGGGAGAAAGAGAAGACATGAGTCAGTTAGCAGATATTGACACATTTAAACGGTTAACTTAACGGAAGTTATATATTGATAAAGAAGAAAAAACCCATAGAGAGAAAAAGAGAGAAGGAAGTTAAGAGAGAAGAGAAGATGTCACTAATTTTCTTTGTAAAAAAGCTAGAAATATACGCCGTTATTTTGCTTTACTTTGAAAGTGTTATTTTGGGGGTTCATAAAGATTATAATGTTTGATATAAATTTGAATGTCTCCAGACTGTCTACAAATAATTTAATTTGATGTTTGTTAGTGATTTAATTTTTTTTTTTTTTTAAATTTTGGGGATTTTCTATGAAATAGTCAATTAGAAAAATATTCATAGAAAGTACAAAATTTTATTTTAAAATATAAGTTTATTTCTAGTAATCATTTTTTTAATCTCTTTAAAAAATTTTATCATTGATTATTAAGTTGACATCTCTATCCGTTTGTATTTTATTTATGAATTTAACTCGTGACTGTTTCTAGATAGGTAATTTCTTTTACTTAAATTTTAGTTAAGTTAGTATGGGGTAATATTTGAAGGTAATATTAAAGATCTTGCTCTGTCATATACTGTATGACACACCCATGCAAATATCACATATACACACGTTCCTTTACATATTCAATCACTGATACAGGTACCCATGTGCCGAAATACACAGGTAACTTCATGTATTAACATCTACCTAAATATCAAAAATTTTTCCAATTTAAATATTTTATCATCAATAATGATTATTAAAGGGTAATATAATTCAATTTAAATTAAATTATCAATTTAAAAAATTTACCTCCATATTATAAAGAATTTTAAACTCACACTTCCAATTGGAGAATATTAAATGAGAAAATGAGATAAAACACTAATAACAGGACTATACTATAAGTCCTTCTTTTATAATATTCTATGTATCCATAAATATAAATCTACAGACATATTCGTACACATACACACATACATATATATATCCATATATATACATATATTCCCATATACACACACACATATATATATATATATATATATATATATGTGTATGTATATACTCATACATACACACATTCACATATAGATATAAACACACACATACATATTTACATATACACACACACACATATATATATATACATATACACATACATACACATTTACATATACACACACATATATATATATATACATATACACATACATACACATTTACATATACACACACACACATATATATATATACATATACACATACATACACATTTACATATACACACACACACATATATATATATACATATACACATACATACACATTTACATATACACACACACATATATATATATACATATACACATACATACACATTTACATATACACACACACACATATATATATATACATATACACATACATACACATTTACATATACACACACACATATATATATATACACATACATACACATTTACATATACACACACACACATATATATATATACATATACACATACATACACATATATACCCACATATATGCACACATATATATACATATATATATATATATATATATACACATATACATACACATGTGCATACATGCAAAAAACATATCAAAATCCATACTTAATTACCTTAATATATCTATATTCTACCATATTAAATATATGAACTCACAACAAATTATATTTATACATATATACATACACTATCTATGGAACGACATACATGTACCCATCTATATATACACACCCACATATATAGAAATTATAAAAATAATGTTTCAGTAATAATAATATATATATATATATATATATATTACTGAAACATTATTTTTAGTGAATACACATATTTGAGTAGATGCTCTATTTATTTTATTAAATAGTATCCTATTATAATACTGCTTGTCCCTATTTCATTAGTTTGCATGACTGTTACATCCTGCCAATATCAAAATAACAAACTATTCCATTTTGATCACGTAGGAAGAAGGAAAAAGACACTACTTGGTCAATGAGAAAATGAATGAAAGAAAGAAAGAAAGAAGGGAATATAGAAGTGGAGAGAGATAATTAAATTAAGCTGATAAGAACAGATACTACACTTTGTTCTCAGACAAAAAGCTGAGAAGCAATTATACTGTGATAAAAGCACCATTTTTTAGACACACAGTATCAAATGACGGAAACCTAGTAAGGCAATTGTCAAAAATCCAGTAACCATAAATGAAATAACATCATCTGCTGAATTATTTTTAAATTATTCTTATGAGAAATGTTCATAAGACTGTGATTTGGCTAATATTTATTTATTTTAGTCTATCATTCTGAATATTCAAGAAATATTAAAGGAAAATATGTGCTCTCCAGCAGGATTGGACACTGCATCCCACATTGCCAGGAGAAACCATCATTAGATCAGATGTGTTTTAGATTGACTCGGCCATGGAGTGCATCACTGATCAAGCAAAATTGAATAGTGCCTTATAAACACAAATATTTCTCAGGCTTTTGAAACATTCATATCTACTCAGTTTCAAATCCTAAGGTAAACAAAGCAATTTCTAGAGAATTGATGGATCTTTATTTGTTAATTCAACAGATTTTATAATTTTAACATTATTTTTAGTGGGCACCCATATTTGAGTAGATTCTCTGTTTATTTTATTAAACAGTATCTTTGGTAGCTTAAAACTTGATCTGTGATTGTACCATCTGTGCTTGAAAGGGCCTTTCGTGCAGCCTATATATATTTTAATTTGACCATTTATATTTTTTACTTCTGATAAATAATAGATTTCATTTTGCAAGCTCCATTTAATGGGCATCTATTTTTATTTATACAGTTGCATAAATTACTTGTATTATTTTGCTGCACATTGGTTTTGAGGTTTCTGTTATTTTGTCTTTTGTATTTAAATTACTTGTGAAGTAGCTTAATTTGACTGTATTTTTATTGAATATTTTATGTAGTTCTGAATTTTTTGGGAAGTGTTTAGAAAGCAACTTGAAAAATAATTTACCTATTTTACATTTCACCTCTAAGTTGAAAGAAGGGTGGGGTTAAACCAAACAATATTTTTTTTTTTCCTTTAAATGGCCTTCATATGGTGTTCAATGAGTTGAGGTTTAAATTCTAGATTTACTTTGTGACGTTTAAGTTTATTTCATATTCTTTCTTTTTTCTTTAAAAATTGTCTTACAAGAAGAGTTTTTGAAAAGCCTAGACTCTATTCCATTGGGGATTTATTTAATTATATTGCAGGGGGGGTAATATTTATGTATCTTAACTTTGCATTAGTTATATATATATATATATATATATATATATATATATATATATATATATATATATATATATGGATGTCCAGTAAAGTAATGGATAGTAGCTCTGATTGAAGAATTAGAGAGACAAGTTTTTTACATTCACTTACATGCATATACACTTATAAAAGATATGGATACATCACTTCTCCCCCCCCACAGCTATGGGTAAATAGCAGGACAGACTGGGTCCTATAGCCTTAAGTGGTAACCAGTCTAGGAGAATGACAACTCTGAATTCAAAACCTGGGAAGGGTTGTTTGGGAATCTTATGGCATGTTATGCACCAGTTCTGTTTTTCAGCTCTTCCAAAAAGTGTGGTTGGTTCTACATATGCCTTCACCACTATAATGAAATCATATATGTGGACAGTCTGGCTGTCTGGTTCTAACGACTGAGCTGCTGGAAACCCCACACATTCATAAAACCAATAGGAGAGCTCTCCATACACATTTACTAACTGTTATTGCTCTTTCCAGTGTTGATGGCGTCTACTTCCTTCCTTAAACTTATTTTTTTTAAACCAGTTCACCCCAAGCAAGGTAGTAAAGCCACAAGGAATTACTGGGTGTGGAAAAATTAGAAAATAGAAACATTATTAAGGAATGAGAACAATAGAAGGACAATCAGGAAGACAGTAGATAGCGACTGACATTATATTTAAATTCTTAAAGATTAAAATTCACTGGAAAGCATGGAGTTGAGAGGGAATTCTGCAAGTGAGAAAAGAAACTGTTAGCATAAAACTTACATCTAGTCAACTCAATGGTAAATTGATGCAACTTCATCACCAATCTAATACTGTGCTAAAATATAAAAAGTCATCCAAGCAATTACCATGAAGGCACATAGAAAAGGCACAGTGAAAAAATTTTATGGGAATGGGGAAGTGAGTTAACCCAAGATGCCAGATCAGGACCAATAATATTGCTGATTCTTCTTTGGATTTTATCAAGGAGCTCTAGATCAGTGGTTCTCACCCTTTTTTAACCATGGACCACTTTTAGTCTTAATTTTTTGTTTTATGGACCCCTATAATTATTCAGTGAAAGAAAAGCTTATTTTATTTTTCACTAATAGATAAGTTTATGAATTTTATTATTAATATTTCATTTTTTTCATATTTTATATTAATTTATATTATTTTATTTTATTAATATTTAAAATTACTTAAATTAATTTATATAATCGATTATAATCTTCCTTTATATATCCTTCTCAGTTTTTATTCAACTTTTACAATCAAAACATCCAGCAGAGTAAAAGGGACATTAACTTCCATCGCTTGATTTAACTTTCTGCTGGTTTTAGAATTGTTTTTCTTTTTTTTTTTTTTTAAGCTTTTCACCCCAAGCAAGGCGGGAAGCCATTAGGATGCAAGGAGTTTACAGAAGATTTGGAGCAAGATCAGATAGAGTGATAGAGGAAAGGATGAGGAGAAGGATAGTGGATAGATCAAGGCAACTGGAGATGTTGATTGACATTACATTTGAATAGTTGGAGATTATAGCTCTCAGGGAAACTGGAGTAGGGAAGGGAGTTCCACAGGCAAGGGGTGTGAGACATGAAGCTATTGGTTTAGTAGTTTCGACAGTGAAAGGGTGAGAGCTGGATGCCAGCCTCATAGGGCACTTGAATTCATGAAGTCTGGGACCCAGCGAATGCAGCTCCTCAGAGCAATTACCATGAAAGTATTTGTAAAAAAGACAGAGAGAGGTGACGGCACATCTGTGAGAGAGCAACTGTAGACGAGATGCCAGAACAGGGCCAATTATATTGCATATCCGTCTCTGGAGCTTATCAAGAACCCCGAGCAAACAGAAGAGGCTCCAGACCATGTATGGCAGCAATACTCCATGCAAGGGCTAATTGTTGATTTGTAGATCTGAAGGATCGATTCCAGGGAGAAAAATTTCCTGCCGCGGCATAGGGAGCCAACTTTCCTTGCGGTGGACGAAGCAATTGACTCAATGTATTTGTTCCATCTCAGGTCAGCAGTCAACGTGAGACCGAGCAGCCGCAAAGATGTGCTCTCGAGAAGTTGAGCATCAGACATTCTAATGGAGGGCAGAAAAGGATCTCTGTGGTGATTAATAGAGAGCAGTTTTGTTTTTGAGGCATTAAAGTTGAACAGCCAATTCCTGCCCCAGTTCACAACCAATTGGAGGTCCTTTTTGAGACACACAGCCAGGTTAGTTTTGTCAGCGAAACTAGATTTGTTTTTGTGGCAGTAGTAAATTGTGGTGTCATCCATGTAGATGCCAACTTGGGAATTTATGGCGTCAGGAAGGTCATTTATGTAGATAAGGAATAGAGTGGGGCCTAGGATGGAATCTTGAGGAACACCTGCATTCGTGGGATAGGAACTGGAGGAGAATCCAATGAGAATGACTTTCAATTCACGGTTTGACAGGAATGCCATAACCCTAGAGCTTGTGAAGAAGGCCAGCATGCCAAACCCTATCAAATGCTTTGGAGATGTCTAGGGCTATGGCACAAGCTTCCCCATTATTTTGAAGAGCTTGGTAGACAGTTTCAGTGACGGCCGTAAGCACATCAGCTGTAGATCGGGCAAAGCGGAAGCCATATTGCTTGTCTGAGAGCAGATCATGGGATGTAAGGCAGTTAACCACTTCAGTATTGATTAGGGCTTCGAAGACTTTGCCGAAGAGGGGTAGGAGACTGATAGGATGGTAATTAGAAGGGTCAGAGGGGTCGCCAGAGTTCTTGAAGACAGGAACAATCAAAGAGGACAGGAAAACAAGATTCCTTGAGGCAGTAGTTATATAGTTTAGAGAGGGCAGGTGCCAGTTCAGGTGCGCATTTCTTCAAGACAATGGCTGGTATCCCATCCCCACCACTAGCCTTGTTGGGGTCTAAATTGGAGATAATGCCCAATACCAAAGACGGGGTTATGTGTAACCCACTCAATAGGGCCTCAGTTCTAAGAGGGAAGTCGGGTATGGGTACACCGGAAGAGTCGAGCATTGAGTTGAATGAAAATTTCCGAGCAAGGCATTCAGCCTTGTCGGCAGAGGAGGTCAGAACTTCAAACTGGTTGAACAAAGGAGGTATAGAGGGTTTGCAATCGTTCAATACGCTCTTGCAGAGATGCCAATAATCTTTGGAGCCAAATTTGCGAGATGCAATATGCTCCTTCATCCGAGCAGCAAATAGTGACTTAGTATCATTGAGGACACACTTACACTCATTACGGACAGAGGCAAAGAGACGTCTATTGCAGTCCAACATATCGCTACGAAGTAGGTGAAAGAAGTGGTTCCTATGGGCAATGGCGGCTGAGCAAGCAGCAGAGAACCAAGGGGAGAAGCACAACTTGACCCTATATTTCCTTGAGGGGATGAAAGCGTCGATTCCAGCTTTAACCCAGGATGAAACCTCAGAAGCATATTCTTAGACGGTGAGCATAAAGACAACATCCCAGGGGACATTGCGGAGAAAATCACGGAACGAGTCCCAGTCAGCTCGTTGATAGTAGAACAAAGTTCTAGTGGTAGGAGGTTCTTTGCAGGGGGTGGAGTTGAAGTAGATGTTAACAGATACTACAGAATGAGCGGAATTACCAAGAGGGCAGAGTTTTGTGGCGCTACAAAAATCGGGGATGGAGGTAAAACACAGATCGAGAAGAGTGGCCTTACCTTCTCGGTTGAAGGCAAAATGAGTGGGGAAGTTAACTATCTGCATGAGGGATTGAGAAACTGAAAAATTAAGTGTTTGAATGCCTGCGTGGTCAGTAGTAGCATCCTTAAGCCACCTGGTATGATGGGCGTTAAAGTCGCCAAACACAAATATGTGAGCAAACGGGTGGAGAGAGAGTGCCTTGTCTATGCTGTCCAAAATGCTATCGTGTATCCCACAGTCTTGAGAGGATAGAGAGCGGTAAAGGAAGAAGAGATAGCTTACCGCATTGACGGAGACACACGTACGACTGGTCTGGCGATTCAAAAGACAACTCTCTGCCCAGTGGAAGATGGTCCTTGACGTAGACACCAAGCCCGTGCATGTGGGTTAAAGAGTCTTTTCTGAGGATAGGAAGGTAGCCTGTGATTTGAGATCAGAGGAAGGGATAGATGAGACAAGGTTGGTCTCACAGAGAGCCAGTATATACGAGCAGTTTGCAGTGAGGAAAGATTCCATACTGCAGAAGTTTGTTCTAATGCCACGGATGTTGGAGAACGAAATGTTGAGGGGTTTAGGTGATTTCTGAGGTGCTGGTTTAGGATTACTTTTTCGGTCTTTGTAAGTCATAATGTGGAATTATGGTTGGAAAATGAGAAGGCCCGAAGTAAAAGAAGCAGACAGTTATTGACCGCGACGTGGGCAAAGAGGAGTTGGCACAGCCTGCATCATAGTGTGGCCTCAGAGTTGCCCACTACAGGTGACTGCAGGGACACCTTTCCATGAGCAACATGGCACTACAAATACAACTGTATTATACAACTGTTCATCAGAGCGGCCGCTCAAGACGCTACGCAAGAGTTAGGGCTCCTAACTACCAGTCTGAAACAGCAACCAGAGAACTGTCAACTGACCTAGCAATGGATTCAATATAGTCTTTCCACTTCATGTCAGCCAAGAATGTTAACCTGATAAGGTACAATGAGTCACTCTCTTTGAGGTTAGCATCAGCCATGCTGATGGTAAACATAAAGGGGTCTCACAGATGATTAATAGAGAGCAATTTAATTTTGGAGGCATTAAAATTAATCTGTTGCCCCAGTTAACAACAGACTGAATGTCATTTTGGACATCAGCTGCCCATTTGACTTTACCAAGACAGGAGTAAATGGCTGTGTCATGAGTTCATTTAATTTGAAACTATCACACTCTTTGTTAATGATTCCAGCATATGTAACAAAATCTTTGTCTTCTTTTTTCACCAGATTCATACACTTCCAATAAGTATTGAATAACAAACTTTTCTCACTAAAAATTTTACTAAGAATATTTATTGTTTCTTCAAAGCAAATTTCTCCTGTTTTTTTTGTTTTTTTGTAGTAAAAACAGTATTTTTTATGTTCTTCTGGTGCTAACTTTCTCAATAAATGTCTTGTTTTTATCTCATCTTCCCATTCGCTGCATTCTTCTCTTAAAATTTGCTTGTATCTTCTAAAATAAGCAGAAAACTTAATTCCATCATCTGAACTGTACGTGAATTCAATTGTGGCATTTGCCACCACATTGGGATTGAAAGAACTTGGGGAATTTTCCATTTTCTTTTGTATTATTTCAATTAAAACTTGTTTCTGAAGTTCCAACTGTTATTGTTACTGTTGTATTTATACTATTTGGGCTAATAATTCTTCCATATTTAAAGAAAATCTGTTTTTTTTTTCCTTCTTTCTTTTTTTGCACACACCTAACAGAAAAAAATTAAACCAATGACGTCCTAATTTCTCATCATCAAATATGATAACAAATCATATGTGCTGAAGCAAAAAAAAATGTATTTTTTCCTACTCATATGAGTTTTGATTCTTCATTTCCACTGTTATAACTATCTTAGTGATTATAATATTGTCTTGCTTAGGCAACTCACTGAGAAATCACTAGAATTCTCTCTGACTGACTCCAACTGATTTCTCCTGACTCATTTGGAGTTCTTTATTTAAGGTGTCTTGCTTAGTTCATTTGTGTCACCGAGAGTGCCTTATTTACTCCACAACAATTACCTAAGTGGTTCATTTCTTTTTCTTCTGACTATATATATATATAAGTACCATGCATATATAATATATAGGGAAATTATATACATATATATATAGTCACTTCTGATGGGTAGCACCTTCATTCTGTAATCTTACCTGACTTGTGATAATCAACACCAGTTAAGTGAAGAATCTGTGTATGGTTCTTATTCAACCATTTATTCTGGCAACTTTAAAATTTTTCTCTTTATGCTTCAGTTTAGTCAAAAGGTCTACTAATATAAAATAAATATCATCAGTCTTATTGACAATATTATTATCATTTTGTTGTCTTTTTAGTCCTCAAATTTCATTAACTGGCCTATTAAATCTCTCTCTCTTTCTCTCTCTCTATATAAGTATTACAAATTTGTGACTGGTAGGGATAATTCCAAGGAGGATATAAATCCAGGGAGAGCTCAATGTAGACTACAGAGCATTATAATGATAATAATAATAATAATACTACAGAAGGAAACTTTAATTATTCATTTACTAAGGAGATTTTGATCTGAAGAGATGAACATTCTGAAGTTCACGAAATAAATTATAATCAAAATGAATAATTAAAGTTTCCTTCTTTATTATTATTACCATATACATACATACATAAGTCAGAAGAAACTCTGGTGGAAGTCTGAAGCACCTGACATGCAAATCAAACATTGTTTGTCATATACAATAGGTAAAACAAAAAAATCATTTTGCTAAATGTTATCTTTCTGTACAGACTTGTGTTAATAAATGCAGCAGTTACAATAATTAGGTGGCTGCCTACAGATCATATTTTTGAGAGTCAAAAGGCGGGTTACTCGTAGTTCTATGGTTACATGAATCACCCAATGCACTCCTTTCTAGGCCAAATAAATATCTACCAGATGTTGGTGGTCAATTTACTGACATCAGAGAAATAGATTCACAAGGCTATGTAAAGATGCAAGATGTATGAAATATATTCTAATACCACTAATAAGAAAATGATGAAAAAGAGCATGGGCAATGACACAATCATATATCATTTTATAATCTAATTATATCATTTTATAATCTATAATCTAATCCTAAGATTTTTATAATCTATAGTCTAATCCTAAGATTTGCATGCCTGCATTTATATATGGAAAAATTATGAAATTGCATTTGTTCACTTTCAGAGGTTCTTGCATTGTCTGACATAAGATTACTTGCTGAGATTAATGTAACAAGCATGTTCACTAGTATTCTTTTATTTGATTATGGGAAACAAAATTGGTAGTATTATTTCAATCTGTACTAACAGAGGTTTCTGTTCATATTCATACAGAGAGCATGCTCAGAAGACAAGATTTATTGACTAGGCATCAACATAGACAGCATATACAGTATTGATATAGGCCATGTGAAATTGTCCCTGGTGGTTATTCAATATAAACAAAGGTTATTAATAGAGGTCATCAAACAATATAGATGTCATTTTTAACAAAATAAAACAAGCATAAGTAAAGCACAAGGAAATCTCTCAAAACTGATGGCCTTAACCTGATTTGTCCATGTTTTTCCCATGGCCAGCTCTGTTAATCCACAAATAAACTTTTCAAATTGTCATGTAGAGAGAGAAATACTAATATATACTTTTTTCTGTTTTTTGTCATCAGAATTTTTTCTCTTCAGTAACTGGTATTTTTCATGCATAAATATTATATATGTATGTGTGTGTGTGTGTGTATATATATATATATATATATATATATATATATATATATTAGGTTGGTTCAAAAATAATGATGTGATAATGTCATTTTTTGACGTTAAAAAATACGTCAAAAAACGACATTATTACGTCATTATTTTTGCACCAACCTAATATATATATTTGGTTGGATAGATGTGAGTTTGTGACCCTGGGTTTCACGTTTTTGCGATCGTCAGACAAACTGATTAATTTTTTAAAAATTTTGGGTTTATGTAGATTGCATGTATTGGTGTTATTATGGAAGTGGTGCAGGAACCGTCGTTGCGGTGTCATCGTACTAACGCAAACATCGATGTATGTTCATATGCCTAATGGAGCACGCAGACATATACATACTTGGTCGTCCGTCGGGACTCATACATATATAAACATATGTGGGCAGTCTCGGATATGACATATGTATGTATACAGGTGGTGTTGTGTCTATACATACACATTTGTATGTTGAAATTCAAAGACTGGAAGTGTAGCGAAAATTTCTCGTTAATGTCTCGTGAATGTATACATGTCATATTTTCATTTTTCCACTGAATAATATTTCCTCGCATGTATGTATATACATGTGGTGGGGTTTGTGTAAAATTATGATAGGCAAAAATTATTATTATTTATATTTATTTTTAAATTTTTGAAAAAAAGGGGGTTTATTTGTTATATTTAAAGCTGGTTATTTGTTTGTTTTTGATGACTGTGTATATATAACAGGTAGAAATTTCCGTTTGTAATCCTTATTGGTTATTTTATATGGTGGTATTTAATATTTAATATGCTTGGTGAGAGGGTAGTTTATGTTAATAATTATAGCGGGTTTATATGATAATAGTAGATGTGATGTGATAGTAATGTTGTAAGGGATTGGAGACAATGATAATATAATAGTTATTGTAAATTGGTAGAAGTGATTAGTAATGGTGGTGGGAGAATGATAAAACCATAAATGTAGTTATAGTGGTGGTAGCTTAAACTAAAAAGTGGTTGTTGATGTTTTATTTTATTTTATTTTGTTACATGTATTAATTTATTTTGGTATAAAGCCTGATAATAGGTATTCTGTGTAAAATTATGATAGTTGCAGATTGCTATAATTTTTATTTTTTATTTTTAATTTTTAATTTACAAAAAACATTATTGTTATTATATTAAAGCTGGTTATTTCCTTGTTTTTTTAGTTTTTTGATGACTGTATATGTGACTGGTAGAAATTTCAGTTTGTAATCCATATTGGTTATTTTTATGGTGGTATTAAATATACTGGGGGAGGGGGTAGTTTACGTTAATAATTATGGTGGGTTATATGGTAATGGTAGAATTGGTGTGATAGTAATGTGTAAGGGGGTTGGTGGCAATGATAATATAAGTGGTTAATATTTATTGTAAATTGTTAGTAGGGATTAGTAATGTTGGTGGGAGAATAATAAAAACCTTGAACTAAAGAGTGGTTGTTGGCGTTTTATTTTATTTTATTTTATTTTCTATATTTATTTGTTTATATTGGTATGAATCCTGGTAATGAGTATTTATTTTTCATGGTTACATATGGAAATTATATCTGATCGTATTGGTTTTTTTTTTTATGGTATTATTAACTAATAATATTATCATTACCACCAACACCCAACACCATCATTTACACATCACATCTACTATTAACATATAAATCCACTATAATCATTAACACATATTACTCCCCCAGCATATTTAATACCATAAAAAAATAAAAAAATAAAAAACCCAATAAGATCAGATATAATTTCCATATGTAACCATGAAAAATAAATACTCATATACGACGGTTCCCGCACCACTTCCATAATAACACCAATACACGTAATCTACATAAACCCAAAATTAAAAAAAAATTAATCAGTTTGTCTGACGATTGCAAAAGCGTGAAACCCAGGGTCACAAACTCACATCTATCCAACCAAATAAGTTAGCTCTATCTCTGATATTGAGCGCTTTCTAATAAGTACCGCGCATATAATATATAAATAATTATATATATATATATATATATATATATATATATATATATATATATATATAATAAAAAAAAAAAAAAAAAAAAAAAAAAAAAAATCGCCTTGTTCCCAATAGCCATTATACATAATGTCACACTAGCGCATTTCAAAATCTAGCTTCCCAAAGAATACCAGAATGCAGACAAAGGAATTCTAACTACCACACAGACACCACATTGGTTCTTGGTAATGACAATGAAAGTCAAAATTACTTGAACAAAAATAACAAAATATAAACTTCAGACAGTTTATCCAAAACTTTGAGCACCATACTCAACACATTATCTGAAAACTTTGAAAAACACAACAAAAAAATTTAACAGACAAACCGTGTTGGTTCTTTTTAATACTATACTATATATTATATTATATATATATATATATATATATATATATATATATATATATATATATATATATATATATAGTATAGTTTATTTAGTCACCAAGTATTCATCCAAACAAGTTTGATTAAAAAGAGATATACATAAATATAGTATTTACACTATGCGGACTATTGTCCTCATCTTTGTCGCCATATTTATCACAACGTTTCGGCCGTTGTACGCTCCAGCCTTCTTCAGGTGGTTGGAATTTCGAACTGAACCCTTTATTTCGCTCACTGGGGTAGACTTTCTAGTTCCACGTGCCATGTTTGATGGATGTCAGTTATCAGTTATAAGTTCTCCACTGCCTTAACCAGGTATTGAACTCACACTCTTTGGGTCTGTCACTGGATCTAACCAACGCCTTTATCCACTGTGCCATGTGTCCTTGATCTGGGTATGAATTTCTGGGTATTATAAACCTAATGTTTTCAGCAACCGTTTTTACCACTGCTCATATTGCAATTTTGCTGTTATCATTTCATGTTTTTACCAGAGCTCATATTGCAACTTTGTTATCATTGCTTTTCTCTGGCACTCCTTATTACTGGTTCCCATATTGTATTTATTTCTATGCTTGGTCGGCTCAGGAGATTTTTGTGGCCTAGCATATGTGCTGATTCCTTAAGTTTACAAATTTTCCAATGGTGTTCCCTGTCTATGATCTCAACATGATCCCACAGGGGACAGTGATCTCCCTTCTCTCTCCATATGTGGTCAGCCACGCCTGATTTTTCTACTTCCCCTCGCGTTACAGCTTTCTGGTGTTCTTGAAGCCTTACCTTGAGGGGGCGGCCTGTCTCTCCTTTATATTCCTTTCCACAGCTGCACGGGATAGCGTACACACAGTCTTTAGTCATGTTCTCCTGTATGGGGGGTCTCACTCGAGAGAGATATTTGCGAAGTGTTGTCAAGCTCTTGAAGGTTGTCCTGATGTTATATGGACCGCAGATCCTTTGTATTTTCTCTGATAACCCCTTCACATAAGGCAGGCAGACTGTTTTCTGGGTGTTGTTGTCCTCCTCCTCCTCTTGTACCCGCCTATCCCAGTTTTTTGGGGCTGCTGCCATGTACCCAGGGTAGTTGTTACGTTGTAGGGTACTACTTATACTGAACAATTCTTTATCTAACATCTCTGGGTCGCCACTTATGACTTTTGCTCGGTGTTGTAAGCAACGGACGATCCCTTTCTTTACGCTGTATGGATGGTGGGAGTTGAAATTGAATTGATTTTTTTTTTTTTTTTTACATTACACCATTCTTGGCATATATTCTATTATCACAATGTGAGATATTTAATAACAGTGATGCAAAGATAAACAAAAAGAATCTAAACAAAATCAGCTAGATTATATACTCCAAAACTTATATTAAAAAAGCAAAACATTTAAATTTGAAATTCTCAGTGTGCCAGTTTCTTTGAGTGCAGGTGTAGTTGCATCAACATAAACATAAATTTAGTTTGATGATGTCCTAAAGGACAAAACATGTCACACAACACAATTTTTTTTCCATTTTGTCATATTTCTTTACCCTAATATATATAAGAAATAGATCTTATATATGAGAAATAGATTTTTAATTTATTAATCTAACATATTTTAATTTATTACTTAAACATTATTTTTAATGGATACCCATGATTGAGTAGATGAACCCTCCAGCAGGATTCAAACCTGTGTCTCCTATGGAAAACCATCATTAAATCTGATGTGTTTTGATATCTTGGCCATAAAGAACCTCCTGGTAAAACAAACACAGGGTGCATATTTTTCGAACAAAATTTCTCAAATATTCAGGCCAGTTGATAGAAATAATACTGTTTAATAAATAAATAAAAACAGAGCATCTACTCAAATATGAGTATCCATTTAAAATGATGTTTATGCAATAAATTAAAATATGTTGGATTAATTAGTGAAAAATCAATTCCTAAAAATTGATTTTGTTTACTTAGGATAAGAAAATGAACTGATATATCTATTTCAAGAAGCAGAAATATCTGTCTAAACACACTATTCATGCTTTGCTTAGTCTGTATGTTTTTCATGGCTGAGAGATCAAGGCACATCAGATCTCTAGGGGATGCAGGTTCAAATCCTGTCAGAGGGTGTATATTTTTCTAACAAGTTTTCTTGAATATTCAGGTTGGTAGAGGTAAATAAATAAAAATACTGTTTAATAAATAAATAAAAAGAGATAATCTACTCAAATATGTGTATCCATTAAAATAACGTTTAAGCAATATATATATATATATATATATATATATATATATATATATATATATATGATAAAAATATAGTTTTAAGGTATGTTATATTTATGGGTAAAATTGCTCAATATCAGATATAGAGCATATATAAATGTAAAAGTAGAGAATGAGGTCAACACCTAGCAGCAACAGTCTGTTTCATACTTGAACACAATCTTCAGGCCTGAAATTTGCATTCAAGTATGAAACAGATTGCCATCACTAGGTGTTGACCTCAATGTCCACTTTTATATTATATATTATTGGCTATTGCATAAGAAATATTAACGCTCTTGGTACTACTGCTCATGAGATATAGTTTTCCAAATCCTACAACTTCTACAAAGTTGTAGATTTTTGGCACTTCTCATTGATCATGTGACAGGTGTTAATGCAATGCATTGAAATACAGTACTATCCAATTGCAGATGCATTCAGGTACTCATGGACTGTAAGTGCATGAAACTTGTAGGTACATTTGGATGTTTCTTCTGTTATATTTGAAGTTACTTCCCTTCTCTGCTCATCTTACAAGAATTTAACTTTCATCAACTTGTGTAAAATGTTGCTACTGCTGCTTTTTGTGTGTAAAAATTTAAATCATAATGAAGGCCTGTTAGTTATTAAAAGACAACGTTATCTTGATTAGTATCACCTGTACAGGTAACTGGATTGCTATCATCACTTTATAAACTAGATTTTCTTTATATCAAGGCATATCATAATAATCCTGGTCAAAGTTTATAGCAGTATTTTTTTGTAACAGCCCTGAAGTTAAAGTGAGGTTTAATCATGAAAGCATTATACAAAAAAAATAGATCTATAATAATAATAATAATAATAATAATAATAATGATTTTAAAATAAATAAAAAATAAAATTGAATACCCACCCTCCCCCAGTTTGAGTTTTCAAAATTATGGTAAGCTTATATATTTTTGTTTTAATCAGTTTACCCCAAGCAAGATGATAATGCCACTAAGATGCAATGAACTACTTGGAGTAAAAGAGAATGAAAAGACTTTAGAAGGAACCAGTGTAGCGATATCAGTATCAGCTAATATCATGTTTAATAAAAATCATCTGAAAGATGTTGCAGAAATTGTTTCAACAGTTATTGCTGTGATGATTACCAGCTAAGTGACCTGGACCTCACAAGAACCATGTCAAATGACACTGACAAGGAGGGTCACTGAGTGGAACAAGAACCTGGCTTTTAGATAAATCGGACAAGACAAACAATTCTGCCCTCTATAAGATAGTGGCTCCTGGAGAGACTCACTAAGAGAGAGAAAGAGAGGCAGACGAGAAGCCACTCACTGCCATGTGAAGAGAAGTTACTTGTTAGATGAATTAGGCATAGGAGAGGATAGATGACCCCCCACCACCACCACCATCAACTACCCTCACATGTGCTTAACTTGTCTACAGCAGAAGGTTACAACCAGAATAAAATTTCCTACTGCTACAATCTCATCCTATGGTTTTAAGTTCAGGGTGACGATCTGGCTAAAGAGTTATTTTTAAAACCACAAGTATTTAACTGGAATAAGCTGCACCTGTGAACGAACCTGATATCTGGTCTGACTGAGTTGAAATGCTACACTAGAAGCACAATCATAAACAGGGAACAAGGTATAAACCTCTGCCCTTGTTCAAAAGACCAGGGCTTTCTCTCTCTCTCTCTCTCTATATATATATATATATATATATATATATATATATATATATGTGTGTGTGTGTGTGTGTGTAAAATTGTGTATTTTGGTAGCAATCCCTCTTTTATACAGGTTACATTGAAGACAACTGACAAGGTACGGTGATTAAACTTTTAATTATATTTTTTCTTGCATTCATACAAGTTATTTCTTTTCTGGACATAGAATGTGTATGAACTGTCCAAATGATCTGTGGATCAAAATGCTTTTAACTAATATTTTAGGATGATTTTTTTTTCTATCTGAATATGTAGATTTTTTTAATCACAGTGCCATATAAATCACCTTCAATGAAACATATATATATATATATATATATATATATATATCTTGTCAATTCTCAAAACTTGGTTTTAAAATGACAGTGTTAATCTTGTAATTCTGAACACAAACACATGCATTAGTATGTGTATATCTGACTTATACACTGATATACAAATGCAATCTATATACAATGTTTTTT
>OZ010591.1:48008777-48031277 GCA_963932145.1 Acanthosepion lycidas
GTTACCAGAAAAAATTCTGTCTGTGTCTCTTTTTATCTATTTTTTTCAAGATGTGAGTAGACTTTATGAGAAACAAACTTCAGATATACTTTGAAATTCAATCCTCAGAAGCACTTCTGGAATCAGAAAAGCTCTGAATAAGTACAGAAAACTTGCAAGTCAGCACATAGGAAGGAAAAGACACTTACACCAAGCATTTGATGGACATAATAAAAGCTGGGTTCATATTTATAAAGACTGTATGTCCACTTGAACAGTAGAATGCAGACTATAGCCCATATCATCTGAAAAACAAAAATAACAAAATAAAATCAATCTTACAAGAAAGACCTGGGAAAGTATTCAATTCTTAATATTTGAAGGATTTTCTTCTCATTCTGAAATGTATACTTTTATGCATTTATTTTTCAGTAGCCTACACTAGCAACAGATGCAACATCTGTTTGGATATGACATGTTTTATTATGTAACATACTGAAAGGTGTATATTACAGAATTAGTTTCATACTAGGTTTTCCATGCAAAACATTTTGACAGTATCAGATAACAATAATGTTGAGCTTTTCAACAATCTGCAGTCTTGAGGGGAGAGAGAGAGAGAGAGAGAGAGAGACATTCTAAAACCAGTGTCATGCTAGTGCCTAAAATGTAATGAACATAACCAAGTGGAATAGCACACATGATCTTTTTGTGTTAAAAATGAATTTGCTGTTTTTAACATCATGCAAAGTTCATCAGCAGTGATCCTGGGAAGCTGAAAAAAGACTTAAGGACATGAGTATTAATATTATCCCCCAAAACTACAACCATCTACCCTGTGCTGTTTAAAGAGATAGAAAATAGATTAACACCAGACACCCTAACAATGCAGCTACATTATGTATGCAATGTGTATGAGGAGCATCAAATGAATCCAAAGGCTTACTAGAGTGAGGGCCCCGTCTTTTCATGTTTTACTAAAGTACACCCAATACAAGGCCCAAGAGCCACACAAGGTAGAGGGTTACTGTGTTGAGTTATATTAGTGTAGGAAAGGACAAGTGTTAGGAGTATATAGCTGAAGAAAGCTTTAAAAGTAACTGGAAACCTAATCCTAAATAGAAATAAGGCATAAACTTCTACTTCTGTTCAAATGACTGGGCAGGAGTATGAACGAGATGATAAGCTAACTTATCTACTCCTATTGGGGGAGAAGAAAAAATAAATTATTAATGAAAAAAATTCAGAGTTCAGGCAGAGACTTTAGAACTATAGAATTGTAGTAAACTTTAGAAGTAACCGGAAACCAAATCCTAAACAGGGAACAAGGGATAAACCTCTACTCCTGTTCAAAAGACTTGGGAGGAGTGTGAACCAGACAATAGGAGAACCTATATGGGAGTAGAGTTTGACAATGCATGAATAATATTCCATGTAAATATAAAATAAAAATTCAAACTATTGTCCTCATCTTTGTCGCCATATTTATTACAAAGTTTCGGCCATTGTATGCTCAGGCCTTCTTCAGGTGGTTGGAATGTCGAACTAAACCCTTTATTTTACTCACTGGGGTAGACTGTTCTAGTTCCACATGCCATGTTTAATGGATGTCAGTTGTCAGTTATCTCATGTTAATTCCCCTCTCCAAGTTCTCCACTGTCTTAACCGGGTACTGAACTCACACTCTTTGGGTCCTGTCACTGGATCTAACCAATGCCTTTATCCACTGTGCCATGTGTCCTTGAGGCATATAATCTAGTATAGCCCATATTGCTATAAATGAAAAAAGCTGAAAAACTAACAAAAGCTCCAACAGAAGGTAGGGAAGTAAAGCGAGAAGAAAGGACTAAGTATAAACTACAAGAAGACAGAATGCATGATTATCAGTATGAGCCTAAAATGCAAATTGCAAATCAGGGATACTAAAATCAAGCAGGTATAGAAATTTAAATATCTGGGAAGTGTTCTAACAGAGGACAGAGAGTGTGAGACTGAGATTCAAAAACATGTTGGGATGGCCAAAGATGGATTCCAAAAGCTAAGCAGAACATTAAGAGACAGAAACATTTCATTGGAAACAAAGAAAAGAGTACTGAGCTGTTAAGTGACATTTGTCCTCCTGTATGGCAGAAAATGCTAAACAATCTCCTCACAGATGATGAAGAGACTTGAAGCAACAGAAATGTGGTTCTACAAAAAGAGGCTGAGGATACCATGGATTGAACATGTGAGTAAAGTTGAGGTTTTAGAGAAAATGGAAACAAAAAGTAAACTTATATTTAACATTGGAAAAAGGCAGTTGAAATATCTATGGCACATGAGGAAAGAGGGCTTGGAAAGCCTGATACTCACATGACAGACTGAAGTCAAGAGGGACAGGAAAACAATGCATAGCCTACTTAGTGAACTTGGATAAAGGGATGGCAAAACAGGGTTTAGGAGAAATAATAAAAAGACAAAATTTATTAAGAGCTACAAAGCATAGGAAATAGTGGAGACCCATGATCGGCTACATCCTAAGGGAACACAGCATATAAAGAAAGAGACTTGTGTTAGACATGTTTAAACTTACAAAATGCAAGGTAGATTTGTTTACTCCAAGTAATCAAAAATATCATCCTCTGAGGAGTCCTGAAAGATTTTAAAGAGATGACCAAAACTCTAGATGAGTAGAAACTGGTAGCTGATCTCTCCTCTGACCAAGCTCTAACAGCTCAGTCAACTGGCTGGTCACATCAAATGCCTCAAAAACCAAACTAGTGATGTTCCATTATCACCAAGTGGATCCTGAATTTTCACCTATTGCGATAAACAGATGTTCTCTCAGGGAGGTGCCATGCCTTGAGCACTTACTGGGACATAAGCTCAACCTAGATCTCAATTCCATACATATGATCCATCGTTAAAGATGTGGGATAAATAGTTGGTTCTCTGTATATAAATGAGTGTACGACTCCTCTTGCTATCCTTTACCTTTACAAGCACCAGATCAGGCCAAAAATGGAACCATGCTGCCATATCTGGGCAGGAGATGCCCAGTTTTGACTTTCCAGCCTCGACAGAATCTGCAATTTTGTGGGTATTGAATTGTTTTCCACCCATTCTAAACTTCATGGCTAAGAACCACTATGCCATGCACATTGTAGCAAACTCCCTTCATATTCCATTTGTAAGTAATTAGTAAGTTCTACATGAACAGCTTCTTCCCATAAACTACTACTTTCAAGGAACCAACTCCCAAGAGGGTACTTCCTCATTTATTATAATCTTAATCTGTTCAAGTCTAGGGTTAGCCATTATCTTCCCAACATAATGTTATAAACAGTTCCCCATACCTCTTACTCTATAACCCTCTACCTAGTGTGGCTCTTGGGTCTTATCCACGGTGTACATCATTGTAAGAAGAGATAATAAAATATTAAATATGTTTAAACATTCCCAGTTTTAATTTTGAACCATATGCAACCATAAAAGTGAAGATTACACTGTTCCATTTTTTTGTGTGTATGATCAAATAAATTGCATTGATAAATACAATCTAATGTCCAAAGACTAACGTGGCATCTGAGATGAGTTGTTGGTTATTGCAATATGTGACTGTAACTAAAATTAGAACTGCTGTGTTAGGTCAATCAATAAAATGCACAAAAGCTAAATAATCCAAAAGTGAAATGTAGGCAAAGTCAAATCTACAAACATTTTAGCATAATTAAAGTTTGAAAGGAAAAACTAAAAGGAAAAAAAATTGTCATCATTAATTTTTTCTTCTCTTTTCTATTCATTTCTTTCTCTCTGGACACCTTGACATGGTGTAATGGTTAGCAAGTTTGACTCATTGGAACAATTATGATTGAGTAGTGTGTTCAGTTCCTCACTGGATGCCTTGTACTTTCAGCCTTGCACCTTAATTAAGCTATGCTTAGAAAATTACCATTTTTTCTCTTATGTACCAGATGATATCAACTTGCTGCTCCACTCTCTATTTGCTTCCTCCTCTTACTGCACCTATCTCTTAATACTGATCACACTTCTATCAAAAACATAATAAATTTTGAACTATATATATATATATATATATATATATATATAGAGAGAGAGAGAGAGACAGACAGACAGACAGACAGAGATAGTACTCAGTATGTGTTGGTGGTAATAAAATAATGCTTGATGTAAAATAATGGAAGTAAAATTTATATTACTAATAAATATATATGTTTTGGTTCAAATCTGATTTTCAGGCATGTGTCAATCACCACAGCTGTACCAATCCATGAGTAACAAATGCATATTTATTAGTAATGAATACACCAACCTGCCCCTTGTTTAAAGAACTTCAGTACATACAGTCTCAACACCAAAATAGGATTACAATTGCATAAGTATGGATGCTTGAATGGATGGATGTGTACCTGCGCCTGATCTAGGATTGTTTATATAGGTGTGTTTGTGTGAACTATAATGCATAAACCTGTATGTATGCATGTATGTGTGAGAGTGTCATCCCAAAACTGACACAGAGAAGTATTTCCCCCTCCCACCACCAACAAACACAGACAAGCATAATTAGAGTCAATTTTGAAAAAATATACCAGTTTGTCTGATGATCGCAAAAGCATAAAACTCAGGGTCACAAACTCATATCCATACATTTATTTATATCTATTTTTTATTATATATATATATATATATATATATTTGCCCTTTCCTCAATCATCACCATTTTAAATCATCTCATTCTCTTTCACTTTCTCATCCCTGTAACCCACTGCATTCTAGTGGCATTATTATAAAACAAAAAAAGAGAAATCTAAGAAATGTGGGAAAAGCAGATATTGCATGTTGACTTATCAACATTATAAATCTTGTGTCTTTGATTTGTAATGGATTTTGTTGGATTTGTAAATTCTAAGGACATTTTTCACTCTATTTGATTATATCCTTTTAAATCCAGAGCTTAATATCTAAGTCTTTTATGAATAAATAGTTTTAATGTTAGCCTTTCTGAATAATTGCCATCAATTTCTAATGTTCATTATATATTTTTGGAAATAACTTTCAAGTAATGAAGAAGGCCAGTATGCCAAACCATGTCAAATGCTTTAGAGATGTCCAAAGAAAGAGCCCAATCTCTACCATTCTTATATAAATCTTGATAGACTCTTTCAGCAATAATCATTAGTACATCAGTAGTTGAGAAGTAAAAGCCATATTATTTGGTTATTAGGTTCAAAATGCTTCTGAAGTAAGTCATTGCTAGTATTTATATTATTTACATTACATGGATAATAGTTCTCATCTTGATTGTTAAATTCACAACATTTCTAAGTTGAGCATTTAATTGCATCTTAATATTAATAAGTAAGTTCCATTGCATATGAATTCAGATATGATGGAATACCTGATCAAATAAACAATGGTAAAGTAGGATTAAAAAAACAATTGATTGTCATGGAATGCTGATAATGAATAATTTTGATTGTAATTTTTTTTTTGTTTTACAGTAAGGTTCCCCTGTACAAAGCCCAGGGGTTACTCAAGGTAGAGGGTTTACATTGAGGCAATTTATACAGATAGGAAGAAAAGATAACTAGGCTTGAATAGGTTAAGATTGTAGTGATCAAGGAAACATCTTCTTGGGAGTCAGTTCCACAAAGCAATAGTTTGCAGGAAGAAGTTATTCGAGTGGTTATTCCACTTTATGATAGATCATATCTAAGAGTTCCACTTTATGATAGATCATATCTAAGAGTTCCACTTTATGATAGATCATATCTAAGAGTTCCACTTGAGTTAAGGTGTGAGTTTATGGTCCAATAGTCTCTCAAGGCATGGTACCTCCCCGAGAGGACATCCATTCATTGTGACTGGTGGTTGTTCAGAGTCTAATCAGTAATGATGAAATTTGTGAGTGAATCCAGTTTTGACCTTAAATAACCCATAAGTGTTTGATATATTGTAGAGAAATTGAAGTTCTATTCAGTTGCTACTGTTTGTTTAACAGCATAAGGAAACTCCTAACATCATAAACATAAAATGATAGTTAATCTGCCATAAAACATTGTAAAAGACAAAAATAAGGATAATTTACTGATAGTTTCAACATAAATATTCCATTTTCTTCTTCAAAATTGTTTGGAAGGACTGAAATTAAAAAAAAAAATAACTGTTTACTCACTGATTCATTGCAAAAAAAAACATGATTAACATCTACAATAATTCTATCCAGAAGCAGAAAAATAAAATAAAAAAAGCTAATTGAACCATGTAGCTACTGTCCCGCAGTTCATTTATTTATGAGTAAGCTATCATCTTAATTTTTTTATGAGAATAACTGAAAGGAATTCAGTAAGAACAAAAACCACTTCACTTGTAAAGTAACAAGCATCCAGTATGACTGATAGTAGAATCAGTCATTTATAAAATCGTTTTTTTTTTTCATTGTAAATGTCAGGACTAAAATGTGTGTGCAATAAAAATGTTTCTTTTTAAACATTTTAAATATTTCCTGTTCTACTCTTTGACAATTTACAGATATCAAACTCTTATGGAATGTGCATAAATCTAAAAGAACAGTTGGAGAGAATACAATGAAATTTAATTCCAGTCTAAAATGGAGTTATTTGCAACACTAAAAATGTTTTAATTCAAATTTTGATTCTCATAACTTTTGGTAAAGAACAAAAAATAATGTCAGCAATTATGATTGGATTCTGTGGCCTACATTTTAATTTGATGTGAACGGGAGACAAAAGAACTGTTTGTTGTAACAATTCAAAACTTGACAGTCTCATATTGAGGCACTATATTGACAGAAGTGAACTTTCTGTTTTTGCTTTCTAAACCAACAATTGAAGCTAACTCCAACACACAAGCACATATTGATATATATGTGACACTTTGAATACATTGAGCATAATGGCATCAGAATCAAATTTTTATTTTTTTTTTTGTTTGTTTTGTTTTTATAAAAAATTTTATGAAAATTTCTTGGGCTTTCAGGCCGGTAAATGTTGTTTAATACTGTTTATTATAAACAGCGCATTTACTTAAATATTTGTATCTATAAAAAGAATGTATAAACATAGAATGTCTTAAAACAATTGTTGGACTTTGTCCATTTCATAATGTGTGACTATTTATATTATTCAGACTATTGTCTTCATCGTTGTTCCCATATTTATCACAATGTTTCAGCCGTTGTACACTCCAGCACCTTTTCAGGTGGTTGGAATGTCGAACTGAACCCTTTATTTCACTCACTGGGGTAGACTGTTCTAGTTCCATGTGCCATGTCTAATGGATGCCAGTTAATGGGTGCCAGAGAAAAGCAATAATAACAACAAAAATTGCAATATGAGCTCTGGTAAAAAACATGCAATGACAACAACAAAAATTGCAACATGAGCACTGGTAAAAACGGTTGCTGAAGACATCAGGTTTATAATACCCAGAAATTCATACTCAAGGACACATGGTGCAGTGGATAAAGGTATTAGTTAGATCCAGTGACATGACCCATAGAGTGTGAGTTCAATACCTGGTTAAAGCAGTGGAGAACTTGGAGAGGGGAATTAACAGGAGATATCTGATAACTAACATCCATTAGACGTGGAACTAGAACAGTCTACCCCAGTGAGCGAAATAAAGGATTCAGTTTGACAACTACCTGAAGAAGGTACAATGGCCAAAATGATGTGATAAATATGGCCAAATAGTGTAATAATGTCTTAATTATAATACTCTTGAAATTCACCTTACCTTCAAAGCTGATTATGTGTTGACATTGCCTACAGCATACATCTAGTTTTTATTTAGAAAACACTCTTTTAGGAGATTTGTGGAAGAAAATGAAATGAAACTAATAAATAAAATAATAACAATGAATAAAAAAAAGTTAATTTTACTATTATGGAAGTTATAAAGAAACCAAAAAAAGATTTCTAGTTACATGTGTGATTTTATGACCCCACTTCTGGAAAGGACAGGATCTTTAGTTTTAAGATGTGAACCGTGCAGTAATAGCCTTCCCACTGGGGAATGTTAGTTTTCCCTGGTCAACAACTGAATGTTTTCCACTTACCAACAACATTGTCAGACGTGTTTTAGCAGCCCTACTCAAGAAGTAGTGGTTCGGTTTTCCCAACTCAGTGCAAAGCTGACTTAAGCTCAACCAGCTTTACCCATTTTTATCCCTACTTCCCATAAATTATTTCTGAACTAAAAAACATTCGAGTTTATTTCAATACTGTCAACATAAAAGAAATAAACATCCATAGCAGAAACTAGAGTTTTTTTTATATGCTTCTTTATTGAACATGCACCTTCACCTTAAAAATACACAGAAAACCCATACCCTTCTTAACATCAACAGATTTAATGCCAACTTTTATTGTACAATTTTAATTCCAACTAATTCTGTTCAATTTACAACCGTATAATATTTTGCCAAACAAATAATAAATAAAAGTAAACTTCTCAGATTTATATTTGACGATTTTAGATTAATTACTTCTTTATCTAATAAGTTAATCCTTTAACAGTCACTGAACTTCTTAGAATCATATCCAGCAATCAATTATAAGGGAAAACAAGTAAAATAAAATTCATTTAACCCAAACAACATTGATATTTTTGTAAGCATACTAACCTTTTTGCATAAGACTTACATTCAACATTAACCATTTAGTACTTACTGTAAAATTCAGTATTACTTATAAAAATAAAATTCCAGTATTAATACAGATTCTTTTTAGAAACCTGTAATTAAATATAGGCTTCTGCCTATAAACCATTAATGTTTACTATTGTATGTTGACTCCGATCCTTGTAAGAATGAATATTTATTGTAATATATTACAATTGTGTCACAAGAACAAAAGGGTCAGTGGGGTGAGGCTAACTATCCTAAACCTAGCTAATCAGATTCATGTCCCAATCCACTCATTCATTACAATTTACTCATTCACCACAAGAACTCATCTATCACCATTCAATCCAACATATACCTCAATACTGCATATTCCCAGGGATCCTACTAAAACACCCATGGTATAAAAATTTCATCATGTACAAATGTCTTTTTTTTTTACAAAAATAATTAAAAATATGAAATCTTGAAACGAGCAGGGAGGGGATGAACCCAAAAATAAAAATAAAATATAACAAAACATTCAAACTAAAAAATAAAATAGTAATCCTTTTAAGAAAGACTGCAAAACACTTTCTCCTCCCCATTTTAAAGGCAGAAGCACAAAAATACAGGCTGGGATTTCCTCCTAGCCAATAAAATATTGTGGTATATGCAGAATTCAGTGGTGATGGATGAGTTTTTGTGTTGCATGAGTAAATTGTATTGAATAAATGGCTTGTGAGTTGCATTAACTAAGACTAGGATAGCTAATGAAGACCAGCCCCTCCCTATATCCCCCTCAGCCTTGTGTCACAATTCTGTATTGTTCAGAATAAATCTCAAATTACTATAAAGTAGAGTTTGGGCCTTTTAACTCCAGAATTTGTGGGACAATTAAGCTCCAATTTTACATTTATTTATTTAAATGATGCAAATGTCAAGTGCATTTATTTAGATTTCAAATCAATGGCTTTTATTGTTTTTAAAATTCTCAAATAACTTCTCAATTCAAACAAATTGCCACTCCTCTCTTGCACTCTCTCATATTGAGAAGAAAAATACCTTGAGTGTAGATTATGAGATAAATGGCCTGCTTGCACTGCTTATGAAGCAAATTAAAAATTACTTTTAGATGGGCTACATTTCTGAAGTCTTCTCTATTCACACAAAAGTAATTTTACTTGCACAATGGTATATATATAATATTGCTTGTGTATGTATGTGAAATGTTTGAACTGTCTGAAGCAAAGAAAAGAGTACTGAATGTTACATAATGTCAGTCTTCCTATATGGTAGTTAATACTAGGTAATCTCCTCAAAGATGAAGAGCAACAGGTATATGGTTCTAGATATGGATGGTAAGAATATTATGGACCAAACATGTGAGCAAAGATGAAGTTTTAAAGAAAATGGAAACAAATAGACAGTTATACTTAATACCAGGAAGAGACAGGTGAAATTTCCAGGGCACATAATGAGAAAAAAGGGCTTGAGAAATTTGATATTCACAGGACAAAATGAAGACAAGAGGGAGAGAGGAAAGCAATGCATAATCTACCTAGCAAGCTTATGTAAAAGAATGGAGGTCTACAAAAGATAACAAAAAAGTCAAAATTTACTAAGAGCTACAAAAGACAGGAAAATAATAGCGGGCCATGATTGCTAATATCCTGAGGGACACAGCACATAGAAGAAAACATTTTAACAAGTAAACTGCTACACAATGACACTTCTGAAAACATCTCTTGTTTACCTAGTGTACAGCAAAAAGAAATTCACTTTTAAAGAAACCACTCAAAATGGCTATCACTGACTGCAAAAGAAGCCTTTGACAGGAAGTTTTTTAATAGCATTGTCACAAATCTAAGGGAATATTTTTAAAGCAACACTTCTAATTCAATTCTATGCTATTTCATTTGGATTGTTGTCCTTATCCCAGCTCTTACTACTTTTTTCACTGAATACAATGCTCAAGAGTGACTCAAGATAGAGAATCAAAATGGTAATGGTGAATGAAGTGCGCAATATGAATGGAAGAGGTGGTAGGATATGAAGATTATGGGGATAAGGAGGATAGATAACAATTGACCTTTGACAAGATTGTTCAGAGAAGTACCCATATGTGGGTATTCCACAAAATGGCACTTCTTGGGAAAAGACACTATGATCAGAACTTCATTTGAACCATAGAGGAAATGTGAGGGATTTGACACCATGGAAATAGCATGGTATGTCCTATTAGTAAAGGTTTGAACTGGTAGAACTAAGGAATAAAGCACATCTGAAAAGTTGCCATGGAAAAAGCAATAGAGTAACTATAGGCAAGTGACATTGTCTGTGTGGAAAAGAGGTTGCAGTGTGGAAAATAAGTCTTTCTCTGTAAGACAGCATAAACGATTTTGGATTTTATATAAAGGTTTAAATTGTGTAGCTCCAGCACAGATATGCCAGCAATACTCCATTTTTGGTCTAGACTGACTCTTTTGAAGATAAAGCATGGTAAGAGGAGTCAGATACCTCCTGGAATTATGTTTTAGCTGCTCTATTCTCCAGTGTTCTTTAGGTGTTTATTGCATTCCTTCTTTGTAAAGCTACTTGTGCTTGCTTTTGACCAATTAAATATAGAGAGGAAAAGGTGCATTGAATATTGCTGCCATGTCTAGTCTGGTGCTTCTGCTATATCTCTACAGATTCTTGACAAAATTAAAGAAGAATCTACAATATTTAAGTGGCATCTCATTTTTCTGTCACTTTCCTACCACTGTAATGTAGTTCTTCAGGGCCTTTTCTATAAATATTTTCACAGTAATTGTTCTGATGAGAGTTCCTCATTGTTAACTCTACTTCACTAATCAAGTGCAGTACTAGATTATTTTTATTGTTGTTTTGAGAGAAGTGTATTTTAAAAAAAAATTGAATTGAAAATTTTGAATTTGCAAAAAGTTATTTTTTGGTCAATGAGAGACTTGGTCCCAAGCCCTTGTGAAAACTTGGATGGGGCCTTCTGTGAGCTTCTTTTTTTGAATAAACAGAAATCTGGTTAGCAGGTAACTCCAGAAAGCATTTTGACATCACAGTAAAAATATTAAGACATCTTGAATGCATTCAAAAGAGAAGGCAGAAGGTGACAAGTCAGCTGCCAATGACAAGTCAGATGGCCGAAAGAATTTTGAAGTTCACAAGAGAAAATTCTCTTGTAGTTGGACAACAAACAATGACAAAAGAATTCAAAAAAACTTTTCCAAAGCCTTAGTGATGCACAGTGAGAATATAAAAAAAGAACTTTAAAAAATGTCCAAAAGATGGGATAACTAAAAGTAGGCATTTTTGTTTTTTTCAAAAGGTGGCTGCATCTTTGTTTTTCTGCTTTACTGAATGTGCTTTCTCTTTTTGTCATTTTTGAAACTGAATCCTTGTGTCTTTTTCTAAATTGCAATCCATTTTTCATTTCTGATGGTAATCCTTTTTTGCAACATATATTATTCTGCCTTAATTGGTACTAAAAAGGACATTTTTGTGCAAATTTTGTATTTGTAACATTTTTGTCTATACTAATGTAATAAATGTTTTTCCTCTAAGATTTTATGCAGCAGTGGAGTCTTGTTTTGTTTTTTGTATCCTTGGGGATAAGAGAAGCACAGATTCTCTTTTCCCAGTCTATTCCTACTAACTGGGTTTCATGTTTGGCACAAGAATTTAGGATTTAGTAGGGAGTTAAATTTTTATTATATATTGGCAACTAGGTTTAATACACTATTGAAATTGCTAGTTGTAATTGTAAGTCCAATGATAATAGTCTCTTCTCTCACACTTTTCACTTGTGGAATTCTCTTCTGGCTTCCTGCTTTTCTGTCAATTACAATCTTCAAAACTTTAAATGTAAATGTCTCCTTAAATCTAGTTCATTTATTGTCTTCTCTGTTCTTTCACTCTCAGTAACTGCTTGCATCTTAGTTACTTTATTGCCTTTTTTGGAGTGAAATGGCTTTAAAAAACATTGCAGAAATTAGCAGCAACCTTTTGAGTAGTCAATCATTTTAACACTATTATTTTGGATATTTAAGAGTTTCAAAAACAATGTCAATAAACAAATAATCATTTTATTCCAAAGGAAGAGTACTTCTTATGCCTTTTGAATTATTTTCAGAGATCACGTCTTACCTAATAACTTACTTTTACTGAAGATGCTAGAAAATAGCTATCTCATTCTATCGCTCCAGGAAGTACCTGACTCCTTTAGCCATGCTTTATCTTTACAAGAGTCAGATTAAACCAAAAATGGATATTGCTGCCATATCTGGGCTACAGCTGCTCAATACTCACTTTCCAACCAAAGAGTTTAAAATCATTTCCACATTCTTGTGGAGGATGATTTATTCTCCACTCTGCAACCTCTTACCCAACAACACAACATAACAAACCTATCACTACTTCATCACTATTTTCATGAAAAATAATCAGATGAGCTCCATTTTTTTTACCAGTTCAGACCTTTATGTTTAGGATATATCATGCCATGATACTTCTATGGATTTGAATCACCTTCATTTCTTCTGTGTTCCAAATATAAGAAGAAAGTTCCATTCAGATGGCTTTTTTCCAAGAACTGCCATTTCATGGAACAGATTCACATGTGGATGCTTCCATGACCACTACAATCTTAACCTCTTCCAGTCAAGGTGTTCTATAAACTTTTTGATGTCATTTTTGTAAAAACTTTGTATTTTTTGTTGGAGGTAGTTTTTGACAGGACTGTACAAAGTCATTTTTTTGTCATTTAAATTGTTCTGTAGAGAACAAATGAAAATCCAAAGGAGCCAAAGTCAGGAGAATATGGTGGGTGGATGTTGGAGAGGGTGATGTCCCATTTCAACTCTATAAGCTTTGGCAAGGTCTGTTTTGCAACATGCAGTTTTGATATGCCATCATGAAAAATGACACCTTTTTGATTTGCCAAAATGAGCATTTTTCTTGAAACCAAGTCTATTCAAATGGCAAAGGTCAGTTGAGATATTGATTTTCAAACTCTTCCGTCAAAATATTTGGCTTATTATCCATGATGGCAAGCAGAGTATCTTTATCACTGTCAAAAGGTCGTCTGGTTGATTGCTTAGGTTAAAATCATACTGAACAAACCTGCCAAAACATTTTTTGACTGGCCAAAGAACTGGAGCATGATCTAAATAAACCTTCAGAATTTTTTTTATTGCAGTTCTGATGCTTACTCCTTTCTGAAATTCATAGAGTGTAATATGGTGAAAGTACAACTTTTCATATTCCATCTTTAGGGCATTTATTTATGGACACAACATCAACATCCAACAAAGTCTAACGTGACTGAATGATGCAAGATTTCAATCAAGAACATACCAGAGATTGGCACCAAACAAACACCATTATCAAGTTGCAGTCATTTTATATTAACAATGAAAATTGGGTACAAACTTTTGCAATGTGCATGTAAATTTTGGTGCAAATCCGTTAAAAATTGCGGCCGTGCATTCGTTACACATACACACACATCCTGCCTTATATATTGTATTGAGCACTTTTTTATTATTTTAGCTGTTGGTAGGGAGAGCTTTACCTTTGATTGTGGTAGATGCTATTTTCAGTACCCTAATTATTTTATATTCAATGTTTTGGGGTTTTTTTAAGCATTTCACCCCAAGCAAGTCAGAAGTGCCATTATCACACAGGGGGTTATGGAGAGTGAAAATGAGAGAAAAGAGTGGGTGTAGGGGGGGATTGAAGAAAGGAAAAAAGAACAGGTATCAATGCAACAAAACATTGTGACTGATGTTGCATTTAGGTTTTTGATGATTGTAGTTATCAGGGAAGCAAGTGAGAGGAATGGAGTTCCAATATGGAGAAGTGCAAGGAAAGAAACTCTTAGAAGGGCGGTTACATTTAACTATTTCAACAGTAAAAAGTTGGGACCTAGATGCCAATCTAGTAGTACATTTAAATTCATGTAGTCAGGGCACCAGGAATAAAAATGCTCATCAGTGCAGTAGCCATGAAAATATTTGTAGAAAAGACAGAGGGAAGCCACATCACATCTGTGAGAAAGCGGCTGAAGTCAATAAGCTAATTCAGTACGGATTACATTACAGATCCTACTTTAGATTTTTTTGAGAATATTGCAGTAAGAGAAGGTAGGGGGAAATTTCATGGATAAAACTTTAACTGCGCAACCAGTAATAAAAATCACAGAAATGCAATCTATATTATTATTCATTTAAACATCATACTCATAAAAACATATCTTTAAAGTAATAATAATAGTAATAAAATTAATAGATAGATACACACATATACAATACACACATATATATAAACTTACATCGTTACAAACCTAATATATATTTTTCAGTGTTTAATGCAAAATAAATGTCTATTTTTAAGACTATATAAACTTATTTTTATGATGACATTTAAGTATAATTTCATTTCTCTGGTTCAATAACTGGCTTGTATTTTTGTACTTAATTATTTTAATTTTTTCTTCCAAGATCAAATATAGATAAGAATGCAAGAGAATGATAGGATAAGGGACAAATAGGAAATCTTTATAAATCTGACATGCTTTATGTGGAGGGTTATTTTCCATGAGGGTCGGCCAGGTGAAGGTGAGAGGGGGAGCATGTCGCTCTGGTATTTACCCATTCCCCCACGAGAATGAGATGTGACACAAGGTCAGTTTAATGTGGGGACCCGAGTGCGTACACCCAGGCAGGGACAAAAATTCCCCTCAGCCCCAGCAACCGTCGGTTGTGCTGGCCTCGGTGCGAGCACTGATCCCTCTCTCTGATGCAATGGGAGGGTGTGGCCTCTGGCAGCTGTTCCCCAGGGCTGGGCACCTCTTCAGTATTATTTTCTCAGTTGCCCCTCCGTCCTTAGACAAAGAAGCCCGAGCACACTCTGTCCAAGGACAGAGATGCAACTGAGAGATGATAAATAGTGTGCGTACACCCCTCCAAGGAGGGGGAGCACGTCGCACTACCTCAGAGCCAAGAAATCAGCTGTATTTATGTCGGTTGCAGTAGCATCATAGCTAGTTGCCAATATCTTTTGGTTGATGACTAAAAATTAACTTCCGCATTTTGACTGTACACATGGGTTTCATTTGGACACCATGTGTATTTAAAGTAGTTTCCGGTTATTATTTTTAGTTAGGAGGACTTGTGTATGTTTATATTTCATTTGTTTTACTTTTTGTGTATCGTTCTCTGAAAAAAAATGCTGAATCACCGGAAGTTAACGGCATTCGGATGTTTGAGTAGCCGGCAGTAACTTCTGGCCGGGTGCGATACCCTTACCTGTGCTTTCATGCAAAAACAATTGTGTTTTTCCAATTTTTGGCGCTGTCAGAACCACCGCCAGGTAATTTTACGTAGTCCTGTGAAGTTTTGTTGAAATCAGTTGAAAAATGTAGGAAATACGATCACATATATAAACGAACAGACAGACACACACACACAAACTGCATTTTATAATAAATAAGATCTTTGATTTTGTTTTTCATAGCATTTTCATTAATTGCAATGATCTAATATTAGGGCAATAATTATTTATGCTATTATATATAAATATATATATATTTTAATTAAGCAGATAAAAGAAAAGTGTAAATTGAAACTTCATTCAAATTAATCAGAAAGGGGTACAAATATTTAATTCCTGTACTCATAAGTTCTATGCTAAGAAATTGTTAAAGCATTCTTAATGCAATATACACCAAAAAACAAAAAAGAATTATTCTTAGAACCCCAAATAAGCCACAAATTGATTGAATATTAATAAAAGAAAAGAAATCAGTCATTCCAAACTGCTGAAGGTTGACTGAATTTTGCACTATTATGACATTTCAGATCAAGAGAATATGTCTATATATATATATATATATATATATATATATATAAATGGTAGGATAAAAAACGTACATATACATATGTATAAATATATATCTTCCTCAGGTGTTATAAATACAGTGATCAATGTTATGAAACAGAGTTATAAGTATTTATTAATGAATATACATAATATCCATTGATAGCATGACTTGGACTTTCATGCAGTTCCGGAAATCTTCAGGTGCAAATATGTTCTAACCATTATGGAGTTCGTATTCTCATGGTGATGATTCAAAATTATATGTTAAAACTTGTTTATTTAATTATTGTTCCATAAATATTAAAATTAATTATTAATAATTTATACTGTTCAAATTCTTAAGTTCAAAAGGCAAAGAATTAAAAATATAATAAATAAAAAAAATTTATAAAATAATTTAAATTTGGATTCAAATGTAAACAATATATCAAGGGGGATAACTCTCTAGTTTTACATAAAATATCCTAGTTTTAACAATTAACTAGAACACAGGATGGAAATATTTAAAAAAAAATATATATATATTTATTGATACATATAGATATTAATTTGGAGCTTGTGTTCAGCAACTTAGGATTATTTAAGTGTTTTAATATAATAAGCTTCTCCAAGGAACACAAGTTACATCTGTCTCCCTTTCCATTGTATGATTATGATTATATGATTATCTCCCAGCTAATGGTTGGGTTCTCATGGTTGTTTTTTAATCGGCAATCATACGTTGAAATTGTTGCGCAGTTTTTGTATTTGATATTACTCAGTGTCATTTTGTGGTAGTAAAAATGTGATTTTCAGCTGTTCTTGGTGTATCCAAAGAAATATTTAATGTTATCATCTAAACTGATCCTAGCTTTGTATATAACTCATGCACTACATGGCAATGCCATTCCATCCTCACTCATCAGTGTGTCTGTGATCAAATCCTGCGGTTAATAATAAAGTCGGTCACTTCAATCCAAGCTTCTCCCTGTCCCACATTGTGTTTGTTTTGATCACAAGGCAGGCAAGGATCAAATCGTTGCCAGATATCACTGAATTTGTGTCATTCAGGTGGGACAATATTAGAAGACAAAAAAAAGAAATTGTGTAAATCAACAAGGTTTATATAACTGAAGTTTATACAGGAACACCTTTTCGTATAAGAATCTACAAGCATGTAGGCTAATGACCATTCGCTAATAGTCTAATTTTGTGACACTTTGTTCTTCATTTCCAAATCAGAGTTATGGTTTCAAACTTTAAGTCAAAGACTTCCTCAGGCAGCAAATTACAGAATACTGATGATGCATTCATTTCCCTCCCACTTTCTGTCGTTATATAGAATCTTTCAATTCTTCAACTTAGCAATTTCATCAGGGCACTGTTCTCAATATATCTAATAGTCTGGAATAAGGCATGAGTCGGGAGTTCTTCATGGCAGCAAATCACATGGTGTAATGGAAGTTCATATGCTCCTGCTGAAACACAAAAGTCTTGGTTATCTTTCTTAGTCCATAGAGTTCCGTCATGGTACAGAATCAGTTTCTGTGCTTTTCTTATATTTACTTTTTGGTCAGAAATATGGCAGTATTTCTTTGTTAAATTAATAATAGCCATCAGTAGATCTTCCATGATGGATGGGTAGAAGTTGCAGATATCAAACTGTAAAAATTTATATTACAGAACCATTTGATAACTTCAGTTGTATTTCGCCACTGGTTGATACTCAAAGCCTTTTTAGTATACTTACATGCTCTTTCCATAATGGTTTTGCTGATAATAGTGATGTTCTTTTTGGATGGGTTGAGTAGTCGGTATTGGAGTTATTTAGGAAATTCCCCTTGTGGCCTTTAAAAGCTTGTTGTTTGTAAAGTTTATGGATTCTATCATCTATTTTAAGTTCAGTCACTATAGTGTTGTCATCATGGTTAATAGCTTTTTCTCAGTTGTAATCTGCTTTTTTATAGAGTTTACATACTTCTGTAGTGATGGCTTTGTGGCAGAATACTGCATTGATGTAATAGTGGTTACCAGTCTTATCCAATATGATAATTATCTTATAAGATTTCTTGATCTTATCGATGTCTCTTCACATTTTATATTGTAGGTCATTGGTGTGGTTATTAAATTTGGTATTATTAATCATAGAGAATAACTTGGTTTCAAATTCCAATAGAAGTTCATTGCTTGGTAGGGGTTTTTGTGATTTGATGCCATAAGTTTCTTTGTTGCAGTCATGTATCAGTTTAGAGAAGAATAGCTTCCATCTCATCCTTTTTAAAAAGGTATATATATTGGGTTGTAAACAAAGTTCCCACACAAGTTTATATATATTTTTATTAAATATTGTATAGGAACTTTATTTCCAACCTAATGTGTGTGTGTATATGTATATATATATATATATATATATATATATATATATATAGTCCATAAAACACATGAAGCATGCAAAGTAACATTGGTAGGCAATTCCATCTGTATCCATCTCTCCATCTCCTAGTCTTAACAGTCCCAGCTAAAATGAGGTTTTACCCCAGTAGTCAATGGCCAGACCGAGAAACCTGTTAGAAGGCATTTATTTTCCTGATGTTAATGGCTTCATGTGTCAGACACTTTTAAAAGATTAATTCAGAGTTGCCAGCCACTTGTTGCTTCCAGCAGCTGTGTGTGTGTGTGTTCCATTTTTCCCCAATTGATTGTTCAACATTAACCCAGTAGGTAAAAATATTATTTTATCTTAATGCTATTTTCTTAATTTAACAGGTGTTAGTAACTAAATACTGAGACTGACTATAGGCTTGTTCTCTACCAATGAACAGTTTTTATACTTTTGAGTAAGAAATTATATTTCCTCACCAAACTGTAAGATAATTACCAGCAGAGTATTAGACAAAAAACACCAGACAATGAATATTCATATGTTAACTGCATTTATTTTTCATGCAAACAATTAACTTATTGTGAATACAATTATATTATTGATAGTATTAAGCACATATGCAGCAAGAAACATTAAGAAAATTATTTTATATTAATTCTTCTAGACTTTTCAAGATTTAATTTACTGTAGAATTTATTTATATATTATTATTTAAAAAATAGGCTTTTAAAACATATCACCTTATAATGGGAGAGTTTGGAAGAAAGGTTTATTCTCATGTTTATATTTCCCCCATTATGGACATTCTTATATAAATGATATAATAACACCATACTTCACAGATAGAACAGAATATTCTTCTGTGTGTCTGGAGAAGCCATGTCTGGGATGCTATTCAAGTGGGCTGGATTCATCTACTATGTTCCAAACAAGAACATATTCTGCAAAAGAAAATGTTGAATCTTGGGTTTTCCAAAATTAAATTCTAAAATCCTGCTAGCAGTTTCTTTCTATAGTTGGAGAAGATATATTCCCAATGGGAAACAGTGCCATGTGCTTGTAAGCTGTAACATGTGCTAGAGGAGGCAGATTTAGCCAAAACAGCAACAGCTTGGTAAAGCAAATGAGGGACTTCACTGTATGGAGTGATGTCACTAAGTGGCCATCACATGACTCACATGACTTTATCTCAACCAAAGGAAGATAATCACCTTTTATATCCCTACAACCATTTCTGGCTAAGATAATACTTAAAGAAAATAATATTGTTTTTACTATGATATTCACCCTGTATAAAACCCTTGAGCCACTCAAGGTGGAAGGTTAAAGTGTGAGAGGCACAGTTTATGGGGAGGATAACAGTTAACAGATTAAGATTGTAGTTGTTGGGAAAACATCCTCTTGGGAGTTAATTCCACAAAGCAGCAGTTTGCAGGAAGAAGCTGCTTGAGTGGTATATGAACAGAATGAGGATGGTTCCCTACAATGTGAATGGCACAGCCATGAAGGTTAGAACTGGTGGAATTAAGGAATGTAGTTTGTCAGAACACTTTCCATGGAAATAGTGATAGAGCAGCAAGAGGCTTGCAAGGTTTCATCTGTGAGAATCGGGTTGTAATAATTCATCAGCCATAAGGATGTGGAGATTCTTTTGGACTCAGTTTGAGGCTGGAAAGTAAAGACTGAACAGCTCCTACCCATATATGGCAACACTGCTCTATTTGACTCTTGTAAAGGTAGAGGATAGTGCAAAGAGTCAGGTACTTACTTGAGAGGCACAGGGAACTGACTATTTTTCCAGCATCTTTAGCATCATTCTATGTACAAGTTCCACTTGAGGTCTGGGATGAGTTTAATTCCCAAGATGTGCTAGGGACATGGGGGAATAGATACTGGTTAAACACCTTATTAAAAATTTTGTAATAATTTTTATTTTAATTTTATTTTATAATAATTTTTATTTAAATTATTTTTAATTTTCCTTAACATCTAAAAAATATTATCATAAATTATAATTTGAATTATATGTATTCACTATTTTCTTTAGATAGACTGTTTATTTTCTTACTATAATTCTCTTTTTATTTTTCCTTCATCACTAGATTTTTTTGTTTATTTTAACATTTTCTGAGGTATAAATTTCACTGATAGTTTGCAAAGATTTATTTTGTTCACAAATATTCATTTTTAATTTTATTATTTTGAATATTTTTTGAAAATTTAGCAGTTAAATGGAAAAAGTAGGGAAAAGAAATGCTAGGTTGTTCTAATGATTTCTAAATGAACAAACTAAATGAACATAGAGAATAAAAAAAATTAAACATTTAACTGGTTTTCATATATTCCATCTTACAGGTTATTTTGAGCTCAATGGCAATGAAAAGGAAACGTATACTTAACATCAGGAAAATATAGTTAAGGTTTCCGGGACACACAATGAGGAAGGAGGGCTTGGACATATTGAAAGTAAGAGAGACAGAGTGAAGCAATGCACAAACTACCTGGTGAGCTTGAGTGAATGGATGGCTGAGCAGATAGATGGCAAAAGGACAAAAGTTATTAAGAGCTACAAGGGATAAGAAATTGTGGAGAGCCATGATTGCCAAGGAGTTGCATAGATTTTTTGAAAATTAAATTCTCACTCAACTTGTTACATGAGACAATTGGCATTGCTCTTTTGTGGCTTATGAGTTTGAGTGAGGCTTAAAAACAAAAGAAAATATCACAAAAACTATAGAAAAGAATATTCACTGAATAATGTGAAGAAATGAAAAGCAAATTACTTCTGGAATTTCCAGTGTTAAATGAAATTTCAAAGAGGAATAGAGAAAACTCTTCAGAAGTATTAATATAATAATATATATGAGTCTGCTGAAAAGTCTGACCAATAAGTACTTCCCCTATAATAAAAAAAATATTTTGATGTTTTTGTTTTGGGAAATGGTTCAGACAGAACTTTTCAGCACCCTCACATAATATTGAGGAAACAAATCACTCCATCCCTTTTGTAGATAAAGAAGAAATTCTTCTAGACAATCCAGAGTATGTCTACATGAGGTTCTCTGATGGTAGATCATGTAACAGTCACAATATCATATGTGATTATGTAGCTCAAAAGGGTGTTTGGCGACCACTCTCATTCCATAATGGGCCAAGTCAGTTGCCTTGCTACATTAGTTTTTATGGTCTTCTTGAGACAAATATAGTAAAGTTTGACTGTATACCACTTACTGAAAATCAGGTTAGCCATCTTTTTACCAAGAGAAAGTTACCTTATTACATAACACAATGCAGTCTGTATTTGCTGCTTTTATTTTCCTTAGTAAGGAAACTTTATTGACTACAAACTTCCAATCCTTTTGTTCACTACCATCTAGCAGTATATGGCCACATGTTCAATAAGTGGCAAAAATTTTGTTGGGAGAAACTCCTTTTTTCCTCACCTTCTTACTAATTTGTTAATTCACAGGTGAATGAAAAGGAACTCAAGCCTGTCACATCTTTCCTCTTTTTTTTGTGATAGTCAATGCCAATCTCCAACTCAAAGCTTGTGACCATCAAACTTATGAGATTTCAGAAATAAGATATATTTCCAACAATATGTGCAACTATTTATTAACTTTTTCCTTCCCTA
>OZ010591.1:48036277-48083777 GCA_963932145.1 Acanthosepion lycidas
CAATCAAGATAGACATCAAGAAACAGAAATGGAGCTGGATTGAACACTACCCTGCAAGCCTGCTTCATATTAGCTCTTGACAGGAATCCACAAGGGAAGCGAAAAGTAAGTTAACCAAAACAGACTTGGTGCAGAAGTATTGACGACATGGGCTGAGCCAAAGATGATCACCTGGAATCACGTCCATTGGAGAGGTGTTGTTGCAGCCCTATATTTCTCAAGGAATCAATAGGCATAATAGAATTGCTGGTAATTTTTTACTATGAAAATGTATTTTTATACTTTCATAGTGTTTTAACTCCAGTTTGCGTGTTAACTATTTGCCCATAGTTGGGACCTTAACAGGTGCTACCACCCAGGTCAGGGTGGACCTGGGAACAACAGCAATTAAGAGGTGGTTTGATGCTCCTCAAAACATCCCGATCAGAGGCCTTGCTGTCAGATGTAGTTTATCATCATATCCAGGATGTACACACATCTGAAATAAACTTCTAACTATTCATTTGGGTGAAAGTTTGGGTGTTTTTTTGTTTTGTTTTTTTGTTTTTTTTGTTTTTCTAACAGTCCATAATGAAATAAGCAAATATTCTTTCGTTTTTTTCTATTTGACTTTCCCACCTGCTACTCTTACCATCTGCCTTGAAGTAGAGGTGGTTTAGCTATAAATCTGAAATATAATTCTTCTTTTATCAACACCAACTTACCAAAAGATGAGAGATTTGACCAAATAAAATGTTCTTTGGTGCATGTGTATGTCATGCTGTCATCCTGCTTATTTATTTATTTATGTAACTTTTTTCCTTCCCTAGTGTTTAAGATAAAAAGATAAGTTACTAGTAATACAAGTCATATAATTTCTTCCACTCATTTTCTTTATTTCTTCAGATATGAAACAACACAAAGCTAAAACTTAACTATATTTCAGCCACTCCCTATCTTTACCTATTTATGTGTACTCAAATTGCATGTTTGTGGAAGTTAACAAGGTTGTGGGTTTTGTGTGTAGTTTTAGGTGATGGTATATAAACAAAGAAGATAGAAGAAATATACAAAAAAATCTTGTGTTTCTGCTATGGACATTTATTTCTTTTATGTTGACTGTATTTAAATAAAGTTAAAAGGTCTCTTACTTTAGTATTTCCATTTTCCTTTTTGGTTCAGTAATAATTTTACAGAAAGGTATGGATAAAAATGGCTAAAGATGATCAAGCTCAAGTCAGCCTTGCTTTAGTTGGGATATGGCAAAAATCACTTACTCCATGAGTAGGGGCTGCTGAAAGACATCCAAACAAACTTGTGGAAAGTGGAACGAGAAAGATTCTGTCATTTCCAGAAGTGGGGTCATAAAATAGCACATGTGACCAGAAACCCTTTCTGGTTTCTTTATAACTTGCATCATAGGAAAATGAATTGTTTTTTATTCTTTATTATTTTATTTATTGGTTTTATTTCATTTTCCCCACATGTTCTTAGTTTAATTTTATACTTTGAACCCTCTACTATTACACAGAAATTTCCTCTACTAATTCCTTATTTTATTTTTAGTTATATTTTTAAATTGCAATTCTCTAAAACCAACCAAATGATTTGTCTGTTAATGAATATAATTTAAATTTAATATTTGTTATAATAACTTGCATGCAGTTGAGATAAGAGTTTTCTTTGGGTTTAGAACTTCCTTTTTTCTGCACAAGACTGTGTGAAACGTATACAGAGTTAAATGCATTATGACTTCCAATGTTATACCTAACAATGAACATTCACATTGTTTAAGATTTAACCTGTTACATGTGTTTATATATACGTGTTTATATACATGCATGTATGTGTTTATATACATCTGTTTATATGAGTTTATATATGTGTTTATGTAAGCAAATATATGGATTACATGAATCATTCATATAAAAAACAAATATAGAGGTTAATGATTTAAATGTTATATTTGATATATTTGTTTTTTGTATGAATGATTCATGTAATTATAAACTGAACTGCACCTATAATCGAAATTAAATATATGGCTATAGATCCGACAGTGTGAAGAAAAATATGGAAAAACAAATCCAAGTGTGCAAGTATGCTGTTTTAATGTTGTTTCAATGTCGACGTCAGACGTTTCGGTCTAGTAGACTTTCTTCAGGACATAGTTATTAAAACATAATTAACATTAGACGATATTCAAGTCAACATGAAAAGACGATAGACATAAGACTAATCAAAACAGAATAACTGAAATTTTTAAGATCGGTGTTCCGTTTCACAATACAATCACATCGGCTTCACGTGGGCGATGTTGTGAAAATGTATTCTTAAAATAGAGTATAAAAATTAACTGAAATTATAAAAATTGGTAATTTCAAAATATAGATTAAAAATTCATAAGCTCAATGGAACGATTTTCTCATATAAACAGCTCGTTAAGAAACCCTTTCTGTTTTTATAGGAATATGCAGAGATCAATAGATTCTTATATTTACGTATAAGCTTGAAGTTTTCCATGTTATAAAGTAAATTCAGGTTTGTATTTCCATCAGACAGTATGTAAGCAAATATATGGATATAGATCTTACAGTGTGAAGAAAAATATGGAAAAACAAAAATCTGAATATGTAAGTATGCTGTTTTAATGTTGTTTCAATTTTCCACCAAAATAAAATGTAATACCTGTAAAATCCTGGATTTATTTTTTGTTCCTATCTCATGTAAAAAAAAAAAAAAAAAAAAAAAAAAATCAATCATCATAGAACATCATGTTTGTTAAAATTAAATTTTGTTTTATTTTTTTTTTAAGTCAAAACTAATCAATTATTTCATATTTTTTCAATTTTCCTATTTTTTTTTTTTAATTTATTACAGCTTTTAATTCAGCTTTAATGTTAATTAGAGAGCTGGATTCCAATTCTCATTGTCTTTGTTATATTCACTTATGGGCAAATATCCTGGGGAAAAGTATGAATCTACCTCCTCTCCCCTCAGCTATGGGTTAATTAGTAAAACTTGTTTTGTATCACTAAATTATTATCTCTAAAAGGTAAAAAAAATCTTAATATCTAAAAATATTCTATGGCTTTAAATAACCTGCAAAGAGTTGAAAATGAATGAATCAGTCAAATTTTGAATCATAGTTAATAGAGGTATGACTAACTTCAACATAAGAAAACTTATTTTACATTTGTTAGTAAACTTATTTCTTCCTCTGGATGTTCCTGTTTCCTTGAATGTGTAACTCCTATGAGAAAGTAAATTATCCAAGGCATTATTTTCATCATTGAATCTGCAAACCAAGTTTAAGTTCAAGCCTAGTCAGTTCTGTTCACACAAATGCCCTTAGAAAAAAAATTATAGTTGCAGCTCTTCTTCCTCTAGTTGTGAGTTAAATAGCAGGCAGACTGGGCTCTCTATCCTTGGAGAGCAATCAATCTAAGAAAACAACTACTCTGGATACATATCTGTTGAGAAAACAACTGGAAACCACTCCACTATCTTTCCCAAGAGGTCATGGCAATTCAGACGTAATAAAAAGGAATTCATGTAGCATCATGACTGCTTACATCCTGAAGGAACATGGCATTAAAAAGAGAAATGACTGTTTTCTTAAAATTAGTTACAAGAAGTTTTTTTTTACTATCGTAGTGCCTCCGCTACTCCCATTCATGTTCATGGTGGGCAAGTTATTACTTTGGGACCTTTCCATGTCTTCATTTCATTACCCCACTTTCTTCTACACAACATGACAGGCATATTTAGATTTCATAATCAACTACATTTCTCTTAGTTTGATTATTATTAAAACAATCTTGTCTTGAACATTTCATGACATTTTCTAATTATGTTATAGCAACCCTGTATTTAATGTTTTCATACTAAGTACATATCAAGCTCAGCGATGTGACTACACACCATTTATATAAACCTGTGACCTTTTTGCTAATCAGTGAAAATTGAAGTGGAGGAGGAGCACAGGTGACCAGGACACTTGGACAGTTACTTATTTTTGTCTGCCAGCTGGATGCAAGTTGGAAACTTACCTGCCTACTGTTACATTCTTAGACTTTATTACTTTTGGCTACCACAGCTCCTTATCTTCTGGCATTCTTACTTTACTTCTGCTGTTTCTGACCTGTGCATACACCGGCCACAACAGCTTTCTACTTCCAGCTTACATTCCTGCACTGACCAGCAAAAACCTCTTGTACTTCTAGAATTTCTGGACCTGCACATACAATAGCTGCAACAGCCCTTTACCTTGCACATTTAATGGCCACCACATCTCTTTACTTCTGGTTACAAATGGAGAGTCCATTGTTGGTGTTCCAATAATGCATCACCGGACATTATCTACCACCGGTGTTTCCTCTCAATTTAACTCATCTGGTTTAGGAGGTTGCTGCATGCAAATCATCAAAACTTCAAATAACCTATTCCATACACTTGGGTTAAATACTACAAAAGGTCCATCATTTGACTTAACCAGTAACTACTCAATGCTTTCACCAGACATTAACACAACGTAGGCTATTATTTTTTTGCCTCTGCATTGTGTATTTCTTTAATGTCATTTAAACTGAAGATTTAAACTAAGTTTTCTTCCCCTCTGGCTTTTTCTGCCAAACCTAACTTACTGGGACTTTACTTTTAACATTTAGTCACAGTTGTATTATCTTCAATCTTCTGTCTAGTCAGTACACCTCCATTTATTTAGTTCTTCCTCCATTTACTTGATTCATTGTTTGTTCATTTTTCTTTAAAAAAACATTAGTTTGTATATATTATAAAAATATATTTTGTATTAATTTAAGTTTGTCATTTTTGTTGTCTCTTGTTGACCTGCCAGATTTACATCATTTATTTTTAAATGTTTGTAGGCCTCATGTGACTCATCTTTAGTTGAGCACACAGGCCATATTCAATGTTATATTACCCCAAGGGGTTTGCAACAGTACCTTTAAGGGTAAAGAAGGTAATTTTGATCTTCTAAGTTTAATAAAATTAAGAATAGTTGTCAATGAAAATTTCAAAATCAATTTCTATGTCACAAAAAATATATCTGCTCACATTGGACCTTATTGGAATGCCCATTGTTTAACCTAAACATGAATGTTTCAGGTGATCACATCACATGATTTTAAGTACACAAATTTTAGAACATGCAAAATCAGATGTATGAAAAGTAATTTATCCAGAAGGCAAACATCAAACTCTTGTTAAGTGAAATAATGCAAGGAAATTAAGTCATTTTTAAGAACAACTTTATTTGTAGTGATAGCACAGTGGCAGAACTGAAGGTCACAAGTCCTACTGTTCAATTTTTATCTCCAGAGTCTATCAACTGTTGTGCACTTATTTCCACTTATTTTATCATAAATACAACTATTTAATTATTTCATATGCTCTCCTCATTTTGATAATCTTTATATTACATTTTTGTGATGAGCAATTGTCAAATTGTTGAAACCATCTGACATTGAATATAAGCCTCCAAATGATTCACCAGTGATGTCCGTCCTTACAAACAGGAATGTAGTTGATATAGTTGTTTAAAACATTTTTTGCTGTCATCTAGTAGTTGTGAGTTCAATCCATGGATCAAGTGCTGAAAGAATAGTTCATCAGTAATGAACAATAATTGGCAGCAGAGGGACAAAATAGCATAATAAGCAGCAGATCTCCCATGTCAGTGCAAACAACAAATATGGCCAGAGGGTACTTGGCAGAAATATTGAGTTTATATAAGAAGATCTACAATAGCACAAAATAAAGCATATTTATAATTTCTCATCTCAAAAATGAAATATAAAACTCAAATACAAAACTTACTGTTTGGATTTTCTATGTGCACAAAATTATTCTGTTGTCTTTTATTTGATTTTTGATTTGTTTAATAATATTCATTCTACTTTTGTTAGCGTCATTCATTCGACATCTGTAATATACTTTTTTTCTTATCAGTGTACTTTCCTGCGTGTTCCCACCAAGTTTGTATGAAACTCTAATGTTAGTTACACCTCATTTCCCATGCTTTGCATGTTAACATTTTTTCTTCTCCTCCCCATTCTCTCACTTCTTTTTAGTCATCATTATTCCTTGAGAATCTAAAAAGAGTAAAAGACTCACTTTTTCGACTCCCATTATTTTTTCTATACATGGGAACCAACTCCACCCAAACACCACAAAAAATCAAAATAAAATTTTCTAAAACCCTGCTGATACCAGCTGCTCATGACACGATATTCTGTATGCCTTTGGATCTTGTTGGTACCATCAAGAGTGAGGAAGAGTATGTATTCTGGGTAGTGCAAGGTCTCCATATACCATCACCTAGGCCTGTGCCCTGGAGAGGTCACTCCAGTTTCACCTCCAAAGAACTGAATTTTTGGCCAAACAGTGCACTACCTTTATCTCACGAGATAAATGAATGCCTATACTACACTGTTTCAAAAATAATTCTCTAAACAGACATTTGCTTTTAGTAAACAGTTGTAGTTACTCCTTACATAATCATATCACCTACTATGGTCTATATTCACTTATGAAAAGCTTAATCTTCATTCATTCTTCTCTAAATTGCTGAATATTGCAGGCTTAAATAAATATGTTGATTCCTTTATATGCTGTGTCTCGTCAGGGCGTGGGTGATCATGGCTCTCCACAACTTCCAAACCTTTGTAGTTCTAAGCAATGTTTGTCCCTTTACTATTCCTCCTAGTTTATATTTGGCTATCCATTTACAGAAGTTTGTCAGGTAGATTACTCATTGTTTCTCTTTACCCTTCAGTGTATCCTGTAAGTGTTAAATTCTCCATATCCTCTTTTCTCATCCCAAGAATTTTAACTCTTACTCATTCTAAATACAAGTGTTCTTTCTTTATTCCATTTTCCTTAAAACCTTCTTGTTTTTTACATTTTCAGTCCATGATATTCTCAGCATCTTTCTGCAGAACTACATTTCTTTTGCCTCAAAACTTCATCTGTAAGAAAATTATCCAGTGTTAACTATCATATAGGAGAAATGTACCTTTTTCTTTGTTTCTCACAAAATCTTCCTGTTTCTTAATACTTTGTTTAGTTTTTGGAAAGCACCTTTCACTATTCCAAAATATTTTTGGAGTTTAGTGTCACATTTTCTATCATCTGTTATAACACTTCCCAGATAATTAAATTGCCATGCTTGCTTGATTTGTATGTCTCCAATTCGTAATTTGCATCTTAGAGTGTCTCTGTTGTTAACAACCAGACATTCTGACTTCTTACAATTGATAGTTCATCCTTTCTTCTCCCTTTCCTTTAATATTTTATCTTACTTAAGTGTTTTTTGCTACTCAGTTCAAATTTGAATACATAACAAGCATATAATATTTGCCATTGTAGATTACATATCATTTTCTCATGTTGCCTTTTAAATTAACAACATCAACTAAAAGATTAATTAATTTCATTCATTAAGAAATTAACACTTGTATGGATGATTCAAAACTCGGCAATATTTAACCTTAAAAAAAAAAAAAAAAACGTGTGAAGGTAGTTAAAATAATAGTGGTGGCAAGGAAAAAAATGCCAATTTGGGGATTTATTAAGGGAGCGAGGCAAATCTAACTTGACTTTTCTTTCAGATATTTCAAAAAGCTTAAAATCCAGAAATAAATTATGTCACAAGTCAATTATGATTAAAAAAAGATGGCCGTAATTAATGACTACTGGCTTGGTTTCTTATTAAGACCATTATAGGAGTTGATTATAGGAGTGTATTATAGGAGTTGATTAACCTAAATAATAAAACGTCACAAAAGGATTTCTTATTTTATTAATATAGGTATGTTAACTTTTATGAAGTTACAAAAACCCTTTGTAAACTACAATGCTTTCGAATAATGAACCAATTAAAAAAAATGCATTTCAAGAGGAATAGACACTGCAATTTGAGAAGACGAATTGCATAAACACAAATTAATAAGACACCTACTGACATTGTTTGGCTCGAATGATATAAAGTCGAGTAGAATATCGGTTCAAAACAGGCTACGAATTTGCCTGGGATTTAACACTTTTCAGTCAAAGGCACAATTAGCGAATATCCTAGAATATGCGCTTGTGTGGTTTATATTTAGAAAAGATATCGAATACTTTCCTTGTTTTGAGAGAGAGGAGGGGAATACGCAGTTTTATACCAAAGGAATACGCTTTACCGAAATAGACAGGGAAAATGATGATTGGCTTAGAAAGGAAATCACGCTGTACCTCCAATAATTCGCTAAAAATCTGTATAGCATAATGATAAAAGGCCCCAAACTTAATAAAAACAAAGTTTTATCATCAAAATGCTTATGTTATTATTAAGAGGAAAGAACAAAGTATTTTTTAATTATTTTAAATTTTTTTCTATTCTTTCTAACATGTTCTAAATTTGACTAAAAAAATCACATTTTTTGGGGGGTGGGGGGTCAACTTTGTACTACTTGTAATAATGGTCATTTTAGTGTAGCATTAATTTGTAAATTCTTGCAAAATTCAAATAACTTTCAGGACTTATTAAAAAATTAATGGATTTATTTTTTAAATTTTTATTTTTAGAAATTCTTGGTAAAAATATTGGGTTTTTTGGGTTTTTTTTTTACATCTGTTACCCACCCCCATAACTTAATTTTATGAAGTTTTCTAGAATTTCACAAATTGTTTTATATTACTTAAAAAAGCAGGACTCCTTAGAGAAAATAAGTCATCATTTTTTTTTTTTTTTCACAACTACTGCCAACTTTTTAAAAATGTGCTCCAAATCGTAAAATAAAAACTGCAATAAAACTATCTATTTAGATCGGCTTTCATTTGCTTTTATAAATGATATACATTAAGGACATTATTATCTGAAGAAAAAACTTTTCGATGAATAAAGAATTTTTAAAAGAATTTTTTCTTCTAGTTTTTTTTCATTTTTCTTTAATTTTAAAAAATGCTTTAAAATTCTTCCAAACAGAGTACGAGGTAGGTTAAGTTTTTAAGTGAAGACTATATTTACTAAGCGATAATTAAAAATTTAATTCAAATCATGCTACCAAAACTTTTTATCAAAATTAAAAAGATATTTTTTGTGCATTAAAATGTTAGCTCTTTCTTTAGTATGGTTTCTCGCATTTGATATTATGGTTAAAAGGTCACGTGTTTCAAGGCTTGTCTCCACCTTAGGGAACTGAGATAATATAATAATTTTATTAATTATAATTTAATACTTGAGAGTGAGATGGTTATTTTTTAATAATCATCTCACTCTCAAGTATTAAATTATAACTAATAAAATTATCATCTCACTCTAAATTATTAAAGTGATATCAGATAATAATTTTATTAACTATAATTCAGTTATTAAATTAAAAAGTGAATTATTGAGATATATAATAATAATTTTATTAATATTCCAGTTATCAATGTAAAAATAATGTAATAACTGAGAGTGAGATAATTTAATTATTAATATAATAATTTATAATTATATTAATTATTATATCTCGCTTATCAAATTAAAAATGTAATAACTGAAAATATAATCATTAATAAAATTATTTATCATATTATAGAGGTAACTCAATAATTTAATAAATTTTTATAGTATTTTAAATTATTATAAGACAGCATCTTCAAAATTACCTAAAAAAAAAAAAAACAATAAAATATTAGACAATTGCTTAAAATATTTTATATTTAAACATTACCTGGTAGTTAAAAAACAAAAACAAACCGTTCTTACTTAGAATTCGGAAATTTGTATCAATTCTGGTCTACCATTGTCAGCACATTCAGCCATCAAAATATCGATGGAGACTTGAGATAAGCAAGCGTCCGTGGTGAAGAAATGCTTCCAAGAAAATTTAATGGTCTATGTAAGTAATGTTAGTTTCAAAACAAATTAATTTAACTTTAAATTTGCTAATTTTACGAAAGTAACGTTTTAGAAATATATATGTTATTTTAGGCGTTTTTTTTAAAACACGAAATAATTTTTGTTTACATTTCTCTAAAAAAATTAAAAATGGCCGTTCCGATTGGTTTTTCAAAAGAATCAACTAGAAATCATTATAATTTCTATCTGAAATACAGTACAGTGCTTTGTTTTCTGGAATTAGAAAATTTAATGCTTTAGCTTTCAATTGAAGCTGGTGGAAAGCTTCAAGAAATGATTTTTTTATGAAAAATACCTTTAAACCTTAGGTATACTGAATTTTTGGAGGTACCTACGCCAGTTTATTTATGACAGTGTAATTGGAAAGAGGTTGATAATTGTAACGATATTCGTGCTTCTTTGAACAAATTGTAATGGCATTAAGTTACCAGTTTGTTATGGGAGTTCATAACTGCGGTCCCTCATTTCTTATCTGGGATATTTTTCTTGTGTGTGATAGGTCGTAATGGAAATATTATTGTTGTCGCATGAAGTTTTGGGAATAGAAGCCACCTGGTAGACACGGTTAGGTAATACCGAAATAGGTCCATATTCTTTTCTTTAAATGATGTTAGAAGGCAGGAAAAATAGTTTGAAAAAAGTAAACGAAATACAAAATTCATATGATTATTGATTCTACATGAGTACAGCAAAAATATTGTCCATAATTAAAGGTGGGACGAAAGATATAAAAGTGGGTTCACTCCCTACCGGACATTCCCCACCGCTGAATATAGTATAAGCAGTATATAATAAAATAAATACCATGTCCCTTGACGACATAAGCGATTACGACTCTTTCCAAATTCCTTTATTTTATTATCTGCGAATCAGCATGCATTCTTGGGAAACATAGTGGAATGGTTTCCTGTAGTCTTCTCCATGGCTTGAATTCAGAGTTTTCGTTCACGTAAACCTAAGATAACCCAGTCTATTCTGCTATTTACCTCGTAACTGATTGGGGAGAAGAGACAAATTCATATTCCTTCCCCAAAGGCATTTGTGCGAAAGTGAGTGTAAAAGACTAGACCTGGATTTGAACTTTCCGATTCCTCTTTCTGTACCGATATCCATTACACTACCAGCACATCCTATAATTGTTATTTAGCAGTCCGGAAATAATGAAAGATTTCATCTACGTTGGCAGGTTTTGAATTGCTTCTTTACGGGCAACAACTTTCGGGCTCTTTGAACAGATTAATCAGTATATTAAAATCTCAAGTTCAAAAGATTATGAACAGGACATAGAAAGGAATTCGCTATATTTTAATAATTTATCCAATGATTTATTTCCGTGCGTGTAATCCGAATTTTAAAACTACAATAGACCGCTATTATAATGTTAGAGTCAAGAACAAGAATCTAGCCTTCTCGATTTAACTACGCCAGCTGTGGTAAATATGAAACTGGCAATATCTAAGTTGTTGAAATATTAGTTTCATGAGGTTTATCAAACGATTTGCGGGTGTAGTTTAATGGTTTAAACACTAGATTGTATGAAATTGATCCCGCCAGATCAGATTGATGGAAATCAATCAAATGTTATCCTGTTTTTTAACTTGTAATGATGAAACTGATAGATGTAAAATGTCAGTCTAACTTGATATAAAATACAATTCATTTCTTTAAAAACAAAGAAAATATGGCACAAGACCTAAAATGGAGATGCGAGGGTGGTCTTCGTTGTCCTATCTTTTCAGCCTAGCTAGTCACAATCACAGATCAAATCATCCGATAATTTTCCTTTCACTAAAACATCTCTTTTAAAATTCTCATTCATACTCTAGGTACAAAAATAACACAATTTCTCTATGAAGTCCTAACGCGTCCCATTCGTACCATTTTTATGGCATGATGGAATAATAATTACAAGTTTTATTAGGTTGGTGCAAAAATAATGACGTAATAATATCGTTATTTGACGTTAAAAAATAAAATACGTCATAAAACGACATTATTACGTCATTATTTTTGCAAAAACCTAATATATTACATGATTATTAACAATGAACAAAAATCTATATACAGGAAAACAAGGAAATGATGTGAGTAGGAGAATCCCCACACGCCAATCCTAATCGCAACAGAAATAACAGTTAACTAATCGAAAATATCTAGGACTAAATATCTCACATAAGCACTCACTCAATCATTATAACAATTATCAAAACACACATGGACGCAGAAAATCTAACATCCCGCATCTACGAGAGAACTGGAACATCTGTCGCCCAGATCAATTAAGAATTCCATACCGCATCCCGAACGGATCTTGCAATAGAAGACAACGATATTGCTTTCCCTCCCGAGTACTGATGATTAAGGAGGCTTTGCTGATGATATAGGTATTCATAGTTGGAATAAGAATGATCTTGAACAGTAAATCAACATCCTCTACCAAAATGTTCCAAGAAATGGAACTCAAAATGAACCTTTCCAAAACAGAAGCTATGATGTGGATTTGGAATGAAAGCAGTGATTCACATACCCTGTATCCATCATAAAAATTCAAATAAAAAGTTAGGAAGGAAATCACCATCAGTACAGGAAAGAGTGATAACAGCTATTAGGTTGGTGCAAAAATAATGTCGTTTTCTCACATATGTTACTATGTGAGAAAACGACATTATTTTTGCACCAACCTAATACTAGACTTGAGAAAGCTATTTTTCTAATTTTATAAATTTCAACTGAAAGTAGCACTGGCAGCTCGGTAAATGAATGTCAAATGTTTCCTTGTAAGGAAGCAGTTACTATTACCATTACAATTACCAATGAGGATGAGGGAGGTAAATTAAATGGGGACAAAATAAAAGGAGCCAATGATCCTTCATATTCTAGGTTAGTTAAAACTGTTATGGATTAAATAAAAACTAACATGAACCTACAGGAGGCTTCTCCAGAAATAGGTTAATTTATTCTCCACAAATCCTCTTTGCTAACCGGCGTTCAAATTCCACTCCAAATCAGCTGTACCAAATGTGAAACATATACCCACCTTTCACCAAATTTCGAGAAAGAGAAACGCTTCTTTCTTCCCTAATTTTGATTTGAAACTAATGCTTAAAGTACAAAATCAGTTCAGAGGAGAACTCTCGCGTCCATAAAATTCCTTCTGTTGCGTCATCCAAATCACAATTTGTATAATGCCAAGTGAGCAAAGGAACATATATTGCACATTCTTTTCAAGTGACAGCAGCACATTGCTACAAATAGAACTAGCTTCAATGACAAAATAACTTCCGCCCAGCAGGCAGACCATGTAAGCCTCAATTAGTCATTACAACAGACTTAGACACCCTAGTGAAAGAAAACATGTCCAATGAACTCCTGCCAAACACCACAACAGACATATTCTGATGAAATATCCAAACCTGCTACACAAAGATTTTGCCGACATAGAGGGCACTAACAACACTAGCTGGGTAAGTGATGTCTCGTTATTGAGGTATTTCAACCCGGCGCTCAAGGCTATAGAAAGCGAGACTCTTGATTCGTCAAACTGAGCTCATTCATCAAATCATCTTGAACTGTTCCTACTAAAACAAAATACAATGCATGCTGCAACAACAGCTTTGTATTAGATAGAGGTCAGTGTTTTACAGAAGGAAGAAGCACAGAACGTTTGGGCACATGCGATAGAATCGTGATATAAAATAAGAAAGGTTTATCCCCCATCCCGACAAAATCCAATACTACTGTACAAAAGTGGACATGCGCGCATGTTAAATTTAACATTAATGCTAGCAATCCTTAAATTTAACTTTTACACATTTCTGATGTTTTGTATAAAACAGGAATATTTAAAATAACAATATTTATTTAAATGTTTTCAGGACACTGTTCACCGGTACATGTGCGCGTGATTTCACTTTTGTACACTAGTACCAAAAGTTATTCATAATTGTATAACAAATATCTTTCATTTTCTAAAATCATTTTAAGTTAACCTGCATTGATATGCACAAATGTCCATTCATGTATTAAAAATGTCTAAATTATCATCTATATACAAGCATTTTCTCAGATCAATGATTAAAAGTAGCTGCAAGTGAATGAATCCTTTAGTTCTTACAGAAGAAGACCCTTTAAGTTTTCATTAAATCCGATAGACGGGCACTTCAAAATCACCAAATAATAAAATCACATCACTTGAAACCTTCCAACAGCAACAAAAATGGGTAGCACATGTAAGTAGGAGAAAAAATATCATCAAGATATTGACTTTCCACACTACTTTAAACAAAAGAATAGAAAGGAAACTTCCATCAATACTAGAAAGAGTGATAACAATTAACTTGAGAAGTCTATTTTCCTGAGAAACGTTTTTAAGAGAAAAATACGAAAACGTTCGGCATTCATTGGCCGATTTTTGGTAAGACAGATTTTTTTTTTTTACTTACAAAATAGGATCAATAAGTCCACATCAAGACACGGGGTTATCAGCTGGATTAAAATTTGAAGGTTTTCACTGTATCATATTCTAATTATGTCATTGATATTCACCACGGAAACTGAATTAAAATGGTAATAATCATTATAACTTCAATAATGTAGAAACAAAAACTACCTGGAAAAGTTTCAGTCAATTAAGTACCATATATGATACATGCTTGGGCAGCCATAGCTCTTTCGATTTATAACTGACTAGACAAAAGATTTTCCTGCAGTATGTTACCGTTTCTTTCTGCAGTAGACTGGTTGCTAACCAAGGCTATAGAACCCAGTCTGCCCTGCTATTCAACCCATAGCTGGGGAAAGAGATGAATAAATACCTTTCCCAAGGGTATTTGCACGTAAGTTAATGTAACGAACTGGAATTTGAACTCGGCTCAACGATTTATCAATCCAAGCTGATATCCCTTACATTACAATGCACATCTATAAGAATTACGATTTGCTTTCAGCAGCCTGTCCACTCTGACTGCTCCAATAAAATAAATATGGCTGCAATAAATGTCAACCATTAAATTCGACAATAGCGAAAAGTACACTGGAAACTATTCCTAAAGTTTCTTAAAATGCAAACTGCTGTATTGCGTAAGTTTTCCCATTCCCCTCAAAAGTGCAAGTGGAGCTGGTCACGTCAATACTGTTTTATCGAAGCCCCCCGCTAACTATTTTCGTATTGCCTTTTATTTTAGAGTTTGGGATTACATTTTAATCGTACGCCCATTTATCGTTTGTTATAGCATCTTCAATAAATACTATCGAGCTTATTCTGTTATCTTCCAATTATTTGTGTGAATTATTTTACTTCACATGACGATTCTCATCGTTGTGAGCAAAATGGGGTACCTATCTGAAAATGTCAGTTTTGATGACGTGCTATTGTTCACAAACTAAGTAGGTCAATACTCCAAGAATCAATAGTAGAGAGTTGTTACAAGAAAATTGCTAGTACTATATATATCATATATATATATATATATATATATATATATATATATATATATGATAAAATATACTTTTAAGGTAAGATATATTTATGGGTTAAAGGGCTCAGTATCAGGGATAGAGCGTATGTAAATATAAAAGTGTACATTGAAGTCAACACCAAGGCCTGACAATTGCCTTCAGCATGAAACATACTGTCAACTCTGGGTGTTGACTTCAATGTACACAATTTCCTTCCAAGCACAGCTATAAACAATGGAAGTTATATAAACAACTGTACTTTATAACTTGTATGCGCGACAGAGTTCAAGGTAAATCTGTGCTAAGCAGCTTCTCTGAGTACTTTAGCTCCATTACCATACTCCGATACTTTTTGATCATAACTTATATATATATATTTATTTCAAGTGACTTATTTATTATTAATAGTGTGTGTGTGTGTGTGTGTGTATATATATATATATATATATATATATATATATATATATATATATATATATATATATATAACGCCACTTAAATTGACTGACCCGCTCGATAGAAAATATTGAAAGGGAACATTTTGGTCGGGAATAAATTTTGTAGATTATTCATTCGATTGTTCAAGCATTTATCAGATTTTAAAAAATATTGATTTTTTGATCTTTTTAAAAGTCGGATCCTGTTCACAATATCAATAGTTTCAAACCGATCTTTGACTTTTCAAATATTTTTCTGTATTTTGTTTTTATTTTTAAATGCCAAGTTTGAAACAGTGCATTGATGTCTGCGTACAACTGATATTATCATTTATCTCCAATTCGTGATAATGCGCAGTTATCAATGATGTAAACAGTTTCAGACTTGACATTTGTAAATAAAAACAAGGTACAGAAAGCAATTTAAGAAGTAAGGGATCGACTTGACACTGTATTTATATTATGAACAGGGATTCCCATTTCTAAAATGATAAAAAACATCAATATTTTTCGATTCTGACAAATGACCGAATGAATACTAATCTACAAAATTGTCAAAAATAAAAATTTCCCTATTTTTTACGAGCAGACCAGTCATTATAAATAATACCATATATATATATATATATATATATATATATATATATATTTACAGATGCGCCGTTAGCCTACTGGGGGTGAGAACTCCCAAGCCTAGGAGAAGGAAACACTGATAGAAAACTTGCCTTATGGCCACACTAGATATCTTGCAACTGCTTGTCTCTGGGTAATATGGCTTTGTGGTGAGGGTCAATGCAGTGCTGTGCAAGCTGCATCCAACCTTAAAACCTGCATGGGCATTACTGACAACTTGCTAGCTTATAGTTTTCTTATTTTTTTTCCAATCCAAGTCCGATGGTGATGCAGCGACATGTACAGGTCTGACGGGCTAGAAGTGTGTAGCTGCTGACCTGCACACTTGGTGGTCTCTGGGTAGATGTAAAGTCACTAGGTCACCTTCATTGAGACAGGGGTGGTTTTTAGTGCTTCCAAGGGTGTCTGAGCAGCCCTTTTAAGGAGAGCACTGCTCACCAGAAGATTGCTGGAATGGTCTAGAAAAGGTGACACAAAAATTGCCTGTCTCATTCATCTGGCCAGTATAGCGCGGCTGGTGGATGTCTATTTGACGCCCAAACAAAAGTAAAAAAAAAACAAAAAAACAACTAATAATGAAACTGAAACTATCTTGTTGAAACGTATGGACTCTCGTAGTTAATCCTGTGGGATCTGCTCTTCAACGCAGAACAGCTCGGGTGTCTAGATGTAGCTGCTCTCTGGTTTAGCTGGTGATGGTCAACTTGAAGAAGTTAGAGGTGGTTACACTTTCTTCTGGAAGGGAAAGTGCGCTGATGAGGATAGAGTAGCTGGTGTGGGCTTTGCTGTAAGTAGTACACTTGTACCAAAACTTGCTGAACTTTCTAAAGGATTCAGTGAGCCTACATCTGAATGGATCATGATACGCTACAACTATTAGTGCCTACCCTCCAACAATGGACAGTATTGACATTTTAAATACTGAATTCTATTGCATATGACGATTTCTCAATGGCATGCTTTGAACGCCCAACCTGCACTAGTGTGTGCAAGTCCAGGTCAGGCCTGACAAGACAGATAAAAAGACACATTTGAAGTGACGATGTTCAAAGTCAACTTCCACCACCTGGAGATAATTTGCCATATATCAAGAAATGCAGATCGATAGCTGGCTTTATGAGCCACTGTCGTTCACACAACAAATGAATATATTTTGGGGGTGGGGGATAATTGATGGACTGGACATGTCAGTAAATGGCCATACTCGCTTTTTGAGTCGACAGCTAATATAGATATGAGGAAGAGAAAATTTTCATTTCGTTGAGAAAGGACACATGTTTCAATTTTTCTATTGACAAAACAATATACAATAATAATAATTATTACTATCCTATGTGAAAATTTGCATAGGTAAAGTCTAGGCCGCCTTGAATAAAATGGATGTAGTCTGGAAATTCGATCTACTAGACAACTTCAAACAGAGATTCTTTTGAGCCACTGTAGAGTAAGTTTTAATGTATGGTGCCACTGCTTGTACAATAAGTAACACTCTAGAATCTAAGTTTGATGGAACATACACTCGGATGCTGAGATCTATACTTAGCATCTTTTGAAGACAACATCCAACTAAATCACAGCTCTATGGACCCATCCCTGATATTTCTACAATCTTACACGAACGCAGAATGCGCTTTGCAGTACACTACTAGCGAACAAAACAAGAACTTACGAGTGATCCACTGCTCTAGCCATTGAGCAAGACGGGCTAGTTGACCAGCAACCACCTACATTGACCAGCTATGTTAGGACATCGGATGCCACCCTAATGATCTTCCGACCATGATGCAGGACCGTGAGGGCTGGCATAATAGAATCATGAATGTTCATGCTAGCTCGACCGAAGAAAATAAATTATTATTAACGTTTCTTCTGAATTTCTTTCATTGGCCTACGACTACTACTGTGTGTGTGCGAGTGTGATTTGTATACAGTAGTAGTCCCCCTGATTTGTATACAGTAGTCTACTGCTATTAGGTGAACCAGTTTACCGCAGTAACCAGTGTACCGCCGGTTGGTGGTGGACCACAGGATTTCGCTCTCATACCCACAATATCATTATTTTTATTTATTTTTTTAGAAATTCCACCCTATTTTACCAATTTCTGTGCCATCTTCTTCACGATATACAGAACAAACAGTGATCATCAGATGGGTCCTAATTTGTTTTAATAATTACACCCCTTTTTCACACGTTTTACCTTGATTTTGATGATCAAAATAGCGCATAGTAATTAGGGGTTGTAATCGAGAATTGCAAGAGGAAGTACTTCTGATGACGGTTAAAATTTATTGTATAAAAAATCTGCTGTAAAACACGGAAATAAATTGAAATTTCGGGTAATTTGTTTTTTAAGCCCCGCGCTAAGTATCTAAGAAAAATTTCCCAAATAGTTATATGTATGTGTAAATTTACATGCTTAATTCAAAACTAACAAAGAAATTTTGATAAAATCTACCTTTTTGGAGTTATCGACAATAAAAGTTCGGACTCATTCGCGTTGCGGTAGCCATTACTGGCGTTATTTGCATATATTCGCCTCGGAATAGACATTCACTTTTCTCGATTATTACGCACGCACTGGTGCAAATAACGCCAATAATGTAGCCAACAACGACACTAATAAGTCCGAACTTTTATTGTACATAACTCCAAAACGGTAGATTTTATCAAAATTCCTTTGTTATTTTTGAATTAGGCTTGTAAATTTAGAATAAAAAATAACTTCTCGGGAAATTTTTATTAGCTACTTAGCATAGGGTTTAAAAAGCAAATTACCCGAAGTATCTGTCTATATTTCTGATATGAGGTATTATGTACACTATTTACATTATTCGGACTATTGTCCTCATCTTTGTCGCCATATTTATTACAATGTTTCGGCCGTTGTACGCTCTGGCTTTCTTCAGGTGGTTGGAATGTCGAACTGAACCCTTTATTTCGCTCACTGGGGTAGACTGTTCTAGTTCCATGTGCCATGTCTAATGGATGTTAGTTATCAGTTATCTCCTGTTAATTCCCCCCTGTTAATTCCCCTCTCCAAGTTCTCCACCCCCTTAACCAGGTATTGAACTCACACTCTTTGGGTCCTGTCACTGAATCTAACTAATGCCTATATCCTGTGCCATGTGTCCTTGAGGACATCTCTGTATGAATTTCTGGGTATTATAAACCTAATGTCTTCAGCAACCATTTTTTACCAGTGCAATTTTTTTATTGCAATTTTTGCTGTTATTATTGCATGTTTTTACCAGCTGCGGAAAGAAATATAAAGGGAAGATAAGCCGCCCCCTTAAGGTAAGACTTCAAGAACACCAGAAAGCTGTAACACGAGGGGAAGTGGAAAAATCAGGCGTGGCTGACCACATATAGAGAGAAAAGGGAGATCACCGCTCTCTGTGGGATCAGGTTGAGATCATAGACAAAGAACATCATTGGAAAATACCTAAACTTAAGGAATCAGTACATATGCTACATAATCTCCTGAGCCGACTAAGCATAGAAATGATACAATATGGGAACCAGTAAAAAGGAGTGCCAGAGAAAAGCGATAATAACCACAAAAATTGCAATATGAGCTCTTTGAAATAAAGAAGTACCTTTTGAATTTAGAAAAAAAAAAACACTCAGGACATTCTTATTCCAATCACCCCTTTTATTAAATATTCTAATGAAACGCTTTGTTCAAGAATGCACGCTGTCTAAATTCAGAGGTGGGTGAAATTTCCTCAATATCTAAATGGGGCAGTTAGCAAAGACTTCCATATGGATTTTTTCCCAAAATAGAATAATCGTACCCATTCGTTTATTTGAAAATCAGAAGTAAAAAAAAAAAGGCTTCAGTAAATGTACTTTAAAAATAAAATTGGCATCAATGTTTTAAAATGACTTAAAAACAAAGGCATTGCGTTTGTACGAGGAAATGTCTTTAAAGTTTAATCAAGACAAGGTTCAAAATAGCACAAAGTTCTCAAGGTTAATTCACGGTTCACGGGGTCCGTTGAATTTACTCGACCAAAGCTGTACAAGAGGAAAACGAATTTGGTACAAATATTGAACATGTAAGACCCAAATGGTAACAAAGCTGAAAAACAAATATGGGTGAAGCTGAAGCATTGAACTTCTGTCTTGAAACCAGAAAACATGTCTACATCAAGGCATTAGTAAGTCTATATAACTGAATTTTAACTTGAAATTCTCACTATAGGGCAGGGTTTTGAATGGCTTAACAAAGGAAGAGATTATGTTGAAAAAAATAAATGGGATCTTGTCTGTTAATTTACCCCAAAATGTAAAGTTACTTATCGCAAATATTAATACACCCCAATAAATTATAAATTTTAAATCAAAGTTTGTTTCTCTTTTTATTAAGTTTTGAAGTTAGGATTAACTGCCAAACCAGTGGGTATTTGGGGGCATATGTTGTGAAGAAAAACAATGTTTCATGTATAGTGTGCCAGATAGAGCAGCTTCCACATTATTGGACACAATCCGAAGCTGTATTTTACCTGGGACTACGATTATGTCGTATTGTTGGAAAGGATATACAATATACATCATTGAAGGTGTAAAAAAATTCTTATTTGGGGGTGAATTGACAGAAAAGCCAAAAAATGATGTATTTATTTTATTTATTCCTTTTTTAATAAGCTGCAAACATTCTGTCTTACCCCCGTATATCTGATCGATTTCTCATAAAACTTTTTCTCAATTTTTTTTCTCAAACTGACGGCAGAGGTAACTGGATTGGCAAGAATATGTGACGATGAGGATGAATTGTAGATTCATTTGTGGATAAGGAATTTACAAGTAGTAGATTGACCACAATTAAAAAGTACTCTACACTGCAGTAATATGCAAAATTTAATAAAATTGCTAGTGTGAAAATTTCAAAGCTGAAATTACAGTGATTTCTCTATGTCTACTTCTACAATGAAAACTAAAAGATGCATATCAGCAGAACATCGTCTTACTTGAAAATTTATTTGTAAACAGAAAACCACTCACTTTTAACATCACTTTTTACATATAAAAATGTAAATAAATTGGAGTTTAAATTTTACCACAAATTATGGAAGTTTATTATTTTTATTAAATCATTAACCAGTTTCGGTGTAAAAGCGTCTTTGAACTTTATTTTGAACAAACACCAATTTGATTTTTGTCTGTTGTTATCACAGTGATTTAGAATGTCAGAAAACTTGATAACCAACTTTATTGATCGGTGTTATTATGTCGGCGTGTGTGTGTAATTAAAATGCGTGAAAAGAAACTATAAAAAGTAAAACGCAAGAACAAATATTCATCACACAATAATTTACAACATTTACAATGGCATCTGCTATTTCTTAGGGGAGGGCGTTATTGAATTAATAAATAATCGTTATCTTTCAGAAGAGAGAAGAATTAAGAAGAGAAGAGAGTACTCAGACTCAGCCGTCTTACACCTTAAACTGACTAAGTTTTCCCGCATTGTCCTTTCTCTTTCCTTAATCTTTATTTTTTGTAAAACATATTTGGCGTTTTATGAAAACAGCAACATGCACAGCGATTACAAACAAATAGATAAATTAAGTAAGTACAATGACAGAGTACAATCGCTTAAAAGCGTGTAAAGAACTATTAGCGAAAAAAATAGTAATCATTACTAACAAATTAAAATTTATCAGTTTATAATGGACAATATAGCATCATTATGTTACGACTCACAATTATTTTCCAATACCATATATAAGCTTAAGTGATGAGATTGCTGATTCCTCTAGTGATAAACTGTTTATTATTTTAGATCGTTAGATCTCAAACTGCACTCGCCAAAATCACACATTTTGTTTTAAAATTAAAGATAAATTGGATAAGCATAAAAAAAAAAAAATCAATGTTGATTTTACAATCACTTTGTTTTTATTATAAGCACGGTCGTCTTTTTCATTGACTGAATCGTTGGCTGTTTTAAGCAATAACAAACAAACATTTCAAATTTCCTTAAGAGTTTTAAACTAAAGCCATATCCATCTAATAATAATTGGCATGTGCAAATTGTGGAAGACCATGACCGTCACTGGTGTTTACCAGATAATTAAGTTAAGTCACAGTACGGCATAGTTGAACACAGTCATACAAAGAAAAAGTAAATAAAAAATAAAAATGTAGTGTCGTTTCCTCAGTAGGAATAGTGAATCCTTACTGTCAGACTGACGACACTTATTTCGGGACTGACCAGTTGTAACTTTTATTCACTTGCCCATTGGATGCAAAACTAAAATGAAAGTTATAATAATTGGCCATGTGTCATACTGACACCGACACATAACAAAATTCATTTGCAGCACAGGCACCAGACAGGTAACACAAATGCCATAAGGACACCTTTTAGTTTTATGATAGAATGACTGTGTAGATGTAGAAAGGTTTTAAAAAGCTTAAAATGCACATTTTTATTTCAATTAAAATTGTAGGCTCTATTGTAGGGAGGGTATAATGATCGAGACCAAACTGATGAAGAGAAGACAGTATCGAAAGTCTACAAAGTACAATATAGAGAATCTGTACATAGTACATTCGTTACTTGGAAAATGAATTTAGACAAAATATTCGTTGTAAACAAAACAAAAAAATGAAAATTGAAGCAATCCAGAAATATACAGACGGATATATAAAACAACAGGTGAAATTGGCATAAAAACGGTGAGTATGGGCACTTAAATGGATATCCACAAAAAATATTAAGGTTAGTTTTAAATTCAATAAAGAAAATACATTTTTTGCTGTTTTAACTTTTAAGCTTCTCGTTTACTTTTTGTTAACTTTTGTTTTACTTACCATAATAATCCATTTAATGCCGATATGCTTTATCCATATCCGAATCGACAACGCCATCGCCATCGCCTTTAAGCCGGCGATAGAAAAATATGGGGCCTCGACGATTCGTTTCTCTCCCTTTAAGAAATAAGTTGAGAACAAGAAAAACACTTTTTAACCATCTGTATTTAATCCATCCAGTGCCATGGGTATATTCCAAGGAAGCATGAATCTTTACTCTAGCATGCACCTCTTTCTCTCTGACTCAGAGAAAGAAAATTGAGAGAGTCGTCGGCTAAAAAAAATCATAATCATATATACGGCAACTTACGCACGTACGGACATAAAATAATGTAGAGACTGAGTCTGTAGTACTTAGCGAATGCATTCACTCGCAACTCACAGGCACATGTATAGAGTGGAATATAGAACACACTGACAAGAGGCGGGGAAGAACGACATTTTTTAGTGGACATGCACCCACGCATATATATACAGAGTAGTAAGATAGATAACCACTTAGGAAGCTAACCCAGACAGAGTGTGGGGGGAACAGACACCGGTAGTGACGATGAAGAGAAAAAAGTAGTTAACTGGAGACAAGAGAGATATACAGAGAGAAACTTTTCTTAATACTACTACTATTTATTTATATTATTCCTTACTACAATTACAATAATAGTCTTTATTCTTTTCTTTAAGTTTCATCAGGAAATGCGTATGGCTCATTTAATAAACACGATTATTCTTTAACTAGTAAACTTTGAAACTAGTGAAGTATTTTTTTACTATTTGGATTCGGAGCAAATTCTTCACTGACTGATGGATATTCGTTCAGTTCTAAGTAAAATTAGCTAATCTTTATTTGCACCAGCAGTTTTACCTTTTAGATTTAGAGAATGTTCATTCTATAACTGACCATTTTAAAAACAAACTAAAAAAAAAAAAAGTTGATAATTAATCTTAATCACTTTTTTTAGTTATAGAAAGGTTACACGTACGTTCTGAGATTGGGTGCCTGAAACAAAAACTTGTGGTGCTTCAAACCTCAGAATAACAGGCCAACTAGGGGTACCAACGCTCTATCACACACACGCGTATAAAGGGCCTAAATTGGCAATAAAATGTTGCTATTGCGACTTGGTGCAAGAAGTTAGAACTTTTTTTTTCCTGCTCGGCTAATAATTTTAGTAATTGATAATGTGATTTTTTTTTTTATTTCTCAATTTTTATCTTTTGTTACCTGATTTAAGTGAAATTGTCATTGACTACACCCCTACCCACAATTGACCATGTGTCGCCACTTCCCAACTATTTTTTTCTGAGAGTGTGTCTGTGTGTGTGTGAAAAGGTTTCTGCCATAAAAGATGGAATTCAAACCCTGTATAATTCCCAACAGTCGGAGATTAAGATGATTAAAAAACATGAACAATCTTGTAAAAAAAAAAAGGAAGCTGCCTACATTATTGTTTTTAAATATTTCGAAATAACAAATTTGTGATTCCAGAAATACATGCCAATGACATTGCAAAATAAATCTCTAAGTCTAAATAAAAAATTAAAAAAGTGTCCGAAATCATTTCATTAGAGAGCTAAACCCCCCCCCCCCAAAAAAAAACAGAAAACTCTTTTCTAAAATTATTGTTGAAACGGTTTATCGGCAACTATGGAACCCTCATCTATTTAAAAACAAAAATGAAATTGATCTTGAGTACTTTATGTCTTAAAAGTAGGTACCTCAAAAAAAAAAAAAAAAAAAAAAAAGCGACACCTGATTTAAAATCCATTTAAAAAATGGGAAGTTTTTCTTGAAGCATTTATTTTTTTTAATTGTAAGCCAATATAGATTAGATTTAATTAATCCATTTCCAATAAGCGAAAGACTTTGCTGTATTTCAAATCGAATTTAAATTGACTGGAATGATCTGTTTATCGCTAAGACTGGCTATATTGACAAATCTGTCAACACAACATATGTCTCTTTATTAAAAATCTTTCAAAAATAAAAAAAATAATTTTCTGAAACTTCATTTGAGGAAGATTAACTGTTTTTAAGTTTAATTAATCTGAATTAAAAAAAATATTACTTTTAGTTTAAAATGTCGCAGAAAAGCATTTTTTTTAATCATGGAGGTGAGTGTTTTTTACAAATTTATCAATAACTTAATTGGCATTTTTAAATAAAACTTATATGGCATTTTTAAATAAAGGGTACATAAATGTAAAGATTATTTGATGAAAACGTCAACGCCTTTTTTATATAATTTATTAACTACCAAGTAATCTTAAAATTCGAAAATTATTTTAAGTAATCTAATTTAGGTACTTTGTTTTTATAAAATTACTCACGAAGACGCTAGTTGAAAAAATGTTAGAAAATTACCAATAAATTTTAAATTTACTAAGGTTATCACTCTTATTCTCTGATAATGCCGTGTATTGACGTCCATATTTACAAAAATCGGCACGTTTATACACACACAAAAAAGAATCAAAATTCTTTTTAAAATACTGGTGGTCACTGTATTGTAGTAAGCTTTTCCATTTATTATGAGTAAATATAATTTTTACTTAATAACAATATCATCTAAGAGCTATAAATTAATAGAGAAATTTAAAAGATTTAAAACTTTATAATTTAGTATGATTAAAATTTTTAAAAATGAAAAGAATTCTTGTAAAAAGTCATAATTCGTTGAAAAAAATGTTTTTCTTAAAACAATAATTCCCATAATATATCTTATTCATAAAAGCAATTAAAGGTTTTCTAATTAAATAATGTCTTAGTTTTTATTGCATTTTTTATTTTATGATTCAGAGCAGATTTTCTGTAACTGGGGGTTCAGTTTGACAAAAAAAAAATGTCCTTATAATTAATATTAATAAAGTGCTATTAATGAATTTCTCAAAATTTCATAAAATTAAATAACAGGTGTTAAAAATATTTTCTAAAGAAGAAACGTTTCTCAAATAAGTCCATTAATTTGTGAATAAATCCTGAAAGTTTCATTAAAATCCGACAATTATCTGATTTTTGCAAGAATTTCCAATTCAATGTGGTATTTTATTTTTTTTACCGCAAAAGACGCATAAATTTCCTATACTAATTTATGATCACTCGTTAACGCAAGAAAAACATTTTTAACCAAAATTTCGAAGGTTCTAAAAAGAATTAAAAATATAATTTAATAATCAAATATATTTTCGTTTTTCCTATTAATAATAACAAAGATTTTGAGGATAAAACTTTGTATTTAAGTTTGTGGTATTTTTTCATCATGTATACTCATTTTTAACGAATCTTTGGAAGTACCTATTTAAAAGTGTTTAATTTTTTCATAAACATAGATTCAATAAAAATTCTTTCATCATTTACTGTATGTTTTCAGTGATTATTTCTTACGACCTTTGCGTGAATAAACGATTGAAATGGTTTAAAGAAAGGTTAAAAGGCTTAACTTGCTAGAACCATGATCGCACAATTTGTGAAAGGACATGGCGCAGAAAGAGAGAAAGATGGCCGAAGAATGCATATAGCCTCTTAAGTTTTGAAAGATTTTTTTCAGTCATATTGTATTAATTTAATTCTCAATATAGCACCAGACAACGTTGCTTAACTTCAGCTGATTACAATTGATATGAAAGTTTATCAGTAAGCACGCAGCTGTTTACAATCGATGGCTTTGATTTCAAGTTTAAATTTAAAATATTTTTTCTTAATTTGATTATTCCGTTGGATGGAGCGTCGGAATCTCTTATTTTTATCCTATAACTTTTCTCTCTGATTTAACCAAGGTTTTAGAAATGTAATAATGTTAGATTTGTAACAGTGAATTGCCATACATAAACCGTTTCTTGATGTTGCGACATTGGTTTGTTTTGTTTTACGGCATATCAACTCATTTGGGATATTGGCAAATAGATCTCTGAAAATGTTCACCTTTACCACAAAGAATATAGGTAACGGCTAAAAAAGAATTGCGTTTACTTCAAAGTGAAAAACTAAAAATACTATTTCAAAATCACAGAGAAAGCATTGGGAAATCACTATCTTTTCCAGAAGGTCATGGTAATTCACAGATAGAGAAGGAATTGTAGAGATGCAGGTTCGGGTCCTGCCGGAGGGTAAATTTTCTTTAATAGGTTTTCTAGAATGAGCGGGTAGGTGGATGAAGTCGGGTACTGTTAGGGATAAATGGTGCATCTGCTGGAATGCGGGGGTGTCCGATGGCGTTTAAAGTAATAAAAAGATCTTGCATTAAGAAATAAAATCCAGCAATTATTTACACACACACATACACACGCGCATATATATATATATATATATATATATATATATATATATATATATATATATATATATATAACAATTTGGTATAACTTTCCGTCGAGCATACTACAGCGACGACATCCACGAGTCCTTGTTCCCGTGCAAGGAGATATTTTCCTCTCCAGTGACTGAACTTCATTCACACACACACACATGTATCGCCTGTATAATTCCTAACTTATAATGTCTTCCTTCTTTTGCGTGCAAATTAGCGTATTTTCTTTCTCTTGTTAATTAGTTATATAAAAAAAGCATATAAAATAAACGCCTTGTTGAAATTTATTCATTTCCTTACACTCGTCATTTATAGTGAATCAATTGATTGATCTGCTGCTAGGAAAGTTGGTTCGCTGTGTCGTACTAGAGACTATTTTTCTCACCAGAATCTATCATATACATTTATAAGTATAACTACTGTGCTAACAGTTTCTTCTTTCCTACTTTTCACTTGTGGAACTATCTTCTGACCTTTTGCTTTCCGGTCAACTTTGCATTTAAATTTTTGAAGATCAATGTTAATCGTTATCTTTTATCTTCATAATTCCTGTTCTTTTATTGTTGTCTTTCCTTAATAATTTTTTTTTTTTTTCATATTCTTTCGAACTCAGTAACCCCTTGCGTCCTAGTGATTTTATTACCTTGCTTAGGGTGAAATGATTAAAAACAAAATAATCTATTGAAAAAATTCTCGCAAGTGTTCGGATATCGGCAAAGCCTTTATTGTCAAACGATGGGATATATATATATATATATATATATATATATATATATATATATATATATATATATATATATATATATATTAATTTTGAAGGATGAAAGTAGGAAAGATATTAAAACAAATCGAATATTTTACAAAAATTATTTTATTCTTTAAACAGACTCAGTTAGCATGGCTCTTTTACTTTAGAGCCTTGCCAAAATTTTCCCTGTAAAAGAGAGTGGTTTCCTGTTGCCTTCTCTACAGTTTTGAATTAAGAATAAACCTTCTATTTGATTGGCTACCACCCAAGTCCGGAGAATCTAGTCGACTGTGCTATTTAGCCCATAGCTTGGGGACTAAAAGGAATGAATTAATGTCTTTTCCAAGGGTATTTATCCGTCTCATAGGCCGATGGCCCTAACATTTTTCAAATCTAGTCTGCTGTTATTTAACCTATTGCTTGGAGGAAAATAGATGAATTTATGCATTTTCAAATGGCATTTTCCTTCTCCTAGCCCGATAGCCTTACCATTTTAAAATCGTCTATTTTACTATTTAACCCATAACATGTGGGAAAGAAGAAATTGGTCCGTGCTTTTCCCAAAAGTCGAGTTTAGCATTCTGTAATGGCATTTCCTAAACATCGTGGTCACCATCTGTAGTGGGTGATACATATATTTGACTTTACTTAGGAAAAGTGTTCCTTTCGCCGAGTTCACCATTCAGGTCGCGGTCTTTCCTAAACGTCGTGGTCACCATTCTTGTAGCTGCTGTTAACTTGAACGTCGGGGTGACCATTGTTGTAATGGTAGATATCGCCACAATTATTTATTTCCGACGGGGTCACCATTATTGTAGTGGCAGTGTTACCAATATTTAACTTTGGCTAGGAAAGGCGGGATTAAGGACAATGCGTGGACGCAATGCAATTTATATTTGACGTAAATAGCACGTAGTATAAAATACAAAACTGAACGGAATGATTTCAAAACATAATTGAATTTATTAATATTTGATATACATGCATGCGAGCTAAAATGGTAGGACAGAGTCGTGTCCCTTTGATTAGGTAATACTTGTACCCGAGTTCATATTAAAAGGAAGTAATATTAAACTGTAATTTAGAAGAATAAAGTTTCTTTAGCATGTTTGGAATAGTGTATTGTACAAGTTGGTAAGAGTTCAGAAGAGATTTCAGAGTTCGTACTTGCGTGAATGTTGGTAATGGTCTTTAACGTCTGACCGCAATGGCTAAGACGGGAGTTCTTGAAGATTACATCTTGGTACTTGGTAGCAAGGAATGAAAACGCGCGAGAGAGAGATGAATGCAAAGAAACTACTCAGGGAGTTTACACGTGTTCTGTTTATATAATGGTCGTGTACCACGTGGGAGGCTCCCAGCATATTGAGCTGGAAAACAGATTGGTCGCGTGCAGGCGGTTTGATTGGTCGGAACTGACCAATCAGCAAGCTAGATTGAAGGTGATTGACCAATGAATACTTCGTATATATTTGTAAGATTGTGATGGTGAAAATTATAACAGGAATAGTGCATTTCCTAGCAGGGGTTAACTAGCATGTTGTGGAAGAGTCCACAAGCTCTTGAGGCACTGGGGGCCAACTGTCAATACGCGAAAGTTCATTGCTGGAATTGGATTAAGAAATTAAACTTGTTTTTTTAAAGAAATTTTTACTTTTTGGATTAAGTTAAATTTATTATTCAAGATACAGAAGTAATTTTTATTTATTTTTTTGAATTTGCAGTATTTTATCTTTAAACAAACTTTCACAAGTGTCATTATCGCATAAAAATAAAGTCTATTTTTCTCCAACAATGACGATATTAAATATAAAATTATTTTTTTATGAATATGTTTTTCTTTAACAAAACAAACGGGTATTATTTTCTTTTTAAGTATGTTGAATTTTTCTACCATTCGTAAATAAATAGAAGGCATTAATTTAAAGTTTAAGTTTAAAATTTTCACTGGAAAATTAATTACAAATGATACATAAAGTTTATCACAAAATTAATGTAAAAATTAAATTCAATAAATTTAATATTTTACAACGGCTACGGCATTTTGAACCTCGCGCTAATCATATAATAAAATTTTCCCAAATAGTTATATTTCAGTGTAAATGTACATGCTTAATTCGAAAATAACAAAGAAATTTTGGAGTTATCGACAATAAAATTTCGGACTCATTTGCAAACAACGACAGTAATGGTAGCCATTATTGTCGTTTTTTGCATATATTTGCCGCGGAATTTAAATTTCACTTGTCTTGATGATTAAGCACGCAATGACTCCTCTGTTGCGTAATAACAGACAATTAAGAGCAGTAAAAAGGCCATGAATAGGGTGATCTTCCGCGCAAATCTAATCAGCAGTATAATGTAATGTATGCAAACAACGCTAGTAATGGCTGCGTGCCGTAACGCGAATGAGTCCGATATTTTATTGTCGATAACCACATATACCACAAAAATGTAAAGTATTTTTATCTTACTCTTGTCGATCGTCTTTCTCTTTTATTTTATTTTATTTTTTACATTTTTTTCGATTAACAGCGTAATTCACAAAAAATGTCAATATTTAAGAATTTTGTCACAGAAAGTTAATTTAATTTTTTTTCTTTATGCTATTCTTCACAATAACGAATATCTTGATTATAAAATTCATTTTTAAAGAATAATTTGTATTATCTTTATAACACGTGAAATATGTTGATACTGTCCTTGTAAGAAAACAAAAAAAATGAATGTAATATTTTTTTGCACTTCTAATTTTCCAAAAGTACTAAATTTACGCATTTGAATAAATTGCATAAAAATTTAATTTCTCTTCTATGATATTATTCTTCATAAACATTGTAAAAAAATAATGTAAAAAAATAATGTATTCTTGTTAAAAATGTAAAACAAAAAAAATGAACCTGTTTAATATTTAAAAATAATTATTACTGTAAAAATATTACACTGGTTAATTTTGTTTAATTTAGATAATCGTATTTTATGAGGGAGGAGGTGCCCGATCCGCCCCCTCCCAATAAAATACGATTTACCCAACATAAAACGGACCATGACCACTGAAACAGTTTGGAAATTCTTTGGAACAACGTAATTCCTTAAAGATAACGGAAAGTAAAATAAGATGACAAATTCCTACATTCATACTAACTTTAAACTTCTTAGTTCTGAATCCTAAAACCTCCAGATTTTGGAATATAAGGTTCATATACTTTTTAGAAACACCATGTAATTTTGACAAAATAATAGTTTAAGTTAATATTTTTTTTAATTTCATTACTTCAAAATCTTTCTCAAAATGGTAAAAAAGTGTTGTGTAACTATGATTGACAAAGGTTTGTGTATTTTGTCTTGCCCAGGATCAGAATGAGTGAGAACGATGGTTAACGGCAATACCTCACGACAACACCCCTGACAAACCAAACATTGTTGTTTGTGAAAGACATTTTCCATCTGATTATGAAACATTGGCTATTACAAGAAAAGTACGACCCAGATATCCAAATATTTGATCATTTGCCATTAGTCCTCAACCAAAACCAATAAACAAATCTTCTGCTTCTATGTGAAATATGTAAAATGATGGGTTGGCACTGTTTCTAGAAAAGGACAAAATCCTCACTTTTGAAAAATTGTAGCAGAATATTGATCAAGAGGATTTTGTGTCAGCAGTTACATGCTATAAATAAAAAGTCAGCTTTTCATCTAATTTGTTGATTTTTTTCAGTGTTTTTAATTAAAATGTTTGAAAACTTTGTCTTTGTTGAGTTTGAAAAACTCAGTTCGTTAAACTGTTAAAACTTATAGCGGACTGTGGGTTTACGTGTTGTTAAATTAGAAACACGTGCATTTATTCCCGCTAGAAGGTCCACTACAAGAACATGGCGGACTCAGAGATTGAATCCACCATAAAGAAGTGTAAAGAAAACAAACAAGAGCGATATGTATATACAAATAAGTATATGTATTAAACAATAAAATTTACAATGGACAACGACATCAACATTTGTGGTTGTGTGTGAACGTAAAGAGTTTGTATTTTGGCGAATGTTCGTATGTACGTGTATGTTCATGGCGTCTCCTATAAATGGGAAGATGCAATCTTCTGAGAGAGCTTACATTGTAGATGTTTTCGCTGAAAATGAAGAAATGAAAAAGAGAACGAGGCAAGAAATCACCTAGTATTTATAATGTAGGGAGAGCGTCCCCTAATGAACAATTTGGACAATTAAGGAAGAGTTAACTCCGACAAACCAACTGATATAACAGTTTACCCAAAATCTGTTGAGCAACAAAATGTGTCCCATTGTTCGATTAAACTGTAGTTTCCATTAAAACACACCGATTATTAAATGATGAGGATACTGCAGAAACATTTAATTTCATTGATAAAATTAAAATTTTGGAAAAATGTTTGTCAAAGAAATATATGGTGATACTGAAAAAGGTGATATCCGATTTAGATGATGAACATCTGTTATTTCTTTCTAATTCTGGAAAAAAATGACAAAAAAATGGGAGGAAATCAAGGAAAAAGAATGAAATCATTTACAAGAGATACTAGTTTACTCATTGAACATACATGCAATGGCTTAATTGATGTTTGTAGATATTTGCTAAATAGTGGGTTTAATTTCGTTATGCTTGGTGAATTTACCACAGACTATTTAGAAAATGAATTTGGAAAATTAAGACAAAGTTCTGGTGGTACTATTTTATAACAGTTCAAAATTTTATTGAAAAATTTAAATATTGAATTTAAGAAGTAGCTTTAACGCTACTTCTTAAATTAAATGTTGAAGTCAAATAATGCAACTTTGATCTAGGCCATAATTTCTCAAAATGTGGACATTTGCTGGATGAAATGGGATGCCAAACATTTGATAACTTAACAGACCTTGAAACTAGGATCCCTAAAGATATTAAAATGTCACTTTTGTATATAGCAGGCTATTTTACAAGAAAATATAAAAGGAAATATTTTATTTTCAAGAATGAAAGAAATAGATTGTGATAATTTAAAAATTCCACTGGCTACCACAGGGATACCAGATAATTTTTATTTTCAATTTTCCATCTTTATACATATATTTAATTGATTAACTCCCCAAATTAATTTTGTGTTCTTCTTAATGTAAGTTGATTTTAATTTTTAAAACTATGTATCATATCTATTATTGTAAAATTATATGTAATATCTATTATTGTATCATAGTGAAATATTTTCTTTATCTTCTGTGAAACAAATTGTACATGTAACAAAAATCACAATAAATTTTGTAAAAGTTTTAGCGTAAAAACTCGATAATTTAAAAAATCAATAATCGATAAAGCCGATCAAAAATCGATAAATTCAACATTTTCATCCGATTTTGCTTAAACTTGGTATGTAAGTTACTTATATCATGACAAGCTCAACGATACCTCATTTTTATTTCTACGCCACTTCGTTTAGCAAAAAAACGCGAAAAAATAAAATCGATTTAAAAAAAAATCGATTCAGCACAAATTTGAAACTAAAAACTTCTTCAATTTTCAAGTAATCTAATACAAACTTCACTTTTAACTTGATAATTGAGTTCCCCCATATAGTAAAAACCCGCGTAAATAATGAAAAATGACGATTTTTACTGGTTTCTATCTTATTTTTCGTTGATCTTTCAGCCAATTTTCATCAAATTTAACAATTGATTTATAAATGTATCCTCTTTTACATCTCCGGTAGCACACTAACAAATTGAATTTTAAAAACTCCAAAATAATTGTGGTCTGAAGTGGGTCTTCATGTTGCCTGTTTTACCCCTTCATGTCCTCGGCTAACTTTGATTGAATAAATACCACTTCTGTTGTATCAGTAACGGCATTAATTCAAAATGTTTTTAATGAAAGTACTTTAAAGTAATTGAAGAAGATAGACTCTGTTATATCTAAACGTGATTCTGTTTTTGCTCCATTCTAATTGAACGCCTTTTCTGATCAACGAGTTAGGTATGGCTGCTAGTATTATATATAGTTGTTAATTAATTAATTACTGGACATTACTAACAAGTTCCTTGCTAAAAATGTTCTCAGTAATTGTTATTTAGTAGTAATTTAGGCCTCCACATGTCTGCCTCCAGTCGTGGACCACAGTCACATGATTAATAGGTCTGGCATAAGGATCATTTTGAGATAGATTCATATTATTTCTTAATAAACCTTAACAGCATGTACTGGGTGGATTTAATTTTTCTAGATCCAATGCATGTTTATTAAAATTAATTCTAAACACTTCAAATAACTCATTTATAAATTTTTCTTATAAAAGAAGAGCAGATTCTCTGTCCATCACACACTGTTTGTGTGGGACTTTGCATGCATGTATGTAATGTGTCTTTGACATGCGTGAGTGATGTACATGTGCTTGTGTTGTCATTTAATGTACACACAAGCACATGCCCAAGTTCAAGATATTTAAATAATATATTCCCTCACTTCACTCACTCTTGGCAAATCCTACCCTGGCTTGACCAATAAAACCACAACGTTGGACAAAAAATAAATTCATTAATATTTTAAACTCTTCAGCCCCCAAATTCTAATATCTAAATTCTAATATCTGAATAATTACTGAAAAGTTCAAACTTTTTAGTAATTATTCAGATATTAGAATTATTTTTTTTAATTTTTCTTTTTAAATTTTGTAGAAATATTTTAGATCTGTCATTGAATTAAAATATACGTATATGCACGCAAACATATATACACTGACAGTTTAAGTTAAATTAAAATAGACATCTGGGTTACGATGTGGGCTAATATCCCTTTTTATCTGGCAACAAACCATGGAAAACAGGAAGAGAACATGAGACAGATGGGCTGTACTTTGAAATCATTTTTATAATTTCTTCTGTATTTAAATTGAAGGCGCAATTGAAATACCTCCCATGTAATGGTAAGACATTAGCTAGACACCATTGCCAAGCACCATTAGTCTTTTCATTGTGTGGGAGGTATTTCTGCCGCACCCTGCATTTTCTAATAAATACTGTATTTTTAAATGGACAAGCAGTTTGTATTTGAATTTTGGTCATCTTGTCATCAGAGAAGCGACATGTACTGAAGTCGTTTAGTATTGGAGATAAATAAATTGGTCACGGACGGGACATATTGCTATGGTTACTATGGTCCAACACCATAAGATAGTACAAAACTAAAATATTGACCTGAAAATTCGAGTCATGTTCTTCATAAGATCGAGAGATACATACAGATGGCGTCCAACTCATTCAGAAATGTCAAAATTATACATCCGTTTTCTCAGATCCCTAATTCAAAATGGCTTCAACTGAATGAATCCTTTAGGTTTTAAAGAAAACGATTTTTCATCGGACCCTATCAACAGGTGTTATGAAATCACAAAGAGCTTAACCAAATAACAAGAAAAAAATTACTTGAATATTTCCATTAGCAACGGCAACAAAACGGGTAGCAAATGTAAGTGAAAGAGATGTTAACATTCCACACTGCCTTAAACAAAAGGTTTGGAAGGAAACTACCATCAATACTAGAAAGAGCGATAATAAGAGTGAACTTGAGAAGTTTAATTTCTTGAAAAACTCTTAAGAAAATGATTTTTATAAATTTCAACCGATATCAATACTAACTGTTCATTGAAAGAATGTCGAATGTTTCCTTATAAGGAAACGGATAATTTCATCATTACCATTATCATAAGATACTCTGCCATTTTTTTTTAAATTAGTATCTATCTCATTAAGCTACTGATGCAGTTATGGAGTGAAAGCTTTGAGTGTTATACTGAAGCAAGTAAGTTGTATTCAAACAACACTTATCAATCAAATGTTCTAATTTAGCATTGCTACTGTTGTGATATAAAAATAATGAGCTGCATTTATAGATAATGACCCTCCTGCATCCTGCATTTACAGATACATTGACCATCCCGCATGAATGGGAAAACAACCGGCAGTCAAAAAAAAGAAAAGAAAAACGGATGAACCCGCCCTTATCACTTATGGCTCCAGAGATACCGATTCCATATGATACTCTCTCAGGTGAAGTAAGAAAGACCCTTTTTTCTTTCCTTTGCCAGTATTTCTCCTAGATTACTTTTCCCAGTGTGTGATAACTTATTTGGTAATATGCGCAACATATTTCCCAATAAGACTCTGTTTCATATTTGTATATAAACGTTGTATTGTACACGGTCGATAAAGTAAAACTGACAGCTACTCTCGAAAATGACCACCAATCAGTTGTTAACTGGGACATGAAATGGTAAAACGAAATTTCTATCCTTTAATCATCATAGCGAACCATTTTTGCCTTCCACCAGTATGGCTGATGCTAACCTCCAGGAGAGCAACCTCTTGGTCTCGTGTTTTCTACTGACATGAAGTGGAGCAGTTATATTGAATCAATTGCTAGGTCTGCTCCTAAGAAGGTTGGCTCACTGTGTCGTGCCACACAATTTCTCTTGTCAGAATTCATCTTGCACATTTATAAATCTACCATAGGCCCGTGCATTGAATGTTGCTATCATATCTGGTCTGGTGCTCCAGCTATATATCTCGAAATTCGTCACAGAATCCAAAGAAGGATCTGTAATATTATTGGTTCTGACCTGGTATCTCAACTTCAGTCACTTTCCATCTGCCATGACGTGGCTTCCCTCTGTCTTTTCTACAAATATTTTCATAGTAGATGTTCTGAGTTCTCCTCCTTGGTACATCGACTGTATGAATTTAAGCCTACTACTACATCGGCTACTAGATTTCATCGTTTTACTGTTGAAAATAGCCAGATGTGTAATCGTAAATTCTATTCTAACAGTTTGTTTTTTCGCACTTCTCACCTATGGAATTCTCTTCTGATTTCTTGCTTCCATGAAAACTACAATCTTCTAAATTTTAAATGCGACGTCAATCGCCATCTGTCTTCCTAAAACCTGTTCTTTTATTTACTTTCTCCTCATTAAAGTTTTCTCATTCTCTTCCACTTCCAGTAACCCTTGTGGAATTATCACCTTATTTGGAGTAAAATGATTTAAAAAATAACATGGCATTTTCTTGGGGTTTTTGTGTGTGTGTGTGTGTGTGTGTGTATTTTTCATGTCATTCTACTTAATGTTAGTTATGTCAACCAGGCTCTACTAATGCCAACTGGGAATTGTTGAATGGAATTCTATCACCTATCCTTACATTAATATCAAAATGCATTTTGACACATAAACTCTTCATTTTCTAATATTCTTCACGGGAAACTGGTAAAAGTACATGTATGGGTAAATTGAGTAATATAATAGTGTAATTTGTAGACATCCGTTTATCTTGCAAGAAATTCAATTCAATTCAAATTGTCAAAATTTAGTCCTTTGGTAGTGAATCTGGACTGACCTTTGTCCAGGGCATAGGCCTTCTGGGAAATGGTATACGGAGGCCATGTTTTACCCAGACTATATGGCCACCCTCTCGGTCGTACCGACATGATCCAAAGGAAAACAGGGCATTACATTTGGGGACGGTTTGGCTGCAGGAGTTGCCGGAAAGTTGTCAGTGTTGACAAGCAAACTGCTTTCAGGGTTCCACTCCGAGATTTCTGTCTGTATTTACTTCCATAGCCTTTGGATATGATCTGAAGGCAGCAAAGATTTAAAAATCAGGGTTTTCCTTTTCTTAGATGTGTGACGGGTACACACCTGGCCCAGGGTCGAATCCTTTGGTTACGGCGCCAACTGTGACGTCGCTCCTCCTGGTCGCTCCTCCTGGTCGCTCCTCCTGGTCGCTCCTCCTGGTCGCTCCTCCTGGTCCCAAGCGTGCCGCTCCAACCTCTTGGTTAGATGATCACCAGCCTCGCCTTTCCCAACCCGCTTCCAATACCTGGTTGCTAAAGCAACTGTACTGATCTCCGGTCTGTCTACCCACGCTGTGTTTAGATCTTAGACAGACGGGACCAGCAGGGATTGGGCCGTATGCAAGTTGAGTCCGACGGGGGTGGCAAAACACAAGTAAAAGAAAAAAAAACTCACGAGACAAAAAAATTACTGATAAAAAAAAAAGGGTGACAACCTTTTATATCTAATGTCCGTTACATAAAGAAAAATTGTTCTCATTCCCGACCCGCTCTGTGGACTATGGCACCAAGCTTCTATCATACAACTTAACGATTTCGAATTGTCTACTCTCTAGAATTGTGTATGTCGGAGTGTGGTTTAGTTCGACACTGGGGCTAATTTCTATCAATCATTCGCAGTTGATTCTTCTCTTCGACTTGAGTTGTATTTCTTCACTTCGATCTGGTTGGGTCGAATTCTGTTCTCGGCTGGGCTTGATTTTAACTTCTTCTTCTTCTTCCGTCCAGTAACTCTTTGGCCTTGTCTTCGACTTGGCTGCAACTTCTCCGCGGCTTTCGAGTAATCTTCTTCTTCGTCGACTTAGATAGAACTTCTCTTGTCTTTGACTTGGGCCGGAAGGATTTCTTGTTTTCGACTTGGGCTGGAAGGATTTCTTGTTTTCGACTTGGGCTGGAAGGATTTCTTGTTTTCGACTTGGGCTGGAAGGATTTCTTGCCGCAACTCAGCCGCAACTCTCTGTCGTCCGAGGTGATCTCTTCTCGCTGCCGTCCGGGGCTGAACTCATTTTTTGTCGATTGGGGTCCTGCTTTTATTGACGCCGCAGCAAACCGGGGTGGGTCTGTCGGCGTCAGGGCTCTCTCGATAATCCCAAAAGTCGCATTAGTTCTGATTTCCCATTATCGCTATTATTTTCACCCCTACTTCCTCACAGTGCCTCTGGGGGGAAGACGCATACCCATCTCTCCCGGTCTCTCGTATGTCAGGTGACCGTTTTCGACCAATGGTTCTTGATCGAGCATTCTCCCTCCTCTTTCCGCATATCACGTGACCGCTTTCGGCTAATGAGACTGTGGTGGGACGCCTCCCGTCTCCAATCGGGCGTGGCTTACATCGTTCTTGTTCTAAAAAAAAACAAAATCCAATTTGGCCTTTTTCACACGTACGAAAAATGATAATCTTGGCTTTTTCTCACCTGGGTTCTGTCAAAACAGCCTGCCGCTAATTAGATGTGACTTCAGGAAAGAATATTGGCGCTATCTGTGAGCCGAGACAATCGTTTTCTTTCCTTCTTTGTTTTTGGTCAGACCTGATAGTCAAAAATCTTAATTATCTGAATTGAAAATGTCTCCACTTCATCATCGTGGGGTTCCAATTTTTAACAGGTCAGAATCTGTATACAGTTCCACCGGTCACCACCTCAACACAAAAAAACACCTTTCCTCCGATTAAAATTTCGTTTCCATTGTTCTAAAAAATCTTTATTGTTTCAGCCAACCTTAACAACTTCCATCCTACGCGGACATGGAATTAGTTCAAGTGCTTGACCTGATAATTTTGACACTTGTTAGGTGCTGGTCGTACGTGTGTGTTTTCGCTTACGACCTGGTTTCGTATTATGTTTCTGTCTTTCCTCTTCTTTTTGTTTTATTTTATTATCTCCAAACTCTATTTCTTCAACCAAATATAACAATTTCTATTTCCCTGGATTTCGGTCAGGTAATTTGACCTGATATATTTTGACACCTGTCTTGTCTTAGTTTTACTTATGACCGGGTTTTGTTTTATCTATTCCTCTTTCTCTTTCTTTTTATTATTTTTTTTTTCTTCTTCTCTTTGGATCGCCTAAATACAGTTAGAGAATTATTCTCAAAACTCAATTATTCTTCGTTTCTAAATAACTAACAACTGGTTAATAAACCGAATAAAAATTAAATCATATTTCTATGAATATCTCTTTTTAGTCTTTCTAAAAATGCAGGGTGCCACAGATGCACTGTCTTCTTTACCCGACAAAGCTGATTATGGGGCATCAGTTGACATCCTTCACCCATACTCCGGCTTGGAGTTGGACTTAGTTATCAGAGGCTCTTTGAGATGTGATGGAAGCATTTTAAAGACAGTGGAAGCTTGTCCCGACTATCACACATTTGGCTATGACAACTTTTGGAATATATATAATGTATGTATATGAACATTATATAGATTACATGTTTTAGAAGTGTAATTTATACTTAGTAAAATATAAGGAAATTTTACAAGGCGAGGGTTTTACAAAGCGTCAATGTGTTCATATACATAATCATAAGGTACTTTGTATGTTTAAAAGGCAAATTAGTGAATAAAATTGTTCGTGAAATCACTCACCTCCAGGGCAGAATGCATCCAATCAAAGAATTTTATTTAAATGCATTAATTTGATTTCATGGAAGGTGAAGATGTTTCGAGTCTTCAAGTGAATAAAATTCAAGAAATCCATTTTCCACGATTCTGACCAAAAAGTTTCTAAAAATTCAAACACTGGAAATATATTCCCATTTAATTATATAAAAAAAAATACACTGTCAATATCCTCCATTTTTGACCTGATGTAAATGTGCCCTTTTGGTAACATTCTCTATAAAAGTGGTTAAAAACTATGGTTTCCGCCCTTGATTTTCTGTACAGATTTTATCCTTGAATTATCTGCCAGTTTATTCGTGTATACACGCTCATTAATATCTCCCCATAAAAAATAATGAAGAGGAATCAGATCAGGAGAATGTGGTGGCCATGAATTTTTGGAATTTCGTAAAATTATCCAGTGACCAAAAGTTTGCCGTAGAAACTCATTGATCGGCCATGTATGTTGTGAACCATCTTGTTGAAACCACATTCTGTCCTGCTGAATTTTTCACTATATTCATCATTTACATTTTATGCTATGTCCATCATGACTCTCCACATACAAATTGGTTATATTATCTGTGAACTGTCAATACCGACTTTTATGTCAGGTCAGTCTACGAAGATTACTGGTGCCATATAACCCAGTACTACTTTACCACATGGTTGGGTCATCAGTGACTAAACCGGACCATCATTTTCTAGTCAGGAGTCTAGACAATTATTATGATTAAAAACAAGACATGTCAAAAGGTGAATTAACCTTCTTGTATTGTCAACTGTTATCTAGCATAATATAGTAGGCTAAGCTCCATAGCCAGTGCACTGATGACACGGTATCGCTAGGCGTAGGCCTTCCTAAACTGAAGTCAACAACAAGGGCAGAGGATTCACTCGATGGAATCAACAGCCATGTTCTGCGATAATTCAAGTTGGCAGTATCGGTAGTGTTTTTATCTGGAGAGAGATGGGTTCTGCCTGCACAAAACACCTTACGCATGAATGAATATTTCTCTGGATTTCAACCCAGATACATGGAGGGAACTAGTCAGGAGCTTAGCTGCACAGCAACCCTACGACCACAGCTAGTCTTGCGACTGATTATGATTATCATGATACATTCTTAGAAAAGACAGTGGAAATGTCTTCTCCACAGTTTTGTATTCATAGACAGGCTGCTACCCAAGTTTTAAAAAGCCCAGTCTACCTTGTTATTTTTAACCCACGGAGATGGAAATTAATTGATGTCTTTTCGGAAGGCATTAATGAAAAGTGAAAGCAACAAATTAGCCAGGAACTTGAACTGACCTTTTGCCGATTTCACTTTCCACGCGGATAAACTAGAGACAAATAACTAACGTAACTAACTTTACTCTCTCGATGACATGATTCAACTGATGAGTATGGAGCTATATTCACTTAAACTAATCTTTCCTGCAACTAACAGCCACTTGTATTCACAAATTTTTCTTGCGTACATGCTGTTATTACTCCTTTTACATACTCTTTGACCTGTAAACTCACTGACCAATCCCCCTTTATCAAATTGCTTCCTGTATGAGTTCTCGCCTATCCTGTAAGTGTTGGAGATAAGGTTGGCCCCACCCATATTTGCCATGCAAGTTCTGTGCTGCTAGAGGAATCACGTGCTTCCGCAATCATGGTGATAAGAGTATTTAAGAACCATTCCAATTTCATTCTATACTGCCCAAAAGTCTTTTTGAGGGTGTGGCCCAGTGCGTAAATAGGGAAAACGAACGAAAATTGTCTTGTGATCATGGTATCGTCCTGATCCTACTGCCCTAAGGCCCCCTGGAACTATATATTATGCTTATTGATCCTTGTCTACGTTTAAAGAATTAAAAAACAACGAATAAAATAAAAACTGCAATACAAAATAATATTTGCCATCATATAACGTAATTTCAACTCAATACAGTTTTAGAAGAAGATTTTGATGAAAGTGAATTGGAAAAATCATTTATGACATTACAGGTTATAATATTTTAGAAATAAGCATTTAGATACACAAGTTTTAAATAGATGGGGAATAAAAGGGTCGGCGACATTTAATCTTTTTTTTTTATATAATTTTCAGTAAGGGAAGCTTTGTTCTAGAGTACTGACAGCCTAAATTAAGGGGCCGGGAGGAAATTTCATATTTAGAAGTGGTTGGGTAAATTTTTCTTTAAAAAAAAAGAATTGTTCCAATCCGCCTATTTGAAAGTCAAAAGTAGATATAATCTATATAATTTATCTAAAAAGATAGTTTTTAGTAAAACGTTGAAACACTGATTAATTTTTAATGGCGTATTTTATGTCATTTTTTTTTCCAAATTTTTAATTGAAAGCTGAGAAAAAAGATGTGGAAATGGAGAAGACTACATATGATAAAAGCCACAATTCTGTACATATCTTTATCTTATTTTACTTCGTGATAATCAGTAAACTTCGTTTAAAACAATAACAGATGAGTTTCAAACGCATGTTAGCGTGGTGTAAACATTAACGAATCTAACCATTATTAATCGATAGTTAGGTCGACCCTCGGTAGGTGTACCATCCAAATTTCAATATTAAATAACTTATTAACTATTGATATCTTGTAAAACTCATCTAACCGAACAAATTTTAAGGAAAAACTGTCTTGTTTGACTGGAGTTGTACGTTTCTTTGTACAGTTACGAGTAATTCGAATTAGACTTGCCATTTGAAGTAAATCTATAAATTTAATCACTTTGCTATTTTTACAAAGTGGATAATGCATATTTTATAAATACACTTTTATTCTGATTTGTGTTTATTACCATAAGTGTACAATTCCGACATTGTTTTCTCCGTTGCTCTATCGTTGTTACTCTATACAGCTGACTTAATGTATTGTTATTACTTATTTACAAATACATACTACATGTGGATAAAAAGACTTTCTTTTTCTTTTTGCTTGATGTTGGATTAAGTTCACAATTACCTTTGATATCAAGATAGCCATATAAATTTATGCTTTGATATCAGATTGCGAGGCAAGAAGAAAAAATCTCTTTTCTCTAAACTAAACCTTTTTAATGTAAGATCAAGTCTGTGCTACGCATGCGTCACAACAACAATAGGATGTTAGATAGTTATAGCAGCATGGGTACTTAACAGTGCAATTTACTTACATTTTTTACAACAATGGTTTTAAATATAAAGATGCGTATCAGTTGATTTTCTGTTGATTTTTATGGTAAACAGTCTTATGATTGGAAATGTTTATTGAAATAGACAGGAGTCTATAAAGAATGTTCATACATGTCATTGATTAAAGTTTGCAAGAAAAAAGGAAATATCAAAGTATTGACTTTATCATTGCTGCAATGTGGTTTCAGCTGTCGGTGAGTTTTTGGGGGTTTTTTTTATCTCTAGCTACTTATCTCTTTGAGAAGAGACAGTCACTGGGTGCAGACCTATAGATTTTATAGTTGGCTGACAATGACCTGTTGCAAAGAGTAGACTTTGTTTTTCAGGGAAAATTTACTTTACTCAGATCACCAGGGATTGCTTGAAAATTCTTTTTTTACCTCGTGATCCGCAAATTTCAAATATTACTTTAGCTTTTATTATTCTGGAGTTTTACATTTTGATATTATACATATATATATATATATATATATATATATATATATATATATATAGATAGATAGATAGATAGATAGATAGATAGATAGATGGTATCATGAAACAGATTATAGCCGTTGTATGTAGGCCTCAATGGCCACTTTAATATTTACATTTACTTTATCACTGATATCGAGCACTTTAACTCATAAATATAGCATATCACACACACACACACATATATGTGGGTTTGCGTATATATGTATGTATAGATATATATGTATGTAGATATATATGTGTGTGTGTATATATATATATATATATATATATATATATATATAGATAGATAGATAGATAGATAGATAGATATGTATATAGATATATATGTAGGCACCTGCATAAGATCACTAAAAAAAAGCATAGCATGATAAAAAAAGACGTTATTATTAAGAGGAAAGATCATTTTGGGGCTATTCTTTTACATTTTTTTAATCGTTCCTAGCACGTCCGAAATTTTCGTTAAAAATCTTGTTTTTTTTTTTTTTTGAGTCAGCAAAATTGACAATTGATTATGGCAACCCTTTTTTTCCATTTTATGAAAAAAATGAAAATCTCAGTTTGAAATTCTTTTGAAAATCAATTATCATTTTTTCAAAACTTATTTTAAGAAAATCAGAAATTATAATGTTTATTTAAAATATTTTGAACCAAGCTTAACTTAGATTCTGCTTCGAAAAGTTGTAGTTTGAAAATGACCTATTGACGGAATACGTGAGGATAATTTGTTCTACGGAAGAAGAAAAGTGAAGTTATTTAGATTTAAGTGAACAAATTATTTAACTCGTTTTTTTTTTCAAGGAAAACTTTCAGCGCTCTAATATATATATATATATATATATATATATATATATATATATATATATATATATATATATTGCACTTAGCTTTCACCTTTACATTTACGATGCTTTATGGAAAATATAAAGAAATTAAAATAAGACTGTTAAAAGTGAGATTAAGTTTCATAAGAAAGGTATCTAATTAATTTATAGGTACCTTTCTTATGAAATTTTATCAGAACTGTACGTAAAATACTATAATTTTATGTACATTTATTACATTTTATTGTGTCATTTGTATTTCCATTCATTTTATTAATAATTTTGATATTTCATTTATGGAAAAATGTCATAACTGAGATTAATATAAAAATAAGATCCTATAAATTTCATAAGATGATACTGATACTTGTAGGTACCCTTCTCAGTTGAAATTGAAAAACCAAATTAACTTCTCCACACGTGTTTCGCAAAAGTAAAGGCATTCACAGCGGAGAACAATGCTTAACTCAAATAAAACAACTTAATTGTATTCTTGTTGGGCATCCATATTTTATAATTACAGCCCGATTATAAACAGAAAATTATATTTCTTAATTACTGCGGATCTTCTGATTAGTCAAAACGATACAATTTACAACGCACTAAAAAAAGATCTATCTCATAAGGATACTTACGAAAGCGGATGCGGCTTTTAACTAATTTTATGATATTTTAACAACTTAAATGTAAAAATCTATTAATAACAATAATTGTATTAAAAATTCATTTTTCATCGAAATTTTTTTTTGCTTTCAGAAAATATTGTCCATATTCATAAAAACAGCTAAAAGCAAATAAAAGCATTTGAAATTAAATAATATCTTTGTTTTATTGAGTTTCGTATGTTACAATTCAGAGTTGATTTTCAGGTAGGCGGGGGGTCCAATTAAAAAAAATGATTTGTATTACTCAAAGCCTTGTGCTTTTAACTATTCTAATCACTAACCTGGATTCGATCGAATTTCTCGAGTTTTCATAAAATTAATAATGGGGTGAGGGTAATAAATATAAAAAATATTTCTGTCATGACTTTAATAACATATTTAAAAAAATATATATTTATAAAAAAAACACATTTATAATAATTTCCATCATCTATGAATAGTTTCTGAAAGTTTCATTAATATCCGACAATTATTTTTATTTTTGCAATATTTTCCAAATTAATGTGTGTCATACAAAAAAACGTGCTAAAATTTGTATGTTATTTTACTAGTTCCGGTAATACAAAAAGAAACAAGATTTTTTTAATCAAAATTTAGAATGTTCTAAAAAGAAGGAAAATTTTTTCAAAAATAATTAAAAACAACTTTGGTCTTTACTCTCCATAATAGCATAAACATTTAGACGATAAAATTTTGTTTTCGTCAAATTTGGCGTCTTTTTCATCATGCTATGCTCTTTTTTTAGCGATCTCATAATATATATGTATGCATATATATATATATATATATATATATATATATATATATATATAGATAGATATCTGTATATATATATATGCATGCATATTGATATATGTGTATATATGTGTATGTATGTATAGATATACAGTATGTGTGTATATATATATATATATATATATATATATATATATATATATATATATATATATATATATATGTATTATATCTGCTCTACTTTGTATTGAGCACTCTTTTAAGAATAGTAATTGTTGGTTATTGGAATTCATTCCATATACACCAATCATATACTTGGATATTAGCTCCTATTACTGTCGAGCACTTTCTATTCTATTCTTATACTATGGATAGAATCAATTTCGGAGTATCACTTAAGAATATTCCCACCACGAACAAAAGGGATTATTTCGTCCATCTAACACAGCAAACGGAAAACTTTATCAGAAGAATGAGATGGAAAGCTTACTTCTTTCTTCTAAACAAAAAACCATTGTGTGAACGCGAAATTTATGGTTTTAAAAGCCTCAAAACTGCACCAATTATTAAGCAATTGTCTGCTTTTGAAAATGAACTATTGGATATCATCAAAGGATTAACCTTCTATAAATACAAAAATGCCTTCCAAAAAAATCTGGATAGTATCGTCAAAGACATTAATAAATCTGGTGATATATATGTAAAATCCGATAAAACGGATAATTTATATAAGTTATCTCCTAAGGACTATGATACATTAGTTAGGGATAGTCTAACCAGAAACTACAAAAAAATTGATACAAATAACTTCAACCAAATAGATAGCATTAACAGTATCAGTAAATCAATTACTGATAAACTATTGATCAGTGATCGGGTCGGCAAACTACAAACTAAGGAAGCCTATGTCTTGTTAAAAGACCATAAACCTGAATTCAAAACTAAGCCATCTACTAGGCTGATAAACCCTACCAGACCGGAAATCGGTAGAATTAGTAAGACCATCTTAGAAAGAACCAACAAATCCATAAAAAACACCCTTGGACTACTACAGTGGGTTAACACAGCTGATGTTATCAACTGGTTTAATAACATCCGA
>OZ010591.1:48098777-48168777 GCA_963932145.1 Acanthosepion lycidas
CTTCAAATACGGATCAAAATTAAAAATGATTTCTTGTGCGACTCAAAGGATTTAATATACATGCAAAGGTTGCCACGGCCAGTCATCCCGGCAAAGGATGACAGTTCATCACCAACAAATTAGGGGCCCCACACCAGAAAAATATCCCTTAGCCAACATATAGAGGAATGCGGAGGACAAAATCTGCCAAATTTTAGCGTCTTCCCATTCTACCAGTGCGACTACAGAACCACTGAACAAAGGCGGATTAATAAGGAAACATTTTTCATCAGCAAGTTCAAACCCATCCTTAATTCATTGCATAAATAGATTCTACCAAATTACCCTTACAATAAACGACATATATAGCCAGTTACGCCCTTCGATTTTCATTTTTTTCATGTGTTCAAAACATAAGCATCAACACGTGGAGATAGAAACAGTTAAAAACTTTTTGAAAACTAAGCGAAACAGGTTAAAGTATAAAAAGTATAAAAAAGGAAAACAACAAATTATTATATATACATGGTGGACTCTCCTATCGTGAACGATAAATGAGGGTCAGCATTGGATAGTGCCTTTGTTTTACACTTATGCATGCTAGCAGAGGGTATTGTGGAGAAAATCGAGTAAGGAAAATACCTATTTTATTTGTGCATTCTTAAGTGTGATACTAGGCCAGCCTTGCTGCGGGTGACAGATGAAATTTGTTAAAGCAGGATTTTGATGGCGTCTCTGTATTCCTTGAAAATGGCTAAATGTATAACCGAAAGCGCTCGAATTAAAATAACATTCAAACAGTTTTTATATAATTTATCATCTGAAATGAAAAAATTATTAGATCGCATGAGAAATTGTATAAAAATCTAAATCAAAGAAAACCTTGTCTGTCGTATTCAATGAAATGTGCATATATATGTATATGTGTATGCATGCATATATATATATATATATATATATATATATATATATATATATATATATATATATATATATATATATATATATATATTACAGTTGGTCGGTTTGGCAATTTATGTTTCGGTATCGCATTCCGTTTTTCCCTTGATACTGCAGTTTTCTATTCGGTTTTTCGTTTTTTAATTTAGTATTTTTGCTTTTTAAGGAAGCTATTCATTTTCTTGTGTAATTATATCATTTCCAGTCGATATCTGATTTCGTTTAAGACATATAAATTTGCAACTTAGTCCGTTTAACTCGTAATTTCTCGTCTATTTCTGGTCTAATCGTAAAAATATTCATATGGCTGGAAAGAAAATAAAATAATCTTTCTAAATATGTAATTTGTATGCGCTTTTATTCACTGAATTATTTTTTACAGCGAGTTAAAGCGAAATTTTGCTTTGAACAGCCGAAAATGCGAAATGTGTTTTTTTTTTTTCGAGACTAAATTTCACACGTTACTTTGTTTCGCAAAATCGAAGTGAGCAGTCTCTATCAATATTCTTGAAATTGAACACTCAATTAAAAGATACCTTAAACTACAACCGGGAAGATGGTCATTTCTTCTCTGATTCCTTCAAAAATTAAAAATAAGCAAAAAAAAAAAAAAAAGCAACTGATGGTAACAAATGTTTGGTAAAAGAACTTTCAAATTATTGAAACTACTGTCTGACACTGACTTAGTGGCTAAAAAAAGTATAATTTTTACTTTGGGTTTAAAAAAAATGACATGCAATTTTGAAAATATACATATTTTAAAACTGAGATTAAAACTTACTTTATTTTTTTAGTACCTAATTTTAGGTATATTTGCTAGATATTAGGTTGGTGCAAAAATAATGACGTAATAATGTCGTTTTTGACGTTAAAAAATATGTCAAAAAACGACATTATTACGTCATTATTTTTGCACCAACCTAATAGAAACAATTTTATTTGTATAAAACAGAGACTCGCATATTTGGAAATACACACATCGTAAAAGTGAAATTAAGAACTATTTTAATTATTCTTAATATCTAATTTAGGTGCATTCCCCAGATAAAAAACAAATTTGTTTATTAAAAAAATCTTCATTCATTTTTATTGTCTACAACAAGTTGATTTTGTGATTGGCATACTGGCTGAGAAAGAGAACCACTGCATTACAATAAACCCGACTTCATAAAATTTAAACTGGCAACTATGTTTTTTTTATTTTTACTCGCTATTTTGTTGTTAATTTTACCACAAAAAAGTTTTTTTTTGAAAACTGAAACAAATAGATTTCAGACATCATGTCGTTTTTCTTTTTTTCTTCTTCCTCATTTTTTTTTGTAAACAATAAATAATAATGTCCGCTATTATCATTGTCCACAATCATACTCCATTAACTTATTGTTTCATTTTTCTTTTCTCTTTTGTTCTCGTTCAATTGTTTAACGCCTTTACCACGTCATCGTTTATTTTGGCAAAAATAAGCAATCACTGAGGCGGAAAGAATGGCAAACACGAAAGGAAGATTCACTTTATTCATTTTTGTTAATATTTCTAATTTTTCAAGTTTTTTTTTTGCAAGAAAAATATCTCAGTTTATAAAAAAAAAATCTTTCATGGCGTCATGTTGGTAATCCAGTGCTTCGATCAGTTATGTAGCTTGTTTCTATTATTAATGTGTAAAGAAGTTGATGTATTTGTATATCAAAACGTATTGAAAGGGATGAACAGTTACGGTAACGGTTATGAACGAGCCGAGTTCAAATTCCGGCTCCGTCACTTGCATTCACTTTCACACTTTCCCTTAGGAAAGACATGAATTTATCTCTTTATACACTTATAAATCTCTAATTAAAATTAAAATCTCTAGAAATCATTGAATACCAAAGCGTGGAGGAAGTGTCGGAGAAAGAAAATGAATCTATGGAGAGCCATGATTACCTTTCTTCTAGAAAGACATGACATTTTAAGGAGAGATAATAAAAAGAATCAGTGTAAAATATAGTTCTTACGTGTTCAATAAACATTTGAATGATTGCATTGTTGAAGAAGAGTAAGTAGTTGAAGAAGAGTAAGTAGTTCAGTTTTTAACTTTTAATGTTATGCTGGACAAACTCCTCACACATAAAAACAACTTGAAGCAACAGAAATGTGGTTCTACAGAAGGAAGGTGAGAATAACATGAGAATAACATGAACCTAACATGTGAACAACGACGAAGTTTTAGGGAAAATCGAAACAAAAGTGATACTTACACTTAAAATCGGAAATAGACAATGAAAATTCTAAGCCACATAATGAGGAAAGAGGACTTGGAAAATTTGATACACACATGACAGATTTCAATTTCAGAGAGACAAAGGAAAACAAAACATAACCTACCTAGCCAGCTTGAGTAAATAGATGGCGGAGCAAGGTTTAAGAGTGGTAACAAAAAACACAATTTATACTACAAGACATACGTAAAATCAAAAATACAAAATAAATCATAACCAAAAAAGAGAAATTAAAATTATATTCAATAAAGTGTATTCATCACTAATTCATTTCAATATAAAAGTGTTGAACGTATTAACAGCTATTACGAGCGATACCATCACATTCTTGTAAAATCTGTAATACATTATATTAAAACATTTTACTGGGTTGTCCCCTAATTTCTATGATTTAAGTTAAAATAAGAGAAAAAGTTTAATTTCATTAAAAGAATTCTGCGAAACGAGAGGAAAATGGTAATCTGAATCAGTAATACCTGGTGAATATGGCAGATTAGGGAAATCTTTTCAGCCAAATTCTTGGCTGTTCACAAATGAAAAATCAGATCTAGTGTTAACTTGATGGAATATTACTATCATTCTGTTAATTAATTCTGATCGATTTTCTTCAATAGCTACGTTAAGTTGATCTAATTAGGAACAGTATTTGTTCGAATCAATTGTTTCTTTTTTTGGTAGGAACGCATAGATGAACATTCCTTTCCAGTGCATCGTATCGCTTTTGAATGTAGGCCAGTTTTTGGTATGATTAATGGGAGTTCATTTCGCGTGCTTCATGGTATCTTTTGTATCAAATTGTTGTAAAATACCCACTTTTCATTGTCCGTGACAATTTATTCCCAAAATAGGATATTTTCGTTATCCCGGATCGGACACGAAAATACAGTCCATAAGTAGAATCCACATATCAATGTGAATAATGTAACTCAGTTTCCAACTAGGTATTTATGCAGATGACACAACTATTTACTCTTGTCTTAGTAGTAAGTTCGATAGATCCGACTACGTAAAACTGGCAACTACTCTCGAAAAGGACCACTAATCTGTGGTTAACTGGAGCAAGGAATGACTTTTAAAATTTAACACCTCCAAAACAAAACTGTTTTCATTAAATCACCACAAAGAACTTTTTCTCTTCTGCCATCAGCCTGGCTGACTGTAAACTTCAGGAGAGCAACACTTCTTCTTGGGCTCACATTTTCCATGTGGGTTTATATTGAATCATTTGCTAGGTCTACTGCTAGATTTACTGTGTCTTTCAAGATAATTCTTCTCGCTAAAATCTTTCTTGCACACTTATAAATATACCATTTGTCCATGTATTGAATATTGCTGCCATATCTGGTCTGGTACTCCTATCTCAAGATTCTTGACAAAATTCAAAGAAGGGTCTGTAATATAATCGATCTTTTCTTGGCGTCTCGACTTCAGTCACTTTTTCACTTTCATAATGTGGCTTTATTCTGTCTTTTCTACAAATATTTTCATAGCAATTTTTCTGATGAGATTTCCTCCTTGGTGCTTCAACTGCATGAATTAAAGCGTGCTACTAAATTGGAAACTAGGTCTCTAGTTTTTACTCTTGAACTACATAGATGCATCTGGAAGTTATATGCTAACTGTTTCTTTTCTCGCACTTCTCGCTTGAGGAACTCACTTTCGACTTTTTCTCCCTGATACCTATAATCTTTAAAAATTTAAATGCAACATCAGTCACCATCTTCTGTCTTCCTGAATCCTGTTCGTTTATTGTAGTTTCATGTAACTAAAGTCCTCTCAGTCTCCTTAATTCCCTGTAACACCCTGCGTTCTAATAGCATTATCACCTTGCTTGGGATGAAATAATGAGAAAAATCTATGCTTGTATAAATACATTTACAACACATAACTTGGATTTTTGTTGGCTTTTTCACAGACGTATAATTGGTTATTCTCAAGCTATCTTTTGATTCAATCACTATCACCTTCAACTTGACTACCAGATGCGAAACATCGCCAAGTGAGAAATTCTTAGCACAAATATTTTCAAACAATTTTGACATATTCGGTTATTCACAATATCTTCTCCATAAAATGCAGAATTATTTCTCATTTTCTTCAACTTAAATTTTCCATTTTACATTAGGTGTCCTATTTTTTTCTTTCAGGTGCCAAAAATATTTAGATAGAGAGGTCTGATGTATGTTTGTTTATGTTGTTGAAGGAGCATTTATGCTGCCTCCATCTGGTTTTAAAAGCATTTTTCGTGGACCCAATGTATATCATATTATTGTTAGGGTTCTCAGTGGATGATATAGTGCATTGGTATACCACAGATTTGATGCAGCACTTATTTTCTAATGGGCAGTCTTCCAGGTTTCTACAATCGCATAATTTTTCCCTATTATTATCTGATTTAAGTGTAGAGTTTTTATTAAAACTATTAACTTTAACTCAAGTTAATTCAAATATTATTTTGAAGTTTTCGGCTCTTGTTTTGAAACATGAGACCTCTTATGTAGCGAGTTTGAATCATATTTTTAAATAAATAATTATATTTATGCTCTACTTTCGTATCGAACACTATTTTTTTAAAATAATAACAAAAATACTAAGGAACTTTGGATTATTTACCAAACCAGTTTCTTTCCTATTCTCTATAATATTTTCACACACACACACACATATATATATATATATTTAGTTTCCTTAATTATAAAAAAAATATATGTTGAAAATATTACATTTTCTTTCATCTTCAATATTAGAATTAATGAACAAAATACGCCTATTTAAAAATACACGCTCTATTTTAAAATACACGCTAATATGGTAGATGTCGCAATATAAGTAAAAGTGATAATCGCGGTAGTTAAAATACAATCTTCTTAACGCCATCGAACGACAAAAACCGAACACGCTCTTTGGTCGACCAAATAAATTAGTTTCTCATTCCAAATAGCAACGAAAAAGAAATAATGAAAAAAGTAGAATAAAACACTAGTGTAATTTTCATTTCTTTCGGATTTGATATGCGTATAGGCAGGGCCGAAATTATGCCCCCACCACAGACGGAGCCAACTTCTAACTCGCCTGCACCCATTTTGAATATTTTTCATACATGATATATTTTAGCGACATTTACATAGCTTAAACTCTAAAGTAAACTTATTGCGAATTCTTTAAATAAGCTAGAATAGCTCTTTTGATTGTCAATAAAAATATTCTTTAAGAAAGACTACAATTTCACTATTTTGAAATAAGTGTAAATTTAGTGCAAACTAAATTTACACTTATTTCAATAAAATAAGACTCTCAACGACATGTATTTCGACAGCCTTACCACTGACCCGTTCACTGACCCGTGTAAGAGAGTTTATTACAGTGTCCGATTCATGTAAAACTAAACATACATTAAAATTATCAAGTTGTCACAAAATAAATTTATTTCCACATATTAAATACTGTTTTCCTTTATAGAATTTTTCAAGGGTGTGGCTTTGCTTTTGTAAGTGGCAAAATACGCGGAATGCTAAAATAATAAGAATCATAGTGTTCTCACACTTGGCTATTACAGTCTTTGATAAGGATACGTTGTGTGTATGGGTGGAGGAGATTGTACTCAGTTTTAATTACAAATTCAATCCTGATTCGTTATGTAATGAGAGAGAGTTGCGTTTTAACGCACTCGCTTTTTTTTTCCATACGCCCAGTTTTGACGTATCAGTAACAAACTAAACAGTAAACATCATCAAAAGAGTAGAAAATTCTATGCGTTTCTTAAAATAATCGAGGCAAACCAGATGAAAAAAAAAAAAAGCTTCGCCTTTTGCTGCTGTTCAATGCATTCGTCTACCTTGCACCTCCATATTTTAATATCCATAATACAAAAAAAAAAAAAAAAAAAAATGATAAAGACAGCTACATAATAACACAGCTTCTCCCTTCACCTGAATAACAGAGGCTACGTCACGTGGTATAAAGCCTAAGACTAATCGTTGGGTGAGTAAATTTGTTCAGCCATACACTCCTGCCTTGTCCATAACTAAGTTGTGTTTATTAGGCATGGCTTCAGGAAAGTTACTGCGGTCTTCGAAATGCCTCATATATGTTGGTTTATTTATATGCCACGCCGTTTCAGATATGCAGGTGGTGTAATGGTTAGCGGCTAGAAGCCTAGTTCGAATTCCAGCGGAGTTCGTTATATTTACTTTCGCACGGAGGAAAAGGTATGAATCCATCTCTTCTCGCCGCCTTCAGTTAAATAGCAGGGCATCCTGAACTCTCTAGCCGAGGTTGGCAGCCAGTCTAGGAGAAGGACAACTCTAAATTCAAACCCCTATTTAATCCTGGTGTAGCACATAACATGCAGTCATCGAAAATTTCATGGAATTCACAATAATCTCACTAATGTCGATGTATTTTTTTATTTATTTCTTCAGAATGTTGACGATCATGATTCTCCACAACTTCATGTTTTTTTGTCTAAATAAATGTTGACGATTTAACATCCTCCTGACCTGGTTCTGTCATCCATTCACGCAAACCCGTTCAGTCGGTTACTCGCTGTTTCCTCTTCTTTTCCTTGCATTCATCATATTCTGTAAGTATTAGATTCTGCAGGCGCTCTTAACTCATTACGTGTCCAAAAAACTCAACTGTCTATTTCTGAATATAAGTATAAGTTTTCTTTAAATCTTCATAGTCATCTTAAATAGACATCCGAGTATTCTTGGAACCTGTTTTTTGTGTCATCCGCGAACGATACGGAGAGGTTGCGTTATCTTGAGGGACGAGAAAAGAAAAGGGAAATTACAAGAAAAAAGAGAAAGCTATTGATGTGGACAACAACTCAGCAACAGGAATCGTGGGATTCAGTTTGTCAGAAGCGGCTAGAATAACGTCTCACTTGATATGATCAGTAGAAAGGGCTAACACGATATATACAGATATCCATTGCTATCTGCGTGTTTTTAACGCCAGACGGTCCATCTCACATAAGAACAAACGCGAGATATTTTTCTACGTAATCTCTTTGTCCTCCAGTTATGATTTCCACAATGTGAATGTCTTTCCTTTGATGTCATTGTTTTCAGAAGCACTTGAATCCCGACGAAGCTGCCTGTTGAAATTATATCAGAAGTGTTCAATCCGATGAATCCAACGACTGCTACGGATATCGATATCCACATTAAAAACCCATAGTCGTGTAATTGTCAGCTGCCAACAGTTTTCTCCTTTCATTACCCGAGGATACTTTCAGTTCTCATATATCACTGATGTCTATTCAAAATTTGCATATTACTGATATACTATTGCTACTGCTGCCAGAGGAACTCTAATGCATTTGCCACCTATGAGATTGGATATCCGATTTTTCTATTTGATTTTTCTATCCCAATCAACAAATCCGTGGTTAAATGATTACATCCTATTCGCGTCCTATAGCTGCAATAGCTATACTGCAGCCGAACCTATTACATCACATGTACGTAGTGATGACATCCTACCGGTTCGCGCCAACCGATTCTTAAAAGTATAAAAGCTTAGTGACCGGTTGTTGGATTATCCGAAAATAATTTTATATATTAATAACTGATATATAATTGCTAAAAATATAATTAATACCATTGCTGTAACTTCCGTAGAGGCTGAAAGAATGTTTTCTGTGATTAATATAATTTATTCTGATAAAAAATTGTCTTGAAGTTAAAAATGGGAAAAATCTTCTAGTCATAAATTTGATAGATCTTCCATTAGATCTTTGGGATTACAAGGATTCAGTTCGAATGTGACTAAGAAACCATATCACAGCTGATGACGCTAGTAAAAATGCATCATACTTCTGAACAGAAATATGATGAGAACAGAATTTCAATCTGGAAATATCTTAATAAATTCTCTTTGATACTATAAAGACTGAAAAGAAAAAAAGCAGAATAGATTCCTCAAGATTACAGGCCTTCATAGAACCGATTTCTGGAAATCTGTGGTGCCACTATCGCATGTACGTCATTCGACTAATTCATTTCTAATTAGTTGTTGCTAATTTTGTAACATTTGTTTAAATAATGATTTGAAAGCATAATCACATAATATAATCTGACTAAACACTCTTTTCTTTGTATAATGTTCTAAATTACAAGTTTCAAATGAATTATAGTTAGCCGATGCGTAAGAAATTGATTCTTTAATAACAATGATATGCAAATAGCAAGGAAAGTGATATCGGTAAACCGAGTTCAAATTCTGACCGTGTCGCTTAAGTTCACTTGGTAAAGGCATAAATCCATTTATTGTTCCCTCAAAGTAGGATAGACCGGGCTTTCTCGCTTTGAGTGGCAGCTAGTCTAGGTGTAGAATGAATTTGATTTCAAAACCGTGGAGAAGATAAGAAGAAACCATTATAACATATTTTCCAAGAATTCATGGAAGTGAAAAGATAATAAACAAAAGGAATCTGTGGAGGTTCATGATCGCTTACGCCCTGTTAGGACATTGTATTAAAATGGGAATTTTTTAGGCCTTGTGTGCTTTTATCTGTTTGTATTTCTTCACAATGACTTGTTTGGCCAATAATTTCTCGCTCTCTGATCCATTTAGACGAGTCTACCATGTCCCTGGTACTTAATTACTGCTCATTTGAAAGGGAACATAGTTGAGTAAACTCCAGCGACACTTCTTAGATTTCCACAACATTGTACTGATGGTACTGATAATTTATACCTAAACTTAATAGATTTCATGTTCTTAAATTTTAACATACTTAAGCTGAACTATGGATTTTCATGACATAAAATGTAACTGATTTGTTTTTATGATTTATCAATACTTTGTAGGTTATTTAAAGTTGAAATATATTTTGTAAGAACCATTCTTTTTTTGCGAATAAATATTGCATTAACAATTAAAATAACAATGACTTTCCAGATAATAACAATGATTTTCCAGTAGATAGGGGATTTGGATTCATACCTTTCTTAAGGGTATTTGCACGTATGTGAATGTAAGGAAACCAACTGGAATTCGAACTCTGCTATTCGATTTCTTATTCCAAGACGCTTATCCATTATGCCACCCGCACATCCGAAAGGGAATGTAAAGAGAAGACTGTACATGAAAAATCTATATTGTACAATACGAACAGAAATCACCAATAATTCACTTTATGACTCAAAAGTCATTAAAATAAATGGAAAGAATATGGACTCTTTAAATTATATAATAATTTATCTGTGCTTAAAAAACAATTTTTATGCATTAGAAACAAACCTTATACACACACACACACACTTACACACACTTACACTTGCAACGTCAAATAAGTATATATGATTTTACAATATGTAGTTACCATATGCGTGTTCTTATGTTTCATCTCTGGAACGACATTTATTTCGTATCCATCACAAGAACATTAGATTTGAACAATTCTTATTTCCTGTAGATTTCACAAAGAATTTTCCCGACTTACAGTATCAAGTTCTCTACTCTAAATCAAACTCCGTAAAACATGTTTTACTGGGTGTAGACAGACGTAAAACGGTTTTCGTTTCAGCGTTTAAGCTTTGAATTCCATAAACTCAGAGTTTTTCAATTTTTTCTCTTTCCCGTCTCTTTCCTTCTTTCTTAACTGTTTAAATTTATCCGATCTTTGCAATGGATGAGTTGGTTGAAGCGTTCTATATTCTGACCTCCCTAAGCCTTAGAAACAGGAAAGAGACTACGTCTATTTTCAACCAGATGGAATACACCCACCACCAAAGAGTCCACAGGCAAGAAGGGATTACTTATTAATTGTCACTTAACCAATACATTGTCTTGCATTCTTGCACACTGCATATTCTACTAATAACTACGCGAATATTTATAGAGAAAACCGATCGCGATTATATTTGAAAGTTTTCATTCAACACCACCCGCACTAAATTTTTCATCCCCGCTACCCGGTACTTTTTTTACCCCTGCTACTCTGTAAATTTTCCTGACCAGTGTATTGTCAGAATTATTTATCAAAAGCTTCATAAATGTTTCTATTTTGAAACCATCTTTCCTTTCGTTTTTTTTTTTTTTTTTCACAGTAAAGTGTACCCTGTAAAAGCCCGAGGACCACTTACGTTAATGGATATTTTATATGAATAAGAGGGGAATATAATGGTTAACTCTGAACTTGAACAGGTTAAGATTGTAATGATCGGGAAAATATCCTCTTAGGAATCTGTTCCACAGGCAGTGGTTCACGTGAAGAATCTGTTTGATCTTACTTCTCGCCGATGGAATACAAGGGGAATGTGAGCAGTTTGATACTATGTATCTATATCAAAACTGAAAAGTGCTGCCTGGGCAGCTCCTGTCCAAACATGGCAACAGTACTCCATTTTTGGCCTGATCTACTTCTTATAAGGGTAGATGATAGTATGAGGAGTCAGGTACTTACTAGAGCGGTAGGGGGAGCCAATCATTTTATTTGCATCTTTAGCGATGGATCGTATATAGGAATTCCACTCAAGGTTGGGTGTGAGTCTGAGGCCCAATATCCTCTTAAAGCACAAAGCCTCCTCGAGGAGGCATCCGTTTATCGTGACTGGCGGTAATTCGGGGTCTGATCAGTCTTCAGTGATAATTATTGTTCTCATTTCTTGGATGATAGATTCTTAAATTAAGAAGAAAATAATAAGAGAAAAAAAAGACCATTAAGGATCTTAATGATTTTTTCGCTCTACTTCCTGCTGATTGGATGTTCGGTTGGTGCAACGATTAACGGCGGGGAAAGTGGAATCGGCGAATAAAGTTCAAATTGTGGGCTCATCGTTTCCATTCACTTCTGCTCTAATACCCTTGAGAAATGCATGGATTCGTCTCTTCTCCTACATCAGCAGTAGATTAAATGATAGAACTGTCTGTCGTCTCTAGTCTTGGGTGCCAATAAGTCTAGGAGAAGGAAAACTCTGAATTCAGAACCAACCTGAAGATGAAAGAGCTTTCCCAGGCTACCATACTCGAGACACACCCAGAAACACCTACAAGCCCTAATGGGTTACCAGACTCGTTACGGTGATCGAGTATACATATAATTTAGGTTACTATATTCAATCGAAATATAAGTATCTAATTCCATTTTAACTACAACTGATCAAATCTGTCTGTACGTACATGCACTGGGATTTTTTGACATGCTTTTTTCCCTTTCTCTGTAGAGTTTTCAAGATAAAGCGACCACCCTTGAGTTTGGGATTTGACAATTTATCTGACCCATTTTTTTAAAACTGTAGCCTTACACAGAGGACAGTCTGTGCAAATGATTTCCAGTAGTTGATTTTAATATTTTGGCTATCTTAGATTTAAATTTATTTAAAAAATACAATGAGTTGTAATAACTATAATTATTTAGTGTGGTTAGACCTATTAGAAATTTTTAAAATCTCTTTTTTTAATTAATATTCACAGCCTTTCTTTTATAAACTCATATGAAAAGATTTTTCTGTGGTAAAATCTAATGCATTTACATTGAACATGCACAGCACTAGTACATTAAAAATAAAGATGCATACATTTTTATAAAGAATAATCACTTACTTCATTTAAACATGAATTCTAGGCGCATTGGTTTTGTTGCAAATCCCTCTAGCTTGTCATTTAATTATTTTTTCGTTCTAAGTCAAAAAGTATGTTTCTTGATAGAAATATAAGCCAGTGAATACAGCCGCTCTTGAGACATTGTGCATCTTAAGAATGATCAAATTCTGTCCAAAGTTAAGAATCTTTGCAACACAATTTGTAGGAATGGTCAAGGAAAGTCATATGAGTTTAACAAATTCAGACATAGCAGACCACAAACTCAGCTTATGAAGTAATTCTAAAATGACATTGTTGATTTGCGCTTTTAAAAGTCATTCTCGTTATACAAATACCTGAGCATATTTATTAAATTTGCAATAAAATATATTAGGATAGTTGTGTTGGAAAGTATCTAATATAATTGCGCAGGGAATGTATAGGCAAACACTTTAAACCTCTTCACATAAAGTAATTCCAAATATAAACATTCCCCAACCTAAGCTAATCGATCCTTGAGTTATAGTAAAATGTTCTGAATTATTTCGAAATATGTAGCTTTTTGCTGTTCCCAGGTCCTTTTTGTGGTAGAACGGTCCGAGTCATTTAATTGTTCATTGTCAGCTATTTTTTCATATCATTTCTTTTAATAATGTTCATCGTTATAACCATTGTTAACATATTGAATAAAATCACTTACTTACATTGTATAATGTCAAATATTTTGTCAGTTTGTGGCAGTAATGTATGAAAATAATTTATGAAATTTATTCAGTTTTGCTAATAGAATATCAGTTTCACTGAGTGTATCCTCATCCCTCCTTTCATTATTGTCCAAAATATTTAAAAATGCACTTTTCCATTTTTTATGCAACTCTTTTATAGTTGACTTAGTTCTGGATTTATAGCGCCATCTTGTTGCACACTGATGACATGCTGATATTGAAATCTCGAAAGATACTTTTTTGCTTTCTGCTCGAATATATAAATTTACGAAAGCTGCATAAATGCGAAAAAATATTTTAATTCCATTAACTTTCTCGGCACTTCCACTCAAAACTAAATGTATGCGCATTACAATGAATGGAATATGGGTGTGTATTTCAAGCTTTTCCCCTTCAATTTTATTTGTACTTCATTTCGTTTACCTGCCATCACAACTATTCCATCGTATATTTAGTTAACCAATTGAATTTTAGCATCACTAAAGGATTAAGACATTTTATATGATATAACCAATTTTGATGCACTTTTAAAGTCAGTTACGTACCATTCACACTTGATGCACACTTGGGCGATCATGTCTTTCCACAACTTCATCGCCTAAATAACTGTTAACTATTTCAGTTAAATGCCATACGTGACATACACTTGCGCGATCATGTCTCTTTCGATTCATGACTGACTAGACAGAAGATTTTCCCGCAGTAGGTTACCGTTTCTTTCTTCAGTAGACTGGTTGCCAACCAGGGCTATATGACCCAGTCTGTTCAACACATAACTGAGGGAGACGAGATAAATTCATATCTTTCCCAAGGGTATTTGCGCGTAAGTGAGCGTAACGAACCCGACTAGAATTCGAACTCTTAATCTTACTCACATTATAAAACTCTAAAAAGATTTTTCATGTGTTTTTCATTCAGTTACATATCTGACAATAACAGAGTTGAGCATGAATTTTAAAATTCATAGTTTCCTCTGCTTGCATTGAAACAAACGTTTCACTTTCAACTTCCGTTCGAATTATATAAACTGTTACTTTATCAATGGCAGATATAATGTCATTTTTATTGTACTTGAAACTACTTATTTGCCTAGATCAATATTTTTTAGAAAGTCTTGATGCAAAGACGCTATCTCATCAAACCATTCCAATAATCACGATATTTATCGATGTTGATGCTATCTTTTCCTTCTGCGACACTATTTAACTATGGTAATCGGCTAACTAATTAACCATAGTAATTAAAAACGGGAAATACTTAAGGCGAGAAAGAGCTATATCGAAAGATAGACTGAGCAACATTAAAAAGAAGAATTTATTTTATTTACAAAAAAAAAGATACTTTTCGCAAAAGACAGAAAATCCGTAAGAAAAAAAGCGAGACTGTGATTCTGACAAAATTAATTAATGTCACGATAAGGGAAACGAAACAGAATTCTGAAAGAAAAACAAAGCCAACCAACGCGTGCGGCCATAAAAAAAATCGACTTGGGACCACCACGGAGAATAGATATTAATTATCTTTCAGAGATATCATTTAACTTTAATTCCTGGTTCCAGCGAAAAAAGTAATCTGGTATATGCACGAATCTTGGCATGAGAAGGAAAATCGAAAAGGGAATCATTATTATTGCTTATTCAAACTGTTGACATCAGACATAGCGTCTCGAAAATGAGCATCTGGTGATAAGAGAATTTTAAGGCATGAGAAAAATAAAGAATTTGACCACTCAGTTAAAAGTTGACTAGTGGAGAAGCCAGGTGTCGGGTTTTTTGACAATGATTAATGAGCCGGTAGAGGTCCGGGCTAAGTGGACTTGGGTGTCCCCAAAATCAAGATGTGATAGAGAATTAATTGGCAATCTGGGATTTGTATATGTTTTGGCCGAAGGAAAAGTAAAAAGAAAAAAGGATTTTGTAAACAAAATTCTGGAATAATTCTAAGAGGGCCAGTCTAGCCACACCCACACTGCCGAGAGATCATTGGCCAAGTGGTAGCATGGGTGATAGGCGGAGGTGAATGTATGAGAAAGACGGAGAAGTTGTTAACACCCACTGAGGGGATTGGTAAATCCCCTCAGTGGGCGTTTCCAATGTGAGAGAAGAAGAATCTAGGAGGATAATTCTCCTCCGCCCTTCCCTCATGGACGAGGAAATGGAAAGTGATTAATCCTCCAAAAATGGGAAGTAATTAATTTTTCTGGCCTAAGAACAAAGAGAATTCTTGTTGGGAATTGAGAATTGTCAAGGAACCCAAACCACGTCGAGTCCCCACACCGGGTTTTGGTCGGTATCCATATAAACGAACGTCCCGAGGCAGCTGATCAGTTCGGAGTTGCAGTCAGTTCCAGTCAGTTCGCGTTTGGAGTTAGTTCGAGAAGTTGGAGACCAGCCTCGCAGAAGCTGACCGAAAGATTTCCACGTCCTCTCGACTTAGTCTTCCTACCAAAAGCAAGTTTTATTGACGAACGACTTAATATACTATAACTCGCTTAAGAAACGCAAAAAGTGTCACGAATCCATAGAAACGGGCCGGGAGATAAACACACTCCTGTATTCAACAGATAGATAAAGATAATTGTTATTTCTCAACATATTTGAACCTCTTGAGTTTGTTTTATTATTTCCTTACTTACGCTTGTGTGGTATCACCTTTACCCCGGATTTAGCTTGCACTACGTCCCGACGGCTGATTGATCTCGTCTACCTAAGATCAAAGTCACAACGTGGGTAGGTTAGACTTGAGATCAAAGCAGTTACTTCGGTGACCAAGCGTTGGAAGCGAGCTGGGAACGACAAAGCTGGTATCGAACCGGAAACGACCAGATCGACCGGGACACAGGCTGGTGGCAGCGACAAGAAGTCCAAAACGCGGGTGGAAGAAACCTTACAGCTTCGCACCGCATCTTGTCTTGGCGTCTTTTCACGCCAATAAATCTTGTTCATTTAATTCGCTTGTAATCTGTTCTTGAATTTCATTGCTGCTTTTTTATCTGGGGAGGTTAAAGGGTAATTTATAACCATAGGAATTACTGCAATAAAATTCAAGAAGACATTTTAAAATCTTAAACGTTGTTTCTGTCGTGAAGATTTAAATCCAAGGTGGAATTTCTTTCAGCAAAATGCCTTGTCCCATAAGAACGTAGGCGATCCTTTTTTTCATTATGACTTGTCATTCTCGGGAAAGATAGTGGAATCGTTCCTTGCTGTCGGTTCTACTGATTGTTCTCAAAAGCAGGAGAGCCAAGTCTACTATACTGGGAATTTTTTTAACAATAATAATCCTTTTGAAGATAATAGGTTTTCAGTTACTCATTTAAAAACTTCTGCTTAGAATTTGAGCAAGAAACGTTAATATCCGTAAGTGTCAAAAGATTACAGCGAATCAATTTACTTTATTTCTGTACACAATTCCATCGTTACAAGACGACTTCTCTTATTTTGGATTCAGTTATTTACCTGTTTAAGGTAAGAAATATTAAAGTGAAACCATAGCACACAGAAAATGACAAGATTATTTATGTTATATGACTATGAAGGCGATTAGGAAGGCGATTATCTACTTTTTTTAGGACGAATATCCTGACATCTTAAGGGGTCACTTGAGATCACATGACAGCCTTTTGGTAAGAATAATTCAATTACTGCTTAGCTCATGGCGGAGAAGAATACAGTCTGACAAACAAGAGAATACCACGCATCGTAAACAAATAAGACCTTCTTTTTATTCACACCTTTATATACTACTTACTTTTTTTATATGTTATAATTTATCTAAACATTATAACGTGTGTGTGTGTGTGTGTGTGTATGATCTCCTAATATTCGCTAAAAATGAGCTTACATGGTGAAAAAATAACCCAAACTTAATAAAACGTTTTTCATCAAAATCTTTATACTATTATTAAGACCAAGGGATTTTTTATTATTAAATTATATTTTTAAACCTTTTTAGAACCTTAAAAAAATGTTCTTGCGTCAGCGGGTAACCATAGTATAGGAAATTTTAGCAGTTTTTGTGGTAAAAAAACACATTGATCTGAAAATTCTTGCAAGAATTGAATAATTTCCGGATTTTAATAAAACTTTCAGGACTTATCCACAAATGAATGAAATTATTTTAGAAATGTTTCTTTTTTAGAAAATCTTGGTAAACAATTTTTTGACATCTGTTACTTATTTAATTTTATGAAATTTCGAGAAATTCGTTTTCATTAATATGAACATTAAGTTCATATTAATTATAAAGACAGTCCTTAGAGAATTTAAATCATTTTTTTATTTTTTATTTATTTATTTTGTCAAACTGAGCCCCCAGTTACGAAAAATCTGCTCTGAATCGTAAAATAACAAATCAATAAAACTAAGTCATTATTTAATTAGAAAAACATTTAATTGTTTTTATAAATAAGATATATTATGGACACTATTGCCTTAAGAAAAAAAAGGTTTTCGATGAATAATTAATTTTTACAAGAATTGCTTTCATCTTTTAAAAATCTTAATTAGAATAATTGATAAAGTTTTAAATTTTTCAAAATTCTGTATTAATTTGTACCGGTTAGGTGATATTGTTATTAAGTAAAAAAACATATTTACTAATCATAAATGGAAATGCTTACCGACTCCCAGTATTTTAAAAATAATTTTGAATTTATATATATATATATATATATATATATATATATATATATATATATATATATATATATATATATATATAAATGTGTGTGTGTGATCGTTCCTATTTTTGTAAATACACGACATTATCAGAAAATAAGAGCGGTAAATTTAAAGTACCTAAAATTCAATTGAACATTCGATTACTTAGAATATTTTCCTATTTTTTTTAAATTACTGTGTCGTTAAAGAAATTATACAAAACAGGAACTCACGTTATATTTATGAAGTAATTTTTACAGATATGACCCTGAAGAAAAAGTTTCCAAACATATGTCTGTCGAGATTGTTGTCAACACCTCATAAAAACACCCACCTCCGTGTTAAAACACGCTTTTCTGCGATATTCTAAACTAAAAGTAAAATTTGTTTCAGATCAGATTGTTGGAGTTAACTCCTTCTTAACTGTCCAATTCTTCACCAGGGCACGCTCTCCCTACACTTTAAATACTGGGCGATTTCTTGCCTCGTTCTCTTTTTCATTTCTTCGTTTTCAGTGAACAAATCTATAATGTAAGCTCATAATTGCGTCTTCCCATTTGTAGGAGACGCCATGAACATGATAGACACATACGAACATTCACCAGAATACAAACTCTTTACGTTCATTGTAAATTTTGTTGTTTAATACATATACTTGTGGTATATACATATCGGTCTTGTTTGTTTTCTTTACACTTCTTTATGGTCGATTCAGTCGAGTCCGCCATGGTCTTGTAGCGGACCTTCTTCTAGAACAACACTTAAACCCCACGGTCCGCTACAAGATTAATTAAACTTTAAACAGCTAATATTCCTCAAATAAAGTTTCAGAAAAGTATATTTTATTCTTGAAAATTTTTTTAATAAATAAAATTACATTATGCTGAGAGAATTGTAAATATGACTAAAACCAGCCATTTTTAGTGATTAAAAAAATCATTCCAATCCTTTTAAATTCGCTTTGAGATGCAGCAAAATATTTTGCTTATTGTAAATATTAAATTTAATCTATTAGCATGAAATTAAAACTAAAATAAATGTTTCAAAAACGATTTTTCATTGTTAAACATGCATTTTACACCTTAGGTATCGCTTTTCTTTAGAGGTCCCTGTGTTTACGTATTTGCCTTTTATATGACGTATTTACATATTTTAGTGTTGAATATAAAATATTACCAGTTATAACCTTTTGTTAATTCTGTCCTTTCCTTCCGTCGGCTTAATGTATTTACTATATCACGGATATACTTATGCCTATAGTGAACCTCGGTGAGTAGAAGATCAAGATATTTCTTCTCTTTTTCCAAGCACCCTATTAGCTAATTTATAATGTATTATATCTGTTATAGAGCTAATTTTTCAACTGTCAACTCTAAAAAATGTTCTCACAAAATTTGAAATATTTAAAATTTAATATTTAAATTGGCGAAATTTGAAAAGCGAATTTTTTTTCAAAATTTTAATCATAAAAATAAAAAAAATGTTGTCTAGGTTTATGAACAATAAAGAATTTAAAGTAAAGTTTTAAACATACTAAAATATTTGGGAGACATTAATTTTTAATCAAACAACAAATTTCACATTCGATCGCTCAAAAAACAAAAAAACAAAAAAAAACTGGCAAGCTAAGAAGGAGCTCTGCTAACATTTCTGTTTTCATTTTCTTCTAAATCTTCAATCTTTTTTCTTTTCAAACTTATTCGATTGAATCAGGAAATTATTGGAAAGAAAAAAGAAAACTCGGAAAAATACGATTTTGATTTTTTTTCTAAATCTTGAAACTGTTCTATTATTATTTCGGATAATAAAATAATTTGATTAACTTATCAAAAGCGGTTCAGATACTTACAAACTTAACTCTTAACTTGTCTGTCAGCTCAACATAAACTGTCACAGTTTATGTTGAGCTGACAGACAACAATTTTAATGAAATTGGTATTTATAGAAGTAAACTATTTTTTATTTTCAAAATACTGATTTGCAGTTTGGGCAATTCGGAGATTCTGTATATAAAAATTTTGCTTTATGTCCTTATAATTTGAAGTTGTTGAATGATATTAATTCTTGTTTATTAGTCAATTCTCTTATTTCAATCTTTGTTAATAATTAAATAACAGAATTTGAATTGTTGTTTTTTTTTCAGAAGATCGTTTCAAAGTTTATCTTCGAATCTCAGAAATCAATCACTGGTTAATATTTTCCATGTTTATGTCACTTCATATAATTAAAAGTTTATGTTTAGGTCATGTGACAAGAATCAGGAATTTGATATTAAGAGAAAAAAGACATCGAAAACTGCTTTTCAATTCAGAGAATATTTATTATGTGTAGTACCCGTGAAAATTTCACGGTTTTACTATTTGAATTTTCTGATGAGTTCTAATTCTTAATTATCGAATAATCTCCGTGCAAGTTCTACGACTATAATGTACCTATGAAAATTCCCCGATTGCATCGCTAAATATTTAGCCTACCAACTATAACAAAATATTGCGATAACAATTATATATATGAATGAAGGTCAAAAGAGGTATTTGGGTACAAAATTTACAAAATGTACAAGATTTTTAAAATTTCACTGAAGCAGACGTTAAATGCATAAGAGCATTATCCCTCCTCTATGTTTCATTTTTACATTCTCTCTTTCTTACCCTCTTTCTCACTGAAATCAAACAGTGTCTCTGATATATAATGGCAGAAGAAGATAAAAGAGCAAAGCAAATGTTTTGTGTTAACATCAGGAATCGAAAATATTTTTGTTGAAGTTGAAAATCAAGCAAACTCTTAAAAGTTGAAGATCCATTATGTACAGAAGCAGATTTATCTAAGGATAGTAAACTATCTGAAGTACAGAAAACTTAATCTTTTATATTGGGACTTTAGAAAATGGAAGTCCCACTATGAACGAAGCTGAGAATGCAGTTAGACGAGGTCCGGATAAACAGCCTTCCCAGTTTCCTAATGAGATCAAAGAATGTTCATTGCCTGACAGTTTTTTAAACATTCAATTAGAAAATGGTGTAACTGCTCCCAGGCATTGGTTTGTGTGGAGCAAATAAGGGCAAACATTATTTTGTTTTTCTATTTCGGGTATTTGCATGTCGCTCGACCCTGGCCACGGTTGTTTAAGCAACACGAAATAGAACTTACATAAGAATATCTCCGCTCACGAGAGCAGTGTAAACCGCAAAATGTGTTACGTGGCAAAACATGAAAAAAAAGAAAAAAAAAGATCACAATCATCGGTCAATGGGATGATTTTTCAGAATATAAAGTGGCGTATGAAAAATTTTCGTCAAAGAATTTTTGATATTAAGAGAAGCATAGCGTTCATCAGTTCAAGTCAACTCAACGGAGATGAAAATAATTGTAATTTACTTGGTATTTTCAAGTTGATTAGCCATTATGATTCAATTTCTAAAGAAAATGTCCGCAAATTGGGAGATTCGCAAACCAACCAGACAAAGCTACATGTATGTCAAGCCTTTCCCAGAAAGCCAGAATGGCTTTACTAAATTCGGTGCCCAAGTTATAACCAAAGATATCATAAAAAACAAGAGCCGCGAAATCCTTTTCAACCATATTAGACGCTAGTGATGGATCTACTGCAAAACCAATGAAGTTTAAACTTCAGGGCTCCTAATTCCAAAGGTGCCCCTGAAGCAACTTATTTTAGTGAGTGAATTTTTCAACAAAATCGATGTTTTTTTTTTAATGTTTGTTATTAAAATAAAGCCATTTTAGTGATTGAATCATAAGTAAATGGATTGAAGTAGCTAATGTTGGCCTAATAATTTGCTCTAATACACATTTCATATGGCCTCAACATTTCCTGTAATTGGTCAAATCACAAAATTTTCTTGGGAGTCTGCAGAGCCCGAAACCCCAGCTGATCAAGAATGCTTGACTTCGGGAACAAAGTTCTGCAAGCCAAAAATGCTACACTAGATGCAGATGTGAAAAATATTAAACGTTTATTCGAAGAAATGCGTTTGAAAAAGAAATGGGATGAAGTTTTGTCGCTAAAAACAGGACAGGAACACAATAATCAAAAAGGTTTTCATGCGAATTGGGGAGTGAAGAAGCAGTCATGTTAAATTCAAATGATTCTTTTTTTTAATCGAGTTAACCCCAAGCATGGCAGTAAAGTCACTGAGACACGTGTAGAAGAGTTAGAAACAGGAACATTGCTAAGGAGCGAGTATAGAGAAAGAGAAATCAGGAGGACAACAAATAGCGATTGACATTGCATTTAAATTTTCGAAGATTAATGTTGGCTAGGAAGCATGAAGTCGAAAAAGAGTTCTACAAGCTAAACAGTAAATTGGTGGGACCTAGTCACCAGTTTTGTACTGCTTTTAAATTCAAAGAATCTAAGAACCATAGCGAAGAGTAATATTTATTTGTATATATATATAAAAAAATATGGCAAAGGGAAAAGTAGAAACGAGGAAAAGAGTGGTCTTCTTTTGTCTTAAATTTAAACTTAGCTAGCCACGATCACTGACCCAAACATACCACAATATTCCTTTGACAAAAACAACGCATTCTTACTTACCATTTTTATTACATCCACCATAATACCACATCTCTTTAACTAGTCCCATATGTACAATTCTTGTCTGGGGGTGGGGGGAATAAAACATTAATTTAAAAACTAAACCCAATGTGTATTTAAAATATGAAAAACTATTTACAAGGAAATAAATGAAATAGTATTAGTAATAAAATCCCCCACAATCCTTAATACGAAAATCACGTTCATGGGGGGGGGGCACAAAGAAAACCCGGCCCTGACGTGGACCGAGCTTAAATCCGCTCTGGTGCGACAATACGCAAGTAAGTGTACGGCCAGTGGGGCAGTCAGGAAATTATTCCGGCTACAGCAACAAGAAGGAGAAACTAATGAGGAATTGGGGGAAAGAATCGCGGGGCTAGCGGCGTTAGCTTTTCCTGGGTTGGCGACTCGGTATAGTGGTCCGATTCAGGCTTTGTTGGCCGATGTGTATGTGTGACAGGGACCTGAAGGGCTAGTGCTGAAGGTGGAACCGGTCAGCCTGGCCGCAGCCATAGAGGCAGCTCGGACCAGCGAACGACTCTGGGATAGAATAAAGAGGGGGTGTAGGTAGAAACCCCTCGGGAGTCAAGGTAGTGATGAAAAAGAAGGACCGCGAGCGAATACAGATACGGGACCCGAAAGAAGAGGTGGAAGAGGACTGGGAGGCTGAAGCAGTTCCCAATAGTAGAGCCTGGGATCTGCGTTATGGATTTCACAAGCCCACACCAGTGTGTTGGACTTGCAAGTATGGTGGGCATCGGGCCCGCGACTGTCCGATAAACTATGGAGGAGACCCAAGGTTTTGGGGGCCAAACTGCACGACTTGTGACGAGTTCGGGCACAAGGCTCAGTGGTGTGCGGCAGAGGGTGAACGTAAACTGGGTATAAAGCGAGTTAATACGCTGGCGCCCCCTACCGAGAAGGAAAAGGGTCCGGGAAATGCTGATGAGTCACCCGTGAAAATGTAAAAGGTAGGGTGGCCCCAGTGCAATTAAGACCTCTGAGATGCTGGACATGTGATGTGGTCAGGCACTTTTCAGCCAGTTGTAAGGAGCGAAGGTGTTGGCGCTGTGGAGGAGTGGGTCCCTTGAGACGAACCTGTCCTCGCAGGAGAAAGATGGACTACACCGAACGGAACAACCCTAACTCGAATGGAGGGGAGAAATAGGTTGCTAGTCCGAGAAAAGAGAGTCTTCCGAGCTCTACCCACCCAGGAGGGCCCCTAAAGCAGAAATTGGAGCCCCTAGAAAAAGTTGAACTCCTGTCACCGATTCCCACGTCTCGGTTGTCGAGAAAGCGGGGGGAAGAGAGAAAGGTATACCGTTTGCTGAAGGAAGGGCCAGATTTACCTGTAATGTGTTGCTGGGAGACAAGAAGATGAAGGCCCTTGTCGATACCGGAGTTTCAGTGTCACTGGTTAGCTCCAAGGTTTTTAGACAGTTGGGACTGAAAACGAAGCTTAGTCCCGTCGATCTACTAATTAGTCAAGCTGTTAGTAGCAGGATGAGGATAGAAGGTATGACGTGGCTACCTTTCCAGTTGGCAAGAACCAGAGGTAAACTTAAGGTTTATGTGGCACCTGACTTGTGTGGTGAGCTAATTTTGGGGAGTGACTGGCTTAGGCAGAATAAGGCACAGATCCGTTTTGACCCGCCACCCTAACATTGGACGGGGTATGGATACTGTTCGGAGAGGATAATTATGAACAATTGCCAGTGGTGGCCCAGACAGATATAAAGCTTCCTACTACTACTGCATCTAGAAAGGGCAAGATTATAACCGAAGGAGTACTGAACAGTGACCTGTACCAAGTGGTCCCTACTGATAGGTATGATAATAGTGAAGGGGAAATAACCGTGTGTGATTCGTTGGTGAAGAGGTCGGGGACCGTTCCCTTACTGTTAACCAATACTGCCAATAAAACTATGAAAATAAAGGAGGGAGAGGAGCTGGTACAGGCGTGTCCAGTGAGAAAAGTCGAACAGGTGAGAGTATGGAATGAGAATACTCCTGGGAATAAGACAGGTAGCGATGAAATTAGGGATGAAGATATAACAGCTCCTGAGCGTTATAGGAGAAAATTGAGAGGGTTGTGAACGGTAATCGGGAGTTAATAGCCATTACGGATAAGGAACTGGGACAGACGGAACAGTTGAAATGAAGATAGACACGGGTAATCACCCACCTATTAAGTTAAGACCGTAGAGGATCCCAATCCACAAAAGAAAATTAGTAGAGGACGCAATGAATGAAATTATGGAATCAGGGATAATCAAAAGATCCAAATCTCCCTGGAGTTTTCCAATAGTAATTGTTGTAAAGAAGGATGAAGGGCATAGGTTTTGTGCGAATTTTCGTCAATTAAATGCCATTACGAAACCGCTGGCAGTGCCCCTCCCCTTGATTGTTGATATTCTACCTTTTAGGAGAGTCTAATCTTAGATTTGAGGTCGGGATATTGGCAGGTAGCACTTAGCAAAAAGGATCAGGAAAAGACCGCTTTTACCTGCCACATGGGTCTCTTCAATTTTAGAGTTATGTCGTTTGGGTTAATGTCCATTGTCCACTGAGGCCTTTGCCATGGCGTATCTAGATGACATCATCGGAGGAGCATTTTGAACATCTGCAGGTGTTCGATAGGTTAAGAGAACATGGATTAAAGTTAAAATTATCAAAGTATCAGTTTATGAAAGAAGAGACAAAGTACTTAGGGTTTATCATAAACAAAGAAGGAATAAAAACAGATTTAGATAAAGTAGAGGTTATAAGAGCCATGCCCACATCGAAGACCGTAAGAGAGATTAGGGGATTTATTGGAGCCATCGGATATTATCGGAGGTTCATATCCCCATTTAGTCGGCTAGCAGGCCCTCTAATAGCTCTAAGAAGCATGCTAGGTTTAAGTGAACCGAGGATTGTCAGCGTGCATTCGAGGCTCTAGAGGACCAACTGACAGCTGTACCCCTGTTGGCCTACCCAGACCTGAGTAAGCCCATGCTGCTGTACACAGATGCTAGCGATAAGTGCATCGGGGCGGTTCTTGCACAACCATGTCCCGATAAGGATGGACCAGTACCGGGTGTGCCTGAGGAAGTGTCGATCTATTTTCTGTCTTATCAGCTCTCCGAGACTCAGCAAAGATGGCCAGTAATAGAAAAAGAGGCGTTCGCCATTCTGTATGCTATGCAGAAATTAGATTATTATTTGAGTGGGGCTGAGTTTACCATTAAAACAGATCACAAACCCATCAAATATTTGTTAGAGGCGGAATGGACGAATAATAAGATACAACAGTGGGCATTGAAGTTAAATGGGTATAACTGCAGAATAGAATATTTGGCAGGGAAGGATAATACCTGTGCTGACCTGTTATCGAGCATTCTGAGGCAATTAGAGACCGAATCTGTCAGGTTGGCGCTGAGTGTGGATGATAAAGCATTCCAAATTAATGTGATCAATTCACAGGCGTTGAAGGAGAGACTTGGTTGGGAAGATCAGGAAACGAGTGAAATGGGGATTGTTTCCGACCCCTCACTGGAGAGATATTATTAGGCAAAACCAAGAGGATAGCGAGATAGCAACTATCAGGTCCAGGGTAGAGGCAGGGCGTATCTCCTAATATATGGTGCACGATGGAAGAGATGAGGAAGTAAGTTTAAAAATGGTGATACCTGAGAAATTGAGAGCTGAAATTTTAGACCAGTGCCATAGGAGGCTAGGACACCTGGGAATTGATAAGACGTATGGATTAATAATGAGAAATTACTACTGGTCTAAGTTGTTTAATGATGTTGTGAACCATGAAAAAAATGTGTAACATGCCAAGGAGTAGGGTTGCCCCAGTATTAGAAACGGATGTTCCGAATTATCCATTTCAGAAAGTAAGCATGGATATTTCCGGGCCCTATGGAGAAACACATAAAGGTAATCTTTACATAGTGAGTTTTTGAACTGGCTGACGAATTGGCCTGAGGCATTTGCCATACCGGATACGAGTCTAGTTTCCTTTGTGATCTGGGACCAATTGACCGGACAGGTTAAGCGAGTGAATGCGAATGATATAAAGCTAGCTGAAATAGGAGAATGGAAAGGAGCCGAAACAAAAACTCAACAGAAAAGGCTGAGGAAATCTGTCGGTAGAACCTAAAGACTGAGAGTGAAAGTGAAGGGAGTGAGGAGATTGAAATTAGCCCAACTACCCTTCGAAGGTAAGTCGAACTCCAGCGGGACATTCTGAGGAAGCAGGGATTGAGCCTAACCTTAGGGAAGAAGAACTGAGTCAATAAGAAGATAAAATTCCGTTAGCTCAATTGCAGAATAAATTGCGGGCTGAAAAAGCACCTAGTGTTAATGAGGAATTACCACTAAAACTGCGATTAAGGGGGTGTGCAGCCCGAGCCCATAGATTAAGTGAAACCAGTACAGTAGCTGTGGTGAATGAGTGACGGTCTCGGACTAACTGTGCATTTATCATCAGTGCTGATGAACTGTGTGGACGGGCCCCATGCATGCACGGCGCTGGTGGTGGAATGGGTCGGTGCTTGAGGTATCGTTCTAAGATGTTACCACCCGATAAAAACAATAAGAGGATGATTAAGTAAGACAAATTATTCTCTCCATCTCCTTGCAGACATGGATGAGTGGAGGCTCGTGGGACTGACGATGCTAGTTATGGTAGCTAATACATGGGAATGGGAGTGAGAATACTGTATTTAAGAAGACTAGCAAAGTGATTATAACTAGATCAAAGTGGTTGATAACTTTGGTGATAGACCTGCAGCCGTATGAGAAGTTACTGGGTCAGTTGAAGACCGAAGTGAACAAACTAGATACAGCCAGGACACAAGTCGCCGGAGACTCCGGAATACCACCGTATATTATACCTGTTAGCTCAGGAATCCCTAATATTTGAGAGACAATCGAAGGATATGAGTTACTAATTGAAGGGAATAAAGTTGTTACGGACCTGGCAAAAGAGGGCAATATTACCTATAGTGGGAAAGGCATTAAGCTTGTTTTTTGGTACAGTCTGCAAAAACGAAGTAAGAGTAATTAAGAGGAAATTAAAGGTGGTAGAACAGAGGCAACAAGCAATGGCTCAGTCGGTTAGAGAGAGCGTATCCATACTCAAAATGTTATTAGGCTGGAATTGGCTAAGAATAGAGGGAGTATTAATTGGTTGATTTCTCACCTACAGGTTTTTAGAAAAGAAGTGATAAATGTAACCTCGTCTGTAACAACCAAATTACAGAAATTAGAGGGGTTTTTGCAAAGGTATTTTCAATTATTAGCTATAATGAGTAAGGTACGTCAAACAAGTTGCTCTTTAACGGTGTTGTGAGAGCGCAATTAGACATGCTGTCGCTGAGACACCTGTCTCCGAGTATAACCCCAGAACGATTAAGGGAAGTACTACTGGAGATAAAAGCCACGCTAACCCATCATCTTAGATTACCTGTAGACCCCACCCAGCAGTTATAGAGGTACTATAGTGCATTGTTGGAAGATGATAAATTGCTAGTGCTAGTGTCAGTTCCATTACTGGACAGAGATAGTACCATTGAAATTTATCAGGTGATGAATCTTCTCCTTCCCTATCCAAAACATAAGATAGGAGCGGTGGCTAGAGACGGAATCTGTTGTCCTAAACCTAGCCAGGACAAAGTTTATGCTATTAACAATGGAGAAGCAGAAAAATGCAAGAATGATGCCTTAGGTACCTATGGGTTTGTAAGTCCAATTTACGTGACAGGTAGTCATAATCTGTGTGTACTAGATTTATTTAAGAAAAATAAGAAGGGAATTAGAGACCATTGTCAGGTAGATTTGTTGGCTAGTGTAATGTAACATAAAGCAACGGAATTTGGGCGGTGGCCACACAAGAAGAGATCGAATTATCTAAGGTGTGTGAAGGGAAGCCTACCACTACGATAAGAGTTATTCCCCCTTTGTTTTTTGGAGAGCTACCCATTGGTAGTTCTATATGAGCTACTCATGGTCCATCTATCTCTTTACCTCCTTACTACCAAGCAGAAGAGAAATTTGAAGACAATGAAGCTTTGTTAGAGCTGGTAGGAACGAATACCAGTGGATGGACGGGATTGTGGGAACCCATTTTAAGAGAGATTCTTAAGATGTCGCTAGAAAAGATGCCGGCGCTGTTAAAGCCAGTCGATAAGGTTGATCTTGGACGGTTGAAGTCAGAGTTAGATAAGATAGATACGCCGAATTCGGACTGGAGAGAGAAATTGGTTACTATAATAACCTGGCCGACCGTTGTGGGAATTATACTAATGATAGTCGTGGCCTTGCTGGTTTGGTGGTGATTGAAGAGACATGCGTTGTCGACAGGGCAGAATAAACTGGCACGGGAGTGCATGAGTGAAGGAGGATTCCAGTTAGTGCACTTTACCATGGTAGGTCCGACCCGAGTGCATTGGGACCCCTAACTGATATTGAAGAAGAGTCCACGATTGTCGTGGAAGGACCTGAACCAACAACAAAAGACGTGAATGTAGAGGTCGGGGAGACACCCTTTTACTGGAAGTCCCCACCGAAGTGTATTATCAATATCATCATATTGATAATACACTTTGGTGGGGACTTCCAGTAGAAGGGTGTCTCACCGACCGCTACATTCACGTCTTTGTTCTTTTTCTCATTGTCTTTTGACAAGGTTGCAATTCTTTCCTTTAAATTATGGCCTTCTTCGGCTACCATACTTCTTTTTCCCATTTCTTATCTTTGTCGCTCTTTTCCACAGAATTTTGGCCTTTTTCGGTCACCATACTTTTTCTAAATCCATAACATTTTTGCTTTCCTGCAAATTTTTTTTTTTTTTTTAGCTTCCATACTTTTATCCAATTCTTTAATATTTTCGTCCAACTTCATTGAATTATCGATGTTTTGAGGGTTTTTTTTTTTTGTTAATTGAGGAGTCTTTTTTATGGACCTGAAAAGATTTTTTTGACGAAGGCTATACCAATAAACCACCGTGAGAAAGATTGAAAATTTTATTTTTCAAAAGGCCGAAATTTTTCAACGTGAAGACATTGTGCCGCACAGAGCAATTTACACAAACCAATGGAGACATCCTAGAGTTAGATCATGTTTAACACACTCTGACGGGCGTGAATCTATACGGATTGCAGAGGAAGTTTGGGTCAAGCCAACTGGAGCTCGCTGCACGACAAAATGGACAAGAGGAACGGGTACCGGGGCGCAGTCTCGCAACAATGTTGATGTGGATGGTATGCCAAGACATGTTCTTGACCTTAGAGTGATTCAGGAAGATTCAGAGAATGATGGAGACAATAGGAGAAGTTCTCATGGGGATCAGCCCCAAACACTGCGGAGATCGCAAAGAGAGCGACACCCGCCCAGATGGATGGATGACTATGTAACATGAGATATGATCATGAGATCAGGGGGGGGGGGGGCGTGTAGTTTGCAAAAAAGCGAAAAAAAAAATTCATGGACGTCCGTACGTAAAAGGAATCTTGTGGGGAAGCCATATTGTTTTTATGCTGACAAATTAACGCAAAATCACGGCGACCACGAGATTTGAGAAAATATAAATATGCAGTGTACAAAAGACGGAGAGGAGGACAACAGGAAATTAGTCTACAAACGACCAGACAATACGACAAATACAACATCTATACTTTATCACTCAGGATTAGCGCCTACTAAGGAATTTAGAATTTAAACTTCATTAAGAGGGAAGATGACCCAAGTAACTAGAAGAGTAATGCGATGGTGAACATGTAACCAGGTCGGCCATTTTGCTGTCAACTGCCCAGAAAGAAGGTGATGGTTCTGTAACGAACCAGGACACCTGAAGAGAAATTGCTCCTACAAGAGAGAGGTGCAATGTTGGGCATGTGGCCAGATCGGCCGTTTTACCGACAACTGCTCCTATAGAAATAGGAAAGGCGGACCTCAGGAGAGCTGCCTGGGTGTACCACGGTGTAGAAGAAAACAGCCGCGGATCCCATACTACAGTGATGAAAAGTCATTGTTGTCGGAACCCATGTCTGAATGCGCAGACGGACATCACACCATAGGTGGGTGGCCAGGGTGTTTTCCTTGCTGACTCATGAGGAGGAATTTTCCCGCGAGGCAGTGATAGATGGAAAGTCAGTGAGGGCCTTGATAGACACGGTGGCGTCGGTGTCCTTAATAGAAGAGGATCAGTACAAAAGCCTGAAGCTGCGGGGTTCGTTAAGAAGATCCTATATAGAAACTGATCAGGTGGATGGGAAGCCAATGAAGATAATGGGAATGGTAAGACTCACAGTGAAGTTAAGAGAGACAACTACTATCCACAAATTTTATGTAGTCCCGGACTTCTGTGGGGAGATGACCCTGGGCGGAGATTGGTTGCACCGAAATGGGGCACAAGTGAAGTTCAACCCTGTCGAATGGTGTGGAAATGCCATTTGGGAGTACCCCTAATAGGTCAACGTTAGTGTTGGTTGATGATGACATAAAGATATCATCAAGGACAGCTGTATCAGAATGGTGACAAAGGAAGGAGTAGGTGAAGAATTTTTTCAACTAACCCCAGTAGATGAATATAGCCTCAAAGTAGCCTTGTGTGAGTCTGTGGTGAGAAGGAGAAGAGGTAGGAAAAGCTCTACCATTAAGGTTCATATAATGGGTGAAATTCAATGAAGAAAGTAGAGGACAGAATCAAGTAGCAGTCAGGGGAGAGAGAAATAATGAATAAACCTATGAAGGAATCCCTTAAGGTGAAAGAGTAAGGGAGAAGTGGACCATTACAGAATGAGATTACTGTCTGCTGCTATAAAGAATGAAGAAAAGAGGAAAATAAAAAGGAGAGAAATAACTGGAAGTTAAGATGGGAGGAAAGAGGAGAGATAAAATAGAAAGAGAAATATATTGAAGGAAGATAATAAAGTCAAGAAGAGGAAAAAGAAAAATGATTGAAGTAAATAGAAGTAAAAAAAAAAAAGAGAGAGAGAGAAAATTAAGGAGAAACAGGGAGTGGGTCGAAATAAATTGAATAAAAACAGTGAGAGAAAACAAGAGAAAGAGAAAAAATTGAAAGAGAGAAAGGAGAAAAGAAGAAAAAAAGAGAATGGATAGAAATAAATTTAAAAAAAGAGAAAAGTAGAAAAGTAAATAATCTATATGAAATGGGGAAAAGGTGAGAAGACATTGAAAGAAAAAGAAAAAAAGAAGAGAAATTAATTCAAGAAGTGAAGAGTGGGAAAAAAAGAAGAAAAAGAGGAAGAGAAAAATAAATTGAAGAAAGAGGGAGGAAAATGGAGTGAAATAAACTGACGTAGGGAAGAGAGAGAGAGAGAGAGAGAGAAAAGAAAACGAAAAAAGGAAAAACGAAAACAATAAAAGGAAAAAACACAGAAGGGAAATGGAGAATATGAAGGATGGAAAATAAATTCGAAAATGGGAGAAAGGAAGTGGAAGAAAGAAAGTGGAAGGAAAAGAAAAGAAGTAAGAGATGGGAAAGAGTGGAAAAACAGAGAGAATAAACTGAAGAAAAGAAGTGATGGAAAAGGAAAGAAAAAATTGAAGTAAAGAAGAGAGAGATAGGTCAGCAGACAAACTGACAATGGCAAACCAGGCAAGCGGTCCGAGTGCCAGCGCGGGGTCCGGCAGCGGTGGCGGCTAGCGGCGGCTAGCGGCGTTCATTCGTCGTCTGTGTTTTTGCGAAGAGGGTCTCGTAATGTCACCGCTCCGCCTCGACCCACGTCCTCGTAGGACTACAAGAAAAACAAAAAGCCCTAGTGATGAAGTCCAGGGTTCTAACTTGAAACCTTGCGAACAGAAGGAAGGGTTAAGTGAGCGAAAAAGAAAAGATAATATACCCCTTTCCCAACTCCAAGAAAGGTTAAGGAATGAAAAAAGGCTAGAATTTGAGCCAGAGAATAATGATGAAGTTCAAAGTTATGAGTTGAAACCTCCCGAACAGGAAAAAGAGACGAGTAAGTGGGAAGAAGAAGATGAGATACCTCTTTCCCAACTCCGAGAAAGGTTAAGGAATGAGAAAATGCTAGAGGTTGAGCCAGAATTACTTCTTTAGAAGAGATTGAGAGGGGCGGGGAACCCGAAATTTTAATAAGAAATTACGGCTGTGAACGGGGGTGGGGTGGATGAGTTCGGTGTCAATGCGCAACGGTGTCGGCCTCTTTCAAAACTAACTCACAGTGGGGATTGATCGGAGAGGATAGAGGTGTGGATAGCACGTCACGGAGGGTAAAGAAAATTACTTGTTGATGCTGTCGTTTGGTCTGCATATCGGCCCATGTATGTCCGGCGGTGGTATTGGCGAGACACGACCTCTGGGGCGAAATCCAGTTAGCTTACTGAAGGTTAGTTAATAGAAAGAAGGTTAAAAAATACACACAAAGTAAGTGAATGCGAACAAATAGTGCGTCTGATCGATGAAGTGATCTCTTCGATCCCGGATTTACCTTATCCCACGTTGCGATTAGAATTGATCATAAGGAGGCCAAGATCGAATCGTCGTAGGTCTCGTCATATTGAACTGGTCCAAGCAGGGCGAAGACGCACAGGAAAACAAAAGAAAAATAACACTCGAATAATATAAAAATATAACTACTATTTTCATATCAGGTCCTTCGTACAATAGTTGGTTAATTGTTGTTAGAGTCTAGTTCGCATGCAAGCATTTATCGACCCAACCCGCTCCCTAAGTCAGACGTGACATTTTGTTAACTTGGTAAAGTTTGTTTTGCTGATTTGGTAAAGTTCGCTTTGTTGACTTGGTAAAGTTTGTTTTACTGACTTGGTAAAATTTGGTTCTCGTCGGCAGATAGTCACGTGTGTTTTCTTGCGTCCGTTGGCTGGAACGAACTCTCGGTACGGTCTGATCTCTTGAGCTTGAGGCATTCGTATTTATTGACGCTTACCCAAAAACTGCGGAGCGTGAGGTGGTTAGGTATACAGTATTTTCTCTACCTGCCACAAAGAACCCTTTCTCCATTGTCTGGGTTTCGAGAAATTAATTACTTCCCAGGAAGAAAAATTAAAAGAAATTATAATGCTAAGCTTATCATCTCATAAGCAAACTGACACCAGTGTTGTTTTTTCCTGGTCTTAAAGTTGAACAAAAAGCAGGTGGCCTTCTCCCCCGACAGAGACATTCTCCAAAGGAAAACCTTTATCTCCACATTATATTTTTCTAAATTTTATCCGAGTCTTCTTCACCTCTAGTTTCGCGGATACCACTCATAGCGGCGGTCATTCACCAAATGTCAAAATTTCGCTAGATGTCCCTGTCATAAAAATTAAGTCAAGGAATTGTTATTTCAAACCTGTCGCCTCCGCAGAAAAATTTCCCATATCGGGTTTATATTTTTCTCATCCGAAATCAGATACAGGCTACATGGCCTTTCCCGTCAGCAACATTCTCCGAGGAAACCTTTACCTCTGAATTGTGATTTCAAATCTTATCCGATTCTCCACTTGGTGGTGGTCATTACTCATTTGTCAAAATATTGCTATATGTTCCTGTCGTAAAAATGAAATGTTGTTTTTAACTGGCCACCTGATTCGTCTGTCGCTCGTTGTAGCTGTTCAACAATACCGTTCAAATCACCTCCATATGTCAAAAGTTATGTTTTCTGGCACTGGCTATCTTCAACTACATAAGCAACAAAATAGCCCTTTAAACATCTAACCTATTTTTCCAGCGTACGGCTCTATCATCAATTTGGCAACAAAAATGTAATACTATGATAAAGACGCCCTCTTAATAAGTAAGTGAATGCGAACAAAGATAAACAAGACAAGCAGTTTTCAGCTGCTAACCTGATAAAAAATTAAGGCTCATCCTTGCCGTTATAAGGATATCAAATACGATTATCACTTTTTTTTGCAAGAATACTTGACTGGTATCTTAAGGGGTGCTTTGGAATCACGTTACAGCCCGTTACTGCAAATAGTTCACCATGGAGGCAGGCGCAATATTCAGTTGCGTTTGGGCTAACCAGAGAGGATAATACTCTTCTCTAAATAGGGATCTAATAGAGGCCATTGAACTGTAACAAGTAATACAAGTAATACTTTTTTTTATCCGACCCCTTCACATACTTCTTACCTTTTTGGAAATGTTTTTACAAATTGTGTGGGGCAATTTCAGTTTAATATCTGGATGTGAACGTGATCATAGTGTAACTTTTCTGATACCAGTAAGCAAGAAGCGGTTACTTCTTTTTGGAAATAAATAGATGCAATAATTTCTGTGCATCATAATTGTGATAAGGACAAAGCGTCTTTAGCATGTGTGTGTGATTATCAAACAGAATTTTAAAATGGAATTTATCAAACAGAATTTATGAAGAAGAAACGGTAATTGCCTACTGGTCTTTTCAAACCTTTATGTTAGTCTAGACCTGGATTTTTATTAAGCGTAACAAACTCTTCACTTTAAAAAAATAAACGGATAAATCAAAATTCTTAAAAATTGAAAAATGTGCTAGGATATTCTTCAACAATGTTTAATGCTCTGTTGTAGTGTAGAGAAAATCAGATATGGCGCAGAGCAATCTTAGAAAAAACAGAAAATTATTCTAAAATGTAAGAGTCGGACTTTTGCCATACTTAAAAGCTGTAATGGCTTGTTTGTAACAAATCTTATGTATTTTTCTGTAGAAATGTAGTTGTCATTTTTTGTATAAAAAGAGGTTACAGGCAAAGTGGAATTTGAATTGTCACATTTTTTAACGAATGAGAGCCCTCAAACAAATTACGCTACATTTTTAGTATATTCCGTGCTAATAGGAATATATACTTAAAAGACAAGGTGGATAAAATAAGTAAAGGTTTATTGTATAAAACCAGTACAATAAGAATAAAGGTAGCAGTTATACACAAGGTCATCGCAAGTCAATTCTGTAGTGAGTGCTACTATTGGAAGGTCGGTAGTTCTCGCATAAATCTGAGTCGTACTCAACAGATCCCAGCTAATAATATTTACCAAACTCCCCATGGAGTAGGATGCGAAACAAGGACGAATTTAATGTGTGGCAATCCGACCCCGTAGGCTCGGCCAAAAATTCGCTGTAAACCCCGCATTAACGGGTTCGGGTCTGTCTACCACTACAAAGGAGACTCTGCCCTTCGGCTGATCCTTGTCCGGGTTCCTCTATGCATTCAGGCAACAGACGCCAGCTAGTATATTTATTGTATAAAACATACAATTATGGCACAAGGCCGACAAAGAGAAAAGGTTTGAGGATGGTCACTATTTTATACCTACCTAACCCGGTTCACGACCCACTCACTTGTTACAATTTGCGGGTTCACCACAAAAACTCGTCCGTCACCAATCAATCCCAGCTAGTAATATTTTCCAACCTCCCCACGAGGTAGGATGTGGCAAAAGGCATCAATCCCATCAAGTAAATATTTACTAGGCAACCACCACTAAGGTACATGTGGCACAAGGCCGTGTTAAAGTTGGGTCTTCGGAGCCCGTAGGCTCGGGCAAAAAATTTCCTGTAGAACCCGCATAAACGGTTCGGTTCAGTCTACCTCCCCAAATGAGACTCTGCCCAGAGAGTTCGACCGTCTAGCTGGAGCAGATCCCTGCTAGTCAATATCTACTAGCTCCCCCACGCAGAGCCTCGTCCGAGTTCCTCTTTGTCCGAAGGCAGAGAGTTCGACTGTATAGCCGAAAAAGATTTCGGCTAGTCGGTATTTACTAGCCACCCCCGAAGGTAGATGTGGCACAGGATCGAGTTTAACGTGGGTCTTCCAAGCCTGTAGGCTCGGGCGAAAAATGCCCGTAGAACCTGCATCAACGAGATCGGGTTGGTCAACCTCCCCGAACGAGACTCTGCCCTTCGGCAGAACCTCGTCCGGGTTCCTCTGATGCAGAGAGTTCGACCGTTTAACTGGAACAGTTCGCAGCTAGTCGGGTTTTAATAGCCCCCGCCCAGCCCACTAGAGTAGATGTAGCACAAGGCTGTGTTTAACGTGGGTCTTCCGAGCCCGTATGCTCGGCCAAAAATATTCCCTTTCGAACACGTATAGACGGGTTCAGGGTCAGTCTATCTCTCCGAACGATACTCTGTCTTTCTGCAGAGCCACGTCCGGGTTCATCTCTGCCCGAAGGGAGAGAGTTCGACCCCCTAGCTGGAACAGATCCCAGCTAGTATTTACTATCCCACCCACGAGGGTAGATGTGGCACAATGCCGGGTTTAACGTGGGTCTTCCGTAGGCTCGGCCAAAAAATGCCCGTAGAACCAGCATAACCGGGATCGGGACAGTCTACCTCCCTGAACGAGACTCTGCCCTTTGGAAGTGCCTTGTCCTTCAGGCAGAGAGTTCGATAACAGCTAAGAGCTGAACAACAGACCACAGCTAGTATATTTATAATTTGCAATTATGGCACAAGGCCGTAAAGGGGAAAGGGTTTGAGGCTAGTCTTCAGTATCTTATACCTAGCTAATCCGATTCTCGACCCACTCACTTGTTACAACTTGCGCATTCACGACAAAAACTAGTCCGTCACCAATCAACCCCAGCTAGTAATATTTTTTAACCTCCTCACGGGGTAGGATGTGGCACAAGGCCTCAATCCCAGCTAGTCAATATTTACTAGCGCCTCTCCACGAGGGTAGATGTGGCACAAGGCCGTATTTAACTTGGGTCTTCGGAGCCCGTAGCCTCGGGCAAAAATTCTCTGTAGAATCCGCATAAACGGTATCGGTTCAGTCTACCTCCACGAACGAGACTCTGTCCGAAGGCAGAGCGTCGTCTGGGCTCATCTCTCCCCGAAGACAGAGAGTCCGACGGTCAAGCTGGAACAGATCCCAGCTAGCCGATATTTATTAATCACCTCAGGAGCGTAGATGTTGCACAAGGCCGAGTTTAACGTGGGACATCTGAGTCCGTAGGCTCAGCCAAAAATATTCCCTGGAAATGGAAACGGTGTTTATATATCAAAGTACAATTTGGGTTAAGATGTGTGTTTACCGATGAGAAACACGATCTCAGGGCAGGAGGCGACGTTTTAAATCTGGATCACTAGTAAACAATGGGGATGGGCGAGATACTTGGTTTTGTTCAACAGTATTTGTTTTGATTAAAAGGTTGAATCAATGTTTAGATATCCCAAAGTATAATTTTGGTGAAGCGAGAAGAACTCGTGATTGAGATAAGGTAAATAATTGGAGAATAGGTTTACATGTCAAGGGATAGTTTTTGGCACTCGTGGTAGCTACGTGCCGGGCCGAGGGTCAATTATGATCAGCTTATCCTTTTTCAATATTAACTCGAGTTTTTGCTAATAAAGAAGAGTCGGGGACTGTAGTCGAGAGAGTCGGGGAAAGAGACTATAGTCGAGAGAGTCACAAGACTATCGTCGCAGTTAGTCGAGAGTTTTTCGGTAGAATTTTGGAGGAGATAGAGAAAACTAACCCCTGTTCTAAGAAGTCTGTATGAGACGGGACTATAAGTGAAAAACCTACTCCAGGCGATTCAATACGCGTTTATCACATACAAACTCTCTCTATCTGTTGGGAATTCGCTGGATGCATTTTGTCTTTTTCTTTTCTCATTTATGTTAAATGTTTTTATTCTTCCTTTAACCTCTATTCTGATGTTATCTTCTTACACAAAAGACGTCAATATTTCCCCCATTGTTGTCTGGCTTCTGCAGATATTTCTTGTTTTATTTTGCCACATTCTAAGCTTCCTACCGCCAACACTCATAGCTGTGTCCTCATCCCCAGTCGACCGTGAACGCATGGACAACACCCCGCTTACTGGATCTAAAAACTAACACAGCGTTGGCAGGGAGCAGGAATTGATCAGTTGACCGGTCGAAATAATCTACGGGTACTCAGGGAGCGTACGGCCAGTTACCTCTAAGTTCGGTTCGGACCGAGTGGACACCTCAACCCAAAGAGGAAGACGCCGGAGGTTGAGGGGATGGGGACGAAGTGGTAGATTTGGTTGTCATTGACCAGGATTGACCTTGGGTTACCACGGAAAATAAAGCTAGAAACAACTTTGAAGAAAAGCAAGCCTTAAGTTATACTCAGGAAAAAAAAAGAGAATAGAAGGAAACACCAGCCAAAACTGACTTTGGTTGTTGCATCCAGTCGGGACCGACTAAGACCAGAAAGAACTCTAGTCTGTGGACGATATTAGTAAAAAAAATAAAAAAAATAAATTAAAAAATAAAAATACAAAGGAAACAAAACACGGAGCAGCGGACCTCAGGTAAGTCACTTTTTGGTTTCCTCTGCTCATTCATTGCACTTAGATCTGCCAGTAATATTGTTGATTTTTGTCGACCTTGTACACAGTTGAAGCGCCACCACCGTGTGAAGTATTTTCCTTTGTTCTGTCGTTGATCTCTCTTCTCGTGGGAAAGTGGCAGTTGATAAGACGCTAGGATGAACGTAGCAGGATCAGACGCCACAACTGACCTTGGGGACGTGGGAGACCCCGAAATAACGATAGGGTTCAGAAGGCTGATATGTAGTATGAAGCTACCCACTTATAAAGAAAACCCTGCGGACCTGCACGAATGGATTCTCTCCATCCAAAAGAAGCAGGTGATTTATGGTTTATCAGACCAGAAAATGATGCTCTTGGCTAATGACGCCGCAGCGGAGCAGGTGTTTAAGTTTATAGGGGCATGGTACAAAGAAAACCCAACCTCGACATGGACAGAGCTTAAATCCGCCCTGGTGCGGCAATACGTAAGTGAGCGTACGGCCATTGAGGCAGTCAGGAAATTATTCCTGGTGCAGCAACAGGAAGGAGAGACAAATGAAGAATTGGGAGAAAGCGTCGCGGGGCTAACAACATTAGCTTTTCCGGAATTGGGGACTCGAGACAGTGGCCCTATTCAGGCCTTGTTGGCCGATGTATATGTAGACGCGCTGAGCAACAGGCACCTGAGGGGCGATGTTCTGGAGTGAGGACCGGTCACCCATAGAAGCGGCTCGGACCAGCAAGCGACTCTGGGATAGGATAAGAGGAGGTGTAGGAAGGAACCACCGGGGAGCCAAGGTAATAATAAAAAAGAAGGATCGGGAGCGGATCCAGATTCGGGAGCCGAAAGAAGAGGTAGAAGAGGACTGGGAGGCTGAGGCTGACCCCAATAGGAGATCCTTGGATTTGCGTTATGGGTTTTTCAAGCCCACACCGGGCCAATATGGACTGGTGTGCTGAACCTGCAAGTATAGTGGGAATCGGGCCCGCGGCTGTCCGACAAATTATGGAGGTGATCCAAGATCTCGGGGGCCGAACTGTACAACTTGTGGCGTGTTCGGACGCAATGCTCGATGGTGTACAGCGAAGGGGGACCGTAAAATGGGGATAAAGCAAGTTAATACGCTGGTCACACCTCCCTCCCAGAAGGAAAAGGGTCCGAGAAACGCCAATGGTTCCCCCGTGAAAAAGTAAGAGGCAGGGTGGCCCCAGTGCAAGTAAGACCTCTGAGATGCTGGACATGTGGTGTGGTCGGACACCTTTCGGCCAGTTGTAAGGAGCGAAAATGTTGGCAATATGGAGGATCGGGTCACCTAAAATGAACCTGTCCTTTCATAAAAGATAGTCAACCCAGAACAGAACAACCCCAACTCGAGTGGAGGAGAGAAATAGGTTAATAGTCCGGCGAAGGAGAGTCATCCGGGCTTTACCCCTCCCAAGAGGGCCTCTAGACAGAAATTGGAGCCCCTAGAGAAAGGTGAACTCGTGTTGCCGGCCCCCATGTCTCGGTTGTCGAGCAAACGGAAGAAAGGGAGAGAACATGCGGGAAGGAGAAATGCACAGGTGTACCGTTTGCTGAAGGAAGGACCAGACTTCACCTGTAATGTGTTGCGGTGAGGGCCCTTGTCAATACGGGAGCTTCAGTGTCGCTAGTTAGCTCCAAGGTTTTTAGACAGTTGGGACTGAGGACAAAGTTTAGTCCTGTCGATCTACTAATAAGTCAAGCTGATAGTAGTAGGATGAGGATAGAAGGTATAACGTGGCTACCTTTCCAGTTGGCAAGAATCAGAGGTAAACTTCAGGTTTATGTGGCACCAGACTTGTGTGGTTAGCTAATTCTGGTGGGCGACTGACTTAGGCAGAATAAGGTACGGATCAGTTTTGACCCCGCCGCCCTAACATTGGACGGAGTAGGGATACCGCTGGGAGAGGATAATTATGAACAATTGCCAGTGGTGGCCCAGACGGATATAACGCTTCTCCCTAGGACTACTGTGTCGGGGAAGGGCAAGATTGTAACAGAAGGAGTGCTGAGCAGTGTCTGTACCAAGTGGTCCCTACTGATAGGTACGATGATAGTAAAAAGGAGATAACCGTATGTGATTCGTTAGTAATGGGGTCGAGGACTGTTCCCTTACAGTTAACTAATGCTGCCAATAAAACTATTAAAATTAAGCAGGGAGAGGAGCTGGCACAGGTGTGCCCAGTGAGAGAAGTCGAGTAGGTGAGAGTATGGAATGAGAATATGCCTGGGAATAAGATAGGCAGCAAGAAAATAAGGAAGGAGGCTATAAACGCTCCTGAACATCATAGGAAGAAATTGAGTGGGTTGCTGAACAGTAATCGGGAGGTAATAGCCATTACTGACAAGGAACTGGGACAGACGGAGACAGTAGAAATGAAGATATACACGGGTAATCACCCACCTATTAAGTTCAAGCCCAATAGAACCCCAATCCACAAAAGAAAATTAGTAGAGGACGCAGTGAATGAAATTATGGAATCAGGGATAATCGAAATATCCAAATCCCCCTGGAGTTTCCCCATAGTCATTGTGGAAAGGAAAGATGGAGGACATAGGTTTTGCGTGGATTTTCGTCAATTAAATGCCATTACGAAACAGCTGGCAGTGCCTCTTCCCTTGATTGATTCTAGCCCTTTTAGGAAAGACGAAATGTTTTTCCACCTTAGATTTGAGGTCGGGATATTGGCAAATGGCCCTTAGCCGAACGGATCGGGAAAAGACCGCTTTTTCCTGTCATATGGGTTTCTTCAATTTTAGAGTTATGCCGTTTGGGTTAGCAAACACCCCGGGTGTATTTAGTCAGTTGATGTCCATCGTACTGAATGGCACGGAGGCCTTTGTCATGGCATATCTAGATGACATCATGGTGTTTTCAAGGTCACCAGAGGAACATTTCGAACATCTGCAAGTGTTCGATAGGTTAAAAGAACACGGACTAAAGTTAGTTATCAAAGTGTCAGTTTATGAAAGAAGAGACGAAATACTTAGGGTTTATCATAAATAAAGAAGGGATAAAGACGGATCTAGACACAGTAGAGGTTATTAGAGCCATGCTCGCACCGAAGACCTTTAGAGAGATTAGGGGATTTATTGGAGCCATCGGATATTACCGGAGGTTCATATCAGCCTTCAGTCGGCTGACAGGCCCTCTAATATCACTAAGAAGCATGCTAGGTTTAAATGAGCCGAAGATTGTCAGCGTGCGTTCGAAGTTCTGAAGGACCAGCTGACAGCTATACCCCTGTTGGCCTACCCAGACCTGAGTAAGCCTATGGTGCTGTACACAGACGCTAGTAATGTGCATCGGGGCGATTCTTACACAACCATGTCCCGACAAGGATGGCCCAGTACCAGGTGTGCCTGAGGAAGTGCCGATTTATTTTTTGTCTCATCGATTCTCCGATACTCAGCAAAGATGGCCAGTAATAGAGAAAGAAGCATTCGCTCTCCTGTATGCTGTGCAAAAGTTGGACTATTATTTGAGTGGAGCAGTGTTTACCATTAAAACAGACGACAAACCCCTAAAATATTTATTATAGGCGGAGTGGATGAATAAGAAGATACAGCAATGGGCGTTGAAACTAAGTGGATATAACTGCAAGATAGAATACTTGGCAGGGAAGGAAAATACCCGTGCTGACCTGTTATCGAGGATTCCGAAGCAACTAGAGACGGAATCTGTCAGGTTGGAGCTGGGTGTGGATGATAAGGCATTCCAAATTAATGTGATCAATTCACAGGCACCGAGGGAAGGACTTGGTTGGGAGGATCAGGAAACGAGTGTTGTTTACCTTTCAGGAAGAGATGAGGAAGTAAGTTTAAAAATGGTGATACCTGGGAAGTTGGGACCCGAAGTTCTAGACCACTGTCATAGGAAGTTGGGACACATGGGAATTGATAAGACATACGGATTAATAATGAGGAATTATTATTGGCCTAAGTTGTTTAAGGATGTTGTGAACCATGCCAAGTACAGAGTCGAAGGAGTAGCGAGGCCACCATATTAGAAACGGATGTCACGAATTACCCATTTCAGAAAGTAAGCATGACCATTTCGGGTCCCTATGGAGAAATTCCTAGAGGTAATCTTTACATAGTGAATTTTGTGGACTGGCTAACGAATTGGCCTGAGGCATTTGCCATACCGGATAAAAAAGCGCAAACGGTGTCAGATATAATACTGAACGAAATATTCCCCAGATATGGGGCCCCCGAACAGTTGGTCTCCGATAATGGATCGGAGAATGTAAATCAGATTATGAGGGAGACGTTGAGGGAATTGAACATGCAACACGTGACCACCTCCCCATATCATCCCCAAAGTAATGCGAAGGTGGAGAGATTTCATAAGACCCTCGCTGATGTGTTAGCTAAACTAACCGAGGATAATATAGAGAATTGGGATTTATTCGTAACCCAAGCGTTAGCGGCGCTGAGGTTCTCCATAAACGAGACGACAAAATTTTCCCCTTACTACTTGATATATGGCAGGGATGTAGTCTTACCTATAGACAATCTATTGCGACCTAGGAGGAAGTATTTAGGAGAGGATCATCACTGTATGGTTCTAGAACAAAAACACAAAATGGAGAGATGGATTCGAAGAACCCAGAAGAGACGAAACGATAGAATAAACAAAGGCAGAGCCGAAATCTCCTTCCAGATCGGGGACCCAGTGTATTATAAAATACACCCGAGAGAAGGTAAAATGGGCCAGAGATGGAGCCCATATTATAGAATAGTAGAGCAGATGGGTCCGGTTTCCTTTGTGATATGGGACGAATTGACCGGGAAGGTAAAGAGGGTGCATGCGAATTATATAAAACTAGGGGAATTGGAAGGAGCCGAAACAAGAACTAAACAGAAAAGGCTGAAGAGAACTACGTTAGTAGAACCCGAAGAGTTGGAGACGGGAGTAAAAGCGAAGGGAGTGAAGAGATTGAAGTTAACCCAACTACCCTTAGAAGGCTGAGGGAGGTAAAGCGGACCCCAGCGAGACCTTCTGAGGAGGCAGAAATTAACCCTAACCTTAGGGAAGAAGAGGAACTGAGTGAATGGGAAGAAGAGGATGAAATTCCGTTAGTACAATTGCAGAGTAAATTGCGGGCTGAAGAAGCGCCTGGTGTTAATGAGGAATTACCACTAAAATTGCGATTAAGGGGGGGGCGGTGTAGCCCGAGCCCAAAGAGTAAGTGGAATCAGTACAATGGTTGTGCCGAATGAGTAACGGTCTGGGAGTGACCGGGCAATTATCCTTGGTGTTGTGGGTTGCGTGGAAGGGCCCCCATGCATGGACGGCACTGGTGGTAGTGCGGGTCAGTGCTTGATATGTTGCTCTAAGATATAACCACCCATTCGAAACCAAAACAGAATGATTGAATAAGACGAATTATTCTCTCCACATCCTTGCAGACATGGACGAGAGGAGGATCGCGGTACTGATGATGCTGGTTCTGGTAGTTTATACCTGAGAACACAGTGAGAATACTGTATTTAAGACAAGCGAAGTAGCTATAACTAGATCAAAGTGGTTGATAACTTTGGTGATAGACCAGCAGCCGTATGAGAAGTTAATGGGACAGTTAAAGATCGAAGTGGACAAACTAGATACAGACAGGACACAAGTCGCCGGAGACTATTTACAGACTCCGGAATATCACCGTATATTATATTCCTTAGCTCAGGAATCTCTAATACTTGAGAGACAATGGAAGGATATGAGTTACTATTTGAAGGAAATAAAGTTGTTACGGACCAGGCAAAGGAGGGCAGTACTACCTATAATGGGAAAGGCATTAAGCGTGTTGTTTGGTACAGTCTCCGAAGACGAAGTGAGAGTAATTAAGAGGAAATTAAAAGTGGTAGACCAGAGGCAACAAGCAGTGGCTCAATCGGTTAAAGAGCGTATAGTAAAAAAAAAAAGTAACTCAATGTTACTAGGCTGGAATTGGCTAAGAATAGAGGGAGTATCATTTGGTTGATTTCTCACCTACGGGTTCTAAGAAAAGAAGTGATAAATGATACGTTTGTAACAACCGAATTACAGAAATTAGATGGGTTTTTACAAAGGTATTTTCAATTATTAGCTATAATGACTTACTCTTTAACGGTGTTGTTAGAGCATGTGAGAGCACAATTAGACATGCTGTCGCTGGAACACCTGTCGCCGAGTATAATAACTCCGGAATGATTAAGAGAAGTTTGAAGAGAATGAGGCTTTGTTAGAGCTGGTAGGAACGAATGCCAGTGGATGGACGGAATTGTGGGAACCCATTGTAAAGGAGATGTCGCTAGAAAAGATGTCGGCGTTGCTAAGGCCAATCGATAAGATTGATCTTGGATGGTTGAAGTCGGAGTTAGATAAGAGAGGTACGCCAAATTCGGGCTGGAAAGAGAATTTGGTTGCTGACCGACTGTTGTGAGAATTGTACTAATGATAGCCGTGGCCTTGCTAGTTTGGTGGTGGTTGAAGAGGCGTGCGGTGTTGTCGAGCAGGCAGAATAAACTGGCACGGGAGTGCATGAGTGAAGGAGGGATTCCAGTTAGTGCACTTTACCAAGGTAAGTTCGACCCGAGTGCATTGGGACCCCTAACTGATATTGAAGAAGAGTCCATGATTGTCATGGAAGGACCTGAACCAACACAAGATTCGACAAAGCCTGTTGTGAAAGCGAGACAAAATCGGAGGGACAGATTTACGAAATAAATCGAAATTTAAAAAAAAAAATTTTTTTCTCGTAATGAGACTGAAATAATCGGTAAGGAGTGTTGCGAACTCCAATAATTGAAAAAAAGAAAGGAAAGAACATTCGAAGAAGTGAACTATCTGAAAAGGTTCTACTGCACAAGATCACCACAACATTGAACTTTAACCGGAAGTTGCATGTACATATGTATCGTAAGGACAATGAAAATGTAAATGGGATAATGAGCCCTAAAAGAACTGAAGACTCTACCTTTGCATGCTGGAAGAGACGTATGTTTAAGTAGACCCTAGTCAGAAGCATGTTGGACTGGGTTTTCTCATATTTTCTTGATATGAAAGCTCGTGTGTCATTTACTAGTAAGTGACAGATGGGTAGGGGAGGAAATGTGACAGAGAGAGAGAGAGTCTGGGAAACACACACACGTATATTTTTTTAGTGAAATTGAAGTAGATTTGAATAGTGAAATTAAATCAGATCATTTAAATCAGATAATTTCAGAGAGAGGTATACACAACAAACCCATGAACGCACACACGCAAATATAACTTTTATTGACTGGAAAAGGAAACGGTGTTTATATATCAAAGTACAATTTGGGTTAAGATGTGTGTTTACCGATGAGAAACACGATCTCAGGACAGGAGGCGATGTTTTAAACCTGGGTCACTAGTAAACAATGGGGATGGGCGAGATACTTGGTTTTGTTTAACAGTATTTGTTTTGATTAAAAGGTTGAATCAATGTTTAGATATCCCAAAGTATAATTTTGGTGAAGCGAGAAGAACTCGTGATTGAGATAAGGTAAATAATTGGAGAATAGGTTTACATGTCAAGGGATAGTTTTTGGCACTCGTGGTAGCTACGTGCCGGGCCGAGGGTCAATTGTGATCAGCTTATCCTTTTTCAATATTAACTCGAGTTTTTGCTAATAAAGAAGAGTCGGCGACTGTAGTCGAGAAAGTCGGGGAAAGAGATTATAGTCGAGAGAGTTACAAGACTATCGTCGCAGTTAGTCGAGAGTTTTTCGGTAGAATTTTGGAGGAGGAGAGAGAAAACTAACCCCTGTTCTAAGAAGTCTGTATGAGACGGGACTATTAGTCATAAACCTACCCCAGGCGATTCAATACGCGTTTATCACACACAAACTCTCTCTATCTGTTGGGAATTCGCTGGATGCATTTTGTCTTTTTCTTTTCTCATTTATGTTAAATGTTTTTATTCTCCCTTTAACCTCTATTCTGATGTTATCTTCTTATATAAAAGACGTCAATATTTCCCTCCTTGTTGTCTGTCTTCTGCAGATATTATTTCTTGTTTTATTTTGCCACATTCTAAACTTCCTACCGCCAACTCTCCCAGCCGTGTCCACATCCTCAGTCGACCGTGAACGCATGGACAACACCCCGCTTACTGGATCTAAAAACTAACACAGCGTGGGCAGGGAGCAGGACTTAACCAGTTAACCGGTCGAAATAATCTATGGGGACTCAGGGAGCGTACGGCCAGTTACCTCTAAGTTCGGTTCGGACCGAGTGGACACCTCAACCCAAAGAGGAAGACGCCGAAAGTTGAGGGGCTGGGGACGAAGTGGTAGAAACATAGTCTTTAGATGTGTACATGAAAAAGTTTTGTTGTAAAGATCTGTAAAAAAAAAGAAAGAAAATATTAATACTTTTGTTATATCCTAATATATTATAAATATATATTCAGTAAGAAAATAGATTTGCCTTTTTTTTCATATTTTAAGAGTTCTTAGCGTCAAAATAGTTGCGTTTACTAAAACCTAAAACCGTTTTTAGATTTTTTTTTTCTGGAAAATTCCTAACATTTTCAGTGTGTTCTTAAATTTCCTCTGGTACTGTGAGTGTAAAAAAACACCACACATATATCAAAATTGAGATCAAATTTCTTTGTAATTTTTAAAGATTTTATCATGTAGACGTAATGTAATACGATAGTCTGTGTTAATGTCCTTCTAAAAGCCTTTATTCATTACCTTATTATCCTGTTACATATTGAGTACTAGATTCGGATACAGAATAATTATTCTTATACGTTTTTATTCTTTCTTTCTCAGATGCTTTTTCCAAAAGTTTCCCAGTTGAACAATTCGTTTGAAAAATAATTCTACTAGCACAAAATATCTAATTAGTCTTTTGCATTTATAACTATGATCTTACAGAAATAAACGATTGTTCTTGCATTTAAATTTTTGAAAATCAAAATTGACTGGGAAGCAAGAAGCCAGAAGAGAGTTCCACAAGCGAGATATGCAATAGAATAAACTATTAGTATAGAACTTACAGTTTACACCTACCCATTTCAACTGTAAAAGACAGAAAAATATAATTTTTATTTGTCGAGTGTCAAATTCAATATTTTTATATTTATTTCGGAACCATACCCGTGGCAATTTAATATGTGGAGTTATCGTGTTTAAAGTTTTTGATACGTGTATTTTCATTAAAGTATAAAATTACAATGCTATAGGGAAAAGATTTAACACGATAGATATTCCCACACAAAAATAACTTTAAAGCACATCGTTCAATTCGACATAAAATGCGCCACAAAAATAACATTTAATTTTTAATAAACATTAATTTTATTTACCAATATGATGAATGTAAAAGTCTTTGTTTTTCTATCACGCCAACCATCACGGTCCTGCAATCAAGGTCGGAAGTTCGTTAAGGTGACATTTCTTTTAATGACATAGTTGGTTAATGTACATGATTGCTTGGTGGCCAGTCCGTGTTACGCCATGACTAGATGCCCAGAGCCGTAGATCACTCGCAAGTTTTGCTCGCCAGCAGTGTCCTGCAAAACGCATTCTGCGTTCGCGTAAGATTGTAGAAATATCAGGGATGGGTCCAGAGGTGTGATTTAGTTGGATGCTGTCTCCAAGAGATGTTTAGTATAGCTCTCAGCATCCGATTTCCATCAAGAATTGTCCAAGAAATTGTACCATACATTAAAACTGCCAGGACCGTGAGAGCTTGAGGTACGAGGTGGCCCTCGTGGGTTCAACGTCTTCATGGTATGAGATTTAGCAGTAGCAACGGTCCAGCTATGGCAGCAATATTCTATCTTTTTTTTTTTTGTCTAATCTGACTCTTGTAAAGATAATTATCTGATACACAAGAGTTTTCCTGTAACATCTCTTAGTAATTAAATTGATTGAGAAAAGTTACAAGAGATAAACGAAAGCGATTTCGCTTAGCCTTTCTGGTTGAGATTTTGAGCTTCAGTCAAATAATGTACACCACCTTTTGTTTGAACCATATATAAAAACGTTAGGGGATTCACGGTTAATCTAAACGGACCTTAAAATAAATATTAACCTTGGTTTCCCTTCAACACAGTATCTTTAATTAGCTTGTAGTCACATTTACATGTGTTTTCCCCACTAGTCAAAGAAGTGTGTGGGAACCGTTGTCATTCCTCTAGAGTCTAATTAGGGACGTTACGAACCCAGGTAAAGCACTGTGGGCGGTGACATGGTGTTAACAGGGTAGGTTTTCTGCTCCCATATCTTATGAAAGCTAACAGACCTATTGGATATACGTCTGGTCCCTGTTGCAGTTAATGTTGATGTGATTTAGACCAATGTTACTTCTCTGTTTCCGTAGACAATTTTAGCTAGCCGTGACAAGATCATTAAGAATCCGTAATCGGCCACTGCACTGGTCATGATGGGTATTAATAAATTATATCAAGTATTCCCGATATATACAGGACATCGTAGATCATGTCCTGTTCAAACTCCGATAATTAACGTCGATTTCCTATGAGCATGTAGTTGTAAAGAAAAGAAAAAGAAGAAAAAAACTGTCAACTTATAGTAGCAACAAACGTCTGCAATAAATTTCTTCTGTCTCTCGACAGCAACACTTATAGCCAAATCACAGTTCAAATGGTAGTCCGTCGTAACAGGCAACGTAGAAACGACAAAATGGGGTCACATATCCAACCTTCACTTCACACCAGCAAAAACGCGTGTTCGTCTACCAAGCTCAAAAAATCAAATGTTATTTATTGTGTAAAAATACACAATTATGGCACAAGGTCGAAATGGGGAGGGGTTGAGGCTGGTCATCACTATCTTATACCTAGCTAATCTGATTCACGACTCATTCACTCATTACAATATGCCCATTCACCACAAAAATTCGTCCGTCACCAATCAATCCTCCATTCACCATAATACCACATACTCTCAAGAGGGTCCTACCAAACACGCCCTATACCATAAAAATATAATGATTATATATGTGTACTTAAAAAATTATGAATGAATAAAATGAGACGGGAGGGAGAAGAACCCAATAAGAAACTAAAATGTTAACACAAAAGAAACTAAACATAACTGATGTTAGTAGAGCCCGTCCAACCCTCAAAACAGAGAGGCCGCTGTATTCTGCTCATTTAGACAAAATCAAGAGGCTCTCTCGCTAAGGGAGTGGGAAAGGAAAAAATATGTACGGTCATGGGAAATATAAAGGTTGACCCAGTCGAGATAAAAAAAAGGGTGGGGGGCAAAACAAACTGGGGAGGTTGTGAATCTCGAATTGAACCATAACCAAAGAGGCAGCCGGGAACAGGCCAGGAACAACACCTACTCACATTAACTAGGTACTCAAAAGCTTTTCTAACCTAACCAAGGAGAGGACTCCACAGGAAACCACCCCAATGTGGCTTAGATTGACTTAAAAGAGAAAATCAAGGCTAGCCTCGTTCAAATGAACCAAGCTCGCCTCTTTTACCCACCTTTCGCTGAAGACTATCGAATGCAAGCGTTTTCTATCAGTTCTAATCTTCATCTTGAACTGATGCTCAAAGAATCGGACCATATTCTGATAAAGACGGTTGCCTTGCAAGACTTCTTCCTGTCGCGTCGTCCAAATCATCATTCGGGCCGTAGTCAGCAGCGTCAGAAACACCACATAAGCTCCTTATGGGACCATGTCGGCGAGGTGACGGCTCGTCTCGCTTCCGAAAAGCTCGTGCTCATTGATCGTGCATACGCGTGTGACAATGTATCGCCCCCGTATTCCAGGGTGAAATGAGGACAATGGTAGAAGGCGTGCGAAGCCGTTTCTTCTAAACCAAGGCCACACCGTTCACATTCTGGCAAATCCGCCAAGCCCCATAAGAAGACATTGTCATTGAGAGGCAGCCGATTCCGAGCCAATCGCCAGGTAAGCGAAAACTCAGTTACTGAGATAATCCGCCGCTGGCGCCCAAGACCAGAAAGAGCGAAACTCCTCCTCCGACAAGCCGAGCTGCTCACGTAGGGAATCCTTCGCGACCCCCTCAACTAGAAGACGATAGAAGACCTCCCTAGGCCAAGAAAGGTCACTGGACCGAGGAACAGCTAACAAGGCTGACCGACACTCGCGAAGGAAATTCGATTGATATCGATGTTTACGATGGCGCTCAACCCGCGAGATTGGGCGATTGATAGTAAGGCGAGGGAATGCATCCCTAACAATCCCCGCCATAATCGAATCTGCTGTCAATGCGCGTCGTAGGAAAGCCAACCTCGAGACAAGTTTGTGACTCACCAAGTGTGGCATTCCCAGCCCCCCCATGACGCGGATGTTGTGCACAGACTCGTCTGTCGACCTGATGCCCGTGTAAAATGAAGGATAGCGAGCGCTCGAGCGGCTTCCTCTGGTCTTTAGAGAGAGGTAATACGGATAATCGATAAAGGACAATCGGGAAAACGTAAGTGGCACACGCCTCCGCTCTCCCCTTCACGGACAATCTCCGTCGACGCCAAGTCTGACCGGCCGCGTCGACCTTTGCTCGTACTTCAGACCAATTTTTCTCCAGCTGAAGGTCGGCTCCAAACCAAACTCCAAGAATGCGGACAGTGCCGTCCGTCACACCGAAGGGCCCCAGAAAGATCGACCTCCTTCTAGGCACCTAACCACAAGCCGGACGACTTGTCGCGGTTAATCTTGGCCTCTGTCACCTTTTCGTACTGATCAAGCGCCTTCAGTACCGCCTGAATGTCGTTGCGGGACGACACGAAAGCACATACGCGGAAACCCTGGCTCGAGCACCTCTAGGAACGGCGATTCCACGTAGAGCCGAATTGCACGCCCTGTCCCTCAGCCGGCGAAGGAGAGGCTCCAACGCCAAAGCATAAAATAGGGGCGACAGTGGACAACCCAGACAAACCGACCTAGACAGCACAAAAGCGCCCGACAGCTTCCCGTTTACCTGTACCACAGCACGGGGGGCAATACAGGAGGCTAATCCAGCGGCAGAAGTCGGGTTCGAATCCGGCGGCCTGCAGGACAGCAGCAAGGTAGTGATGGTCAACCCTATCAAATGCCTTGGACTGATCCAAATTGATCAGCGCAGCCTCATCGTCGTCTTTTACACCCTCTATGATCGTGCGGATCAGATGCAGGTTGCTTTGAATTGTTTGGCCCCTCACAGCAGAAGTCCAGGACCCAACAGAGACTCGGCAACTGACTGCAAAGGCTCCTGCAGGATCTTGGCCAAAATCTTTAACTCTGTGTTTAGCAGAGATATGGGCCTGTAATCATCTAATTTTCCCCCAACACCATTGCCTTTTTCAACAGCGTGATCACACCCCTGTTGGGCCGGTTGGGGTGGACTCCTGCCAGAACCAGTTGTTGAACACCACAGTCAAAATCAGGACAAAGATGTGCGACAGCCTCAAGTACAATTCATAGGGAAAACCATCCAGACCGGGCAACTTGCCTCTGCCGACATTCTTCAATGCCGCGTAGACTTCGCCCTCCGTAATCTCTCCCTCGCAGCTAGCCGCTTCAATCGGCAAAAGCCAAGGAAAGTTAGCTAAATAGTTACGAAACTTCTCATCACTGAGACCAGGCTCCTTGGTAAAGCGGCTCTCGAAATGCCGCCGAAACGCTTCACACATATCGTCAGTGGCCCGAAGAGTATGCCCCTCCGGCGTCTTGACTTCACGAATGTAACGATCAGAACCTCGACGGATCTCTTCCTTGTGCAAGTCTGCGCCCATGTTCAAAGCTTCGGAAGACATCTTGCTTAACCTATGTCTAATTACCTGGCCCATGTAGCGCTCGCTATTCAAACGCTCCAGAGCCTCCCTAGCTAAGGCTATCTCTAGGGAATCCCCTCCAGCCACCGCCCGGGAAAAACTAGCCTTAAGCATCTTCACCTTCTCAGCTCTATCTAGGGCGAGCCGTTTGCTGAAATCAGGTGTGAACGACCTAATCCTATCCTTAAGTCTCTCCCACCACTAGCTCCCGCCACACTACGCTAGTTAGCTGTTCCTGGAAGTCCTGTCTGTCCAGTAAAGACAGATTGAACTTCCAGTAACCAGCATTCTAGGCCTACGATATAACACCATCCGGGCAGAAACGAGTTTGTAGTCCGTGTAGCCTACCCAGTGGAACGTGAGACAATGTAACAAGTCTACGTCGGCTCCTCTAACAAACATTCTATCCAGGTAGCTAACTACCCTGGGTAAAAGGCAAAATTCTGATCCTACGTCCACATCCATCCAACGGGTTATCGACCCGGTACCTATCAACGAGACCAAAATCGTTGATCAGATCAACCAAGCCACGATCGCCCCTACACCCGCTAGCACCCCGCACCTATCTAACTTGGGGTCCAGGACGGCATTTCAGTCCCCCATTAAGATTAGGCGCGTTGAATCCACCAGGAACGGCCCCAACCGCCGAAAAAACGAACCCTGCTCCTCCCAGTCGTTGGGCGCATAAACCGCAACCACTTGAAACGAACAACTTTTCACGGCAATATCGGCCACGATCAACTGGCCCTCGGCATCGGTATACACAAGGTCCACCTTCGCATCAAGATTACGCTTAACCAACAAAGAGACTCCTCTGGCCTCTCGGTTCCCATATGCTGAAAAGACGACAAAGTCGTTAGACAGCACACAAGCATCGACGTTGCAAACAAAGTGGGTTTCTTGAATCGCGGCGACATCCACGCCGAACGACAAGTGATCACGGAGCAGGCGAGTCGCCTTACCCTGATCCCTCAAGCCATTCGCATTCAAACTGGCTATCTTAATAGACATCTTCTAGGCCTGCAAAAAAAATAAAATAAAAGGAAAAGTAAGCGCAAAAACCTACTCACATACGGGCCGGAAATCTGCAGCTGAAAGAACCCCGACGGATTTTCCCAGTCTCCCTGTTCCCAGCTCCGACGTCATCCGTCCATCCGAGGCAATCCCGCCGACGTCCATGGGGTATGTTAATTTTAAGACCCTATATAGAGATAGGGGTGGAGACGTATAGGGACCCTACCTGCACAATATCTCAAGAGATTTTTTTTTTTAAATCAGCTGTGTCCGTCTGGGTCATGCGAATGTCGGGAAAGGCATCATTGGCCTCCTGCAAATGGGACCATACTCTTAGATGCTTCCCCGTATCCCTAATGCCCGTGATTACCCCTGGGGCCCGAGAGAAATTCCTGGGGTCCTCTTCCGATACTGTCTTAAAAAGTGGTCCCAAGAGAGCCTTATTTTTTTTAGTTGAAAGGTCTCTCTCTGTTTCTTTTCTATCTACTTTGCAAATGTCTTACACCTTGCCAAAATATTTTCCCCTTCTTTTTCCTGGATGGGTGGGGCGGGGTTGAAGTTGACAGTGGGATAGAAATAGATGGTTGGGGAGGTGTAAAAGGGGTGGGGGACGGAGCCTTAGTTGGTGAAGATGGGAGACTCCTTGAGCAAACATTAATGTCCTCAGGTTCTACTTGTGAAGCAGGAAGATAACAATCTCAAATTAGTCATTTCTTTCTCCCTTCTGCTTCGTCCAGTCCACTTTTCTTTCTTTGTGGGTGTCTCATCCGTATCCTCTTCCCTCCCCCTCTTTAACGAGAAGGACCGAGGTGGGGGCGTTACCTCCGCCCCCATGTCAGTCTCGACTCGCTGTTGCTGTTCCTGTAGGGTTGGTTCTGTTGGTTGCTCGTTAGTTTCTTTTGTTGCTGGCGCTCCTTCTTTTGTCGTTTCAACTGTTGTTGTTTTTGTTGAACCTCACTCTGCTGCTGCTTTCTTTGTTTATGTTGCTGTTCCTGGCTCTTTGATGGTGAGTGACCAGACTTTTCAGGCTCTGGCCTCTCCTGGGGTTGTTGTTGCTTTGGGGCCTCCTGTTGAGGGGTAGGGCTTGACACTTTCTTGCCATCTTCCCAACATATGTCCTAATGCCCTACAAGCCCAACAGTATAGTCGCCTTCCCTCAACTATGGCATAATTTTGTCCCTGCACTTTAAAATGTTGGGAATCTCCTGGAAGCTTTTCCTAGTCAAGGTTACTTGCAATACAAAGTCCCCCGTGGCAATTTCAGATTTGCTCACTGTCGCATTTACCTCCTCCACTGGACCCTATTGGGCAAAGAAAACCTCCAGACGATCACCACTGATGTCAACTGAAACCCCGTGGACGGTGATTTTGGTCAACCTCGTCCCCATGTATTCTGTTTGAAAGCGGACGGATTTTGTAGTCAGGGTACCTCCTGCTAGCCTCTTCGCTTCTTCTTCCGTAGCTAATAACAGGTCCAATGAAGCATTTGACCTTCTGTCCAAAATCTTCGGACCTATGTGAATTTTGAAGTGATGTTGATTCAGTGAATTGACATGCGTGCGTTTTGGTAGCATCTCACGAAACTTGATGACTGACAATATTTATTTCTGTAAAAGTTGCAGAAAATGTGGCACAAGGCTTAAAAAAGGAGGGATGGGGAAAGAACGGTCATCATTGGTCTTAATTTTAAAACTTAATTACAAACAGAATTGGCCTCAAGGACAAAGAACTTCCTCTGTAGCATGCGGACCATGAGGCCTTCAACAAACTTGCACAACGGCGCTACCACCCTGCAATGAAAGAAGGCGTGACCAATGGCCTCGACTTCCCCAAGCCCGCTGAACAAAGTCTTTTGGCGACCCAGAGAGACCCACGAATAACCAGTCAGGTGAGTGATGCTTCATCGTTATTGAGGCATTTCAATTCAGGCGCCTAAGGCCATATTGAGCGAACCTCCTGCTTCGTAAAACCGAGCACGTAAATCAGAACATCACGAACGGACCCCCTGACTAATAGTTGATACAATGCCCTACGAGAGTTGGAGAGGCCATCCGACGCCCATAAGAGGCGTTTCAGAGCAATACGACATTCACGATAGAAGGAGCATTCGGCTCGGGGTAAACGGTGGGCCTCCACCTCGCTCGAGTGCACACTTCTCAAGGATGGGAAGTTACTACGGACGTCTTCCTTCAAGAAGGCGCCATCCTCATCCGATTCGCGACACATTCGGTCTAGGAAGGTGATTCTAAGCATATATTGACGAATCTCAATGCTAGGCATACCCAGACCGCCTTCAAATGGATGAAGGCAACACATCTCCCTAGATACCATAGCGGCCTTACTAATGACATTCGTGTGGTATACGGAAGTGGAAGTACAGAGAGTCGGTAAAGGAGAATCGGGCAGATGTGTGAAACACATATTTCCGCCATATACTTCAAGGAAAGATTCCCCCGAGACCACAGATTAACCGCAATCTCGGCCTTCCCTTGCACCTTCGACCAATTCATTTCCAACTGGAGATCAGGACCGAACCAGACGCCGAGTTTCTTGACCGGCCCATCCGTCCAGAGGAAAGGTCCAGGAAGAGAAACTCCATTCCAGCCACCCAGCCGCAAGCCAACAGACTTATAGCGGTTGATCTTGGCCCCTGTCACCATCTCATAACCACTGATCTCTTTGCTGAATTCGTCAAGCTCGGCTCTGCGCAACACAAGAACCGAAACGTCATCAGCATAGGCAGAATATCTGGTTGAGGTGGTAACCCAGACAGGGAAATTCCGCGCAGGACGGGTTTTCGCCTTTAACTTGCGCAGGAAAGGTTCCAACGCAAGAACGTAAAGCAAAGGCGAAAGCGGACAACCTTGACGAATGGAGCGAGACAATACGAAAAGCTCCGATCTTACCCCATTCACTTCCACCAGCGCACCGGGAGTCGCATACAAAAGTCGGATGCAGGAGCGAAAGTCGGACCCGAAACCGGCCGCCGAAAGGACAGCCTCCAGAAAACGATGGTCCACCCTATCGAAGGCCTTGGACTCATCAAAATTGATCAGCACGGCTTCACTGTCGACTTGTTCTAAGATCAAGCGTACCACATGAAGGTTGTCCTGAATAGTCCTGCCCTTCACAGCACAAGTTTATTCGGATCCAATCAGGCTAGACAGGACAAGCTGCAAACGTTTGGCTAAGATCTTCGCCAAAATCTTTAACTCTGTGTTTAACATGGTTAAAGGGCGAAAGTTATCTAACCCTTCCCCACCATTCTTGTCCTTACGCAGCAACTTGATCACACACCCCTGGTGAAGCGTTGAGGTATAGACCCCTGCTTCATCCAGTTATTGAAAATCAGTTCCAGCAAAGGAACAAAAACAGGCAACTGTCTCAAGTAAACTTCGTAGGGAAGACCATCTAGTCCCAGAGATTTATCCAGGTCAACCTGTTTCAGCGCTTCCCAAATTTCCGACACTGTGATGGGACCCTCGCACCCAGCCGCTTCAGCTGCCTCGAGGCAAGGAAAGTCGGCTAAATAGGCATCGAACTGAGCAGGGCTCAGACCGGGCTCCCTGTTGAAAAGATCCTGAAAGTAATCCCGAAAGGCCTCGCATATGTCCGCGTTTGTAGTCACGATCCCCTTATACGGCAATGTGACGCACGCGATATGCCGCCGAGACGCGCTCCGATTTTCCTCTGCACGCAATTCAGCGGCCAAATTCGTCGCCTCAGATGCCATTGTTTTTAACCTAGCCCTAACTACCAGAGCTTGATCCTTCTTGATAGGAAAGGAGGACAACTCAGCCTTAGCTAAGGCTATTTCCCCACTATCACGGGATTTCACTGCCCGATCAACTTTTTGTTCTAAAGCCGTTTGCGCCGCTAATCTATCTAGATTGAGTCGACGACTAAAATCAATAGCAAACGTTCTAATTTGGGATTTTAATTTATCCCGCCAGGCGTTCCCTACAACCGCCCCCGTCACTTCCCTGTGTATCATTAGTAGCAGCTGGTCCCGGAAATCCCGCTCACCAAATAATGAACAATTTAACTTCCAGTAGCCAGCCAACTTAACCTTAGGCTTATCTAAGTTTACACGGACCCGGACAATGCTATGATCCGAATAAACTATATAATGGAAACTTGGACACCCTAAGAGCTCTACATCGACTCTCCTAAGACTCGGTTGAGGTAGCTAGCAAACGTTCCAGGAGCCGAGTTGCCACTATTTGTCCAAGTCCAAGCTACCTCCCGAGGGTGTTCATTCTGGTACTTATCGACAAGATCAAACCCGCCGATAAAGTCCCGAAATGGTTTCACATTCCGGTTGTTAGTAGCCGGATTTTGCCCTATACGATCTACCTGCTAAAACTACCCGACGAGATGTCATCAAGAGCAGCTCGATCTACCGTTTGTCGTTAAGCTCCTGTATGGGGTTTCTCTGCCTTTTGGAAGGAGGAGGGGGTATTTCAACATTTTTAACGGAAGGGGAAGGACTAAGAGTATGAAGAGGAGTGTAGGAGGATCTTTGTTTAACTGGGGAAGGACTGAGAGTATGAAGAGGGGTGTAAGAGGCTCTTTTTTTAACGGGGGAAGGACTGGGAGCATGAAGAGAGATGTAGCCGGATTTTTGTCGGTAAAGGCTGGGATCACTCCTGAGGGAAACAGGATTAGAAGGTGTTGCCAGAGGGGAAGATTGTTTTTTGGGGTGAAGATGTGGACAAGACAGAGGACATTGAAGGAGTAGGAGAGTTGGGTAAGGACTTTTTTGTTGGTCGAATTTCTTTTTCAATTCTTTTATCTTTTCTGATTTTTCGTATCCAGGGTCGAATTTTTCTGCTTTTCTTTAAATGACTGTTGCAAGACCGGGGCATCCCCCTTAACGTTGTCATTGGGAGTGAGGCTGTGTGTGCCTTTCGCCCTTGGGGCTTAATGAGACTGAGGACCCGCTATCTGGCTCTTCCCTCTGGCCTTATCAGCAATCAGCCATTCCCTCATCCCCCTTCTCCACAACTGCACTAGCAGCGGGTGAAGGCTCTTTGGAGAATGTGGCCTTAGATGTTGCGCCAACTGGAGGTTTCACCGTACCGGTCCCGGAAGCTGGCATGCTCATTACAGGCGAGGTGGTAGGTAAAGACGCGGTCAGGTGGGGATTTTGGTCAACGACCTTGACTTCCGGAGGCCTTCTTCTCTGGGCAGGAAGAGGAGAGGTGACCAGTCTCTCCACACTTCCAACATACCGGTGTGTGGACAGTCACAATGACCTGCAGCTTCAAACTCCCTACTTGCAGACAGTTGGGGGTGGAGAGGAAGGCTTTCGGTCTAACAATATTTTGAAACTCCATCCCCTGTTCAGGCTATCGAAGGAAGCGCCTAGTATCTCGCCATAGAGCGATAGGAAAGCCAGGTGTTCCCCCGGTAATCTGAGGAGGGACCTCGTATATTGCCACTTGGTCCTGCTTCGGCTTTCATACTGTGCGTAATATTATGTCTTTAGTTATCAAGTCACGGCTTGATGCAGCAACACAGCTTTCCGGCGTGGGTAGCAATGCTTCCCACATGAAATAGCCGGCTCATTTAACAATTCTGAGGGGCTTGAACACCAAGGACTCCAGTGATTTTATCACTGTGTCTTTCGTCGAGCGACAAATTTTGCGCGAACGCTTGTCCACGATGAAGACCGACACTATTCTTTTTTCAATCTTTCTTAATTCTTGGAGATCTTCTAAGAGTCCACCTTCTACGACAAGGTGTGCGTGACTCTTAGCTCGCTCCAAGAACTCCGCAATGTTGATAACACAACTAGGGGAAGGACTTCCAACAAGACGGCGATTCCCCGGCCTCTGCATTCTCATTGTTCTTGTCTTTTTTCTGGCCATTATTGACTTTTACATTTTCGCTCTTTTCGGCCTCCGTGGACTTAGTATCTTTTTTTAAAGCATTTACAGTTTCCTCATTTGATGGTACACTTGCTAATATTGAGTACTCCTCAGTTTCATCCTTATCTGGTGGGTGCTTTTTCACAGAAAATAAATGTTTCTTCGCCGACCTTTTGAAATCCGCCATAACAAGTTTCTTCCTTTTAATAAGGAAGGACGGGACGTTGCTTTTTTTCTCAATTTTTAGGATTTATACAACGGGAATGGAAGTGGATGGTAAGAAACAATGGCGAGGGAAAAAAACAAAGTTCGCCTAGCAGCGAAAAAAAAAAAAAACAAATTTAAAATGACAAACAAATAACAGTCACAAAATACGTTAAAAAAAGAAAAGCACAAAATTAACAAACGTGAACAATTGGTCATAAACAAAATTTATGCGTTATACAAAACAATGACCCAAATAAATTACACAAACTAAAAAACTATAAAGAAAACACTTTAAACAATTTTTACACTAAATATAAAAGTAAAAAGGGCAAGTTACAGACACGAATACGTATTATTAACTAAACAAAAAAAATCAAGATGGCCGCTAAAAAATAAAGGCTTGCCAATAAATTTGATGACTGGCTGACTTGAATTGAGTCATGCGGTTGTTTATATAGACTTTGATGTTTAAAAATCGGTTCCAGGGAGCTCGGCGAGAAAAAGGATCTGTTTCGACTTTGCTACAGTTTAGTGTTTCTTAACCAATAGAAGATTGAATTTACTGAAATGAAGTGGTTAAGGCTTTTTTTAGGGAAGAATACAACTCTCCGAAAGGGGTGGAAGGTTAATGTGGAATATTCCACAATTTCTTTCACTACAGAGCAGCTTATCCGATATTCACACTGATTCACCAAATGTTAGAGCACAACTGATATAGGTCTGGACATTTCCATGACGCCAAAATATAGTCGCACCACCAACCATTACTTTTACATACTGCTATTCCATGACAATTTGTACAACACAAGATTTTTTTTCTTTCTACGCGGTTTTTCAAAAAAACCTTTGTCAACAAATATGAAATCATACTCCAGAACCTACCTCTCATAAGGCAAAGAGGAGGTACTGTCTGGGGACAAATCCTCGGTTACAAGGTTACTTTTCCTAGGCGTTCTGATAAGCCAAACTATGTTTGATTTTATTATTCATTTCGTAATGTTTTGTTTGGTTCCAGCATTTTGAAAAGAGATTTTTCTGAATTTTTACATCTAAATTCTTCTTTTTTCATGTTGTCAAAATGCATCGTACAGCGTGTGTGCATGCATACACATTTTATATCTGGGTTTTAATTTGGAGATTACTGCATACTTTAAAGTAGGATGACATTGAAACGTGCAAATCAAATTATTTTTTGTCCCTTTTCGTTTGATTGTATCTTACTGATAGTCATAAATATCGTTTATCATTAGTAGACAGTAGACTGAAAATAAGTGAAATCAAAAATACTTAAAAATAGTAACTTGCAAAATTCATGAGTCTCTCATGTCATACACAAGTAAAACAAATTTTGTGTAGCAGAATATATTTAAGGATTTAATTGAACTTTTGCAATTAATCTTCGCCTTTGTAACTAGTTTATGTTAAAACTTTTACAGCGAAAAATGTTAAAACTATCCTGATATAAAGTCTTGGAGAACATATTTTCATTGTGCAGATCGGCGAGCATGAATTTTGTTGCAATACAAGGGAGGCTATGCTCGTTATTTAGAATTGAGTTACTTCCCTTGTATTTTGAATTGTTGTTACTATGGAAATGGCGTTGCATGTATAACTGTGTTTTTCTTTTTTGCCCGTGTCTGCGTGTGTATATATATGTGTGTATGTACAATTCTGGTTGCATGCATCCATGTATGTATTTGTATATGAATGTGTATGTGTAAAATGTTTTTCTATCACAAAAGACGGAATAACGCGGTTGTTATGTCGGCTAGCAAGAAGGCGGATAAATGGCTGAACACTTTCCTCACAAGATTAGTAATGTGAGGATGTTTGACGACTCGTAATAACGAGGCAATTTATTATTTATTTCGATGGGTGTTGCTAGATGGAAAAATACATTACTGGCACAACAAAAGATTACTAGCTCAATAAAGCTGATACACGCCTTATTAATTTTTATTAAATAACAACAACATAAGTGATCATTAATTCTCGACCATTGAAAGACGGTGGAGGAGATAAGAATATAAGAAAAGAAGAGCCATGACCAAAAAAATAATTTATTAGGGGAAAATCTGAAAGAAACGGGACAATTAATTTGGAAGGAAAATATTTTATGGAGGAAAAAAACTAAATCCAGACTTTTTAGAATGTTTTTTGCTACTTGTGGGGAAATTGAAATCAGACCCCCAAAATTTCATATTCTCTACGCTGGTAATTATTTTTTCATTATTTTGTTTTGTCTTTTCTAAATATTTTATGTATTTTTGTTATAATATTTCTTTTGCATTCAACCTGTTGTTACCCGAGCAACAATGATTTCGTTCGGATGATGATTTTGATTGAGAAAGAAATTGGAAATCAATCAATGAAAATCAAAACTCGGATTCTTTTTATTCTTATTTTTGGGATTGCAAACAAAAGTTAGATTTATTTACCTTTACGTTGTGTTAAAAATTGAAAACAGATCCTTACCTGACCAAAATTCTGAAATGTTTTTGTGTTTTAATCAAATTACTTCCTTGAAGTTTGAGGTCAGAATTTCAATTTAATTTCTAGAAATTTCATGAAATTAAGGGGGGTTGCAGATGTGAAAAAATATTTTTACCAAGATTTTTTTTTAAATAATTTCAAAAATAATTTTAATAATTTGTGAATAAGACCTGAAAATGTCATTAAAATCCGACAATTATTTGATTTTTGCAAGAATTTCCAAATTAATGTGTTATTTTTTACCGGAAAAAGGCGCTAAAATTTCCATAGTCAACAAAATTGTTACATTGCTGACGCATAAAAAAACTAGATTTTAAACCAAAATTTCGAACTTGTTAGAAAGGAGTAAAAAATTTTAAAAATAATTAAAAATCCCGTGGTCTCTCCACTTATTAATATTTAACAAAAACATTTTGACGATAAAATTTTGTTTTTATTAAATTAGGTGCCTTTTATTTTCATCATGCTATATAGTTTTTCAGCGAAAAGTACCTAAATGATTGATAAATAATACAACAAATTTCTAGAATTTTTCACTTAGCTAATTGATGCTATATATCATTATTCAGTTCACCACTCGTCAGAAGTTTTTGCAGCAATTGACTGCCGATTTTCACATTTTCGTTAATTTTAAAAATAATTTATGCGCTATTTTTATCTATTCTGGCTCCGTCACACATTCGCATTCACACTGACTAATTAATTATTAAAAACATTAATTTATGCATCATGACGCATAATTAATTTCTTTAAGTAATTCAAACATAAAATTTGGATTTTTTTTTAAATTCTAATATTTTATATGCCGTGTTTTATTTTGTTAGTTTTTATTGCAATTGTTTTTAATTGTCATTGAATATTTCTTACATAATTATAATAATTATTATTTTTCTGAAAAAAAACATTATTCTCCTTTTCTTTTTCTGCCATGACGACTTAATTTGTTGTCCATTTGCCCATTTTCTAAAATTCTGCTTCTTTTACTCAATTTAGAGAGCATTTTGGGAAGAAGAGTATTCTTTGAAAACTGACACAGTGGCTAAATCTCTCAACCATATAACCATCTTAATCAAAAATCAGATCAAGGAAAATTCAGTGTAAGCTTATGAAATAGTTTATTGTTTGTGACACCTTATTTTTAAAAATACAATATTTAAAAAAAAAAACTCTTTGAAGATGTTTATAAGAAAACCTTTAAAATCATGTTTACCATATTATTAATTCTAATTATATTGGATTTATTCTTAATCACTTCACGTTCTTAATTCATACAAATACACTACAGGAACATTTTAACTTTTAATTTTATTTTTCCTATATTTTTAGCAAAGAAAATCAATGAATTGGCTGTTATTTATTTAATTTTAATGAATTGAATTATTCTAGTTTAGGGTAAAAATATAGAAATCTAACAACTTTCTGAGTAAAAGTATCACCTACTACTAGATAAGAACCAACAGAGGATTTCATTAAGTCAAGCGATGTATGCAGGGGCAAATGACCATGTGACACTGATCAAGTATGTATGTGAAGCAGTGCCATATGCCAAATAAATAACCTGTTTTATATTCTACTAAATATTTTAAGTTACCACATAAATTAGTGATAAGAAAAGTTAAGGTCTTAATATCATTCCAGTGTGATGGGTAGTGATTTTTCAGTTTGTGTGACTATCTTTCACTGCTCTAGTTAGCAATTGGTAAATATGTGGTGTGTGTTCTTGTTTTAAAAAAGCACACAATTGGACAAGATTGAGAAGTTTGATGTAGAAAATAGGGACTAGACAGACTCCCTAGGATTCTTTAATGCAAAATGTAATTGCAAAAGACATTGTTAACACAGAAAAAAAATATGCTATGTTCTTAATGTCAATACTTCAAATTATGACCTATTATGGAAACTTCATCTGTCAAATAACTACCCAAAAATAATTTCCCAGTCCTGTGATTTAATTGCCAAACCTTCTGTGACTGCAGCGTTTTTACCTGTTGAAAGTATTGCTAGTTAGCAGAATTATGTAAACAGTCTGGGGAGACCTTGTTGGAAATGTTGTTGAACAGATTGAAGTCAACTAAAACCAAATTCAAGACTGTTATTAGTGAAAATACTCACATTTAACCAAACCCAGAAAATAGCACTAGCAATGGAGGCTGCAGTCTGGGATATGATAGATTTGAAAACTAGTGTGATATTGAATGATTCTTGACTCCAGACACAAAGTGGGTGTCTGCAATCCACAAGGTTTTTCAGTCCAGATTTTGCCAGTCACGCTCACTATGTTTCTGTCGTTTGAATGATGGATACTAGAATCTTGTCATACAGAACTGAGAATGTTATGAATGCTAATGAGTTAGTCACAAAACTAACTCAAGCAATAACACTGATCTTGGAAGCCAAAAGAAATTGCCACATTGACAGTATATGTATTGCAAAAGTCCAAGTTCTCTGACCAGGAGGAAAATGTTTATAAACTGTATGATTGTAACTCCATTGCTATCGGACATGTAGTAATAAGAACATATACTTAAACGAAAGTCAATCCAGATTGAGTTAGGTATTGGTACAGATGTTTTGATTTTTGCCAGAAAATATCTACAAAACATATTTTGTCCTATGTGAAGCTCAAGCTGAGTTAAAATAAGTTAAAAATATACTGTAGTGATATTGAAGTAAGTCTTGCCTCATTTACATATCAGTGCATAGATGTGTATATATAATCCTTCTACTACTAAGTAGAAAACCTAGAATCACACACTTCACAACATATCCAAAAGACATGTGGGGTCCCAGTTGTGAGAACTCAGAGTGCTTTCAAGTACCTTCAAAGAAAGTGGCATCAGAATTATCACATATCATTATTTGGGACAATGGACCATTCTTATTTGATAGTAATTTTCCTAGAGGTATTCCACAATGAACTTGGTCAATTACAGTGTATCAAAACAAAACCTTTGGTGACCAAGGACCAAATTTCTGAAGACCCATTCCTTACCTTAATGAAGGCAAGGTGGACAAAGAATTGCAGAAATTGGAAGCTGAAGGGATTATAGATATTGTGAAAATTTCAAACTGGATTACACTGGAGGTTTTGATATTGAAACCAGATAATTCAATCAGTCTGTATCTTCTTCCTTTAACAGTATAGACTCTCTGTATAGGGCCATTGTAGGTGTTTCAGCTGTGGTTTCTGTATCAAGTAAAATTTTTAAGAGGCGAATTTGCTAACTACACACCCATCCAATTTTGAATTCAGAGTAGACTATCTCCAAGATTGGTTACCAACCAAAGCTTGAGAGATATAACCAATGCCTTTATCCAATGGATAAAGACATTGGTTAGATCCAGTGACTAGACCCAAAGAGTTGCGACAGGCTACAGCAGTGGTGAAGCAAAAAAAATTGGAGAGTTGAGTTAAAGGGAAATAACTGAGATATCTGGAAGAGGCATGGCATGTGGAACTAGATCAATTTACCCTGGTGGACAAAATAAAGAGTTTGGTTCCAATCACCTGAAGAAAGCTAGTGCGTACAATGGCCGAAATGTTGTGAATATGGCGGTGAAGATGAGGATAACAGTTCAAATAATGTAAATAATCATAATACCTCATGTCAGATATAGATAGATATGCTATATCTCGTCTGAAAATAGACAGTGATGAGATTTCAGATCTAGTTCAAATTTGTTCAAAGTATTTGTCAAAATTTGCAGGTTTAATCATTTGATTTTAGATGATCAGCTCTGGATAGTTGCTTTTGCTGTCTCTTTCTGTTAGAAATTTCATTGGAATCATGTTGAAATGAATGTTATAAGTGACAGACAGGTTTAACTTGATATGCTTTTTCAAAAATCACCTATATCAACAGGATTTGGGGACTCTACAAACCAAAATTCAGTCAAATTAACACAATTTTTTGTCATATTTTGCCTGCTTTTTTGTTTTTGACACTAAATCAGAAAAGTATATGAAAATTGTTCTCGGAAAGATATTTAAAATGTACTCAATTCCTTTCATATGTTAAATTGATTATTACACACTTTTGGTACCATATGCCAGTTTTCAACATAACTTTCCTTGTATTTATTAGAAAATCATGATCTAGACCACCCTTCCTGTGCATTTTTGGGTGCTGAATCTATTTTTAGTTCTGAACCCCAAATTAGTCTAAATGGGTTAAATGCAAAATTTAAACTCTTTGGCCCTTCTTTATGTCTAGAAACTATGATCTAGCCGACTATTCCTATGCATTTTCAGGTGCCGAATCCATTTTAAGTTCTGAAACTTTCTCTTATGGATTTATCTGCATTGGAAAAAATTGCTGTGCATAAGGTGGGAAAACCTCAAGCACAACAAATTTTTCTATCTGGGTTACTCCCACAGCAGAATGAAATAAAAAAAAAAAAACTCTTAGAAATTTAAGGGTTTTATGGTCAGAGATTCTCCAGTTCCTGTTCAAGATGATCCACAGATATGAAAAAACTCTAGTTTATAGAGGGACTGAATCTTATTTAAAAGGGAAAAAAATGAACATCATATAAACAATTTCTATTCAGCCTGAGTTAACGATTTTGTAATTGGTTTATTTTAAACTTGATTTAATTTCACAGTCATTATGAGTGAATGGATTTAATCAATCTGAATCATTGTTTTGAAATTAAGGTATCTCAGAATTATTTTGTTTATTGTTGTGCTGCTGGTGTTGCTTGTATTGTTAAGAGTAGGTGTAGTTTAAGCTGTTTATGTCAAGGAAAGATGAATTTAGCAACTTCGCCATCACCTCTAGAATTAAAGTGAGTTACTGTCTCCCCTTTAATTTAGGTAAGAACCAACAGAGGTCTTATTTAATTGATGCTAAGGTGACATCAGGGATCAAACCTCATATGTAGGTGCACAGGACTTATGTAACACTGACCAAATATTCATGTTAAGTGGTGACCATTTGCCAAATAATTTATATTCTACTAAAACTTTTGTTATCTTAAGTTACCACAAGAAACTTGATACTTAAAAACCTACCAAAATAAAATATGTAATTAAACTGTATGCTCAGAATTGATTTATAAAAGTGCCATGTAAATTAATTTCTAAAGAGGTAATTGTTTTTTGTTTTTGTTTAACAGAGGACTGTGTAAATTGTAATTAATGCATAAATTGTTACTGGTAATTATGGTAGACATTCATAGAAACATTGTTTGCAGGAAATATGATTTTAAAATGAAGGATTAATTTTGTTGAGTTTGGATTGTTTATTTCAGATTTCTATAATTACAGAATATTTGTAAATTTATTAAATATTATTAAAAACTTTAATCCCCTAACCTTCATAAATCAAATTTTTTTTCTTTCAAACCAATATTTGGGTATATTTTTGCATCAAGTCTGAAATATGCTTTTATGCAACTATCTGAACTACACTTTTTTTCCCCCTTTTGTACTTAGTTGTACCATAAAATAGTTAGTGCTACACAATATATTCAATTAACTGTGTATGATAAAAGAGTGTTGAAAAGTTCTCAGCCTGACTCACTCCCCAAAATCTAACTGTTGTGAAGTTGATGTTAGCACTATTCAGCCGCTACGCTCGTACTTCTGACTTGTTATTCCCAGTGACCACTTATATGAGTGTTCACTTATGCTTATGCAAATTATACATACTAATTTGCTAGTATCACTACATGTCCCTGAACCTTAAGGGTTTTATTCCTCTCGTAGATCTTGTACTCCTTCTCCTGCTATTTTCATCACTTTGCTCTATTTCTCTCTCTCCCATATTTCTTTCCCTGGGAGACCTGGATCTGTCGCAGGCTAGGCTGTAGTCATGTGTTTTCTTGCATAATCTGGTCTTCGTCCAAACTTTCAGACTTCTTCTGGCCCTTTTCATCCTGCATTGTTTCGTCTTCTGACGTTTCCTTTTGTAACAGTTGTTCTACCAACTCATTATCAGATGGAATTGAAGACATTTCTTCATCATTTTCCTCTTCACCCTTGGTCCTTATTTGGTCTGCATGGGCTAACACACTATCGCCATTTTCTCTGCTTATTATGGCTGTATTATGGCCTTTTTGCATTATGAATTCGGCTCCTTCCGGATCTGCATCTTTACTCTTTTTGTACCACATTTTTTAATTTGTGGAATATGACATCGTTAGCGGAGCTCTAATCTGTCTTCCCATTAAAGTTGATGGGCTTTCTAGTCTTCCCGCATGTGTTATCGTACGATAGCTTAAAAGCAACCTCGGTAGAAAAACTTCTACTTTTTCTTTTTGTTGAGAGCATGCTTCTTATTTTTATGGTCTGTACCATTCTTTCTGCTAACCCGTTTGATTGAGGGTGATATGGAGGTGTCTTATATGGTTTAAACCCTATTTTTTCTAACCATATGTTCAGTTCTTCCTCACAAAATTCTGGTGCATTATCAAATACCAAGGTTTTTGGTACACCATTTCTAGAAAATATGACTCTTAGAATCTGCTTTATAGTAGAACTTTTCTTGTTTGTAACCCAAATTATTTCAGGCCAACCTGAAAAGGAGTCTACTAGTATTAATAAGAGTCCCACTCCATTAATGTATGCATGATCCATATGCACACGACTCCATGGCTCCACGAATGTAATTTGGTTTGTGTAAAATTTCTTAATTTTTTACATTTTTACACCTTTTTACATATTCCTCAATGTCTCTTGAATATCCCGGCCACCAAGCTTCTAATTTTATCCTTTTTTGTGTGGCCGCTTACTCCACAGTGTATGTCATCATGTACACTTTCTATTATCTGTTTTCTTTGTGTTTCTGGGGGAACTACCAGGTCCCCATTGCAAATCACTCCATGTTCTATTGTTAATTTGTGTCTTATATCTTTATAGGGTCTTTCCACCCTAGAACAATTTCCCCACGAGTTTTTTCTTATTCTCCACACTATCTTACTTAGCACTGCATCATGTCTTGTTTCTGCAGCCATTCTGTCTAAAGACAAAACATCAGTCTCTATCAAGTGTAGGAATGAATCTTCAAATTCTTCCTCTGTTTTTGACTCCTTGTAGAACGTCAATCTTGATAGTGCGTCCACATGTGGAATTGAATTTCCTTTGACATACTCTATATCAAAGTCAAATGCCATCAATCTTATCGCCCATTGTAGAATTCTTGATGTAGTGACTTTGGGTAATTCTTTCCTTGGGTTAAATATAAACTCCAATGGTCTGTGATCACTTCTTAATAGAAATTTTTTCCCAATTAAAAATTGTCGGGCTCTGGTAGTTGTCCACACGATAGCCAATGCTTCTTTCTCTATGTTTGTGTAATTAAATTCAGTGTTCGTTAATCTTCTCGATAAATACATTATCGGATGTCCTTCTTGTGATAATATTCCCTATATTGAATGTTCACTTGCATCTGTAGTGAGTGTTATGTCCTTTTTTGGATCAAAAATTTTCACTACAGGTTTCTTTGACATAATTTCTTTTAATGTTTCAAAAGCTTTTTGCTGTTCGTCTGACCACATAAATTCCACATTCTTTTTTCTTAAATTTGCAAACCGTTCCGTCAAGTCCGTGTATTTTGGTAAGTATTGCCTGTAAAAATTTACCAATCCCAAAAATGACTAATGCTTTTTTATTTGTAGGTGTAGCTACTTTTAGTATTTTTTCTCTCAAGGCTTGGTCTGGTGATATACCTTCTTTCGAAATGGAATAACCTAAAAAAGAT